>CM077082.1:68979511-69726812 GCA_039513925.1 Platanthera zijinensis
AAATATGAAGGAAAACTGTAATTTAGGTATAAGTTTTAATGTTCGTATCCCTCGATCTAGATGGACTAGTCCACAAGTAGAAATATGAATATACGATGCGGAAAATTCTTTTACTATATGGTTTAAACATCCTACCTGAGCATAAACATCCAGACAGGACAACTCATGTTATGTATAACTTTAGATTTAATATAAGTATATAAATAGCTTTTATGTTTGTTAAAATATATTAACTTTGATTTAAAGTGATGTTATGAATGAGATAGTCAAGAGATGATTTTATACTTTGGAAATAACTAACATGCAACCCTAGCATGAAACCTTCCTAGAGAGCAAGTAAAACCAACCATTCACAATTAAACAGATTTAGCAGCTAGCAAGCACTTAACATTCTACAAGAAAACTACCAGTGAGCGTCAACAACCTGATACGAACTCACTGAAAGTATGTATGTCTGAACTAAAACAAAACAACAACTACTACCTCACAATCGATGAGGTAAAGACAACAACAACTGCTGCAGAACGCAAGCGACAACCAAACCCTTGTCGCTCAACCGGCTACTGCTCCGAGCCTGAGGTATTAAAAGAAAGAACACCTCGACAAGAAAATACAAGTGGTAAATAATAACATCAGTAAATAGTAATCAGGAGAAAGCAAAAGGGGTTACCAACCCCAATTATAAGAATGGCTGATAAACCTCAGCTAAAAGTCAAGATATAACAAGTAAAACAGGAATTTCAGTTGTAGAGTAAGAGAAATTTGCATCAAGTGAGAAGTGAAGTCATGCTTCGATAAGATCCGCAAGAGTAAGCATTCCACAAATGACTAAATAGTAGGAAGAAAAGAGACTAAACAACTCTAAACACGTGAATCATTAACACTGGCAAAAACCACGGTCTGAGTCGGTGGCCATATTGTCCAACACAAACTAACAGACCCAAAAACATCTCAAAAAGGTAATGCGGTGGTGGCCACATTGTCCAACACAAACCAATATCCACAAGAAGAGACAAGAAAACCACCCAAGTACAATGATTCACAAAACAACGTCGTGTGGGTGGTCCTTTATCCACTGTCAACTTAGCTGTAAAAACACCTCCCAGATTCCATTGAAACCCCAAACCTAACACCAAAAAAATACTCTCACAACAAGAGGAGAGAACGACCCAAAAATTTACCCTAAGACCCATACTCGGCGAATCGACAAAACGGAGAAAAATTTCCTAAGTCCAGCTAAAATCATCGAATATACCCGACAAAACAAAGGAATACTCGAAGAATTAGACTTGGTATTAAATAGCTACACCCGGCGATACTCGACGAACAAGACTCGATTCGGCGTATATACTCGACGAAAAAGACTTAGCGTCTTGATCACTCAACGCATTCTAAGCCTAGGTTATACTCGATGAATTCGTCGAGAATACTCCACGAATATGTCTTAACTCGACGTTGTGTCTATTGATATTCGACAAACCAGACACCAACCACTCGACGAATTCACTCGACGAACAGGGCTTCACTCGACAAATTCTTCTCAGGTCCACTCCGCTATATTCGACGAATTTCCCTAAGGTATAATTCATACCCGACAAATTTTCCTTAGGCTATTCTACCTATAATCAACAAAATTACCCTAGGTATTATCCCATACCCGACAAATTTCTGCTAGACTAACATACTGATACTCGGCAAATTCCTTGCCGAACTATATACTATCCTATAGATTCTTCAAGGCCACTCCCTACACTACTCCTACCTTCTGAGGAGGGAAAGAAGGGTAAAGAAATGAAAGAAATAATATAGCAAGGAAAAAATCACCACATACCTCGAAACTCCCAAAATCTGACGCTCTGATCGCTCTGTTGATGAGGATCAGCCTCAAGAACTACTAAGCAACGAATCCTAAAACTTTTCAGGACAAAAGAGGGTCAAAACCGCAAACCCTAACGTCCAAAAAATCCATGAAATGGGAAATAGTTACCATGTAAGCGTAGATCTCGGCGAGGGCTTTCCGAATCTACTCTCCAACTACGATTCTGTCCACCGAAACTCTCACGATCGGCGGCCGAAAGCTCGCAACAACACCGCCCTTCCTCCTTTCGCGAACCAGCGGTTGGCTCGGGAAGAAGATGGTGAATAGGGTTCCGTCATATCAAAGGCTTTTTTATATATAAATATATATATATATATATAATATTATAACATAATTAATTATTAGATAAATGTCCAAACGACCCGAAGCCCAAACCAACTCGAAATATTACGAAATTTGCACCGTATCTAAATATTGACGCTACGAATCCAACGACGAAGTCGAAATCGAAATCCGACAAACCAAACTTGGGTAAAACTCCCTGTTGGGTATTGTATTCACAAAAACCTATATTTTTTTGAAGTCACCCTTGAACTAAGATGAATTAAGTTTGTATTTGATGTTATTCTGTAGTTGAGTGCTTGCAGGTCAATATTGTTAAGTGCAGACCAATATCAGTTTACAATGAGTCACCAAACACAGGACTATACAATGTAATCCCTCATTGTGATCCATGGTGTTGACTCATATGTAACTTCTCTATTGGGATGCATTTCATTTTCAAGTACTAAGGCAATGGAAGAAAGGATGGGTGGCTGGCTTTCTACAAGAAGAAAAGAAAAATTTTCTAAGTCCATTTCTCGAGAAATGGAATGTATTTCTTGAGAAGTCTAAGTAAATTTCTCAAGATAGCGTAGCTGTTCTCGAGAAACCATAAGATTTCTCGGGAAATTGTCAGAAATTACTCTAAGTACTTTTCTCGAGAAATGCCCCGAAGATTTCTCGAGAAGCCAAGTTAGTTCTCGAGAAATGCAAAGCAGTTCTCGAGAAGTCGAAATCATTTCTCGAGAAGCTAAGTCTTTTTCTCGAGAAATCAATTCTTTCTCGAGAAATCAATGCCTCTGTTTACAGAATTTCCGTTAAGTAAATTTCTCGAGAAGGTCAGGTCATTTCTAAAGAAAGCAATTTATTTCTCGAGAAATCATTCATTCTCGAGAAATCTTGCTCCAGTTCTTAAAATGCACTAAGTCACTTTCTCGAGAAATAATATTCTTCTCGAGAAATCAGTAATTTTCTTCACAAAAATTTCTTCAAGTCTTTTCTCGAGAAAGCCAAGTCATTTCTTGAGAAAGCTATTCATTTCTCATGAAATCTACTTCTTCTCGAGAAATGGACTTGCAGACTTTTCGTTTCATATTTCTGATGGCATTTTAAATTATTCTGAGTTAATGATGATTGATTCATTAGTGGATCTTTCCTTAATGACTCTTGATCGTTGAAGATGTTATATATATATATATATATATATATATATATATATATATATATATATATTCTCTTCAATCGGTTTCTCTAACCCTAATTACAAGAAGAATATTTTCTAAGTATATTCTCTTCAGTCGGTTTCTCTACCCTCTCTGCCAATCCAGCGATTCTACAAGAGAAAGGATTTGATAGATCCAAGATTCTAGATTCTTCAACATCCATTTGATCGGGTCGGATCCTAGTTTCCAGATCAGCCTTCTCAGTTTTCTTCCCCAACTTTCTTCATCAAGTTCTTAAAGTTTCAAGAAGGAAGACCCTTGAAGTTTTCAGAACTGGAAGTATAAATTTTTATTGTACTTGTAAAATTTGTTTTAGCCTTTGTAGGAGCTTTGTTTTCGAGATTGTAGGAAGCTTGTTCTTCTGAGTGTAGATCCGTTAGTGGATCGAGATTGTAGATCCGGGTGTGGATTGAGTTTGTAGATCCGGTTTGTGGATCGAGGTGTACATCCTATTGTGGATTGAGGTGTAGGAGAGTTGCTCCGTATTGTAAGATTGTTATAATATGAGAAAGGCGAAGTAGCCGAATCTATCCCTTCGTGGTAGATAGGCGAGGCGGGACAGTAGATGTACCCAATACGGGGAACCACAATAAATCTCTACGTTCGTGTGCTTGTTCTTTAAGATAATTTTATTCCGCAAAAAGACGCAAACATCACCTATTCACCCCCCCCCCTCTAGGTGATTTAGGTAGACGTTAGATACTTTCACTTCCCGAAGTTAAAACACCGAATATCCCAAAAAGGCCCCACCGAGTTCCAAAACATACCTAGCTTGCAAGGGATATCTCAAAAATATACTAGAAATTAGTCAAGCTAATCTTCTAAGTCAAAATCTCAGGTACCAAATGAGCAACAAAACACGCTCTAGCAATAATATCTAACAATTATGCGTCAACGTAACGCCCTGACGTCAAAAATACGCCATTAAAGAAATTAAAATAAACATAAAAAAACCAGGGGCGTTACAGCCACTCCCCCTAAAAGAAGGTTTCGTCCCGAAACTTTACGCACAAAAGATCATACTATAGAAGGAAAATAACCAAGGGTTATCGAAATAGAAAAACTTACCAAAATAGACTAGGAGAACAGATGAGGTTGAGCCTCCCTCATAGCTAAATCAAACTCCCAAGTCGCTCTCTCCACACCTTGGTTCCGCCACAAAACATTGACCATGGGTATTGTCTTCCTTCGCAACACCCGATTTTGACTATCCAAAATGCGAGCAAGCACCTCAACATAGGAAAGGTTAGGCTGCAATAGGGGCACCAAATCAAGAACATGTCGGTCGCTAAGTACACATTTTCGCAGCTGGATCACATGGAACACATTGTACACACCAGGAAAATTTGCAGGCAAATCCAGCCTATAAGCTGACACTCCAATGCGTTCAACACTCTTGAAAGGTCCCACATACGTAGGATCCAACTTGTGCTTCTTTCCAAACCTCTTAACACCATACATCAGGGAAACTTTAAGAAAACCATGTACCCAACAACAAATTCAAAATCAGTCCTTCGTCGATTGGCATTCTTCTCATAATGCTCCTAAGCTATCCAAAGCTGCTCTCGAATATGCCTCATAGAGGTATTCATCTCTTCCAATGCTTCTGGACCCAACAACGGTCCTTCTCCGACCTCATCCCAAAACAAGGGAGTCCTGCAACGTCTCCCATACAAAGCCACAAACAGGGCCATCTGCAAGATTTCCTGATAACTGTTATCGTAAGAGAATTCCATCAATCTCAGCCGCTCGTCCCACACACCTCCATAGTCCAATATGTAACATATTATCATGTCTTCCACAATTTGATTTACTCTCTCCGTCTGATCATTGGTTTGTAGATGATAGGCGGTTGAATATCTAAGGTCGGTACCCAACCCTTCCTGTAAACTTTTCCAAAAACGAGACGTAAACCTTGAATCTCGATCCGACACAATACTAATTGGTACTTCATGCAGTCAGATGATCTCATCCAAATATAACTCTGCTATTTTATTCATGGAGTAATCAATCTTAAACGGCACGAAGTGAGCACACTTCGTTAGTCTATCCACTATAACCCAAACTGAATCATGTCCTCTAGGAGATCTCGGCAAACTGGTAATAAAAATCCATCGAGATACTCTCCCACATCCAACTTGGAATCTCCAGAAGTGTCAGCTTTCCACCAGGACATCCATGATCTTCCTTAACACGCTTGCAGGTGAACCATTAAGACACAAACTGGGCTATATCATTCTTCATTCTATACTACCAAACGATCTGTTTCAAATCTCTATACATCTTAGTAGATCTAGGGTGGTAGACAACACTAGAACCATGCGCCTCACTGCATAACTTAACTCGAATATCCTCAACTGCGAGGATACAATATCTACCGCGATACTTCAAAGTACCTGCATCATCTATTGAAAAGTCTGATAATTCTCCTTTCTCAGTTCTACTACGAAGGTGCTGTAGATAAGGATCATCCTTTTGATGTAGCCTTGTAAGCGTAATCTAAGAAGGCTCTACTACTTCCAAGCTACTTGCCGAGTCACTACTTCTGATCGAGATACCCATTAACAAAAACTCCTCCACCAAGGATTCCATCAAAAGTCCAAAGATCTACGCGGACTTTCTACTCAAGGCATCGACTACCACATTTGTTTTGCCCAGATGATACTGAATCTCGACATCGTAATCCGTGAAATATTCTAACAATATACGTTATCGCAAATTTAATTCCTTCTGAGTGAAGACGTACTTCAAACTCTTATGGTCTGTATAAATCTTGCACAACGTGCCATACAAAAGATGTCTCCACAACTTTAAGACGTAAATTACTGTCGCAAACTCTAATTCATGAGTAGGGTAGTTCTTTTCATGTATATTTAACTGCCTCAACCCATATGAAACCTTAACTTCTTGCATCAAGATACATCCAAGCCCGACGTGCGATGAGTCCACATACACGACATACTCTAATCCTTCGGTAGACAAGTTAAATACTGGAGCAGTGCACAATCTCTTTTTCAATTCCTGAAAAGCTTCCCCGCACTTATCGCTCCACACGAACGCTGCATTCTTCTGTATAAGCCTAGTCAGCGGCGCAAACAACGTAGTAAATCCTTCAACAAACCTTCTATAATAGCTTGCCAATCCTAGGAAGCTTCTTATCTCTTTGGGTGTGGTAGGTCTCTTCTAATCCATTACAACAGCTATCTTTTCAGGGTCAATAGAAATTCCATCCTTATTCACCACATGACCCAAAAAGGAAACCTGAGGTACCCAAAATTCGCACTTACTCAGCTTTGCATACAACTTAAGCTTTCTCAATGCAGATAGAACCAATCACAGGTGTTGGGCATGTTCCTCAACACTCCAAGAATAAACCAAAACATCATCTATAAACACAACCACAAAACGGTCCAAAAAATCCCTTAACACTCAGTTCATCATGTCCATGAAGGCAGAGGGTGCATTCGTCAAACCAAATGATATCACAAAGAACTCAAAATGTCTATGCCAAGAACTAAAAGCGGTCAGTAGAACATCCGGCTCAAAGATTCTCAACTGATGGTAGCCCGAACGAAGGTCAATCTTCGAAAACACTATACTACCACACAACTGATCAAACAAATCATCTATTTGTGGCAAGGGATATCTATTTTTGATAGTTATCTTATTCAATTCCCTATAATCGATGCACAACCTCATAGTTCAATCCTTCTTCTTCACAAACAACACGGGAGCACCCCAAGGCGAAGAACTTGGCCTAATGAATCCACACTACAATAACTCATCCAGCTGGGTACGCAACTCCTCCATCTCACGCGGGGCCATACGGTATGATTCCTTAGCTATAGGACGAGTACCCGTCTCCAAATCTATAATGAACTTCACATCTCTCTCAGGCAGAAGACCAGGAAGACTATCTGGGAAGACATTCAGAAACTCTCGCACCATGGGAACATCCTTAACGCATGGCACACTACCAACGGTTTCCAAAACAGAAACCAAATAAGCAAAATAATTGGAATTCAAAAGTTTATGAGCACGTACTGCAGAAATAATCGGAAAATCCTGGCACGGAAAACCATAAACACTCCTAAGGTGGCCTTCATCCATCTTGAAGTCCAAATGCTTAGCCTTACATTGGATAACTGCATCATATCTGGACAACCAATCCATGCCCATGATCACATAAAAGTCCTCCAGGTCCAACACCTTCAAATCAGCAAAAGCTAGGAAATCTCCTAAAAGGACCGGACAACTCTGGATACCATGGTTCTGACACCACCGAATCACTGGAAGGAAACTTAACGTGAAACGAGTCACCAACTAGGTCGAGATTTAGACGATGACGCTCTACGAAAGTCCTAGCCACGAAAGAGTGGGTAGCACCAGAATCGAAAAGAATGCGTGCCCAATGGTTCTTTACCTTAAGCTTCCCTATAAAATCGCATAAGTAACTAAATAAACAAACATCGAAACTATAACTACGTGGTAAAATCTAGAACTAGATTAGAATCTAACCAGAAATCACTTGGGTATACATTTATGCTTCCTCCATCGTCATCACATTAAGCTTGCCCTTCCCTTTGTCCAAATGCTATGGCGGCGGCAGTGCCTGAAGTGGAACTGGCTGCAGCGCGGGCTGAGTCTGCGGGCAACTTTACTTGAAATGTCCTTTCCTTAGAACAACAATGGGCAGCTTCGTGCCCCTTCTTCTTACACACGAAACAAACCAAATCTCCTTTTGGAGCGCTCTGAATCGCATGCACTTGCACCTGCTTCTGAGCTCCCAATCTCTTGAAACATCTATCGAATAGATGGCTAGGCCGACCACAGAAATTGCACACCACCTTGCTTCTTTTCTTTGAAGTAGAATTAGATTCCTGAGAGTTCTTACCACCTTTAGACTTCCTCTTATCCTTTCTCATCTGTATGCCTCGGTTCTTGGCATTGTCAATATCTTCAACCTTAAGAGCAGCTTCAACTGCATTTGTATAACTCTCAGATCCATAGACACTAGACAACTGCTGGATGTCATTCCTAAGACCACCCAGAAAGCGCTTAACTCAGTTAGCTTCAAAAGATACCAAATCAGGGGAAAACAAGCACAGCTTGTTAAACTCTTTTTCATACTCACTGACTGTGAGTTGCCTTTGCTTCCGGTGTAGAAAATTATTCATAAAGACGACTTGCTCGACCGACGGCAAAAACTTCCTTAGCAACAACTCCTTGAAGTACTCCAATGAACATCCGTCTTTAAGGTTCACCTTCTCTCTCAACCACCAGCTCTTCGCGAGACCCTTAAGTTGGTATGCAGCGACCATCACTCTCTGGTCTGCAGAAATTCTAGAGTATGAGAACATCTCCTCTATTACAATTATCCAATCATCCAAAGCCATGAATTTTTCTCTACCATCATAGGTAAGAGGTACTAATCGCTGAAAATGCAATATAAAGTTCATATCTAGTGGCAGCAGGACGTGAGGCACTAAATGAGTAGGAGGAAAGGGAATTACTTTACCCACAACAGGGTCCTGAACTCTTTGTTGCTATCCAAAAATGAAAGACAACAGCGCCTGGATATGCGACTGCATCTCCACCATCTGCCTAGACATAGTGTAACGCCCCGAAACTCAAAAGAGGAACGAGCAACATTTGAGGCATGTTTGGACCTTAGTACAGGTCACGCGGTTAGGGACATGGGAGTTCCAAGGGCCGTGTCAGGGGCGTGTTCGATGCCAGGTCGCGTGGTCGACAAAATTACAGTCAACGGTCGTCGGGGAAGTGAACACGGTGATAGTTTTACTTTCAAGACCACCTAAACACCTAGAGGGGGGTGAATAGGTTCTATTGCTTGTTTTAACTTAAGGTAGAATATAACTTCAGGTTATAATAAAATTCAGAAAACTCTGCAGCTAACACAGCACAACAATCACAAACATGTACACATCACAGATTTCACACAGATTTATAGTGGTTCCCCAAGGTCTGGGTACATCCACTTTCCCCCTTCACCTATCTAGCAGTGTACTAGATTCGGCCTAACTTTCTCCTTTATCTCAGATCCTCAAATCCTACAACTCAGAACCCTGAAAGGTTCCTACAACTCAGAACCCTATAAGGTTCCTACAGCTCAGGCTAACCAACCCTACCTCAGCTTTGCCACAAGGCCTACAACTCAGAGAACACCTTCTCCTACAACTCAGCCTTTATAAAATAGGCTTACAACTCAGAGAACACCTTCTCCTACACTCAGCCTTTATAAAATAGGCTTACAACTCAGATCTATAAATAGATCCTACAGAATTTGAAAATGAAGTTATATAATATCTTACCCCTGTTGAGAGAGAGGGATAAGACTGTTCTTGATCAGCTTCTTGAAAAGGCTGATGGATGAAATCAACTGGATCTTAGCTTTCTTCAAAGCTTCTTGAATCTGAACTTAGTTTGATTGATTTTGTTGGAACACCCTTTTTATATTTGGGTCAGGATAACTATCCTAAGGATGCATGACCTCATTGTATAGCATAGGTCATTGAGTGTGAGTTTAGAACTTAGGATATTTGAGTTTTTAGTTCTGCTCAGCTCGACGGATAGTCGACCCAAGCTCGACGTATCGTCGTCCTCAGCTCGACGCGTAGTCGACCGCTGCTCGACGCATAGTCGATCGCAGCTCGACGCAGCGTCGTCCTCAGTTCGACGTAACGTCGACTTCAGCTCGACGTTTTGGCATGATTCTCTCTGCTTCCTTAATCACTCTCTGATCGACAGATAGTTGAGCTCAGATCGACGATTTATGATGAATTCAATGTTTTGGGTTCTCCCGTCTGTTGACATTTGAAATTCAAATTAAAGATCATCAAGGCAGTTATTGCAAGAGATCCCCTGGCCGTTTCAAGATTTAATTGGTCCATATCTCAAGGAATTTTCATTGGAAATCAATTAAGGCCTTCCTTCCAAGGCATGGACAGTTAAGGAATGCATTGAATGCCCTGCCAACGGCTATCTATCAGTCAGTAGTAATTCTATTACTCAGAGATTTTTCGAGAGAGACAAACACAGTTATTCAGATTTGTTACAGAGAACATTCATCATCATCTCTTTCTCACAGAATCTGCTGCAGAGAATTCAAAGAGAAGAACATCACTCAGAGAAAGATCATCATCAATTCTCTCTGATTCTCTTCTGCTCTGCAATCAACTCTTCTACAGACTGCCTTCTACCTTCAGACATCAAACACTCAGTGTCTGAGTTATCTATTGCTGAAGAAGGACAAGCAGTGAAGAGCCTGTCACCCTTGTGCAAAGCTTTTTCTACCTGAACTCATCTACATCTCAGGGGGAGCTTTGACAACATCAAAGTCCACAAGCTTCTCTTTGATAGTTGACAGAGAAGCATACTCATCCTTTCTTTACCTTATTCCATCTGTACAGGGTTTTAACTCCCTTCAAAAGTTACCCTTTTGGTTAGCTGAGACCTTGTCAAAATCAGTGGTGGCAAGACACCTTATCAAAAAATCTGGTGGTGCCCAGGACACCTGATCAACCATCCTGCAGTGGATTCCTATCAAAGGGTGATAGAAGAGTGGACTACCCAAGTTTGGGGAACCACTATAATTTCCTTGTGTCTTCTGTGGTTTATGTTTACTTCTTGCTGTGTGCTGTGTGTTGTTTGCTTTATCATATATTTAACTAGTGCATAACTCACTTTCTACACTAAGTAAATCAAAAAGTTTTAAATTCATCAATCTATTTGAACTTACTCTATTCCCCCCCCTCTAGAGGTAGATAGATCTTATCACCTAACTTTCAATTGGTATCAGAGGGAGGTTGGTCTTTCCTTCAGGCTAACACCTGGACCACAAAGATCTTTGATAAGATCCAACTCTACAGAGGGTTTATTTTGTTTTGATAAAAATTGTTTTTATAAATACTCATGGCACAAAACAAGGAGTATGCAAGCGCAAGACCTCCAGTGTGCAATCTATCCAAGTTTGGACTCTGGAAGGCAAGGATAAAATTATATATGAACTCTTTTGATGAAGACATTTTTAACTGTGTCTTAACAGATTGTCCAAGGCCTCCTACTACAACAAGTACCTCAGCTGTTCCACCACCTGCAGGAACAGACACTGATATAAAGAAATGGAAAGTTGCTGATGCAAAGGCCATGAACATCTTGGCCCAAACAATGTCAGATGACATATTTCAGAAGGTTGCTGAATGCAACTCTGCCAAAGAAATCTGGGACAAACTAACTGAGATAGTCTCAGGTTCAGCTGATGAAAGAAAAGATAGAAGAGCTCAGCTGATAACACAGTATAAGAATTTCAAAATGGCTCAAGCTGAATCTGTGGCTGACATGTACAACAGATTTAGTCTGATTATCAGTGAACTGAAAACTTTGGACAAGGATATATCTCTCACAGAGATAAATGATAAAATTCTCATGTGCCTACCTAGCTCTTGGGATTCAAGAATCTGGCCAATTAAAGATGGCAGAAGTTAAACTGAGACATCCACTGAAGCTCTCTTAGGCAAACTCAAGTCCTATGAGCTATTTGTCAAAAATAGAGAAGGGGAGCAAAACATAACTTCTTCTGCACCCAAAGTGGAGAAGACAATAGCTCTCAAAGCTTCAGAGGAAGTACCTAAAGAGAAGGAGATAGGCAATGAAGAACTGTTAAGCCTACTAGCCAAAAGATTCAACAAGATGGCTAGAAAGAACTTCAGAAAATGGTCTTCTAAAGACCAAGATAAGCCAAGGTATGACAGATCTAATAATAAAGACATTATATGCTATGGCTGCAGGAAACCAGGACACATTGCACCAAACTGTCCTGAAAATCAAGGCAAAGACAAGAAAGACAAGAAAGATAAGAGAGAAAGAAGAGACAAGAAAAGAGATAAAGACTCCAAGAAATACTATGATAAATCCTCCTCCAGCAACACCAAACATACAAGAAAAGGATTTGTTGCTGAAACATGGAGTGATACTGAAGAGTCTGAAGAATCATCCAGCACAAGTGATGATGAGGATGATGCCACTGAGAAAGGATTCTGCATGATGGCAATCAATGCATCACAAAGCAGCTCAGATTCAGAGCATGAATCTGAATATATGACTGATCAGGAATTAAGTGAAGATCAGGTACTTGACTCCTTTGACTTTTCTTCTGATGATTTCAAATTTAGATTTAAATCTATGTGCATAGACTTGCTGACTGCTGAGAAAACAATTGATTCTCTTAGAAGTCAGTTGTCTGATTACAGCACATTAAGTGCAAATAATCTCAAGCTTTCTGATGAGTTAGAATGCTGTAGGGAGGAGATGGCTTCACTAAAGAGTGAGCTATCCAAGGCTAAACAGCTTGAGGAAACTCTCAATGGGAGGAGTCTCAAGTTAATAGACATCACAAGCACAGTGAATTCAAGAATGAATGGTTCACTAGGTTTGGGTGCCTCTTCAAGCCAACCTATAGTGCTAACAACTCCCATAAAGTTTACCAGTAACAAGGGTAAAGAAATTATGGTGGTAGCCAGGAAAAATTCTGATCTACCTAAGCCATTTCAAGTACAACAGAAAACGTCGAACAGAGCTCGACGATCTTCGACCAGAGCTCGACGCCATTCTAACAAGAATCAGCAACACCATGCTGAAGCGTCGAACTCAGCTCGACACACGTCGAACTCAGGTCGACTGGCTGTTGTCCCTGAAGGTAGGCTTGTTCGAACGTCGAATGGAGCTCGACGTCCTGAAACATCAGCGTCGAACTTAGATCGACGATCGTCGAACAGAGCTCAGAGCCATGTTTTATTTACACAGGATAAATCTAAATCAAATCATAAATATCCTACATCTCAGCCTAACCCTTATACTGAATGGGTGATTCCTCCTAGAAGATATCATCCTGAAGGCTATAAGAGTCAGCCTGAAATGTCCTTCATCTCTGATTTCATTGGTTATCAACCTCAACCCAAGGTGAACTGGGTGAAAAAACAATTAAGCTGTTACATGTGCAGATGAAGAGCTATCCAGTGGTGAACCAGCATTGGTACCTGGATAGTGGTTGCTCCAAACATATGACAGGGACCAAAAGCAACCTTACATCCTTCAAAGCAAAGCTTGGACCAAGAGTAATCTTTGGTGATTCCAACTTTGGACAAACCAAAGGATATGGTCAAGTCAAAATTGGATCAATCACCTTCAAGAAGGTAGCTTATGTGGAAGGACTAAAGCACAACTTAATCAGCATCAGTCAACTTTGTGATGCTGGTTATCAGGTTTGGTTCACTGATTTAGTTTGTAATATTGCTTTAGATAACAATATTGTGTTGATTGGAAATAGACAAGATAATATATATATTTAGTTGATTTCAATTCTTCTAAAGTAGATATATGCCTTTTCAATTCTCTTTGTAAGTCAAATGAGCTTTGGCATAAAAGATTAGGTCATGTTAACCTTAGAACTATTGCTAGGTTGTCTAAACTCAACCTTGTTAGAGGACTACCTTCTGGTTCCTACAAGAAGGAAGGACTCTGCAAGGCTTGTCAACTAGGAAAGCAAACCAAAAACAGTTTCAAATCACTTAATAAGAGTGATTCACCTAGAATTTTGTATCTATTGCACATGGATCTTTTTGGACCCACTACAGTACAAAGCCTAGGGGGAAAATCTTATGCCTTAGTGATTGTAGATGACTTCTCAAGATTCACTTGGGTGTTCTTCCTGAGAAAGAAGTCTGATAACTTCAAAATTTTGACAGATTTTCTCAAGAGCATACAGATTGAGTTCAATACTCATATAGCCCTGATCAGAAGTGATCATGTGACAGAGTTTGATTCTCTTCTTATGCAAGAGTTCTGTCAGAATGAAGGGATCAGGCACACTTTCTCAGCTCCTAGAACTCCTCAACAAAATGGGGTAGTTGAAAGGAAAAATAGAACCTTAATTGAATCTGCCACAACATTATTGACAGATGCTCATCTTCCTCTAACCTTTTGGGCAGAGGCTGTGAACACCTCCAATTATGTTTTGAATAGAAGCCTGATACATAAACTAAAGGATAAGACTCCCTATGAATTGCTCAAAGGGAAGAAACCTAAAGTTAGCTTTTTCAAGATTTTTGGTTGCATTTGCTTCATTCATAATAATGACAAGAGATATTTAGCAAAATTTGAAGCTAAGGCTGATGAAGGAGTGTTTCTGGGATACTCTTTGAACAGCAAAGCTTATAGGGTTTATAACAAGTCATCCCATAAAATTGAAGAATCCATGCATATTACCTTTGATGAGTCTAATATGTCTTATAAGGAGAAGAATTCTTCTACCATAGACCATTTGCAGGTACAATCTCTAGCTGAAAATATAAATCAGTTAACCATCATGGATAATGGTTCTTTATCTTCCACTACACAACAAGAACCAAATGTTAGTAACAATGAAGACACTGATCAGATTTTGGAAGGAAACAATGAAGAACTTGAAGAACCAGTTGTTGTTCCATAAGAGGAAACAACAACACAGGTTGGTGAACAATCAACACCCATTGTTGATTTAGTAACAATAAGAGATCACCCAATATCTCAAGTGATTGGAGAAATCTCAGAAGGTGTGCAAACCAGAAATCAGATAAATCAACATCTGATGCACACTTGTTTTCTCTCCCAAATAGAGCCTCAAACAATACAAGATGCAGAGCAAGATCCAAACTGGATCATTGCAATGCAAGAGGAGCTAAACCAGTTTGAAAGAGACAAAGTATGGGAATTGGTTCCAAAACCAAGAAACCAGCGAATTGTTGGAACTAAATGGGTATTCAGGAATAAGTTAGATGATCAAGGGATCATTGTGAGAAACAAGGCAAGGCTTGTTGCTCAAGGCTATTGTCAAGAAGAAGGGATTGATTATGACCAAACCTTTGCACCAGTTGCAAGGTTGGAGGCCATAAGAATTTTCCTTGCTTATGCTGCACACAAGAAATTCAAGGTATTCCAAATGGATGTTAAAAGTGCATTTCTCAATGGAGACATCAAGGAAGAAGTCTATGTCAAGCAACCTCCAGGTTTTATCTCTCCAACCTTTCCTGAACATGTTTTCAAATTACATAAGGCTTTGTATGGTCTCAAGCAAGCTCCAAGAGCATGGTATGAGACCTTAGCCTCCTTTCTGCTTGAAAATGATTTTAAAAGGGGTAGAGTTGACCAAACTCTTTTTATTAGAACCCATAAGTCCCATATCCTACTAGTACAAATATATGTAGATGACATAATTTTTGGGTCTACTGATTCAAGCTTGTGCAAAAAGTTCTCACAACTAATGCACTCAAAGTTTGAAATGAGTAGCATGGGTGAGCTTTCCTTTTTCTTAGGATTGCAAATCAAACAACATGCTGATGGCATATTTATTTCTCAAACCAAGTATGCAAAAGAATTGGTTAAGAAATTTGGTATGTCAGATGCATCTTCTATGAAAACACCCATGCCCACTAATGCTGTTTTAGATGCTGATGAATCTGGTAAACTAGTTGATCAGACTAACTATAGAGCAATCATTGGCTCTCTTTTATATCTTACAGCTAGCAGACCAGATATTATGTTTGCTACATGTATATGTGCTAGGTTCCAAGTGAGCCCTAGAGAGTCACACCTCACATTAGTTAAGAGAATTCTTAGGTATGTAAAAAGCTGTCCAAATCTAGGTCTCTGGTATCCACATGACTCAGGATTTGATCTCACTGGATTCTCAGATGCTGACTATGCTGGATGTAGAGTAGACAGGAAAAGCACCAGTGGAACTTGTCAATTCCTTGGTGATAGACTTGTCTCCTGGTTTTGCAAAAAGCAAACATCTGTGTCTACATCAACTGCTGAAGCTGAATACATGGCTGCAGGTAGTTGCTGCTCACAGATATTATGGATCCAAAACCAGCTCCTAGACTATGGCTACAACTTAGAGAAGTCAAAAATTCTTTGTGATAATACCAGTGCAATTTGCATTGCTCAAAATCCAGTTCTCCATAGTAGGACAAAGCACATAGAGATCAGACATCACTTCTTAAGGGATAATGTAGAAAAGAATAAAATAGCACTAGAGTACATTTCTACTGATTTACAAAGGGGAGATATTTTCACCAAATCTTTGGATGAAAAGAAGCACTTCTTCTTCCTTAATCAGTTGGGAATGATAGATGGAGACAGCATAAGTTAATCTACAAGATTTTGAAACCATAAAAATGACAAAGTCTAGGGAAATGTATCTCTTTCTTAAGTGTCTAGAGGTTCTGTCTGACCTCTGCTCGACGCTCGACGTTTTTCATCTGAAAACGTCGACTGGAGATCGACTGATCGTCGACCGCTAAAAAGCGTCGACCGTCGACCTCATCTTTGCGTCGACCAGAGATCGACTCTGTCTAGAGTCTGTTAAGTTTTTGTCTCGGTCGACGACGTTAATTAACGTCGCTCAGAGCTCGACGTTCAGTATCCCAAATAGCGTCGACCGTCGACCTTCAAAACGTCGAACGTCGATCTAAGCTGAACACCACTGAGTCTCTTCGTTTCCCCTAGAGCTTCTTAGCGTCGATCTAAGCTCGACTTTATTTCCTTTTCTGCGTCGAACCCTAATATAAAATCATCTTCTCGGCGTCGATTTCATTTGCGCTTTCATATTTTCTGCAAGTATTTTCTCCCTCGAAAGATTTTACACTTGTTTTCGAGAGGTATTCTACAGGAAATGGCGATTCCAGCAGCAATCTTGGCGGCGATGAAATTTGATTGCGGTTTCGACATTGATCTGGATTCCTTTGAAGGATCATCTCAGAATTTTCTGGAAATTCTGGAACTGTTCAAGGAACAGAAATTGGAGAAGTTCATGACAACCAGAATGCCAATAGCAGAAACAGAAATTAAAGAATGGATTTATACAGCAGTCACTCAAGATGAAAGCACCATTACTGGTTCAATCTCAGGGACTCAGGTATCCTTAACCTCTGCTATATTTACTGAGGTGTTTGAATTGGAGAATGGCAATGACAGTATGGAGCTGTCCAATGAAGAATATGCTGCAATGTTAGACAGGATGGGTCATTCCTCTGAGAATGCCTCCAAACTGTTGAAAGTAGACCTTGCCATAGAATTCAGACTTCTAGCTGATGTGGTAGGCAAGGTTATCTGTGCTAAGAGAACAGCACATGATGCCATTTCCAGGCATCAATTTTGCATCATGGCTGCTCTCCTGGACAAAAAGCACTTGAATTGGGGAGAAATTCTATTTGATCTAGTGAAGAAGAAGGTCAACAAGACCTATGTCCATTTTGGAAGAGTATTGGGTTTGCTGCTTCATCATATCTGCCCTCAGCTTCTGGTATCCTCTAAGCATATCAATGCTTCTAAGAGACTGACCTGTGCCCTCATTGGTAAGTGGGACAGGAAAATCACCAATCCCAGAGCTGCTGCAGCTATGAAAACTTCTACAGAAACAAGGACTGTTGTGGTCACTTCACCTCAGCCTTCTGATCTAGTAGAAGAAGCCATGCCATCCATCACCATTTCATCTTCCTTCTGTTTTCCAACCACCTTCTCTCCATCCACATCTCAATTTTCATCCCCTATGCCAACAACATCATCAATTGCTACAATTGCTTCTTCCATTCCTCCATCCATTACCACATCTGAAGATTTTCATCCTCTTCACTTCTTCCCTCCAATGGATATTGAGATCATCAATCCAGATGATTCTTTCTTGGATGGTTATCCTGATGACATATCTGAGACACCATCATTTTCTGACCTCATCATGTCATCCATCATTGAACCTACCATCCCCATTTCATCTATCCCAACATCATCTTCTGTTGCATCTGTTTCTCCTCCCTCTACCTCTGCTCAACATCCCTTTGAGCAAGTAGATTTGCTTCCCTTGGCCAACAAGCTCTATGAGCTCTTGGCTCCAAGGCTTTCTTCTCTATTGGATGCTTCCCTAGCTCCAATAATCTTCTCTTTGAACTCCATCTCATCTAAACTCTCTTCCCTTACTCCTATTGTGGCTGGCCCTTCTTCTAGGGGCCTAGAGTCAGTTCTAACTGATTCTAGGCAGGGGGAGATTTTTGTAGAAGAAGAGCTGCCTCCTTTTGATAGAGAAGAGATGTCAGTTTCAGAAATTTAGCCTACAGATAGAGAGTTTGTTCAGCCTTCAGTTGAAGACTTTACAGTGGCAGTGCCAGCATGCTTTTTCCAAAGGTCTTTCAGCCCATACAGATATTGCTTCCTGAAGATCTGTCCAGGGCTATTGTTCCCTTTTCTGCTGCTGCTACGGTTATTTTTGATGAAATGATCCTTGATGATGATGTAGTGGTAGCTGATGCTCCTGCAAATGAGCATCTTGATCATAGTGCTGTTGCTGCTCCTGATTGTTCTACTGTTGATATTAGTTCTGTTGTTCCAGAGGCAGTGGTAGCTGTTGCTCCTGCCAGTTCTATTGTTTCTCAAGTGTCTGATGCAGTGGTAGCTTCTGCTCCTGGTAATAAGATCTATCCAGCCAGTTCAGTTGAGGCTGTAATATCTGAAGTTATCAGTGACTTAGCTGCTCCTATGTCTGTTGCACCTGAAGCAATTTCTTCTCCTGCAGTGTTAGATACATCATCTACACTGACAGCTGCTTCTAGTCCTGTTTCAGGAATTGCCTCCAAGAAGGATTTCTATGATCCTTATGATCATGTGCAAAGCAGCTCCTCTGATGAGTTTGCCACTAGCTCAGATGACTCATCTGCCACCATTGCTAAAAAGAGAAAAGCTAGAAGCAAAGCTCTAAAGAGAGTTCCAATGGAAAGGGCCACTGACCATGATACTCCCTATCACATTCTTCACAACTGTGAGATTACAGAGCCCTGGATGCAATATTCCAAGAACCAACTCAAGGCTATGAAACAGAAGAAGAAGCATTTCAAAGGCCCCTGTAAATCTATTCTTCCTCCTCCTCCTCCTCCATCTTATCCAGATGCAGGAGGCAGTGCTAACCCTGTCAGCAAACCTCCCACATCCTCCTTCCAAGGCAAGACATATCAATCCAGGAGAGGACAAAGAGGTAGCCAACCAAGAGGTTATCAACAAAGAGGATCTTCAAGAGGAAACCAATCAAGAGGTCAAGCTAGACACCAGCCATATCAAAGGGGAGGAAAGACTATTGCTTCAACCTCTGGTCCTTTTCCCTTCAAGCTCAATGATGGTGTAAGGCAAAAACCTCCTCCTTCAGATCAAAGCAACAAATATGAACCTCCTGTCCCTTATGATGATCCAGTCAACAATCCTACTGCTTGGAAAGCTAGAATGGCTGAGCTTGCTGCTCTAGACCTGATTAAGAAGAATAAAGAAAGAGGACTGGACACATCAAATATCAGTACTATGTCTGAGCAGAGAAGACAAGAATTGGACAAATACATCTCCAGCAAATTCTTTGAATTTGATAGGTACATGCAGTTGCATCCTGCTGCTGTTCCTCCCAGTGGAAAAAGCATAACTTCCTTGGGTACTTCTGAGGATTACAGATCCAAGAAAGATGTTGCCAATCCTCAGAGAGAAATCAAGTTCAAGAAAAGCTTTGAAGAAGAACCAAAGAAGAAGTAATGTAAGATAGCTCCACCTCGTTACAACTGCCATAATCACTTTTGATATTTATATATCTGCTCCTGCTTCTATCTGTGGTTTTTGGTTTTGTCTGTGTTTTAATCTTCTGTATGCATTTTATTTCCTTATAATCATGTGAATAGTAATCCTAATCCAAATAGGGGGAGATTGTTGGAACACCCTTTTTATATTTGGGTCAGGATAACTATCCTAAGGATGCATGACCTCATTGTATAGCATAGGTCATTGAGTGTGAGTTTAGAACTTAGGATATTTGAGTTTTTAGTTCTGCTCAGCTCGACGGATAGTCGACCCAAGCTCGACGTATCGTCGTCCTCAGCTCGATGCGTAGTCGACCGCTGCTCGACGCATAGTCGATCGCAGCTCGACGCAGTGTCGTCCTCAGTTCGACGTAACGTCGACTTCAGCTCGACGTTTTGGCATGATTCTCTCTGCTTCCTTAATCACTCTCTGATCGACGGATAGTTGAGCTCAGATCGACGATTTATGATGAATTCAATGTTTTGGGTTCTCCCGTCTGTTGACATTTGAAATTCAAATTAAAGATCATCAAGGCAGTTATTGCAAGAGATCCCCTGGCCGTTTCAAGATTTAATTGGTCCATACCTCAAGGAATTTTCATTGGAAATCAATTAAGGCCCTTCCTTCCAAGGCATGGACAGTTAAGGAATGCATTGAATGCCCTGCCAACGGCTATCTATCAGTCAGTAGTAATTCTATTACTCAGAGATTTTTCGAGAGAGACAAACACAGTTATTCAGATTTGTTACAGAGAACATTCATCATCATCTCTTTCTCACAGAATCTGCTGCAGAGAATTCAAAGAGAAGAACATCACTCAGAGAAAGATCATCATCAATTCTCTCTGATTCTCTTCTGCTCTGCAATCAACTCTTCTACAGACTGCCTTCTACCTTCAGACATCAAACACTCAGTGTCTGAGTTATCTATTGCTGAAGAAGGACAAGCAGTGAAGAGCCTGTCACCCTTGTGCAAAGCTTTTTCTACCTGAACTCATCTACATCTCAGGGGGAGCTTTGACAACATCAAAGTCCACAAGCTTCTCTTTGATAGTTGACAGAGAAGCATACTCATCCTTTCTTTACCTTATTCCATCTGTACAGGGTTTTAACTCCCTTCAAAAGTTACCCTTTTGGTTAGCTGAGACCTTGTCAAAATCAGTGGTGGCAAGACACCTTATCAAAAAATCTGGTGGTGCCCAGGACACCTGATCAACCATCCTGCAGTGGATTCCTATCAAAGGGTGATAGAAGAGTGGACTACCCAAGTTTGGGGAACCACTATAATTTCCTTGTGTCTTCTGTGGTTTATGTTTACTTCTTGCTGTGTGCTGTGTGTTGTTTGCTTTATCATATATTTAACCAGTGCATAACTCACTTTCTATACTAAGTAAATCAAAAAGTTTTAAATTCATCAATCTATTTGAACTTACTCTATTCCCCCCCCCCTCTAGAGGTAGATAGATCTTATCACCTAACTTTCAGATTTCCTTTGGAATATACTGCTTCTTAAGAAACCTGTGATAGCTTCCTTCTTGTCTTCAAATGGCTGGATCTCTCTCTATCCACAACCCTTGATAATACTTCTGAATTCTTGAACGAATTCAACTTAGACTGAATCTGAGTGTATATTCACTTCAGAAAGTCTTCTTAGATCTTCTCTCAAAGATCTTCTTCTGTGCCTTGCACTTTCTTGTTTAAGGATCTTATCTCACAACAATGATCAATCAATCAGTTTCTATGTGCATGTATTTCTTCTTCTGAATCTGTCTATTTATAGACTTCATCCTTGGTAACCGGCTGATCTGGTTTCTAACAAACTTCTGACAAGTCTGACAGCTTCAGTCAACCTGTTGTAACTCACAGCTGTCAAGTCTTCAAACAGATCTTGTGCCTTTGTCTTTATCAGCAAAGCGTCGAGACTGTCTGTTAGAAAGTGTCGAGACCATCTGTCAATATGTGTCGACATAAGTGACTTAGGTGTCGACACAGCCTTTAATGATGTCGACATGTCTGCCTTTATGTCGACTCAGCTTCTTGATACTGCATCTTGAGAATGTGTCGACACAAACACTTCACCATTCACCAGCAACTAACTTAGTCTAGACTTTGCTGTGTGTCGACACAAGTCCTGTGTGTCGACACAGTTGATGTAGACTCAGAATATAGTGTGTGTCGACACAGCCTCCAGGTGTCGACACAGCTATTGTAGACTCTGCCTCTGTGTGTCAACACAGTCTTCTGGTGTCAACACAATTATTATCGACTAGCAATTCTGTGTGTCGACACAGCCTCCCATTGTCGACACAGTTGATGTCGACCAAACTTCTGTGTGTCGACACTGCCTCTAGATGTCGACACAATTGTTGTCGACTCTTTTTCTCTGTGTCGACACAGCCTTCTTCAAGTGTCGACACAATCTTTTTGAAGTGTCGACACACTTTCTTCTGGTGTCGATACATGGACTTAGAATATTTTTCCTGTATTCTAGTACATTCTTAACCTGCACATATAAACTCAAAATAACATCAAATACACCTTGATGTATATCATTGAGCTAAGTTAGGCTTCTTCAAATCAGGTACACATTTTCCAATGTACCCAACAATCTCCCCCTATTTGGAGAAGTCATAACCCTTTTAGCTAATGATATACACCATTTATGAAAATTCAATATGATGATGTATAAAAGCATAATATCACAGGGAACTTTATAAACAAAACATTAAACACAGATACATCACAGAATAAAGATGTAAAAGAAACGATTATAGAACAAAGTGTTATTTATAAATTCAGAAATGTTTGTTACAGCTTGTTTACATTGATTGTTTTAACACACTAACAATAATATAGTTCTAGGACAAAAACTAGTAGAACTAAAACTAAGGCTGGTCAGGCTCCTTGGTAACAATTCCTTTTCCTGGTTGAACTTGAGCCATCACAGGAGGTTCTGCATCATCAGCAGGCTTTTTGCCTTTCAAATCAGCTTTCTTCTGAGCCTCAGCCTTGATCCTTTACCTCTCAAAATAATGAAATGGCTTGGGAAAATACTTGCTAAGCTCCTGAGCATCAGGAGGTAGCTTTCCACCCTTAGCCTTTCTTCTGAATTGAACTATGGCCTCCTGCCTGGCCTCATACTTTTGTCATTCAAATTCATTATACCATTTGCCTCTTTCATGCACCTGATCCTTCACAGCCTTCCAGGCAGTTAATATAATGTTCCTTGAGGTGGGGCTCCATTGCTCAAAATCAGGTTTTTGTTCTGCTAGCTCTCTGAATCTCTTCTTTGATAATTGAGCATCTTGTTGAGCCTTCAAATCAGCTTCTAGCTTATCTACTTTTTCTACAAAAACATTTGTAACCTCCTTTGGAGGACTGTACATTGCCTGCACTTGCTGATGAATCATTTCAAAATCAGCAGGGGGGTATATGACTTGGGCAACCTCAGGTTGATTACCTTCAAGTAGACCTTATTGTATCTCTGACTCAGCAATGGAATCATCATCACATAATGGTGGATATCCCAATGTGGCTCTAACACTGTTGGTCACCCACTTGGCATGTTCTAAGCTAGCATGGATGAGCATCCTCTCCCCCTTTAGGACTTCTCTGGCAACATGATCCCTAAGATCATTCTTCTGAAACCTTATTTGGCCATCGAGAAAATTCACACCCTCTTTAAAGAATGGTTTTAATTTTTGAAGCTTCTCAGATATTTCTTTCTGTGAGGTGGTGATAGCAGTTTGAACTGAATCTGGGGCAGCCTTGAGCTTCTGATCATAATCTTCCATGTCTGTAGCCCTTGTAGTAGTCAGCCTTGTAGCAGTATCTTTGAACTCAGTGAGAATCTCATAGTGAGATTCAGTAAGATTGTCATTCATTCTTATCAGATTTTCAAGAACATATCCTTGTTTCAATGCAATGTCATCCACTTTAGAAAGGATAGTTTGATGTTGGTTAGCTAGATATACCACAACATTACCTCCCTTGTGAAAGCAATTTGTCATCTCCTTTTTATTCTGATTAACCTCAAATCCGATTGACTTTATGTCTTGGGCAAGATCAAACTGAAGTGTCTTATGACTCTCATCTACAAATTTCTCCAAGGCTCTTCTCTGCTCATCCATCTTCACCTGTAAATTTACCATGAACTTATTGTAATCAAACTCAGTAGGAGATTGGTGAGTTGTTGTCTGGAGAGCCGACTTATAGCTATGAATTCTTCTCTTGAAGACCATTAGCTTCCTTTTCTTAGCCTCCCTGGCTTCTTCTGTCTCAGATTCTGAAGAACTTTCAATCTGAACTCTTTCTGGAGGAGTTGTAGGAATTTCTTTCTCAGTTTCATGTTGCCTTCCTCAACATGAACTTTCTCCCCCTCAACAGCACCTTGCTCCTTCTCAACTCTTAGGGTGTCATCCTTTTCAACTTCCTTTCCAAAGTTAGGAAACAACTCTTCTAGAGTGTATTCCTTTTGTGCTTGAGCAGGTGATGAAACATCAATTGTAGCAGAGTTCAAATCTTCTGATAAGTTTAGTCTTTCTTCCTCTTGAACTTAGTCAGTAATGGGCTCCCCCTGCAACTGTGTCAGATCAGTAATGTTCTTAGCAGGAGTAAGATCTATCTCCCCCTGCATCTGTGCAGGTGTAGATTCCTCTTGGACTTGAGTAGACCAGTATGGTCCTCAGCCTGCTCTCTAACTTGTTCTTCTTGAACTTGTGCATTGCCATGATCATGTTCTGGTGATTTCTCAGCTGTTTCTTGCCTGTCCACATCAGGCAACTCTTTTGACAGAACTCTATCCCATCTTGAAAATAACCTCATGTCCATTTTCCTCATATGATTGATCTTGGACCCAGGAATCTGTTCCATTACCTCTGGAATGATTCCAGCCAGGTATAGACTCAAAATTCTAGCCAAGTTTGGCTTCTTGATTCCTTCTTTTATTTTTTCAAATAAAACTGCTGACCAACTGGTTGAAATTGTAAAGACAATTCTTGTCATCAGGCTGAACATATAGGCTGAGATCCTATCATATCCACCTGGCTTGCATAAGATCACTTTGCCTACTATTTCAGATAGAAACTTTCCTTGTGGATTCATTCCCTTTCGGTTTATGGCTGCTCCAATCTTTATGGTTGAATCCAAACCACACCACTGGAGAGCCTCCCTTGTCTTTGAGGCTGGGACCTCTTCTTCATCTTGAATGCTGGGTAGGTGAAGAATCTTTCTTATACTTTTTAGAGTAAGTTTAACCTTAGTCCCAAGAAGCATAGATTTGATCTTGAGACCAGTGGAGTCCAATGTTGCAGCAGTATAGAACTCGAAAACTTCTTTCTTCCAAATCTTAGTAGGTTCAGAGACAAGGTATTCCAATCCATTGTCTGCAAGAAGAGAAATCACTTGTTTGATTTCTGGCGCGGCATTGTCGAAGGCAGCCCTAACCAACTCATATCCC
This sequence comes from Platanthera zijinensis, assembly GCA_039513925.1. NCBI lineage: Eukaryota > Viridiplantae > Streptophyta > Magnoliopsida > Asparagales > Orchidaceae > Platanthera > Platanthera zijinensis. The sequence goes on from CM077082.1 coordinate 69,004,991, forward strand.
TCATTGATGTTGTCTTCAACCTTTGGCGCCATTAGAATGATGAGAAAGCTTGTGAGGAGAGAAGAGAGATTGTCGACACAGGGTTTTAGTCTCGAAAACCTGGTGAGCGTGTCAACAGAATATGTTCTCGACCTATATATACCTTTTCAAAACACAGAAGGTCAAGAGACGGACAAAAATTGTCGAAAAGTGTCGACACTGTTGACAAGTGTCGACACATACTTCTATAGTCTCGACCACGGCGCAGACTATCATGTGTCGACACCAATTGATGATATGTCGACACAGGAGATACTGAATAGTTCAGCCAGAATTATGTGTCGACTCTTAGTATAAGAGTCGACACAAAATCTGTAAGTGTCGACACCATTACTCTGGTTGTGTCGGCACTACATATCTGGATGAGTCGACTCATTGACCCTTAGGTGTCGACACAGATTCTCATGTGTCGACACATTTTCCCTGACTAGTCGACATGACTACTCTGTGTCGACTCATTATCACTGAATGTGTCGACACCATTTTACTTAGCCAAATATTTTTTTAATAAACTAACCTATGGTCAACATTCCTAATTCAATTTTAAATCTATTGAATTTAGTTTCATCCAGAGGCTTAGTAAATACATCTGCAATTTGATAATCAGTTTTAACAAATTCTAATGAGATGTCTTCTTTTTCTACATGTTCTCTAAGAAAATGGTATTTGATCTCTATATGCTTAGTTCTACTATGTGCAACAGGATTGTTTGCAATAGAAATAGCACTCTTAGAATCACACAATAAAGGTGTTCTACTTACTTGAATACCATAGTCCTTTAGCTGATGTTGAATCCACAATAGTTGTGCACAGCAACTTCCTGCTGCCACATATTCAGACTCAGCAGTGGATATTGCCACACTAGTCTGCTTCTTACTGCTCCAGGATATCAATCTTCCTCCCAAGAATTGGCATGTACCTGTAGTACTCTTTCTATCTTCTCTACAGCCTACAAAATCTGCATCTGAATAACCTGTTAGTAGAAAATCTCCATTCCTAGGGTACCAAAGGCCTAGATTATGTGTGCCCTTAAGATATCTAAAAATCCTTTTGACTGCAGTATAATGTGATTCTTTAGGGCAAGCTTGATACCTAGCACAGACACATATAGCATACATAATGTCTGGTCTACTAGTAGTGAGATATAATAGAGAGCCAATTATTCCTCTATATAAAGACTCATCTACAGGCTTACCTGCATCATCTTTGCATATTGGCATATTTGTTCCCATAGGAGTTTTCATGGTGGAGGATGATTCCATACCATACTTCTTAATTAATTCCTTGGTGAACTTAGACTGGTATATGGCCAAGCCATCTTCAGTCTGTCTTACTTGAAGTCCCAAGAAGAACTTAAGTTCCCCCATACTGCTTATTTCAAACTTCCCTTGCATAAGTTTGGCAAACTTTTTGCAAAGGTTGTTCTCTGTAAACCTAAAAATTATGTCATCTACATAGATCTGAACTAAGATTATCTTACCTTTAGATTCCCTTAGGAATAGAGTTTTGTCTATTTTACCTCTTGAGAATTTGTTCTCAATAAGAAAAGTAGACAGGGTTTCATACCAAGCCCTTGGGGCTTGCTTTAACCCATACAATGCTTTCCTAAGTCTATAAACATAACTAGGTTTAAGAGAATCTACAAAACCTGATGGCTGCTCTACATAGACTTCTTCTTTTAGATCACCATTCAGGAATGCTGATTTCACATCCATTTGGTATACTTTGAAGCCTTGATATGCTGCATAAGCAAAGAACATTCTGATTGCCTCCAGTCTTGCTACTGGGGAAAATGTTTGATCAAAGTCTATTCCTTCTTCCTGCCTGTATCCTTTAGCAACCAATCTTGCTTTGTTCTTCACAATTACTCCACTCTCATCCAACTTGTTCCTAAAGACCCACTTTGTGCCAATGAAGTTGTGGTCTCTTGGTTTAAGAACTAACTCCCAGACTTTGCACCTTCTGAATTGATTAAGCTCCTCTTGCATAGCATTATTCCAGTGTTGGTCTTGGATGGCTTCTTCAAATTTCTTAGGCTCCAGTTGAGATAGAAAACTTGAGTGCAGGACTGTGCTCAGATTTCTGCTTCTAGTCTGCACTCCTTGTCTTGGATCACCTATTATTTGATTTGTTGGATGGTCTTTTAGATGTCTTATAGCTAGAGGTAGATTTTCTTCAGGTTCAACATCTCCAGTTCCTTCATTATGTTGCACCTCTTGGTTGTCATCAGCTTCTATAGAGTCTTGTACTCCCCCTGGACAGTAGCCATCATTTTCTAATACTTCATCTGCAGTTGCGCCTTCTGCAATGGAAAGCTTGTCCATCCTATTTCTTATACCTGTTGGACTGAATGATCTACAAGGCAATTCACTGTTAATTAATCTTATTTCATCAAATACAACATGTACAGATTCTTCTACCACTTGAGTAGTCAAGTTGTAGACTCTATAAGCCTTACTATTGATGCTATATCCAACAAATATCCCATCTTGGGATTTGGCAGCAAACTTAGTTAGATAAGACTTGCCATTGTTAAGTATATAGCACTTGCAACCAAAGATCCTAAAGTAGGATAGATTTGGTTTTCTACCTTTCATAATTTCATAGGGAGTCTTTTTGTGGATCTTGGTGATAGAAGCCTTATTGATCACATGACATGCAGTGTTTACTTCCTCAACCCAGAAATATTCTGGAAGAGAAGTGTCACTCAATAGAGTTCTACCAGCTTCAATCAATGTCCTATTTTTTCTTTCAGCAATACCATTTTGTTGTTGTGTTCTAGGTGAGGAGAATTCTTGGAAAATCCCAAATTCTTCACACAATCTTTTCATACTTTCAGATTGAAATTTAGTGCCATGGTCACTTCTGATTTTGACCACTGTACTGTTCAGTTCATTCTAAATTTGTTTAACAAAACTATATAAAACACTTGGGGTTTCTGATTTTTGTCTCAAAAAGAACACCCATGTATATCTAGAATAGTCATCTACAACCACAAAAGTGTAGACCTTCCTACCTAGACTATGAGCTGGCATAGGACCAAAAAGATCCATATGTAAGAGGTATAAACACCTCACTAAATCCTTATTTTCAAGGCTATGAAACGAGGATTTTGTCTGCTTGCCCTTTTGACAAACTGAACATATCCCTTCCTTTATACACTTAACATGAGGACAATTCCTCACTAATTCTTTACTAAAGAGTTGGCCAATTGTCTTGTAGTTAAGATGAGCCAGCCTCTTGTGCCATTTGACACAATGAGATGCATTATCATCAGCTACAAGACAAATAGGAGAAACCTTGTTCTCACATACAAAGTCAAGACAATAAACATTTCTTTTTCTATATCCAGTCAATATGACCTTTTGATCACTTAACCTCTTGATATGACATCCATTCTTAACAAATGAAATGTCATATCCAAGATCACTCAGCTGACTTGAAAGTGAAGGGATAGATACTACTCTAGAGGGGGGGGGGGGTGAATAGAGTTATCAAATTTTGCACAGACAAAACTTAATAGTCTACCCAACTCCCTTGGAGTGAAGTGCGGAATGAAAAGATTATAGATATTGATTTAACCTTAAAGCCTAACACAAGTGATGTGTACAAACACAAGCTAACTGTAATTACAGTTAAGCTTGGAAAAACCTAATCAGCAACTAGCAACCTAGTTATATCTAATCACAGCCACAATGCAGGAATTAAACAGTGGAATCCAGACGACACAAGGAAATTTATAGTGGTTCCCCAAACAACTTGGGTACGTCCACTCTTCTACCCACACGGTAGGAATCCACTCAGGTTTTTGATCAGGTGCCCTGCCACCAACAGAATCTGCTTCAGGTAGATTCAAAAACCCTTTAGACTTTTGATCAGGTGTCTAAAAACCAAGCACAGGTTTTTGATCAGGTGCCCTGCCACCAAGGGATACTTTTGAAGGGAGTAATAACCCTGTACAGGAGGGGAAGAAGGATAAGATGTCTTCTCTATTTTACAATAGATTAGAGAAGCACAAAAACTTGCACTGAGCTAGAATGCTCTAAAGAATCAAGGCTCCCCCTGGCTCAAAGATGTCCAGGTGAAGTCTTGCTTCAGTGCAGAAAACTCTTCAGAAAATTCTGAAGGAAAAGCTACAGGAAGAAAATAAATAACAAAAAGAAATCTCTTCAAGCAGCTATTCTTCTTCTTCTTCTTCTTCTTCAAAGGATCTCTGAGTTTGAACTTCCTGAAAGCAGGAGAACTCAGGTTGAAGAAGAGATGAGGATCTTAACACTTCTCAGTTAGATGGAGTTTGCTGAGAGCAGAAAGCTTGAAGGCTTGAAAGCTTGAATGAACACAGGTTGGCTATTAGCTTCTGTTAACTAGCTTGAATCCTTCTGCAAAGGGTTCTTTATATAATCATCATCAAGCAACGGCTCTCTTCCATTTGAATTATTTGTCTTCTTCTGAGCCTTGAGACCTGGGCTGTAAATATCAAGAAGACAGAAATATCTCTGCAGCAAAACATTCTATAAAAAGGAATAAACCTCTTTCTAAGAAGCTGCAGGCTTAAATCAAATAATCAGAAGGACTAAATAAAGTCACATCAGAAATAATCTCTTTATAGCAAAGAAGAAGACTTTTCAGTCCAACGGCTATAAAGGGCTGTCAGCAGATAAAGTAATTTAAAGAGACAGCTAATAAGACAAACAACTTTATCTTAAAAGATTTGAACTCAGGCAAAAAGAATGGAGCAAATAATGCCTGGAAACTTTATCATACAGCTTGAAATAGAGTGCCAGAAAATGTATTAATTAATTAAATATAATAAATAAATACAAAATATAAAGGCAGGCAGAAAACGTCGAACGACCTTCGGAGATCGTCGACCGACGCACGGAGATCGTCGATCTATCGGGCAGATAGTCGAACGATCCAGATAGTCGACCTATCGAAGAAGATAGTCGAACTACCCCGGCAGATAGTCGACCTATCAGAACAGATAGTCGAACTACCAGATAGTCGATCTATCAGGACAGATAGTCGAACTATCAAGCGCACAGAGATAGTCGACCTATCAAGCAGATAGTCGACCTACCTCAGAAAACAGATAGTCGGCCTATCAACAGATAGTCGACCTATCAACGCAGAACAGATAGTCGACCTATCAACAGATAGTCGACCTATCAGCGCAGAACAGATAGTCGACCTATCAACAGATAGTCGACCTATCAGCGCAGAACAGATAGTCGACCTATCAACAGATAGTCGACCTATCAGCGCAGAACAGATAGTCGACCTATCAACAGATAGTCGACCTATCAGCGCAGACCAAAGCGTCAACCAACTGATAGACGATCGTCGATCAGTCGATAGACGATAGTCGAACGGCGTTCGACTATAGTCGAACGAAAAACCTACTTAACCAAATTCTCAATTTGGAAAAGCGAGGACTCTACAGCTAGACTCCTAACCATTGACCATAGATATTTCTTGGGTCAAGGGGCACAAAGGAGAGGACTAAACTCAAATCAAACTAGGGTACCAACAATCTCCCCCTATTTGAGTTAAGTCTCTCAAAAACTAAAACAGCTAGCAATAGAATACTAAAAATAATTTCAGCAAATAGATAACAATAAACTAGCAGATTATCAATCAGATAGACAAATATAGCACAGCAGTTAATTAAACTATTAAGAATCTTTAGAGTCTGGTAAAGGATCAGAAGAACTAGAAACAAAGGAAATTTTTCTTAGAGGGTCATCTGATTCTTTCTTTGACATTTTTAGGTCATGCGCACCAATGATCTTCAGTTCTGTAGCCCTAGGGACAACAGCTTCAGGGTGCTTTTCCATGTACTTTGACGGATCAAAAATCTCAGGATTAACCTGGAACTTTTCAAATTCTTTCTTTCTGTAAGCTGACATGGTAGTAAAACCAGTTGTATCTTTTCCTTCTGCTCTAGCTTTTCTTATCTGAGCTGCTCCTACAAGTTCTTGAAAGCGAGCCATCCTAAAGTTAGGATCGAGCTCAGGATTTTCATATACGGGCTCAGGAGAAGCAGCATCAGCTATTTTATCTAGATAAGACATTAGAGAATACTTAGCAGAGAGGTTCTTGCTAGATATTTTTAAAACAAAATAAACTATTTACCTTTTGATACAATTTCCTCAGACTGAACTGGAGAAGGAGATGAAATTCTCTTCTTTGGAGAAGGAGGTGGGGAAAAGGTTGGTCTTTGAATCACAGTCTCCTTCATTTGTCTTTGAGAACCATAAAATGATTTTCCTTGAGAGCTTTGATAACCTTGCCTTGGCTGGGGCTGAACAGACGCAGATTTTCCAGAGGAGGCAGTAGGATGAGCTGAAGGGTTCCCAGAGGCTCCTGCACCTGGAGGAGGAGGAGGACCTCTGGGAGTCCATCTTGAGACAGGACTATCATACCTCTTGGTTCTTTTTCTTTCTTTTTGCTGATTTTTCGAAAACCACATCCAATGCTGGAATTCCTTGGATTTAGGGTCAATGCCCTTCAAAATATAATAAGGAATATCATTATCCTTGCTAGGAGGTGGAGGAGGAGCAGCTTTTCTTTTCTTTGCAGCAGATTTCTTTTTCTTTGACTTCTCAGAAATATCAGAATCATCATCATCAGACTGAGATGAGGGAGGATTTTCATAAGGGTCATAGGCTTCTGAAACAGCCTTTTCTTTAAGCTTAAGATCAGATTTTTCTTTTTCCTCTTCCATGGCATCCAGAGCCAGAAGGGAGTCTAAATCCATCCCTGGAGAGTCATCCCAGATGGTTGACTTTTCAATTTGCAAATCTTTCTCTTTCTCTTTTAAAGCTTGAACTCTTAAATCCCATGCTGCTCTTGCTTGAGCTTCTTCCATACTCAGAACTGGAGAGTCAACTTTGACTTCCTCTTTCTCAGACTCATCTTCTTTATTATCTAAGAAGGATTCCAACTCAGGGTCTACTTGAGTAGCAAGAATACTTGGGTCAGCCTCAGAAACAACTGCTATGATTTGAGCAGCTAAATCTTCTTTAATAACATCTGTAAAATTATGAATATAGATCTGCTAAATAAACAGAGATCATTCCTTCAAGGTATTCACAAACTATCAAATTAATCGACTCATCAACAAAACGAATGAAAGAGTTACCTTCATACTTAACCATCTCCCAGCAGTCATTCAGATATGAAGTTATAATTCCTTCCAGGAATCTAACTATCACAGGAGAGGTAAGATCTTCTAAGCAGACTTTAACTGCAATCTCAGATAATAAGATTCCATCTGCTATTTCCTTCTCAGACAAAACTGGAGCTATTTCTATTTCAGTCATTACAACATCTGGAGCTATTTCTATTTCAGCTTGGGCAGCCATGACTGAATCCTTTAAAGCTGGAGGAGAGGCAGGGAGGTCTGAGACATCTTCATGGAACATCTCCCCCTGCCTGATTTCAGTGGCTACTGAAACCAGGCCCCTAGAGGAAGATGGCTCAGCAGATTTTGAAATGGATTTGATGGAGGCAGTTAGAAGATCAATGGAGGCTGCAAGGGGAGCGATTGCCTCGTCAATCATGGTTTTGATTGACGGGGTAATCAGCTCCACAATGCGAGAGATAAGCTCTGGAGTAATTTCAAAAGATGATGGATGAGAGGTGGATGGAGCAGCAGCAGATATGGTAGTGGTGCTGGGATGAGAAATGATGTGGACAGGGGAGCGAACTGGAGATACAGCAGGAGAGTTAACTGGGGAATGAATTGGGGAATGAACGGGAGATACAGTAGGAGTAAGAATTCTCTCTGATCCTAACAAATCGAAGCTAGGAGCAGATATCCTAGCCAGATGAGTAGGTAGAGGAGAGGCTGGAGGGGAAAGAGGAACAACCATAGTTGTTTCTGGAGCAGCAGAGGAAGAAAGTCTTACTTCAGCTGAAGTTGATGGTACTTCAACTGAGGCAGACGGCAATGCAGAGGAGGAGGAAGGAAGAGCTGAGCCAGCTTCACCAAGGTGAGGAGCGACTGATACAGTCCTTGTGTCCTCAGATGTTGCTGGAGCAGATTTCACAAACGTTCTTTTCCACTTTGAGAACAGATGAGGATCCATCTTCTTGCTGGCGTTGATTGTAGTTGCAATGGAACTCAGCAGATGGGGAAATCTTTCCTTCAGGAAAATACCTATAACCCTTCCTAGGGTAACTTCCTTTTTGCCATTCTTTTTCCTGATTAAATCAAACAGAACTGCAGCCCAATTGATCCTTTTCCGATTAACAATTGCACACATGAGTGCGAATTGCTGCCTTGTTATATTGTCGTGGGCAGAGTGCTTGCCCAGGAGCACTTTTCCTACTATCTCAGCCAAAAACTTGATTTTGAAAGGGAAGTTTACCTTGAGCAGCTTGGTGGGAATGCCCTCGGCATGTCCCAGCTCAACAAGCATCCTTCCAAACTCCTGAGCATCTTGCTCATAATCTTCGTCACCATTAACTAAACCAAAAACATCAGATAAGACGGCCGGAGTCAGGATAACTTCTTCTCCGCCTATGGTACCAGTCATCGATTCGTCTGAGGAAGACGACGTGAAAGCCCATTCTTTAATTTCTGGAATGTTGATCTTAATTCTTTCAGACATTAACTTCTCTAAACCTTGATCCCTGCAGAGCTGGAGAACTTCCACGATTCCGGCATCGCAGCTACTGAATGCTTCAAAATCCACACTGAATCCTGCATCAAACTTGACCACGGCTAGAACAGCTGGGGAAACCGCCATTGAATCGCTGAAGAAACGCGAGAAGGAGGAGGAAGACGAAGGGGACGAAGCGGCAGAAAATCGCAAGCGGGAAAGCAGAATGCGAAAGGGCACGCTCCGTCGACGATAAAGCAAAAGATCTTTTGACCTAGGTCGACTATCGGCTTTATATCAGACCGGATATAGTCGGTCTATTAAAAAGATCTTGACCCGATGGTCGAACGGTCGTTCGACGATCGGCTCAGAAGCAGAGTAGTCGGACAATCGTTCGACTATTTCTGGCTCCTCAAACAACAGGCTATCGTCATCCAGAGATCGACGATGAGCCCAACCTGTTCGACGATGGTCGAACGTCGATCGACGATCTTCAAACAGATAAGCTATCATTAACTAGAGGTCGACGATAGGCTTAAACCGTTCGACTATCTTCGAACGTCGTTCGACTATCTTCAAACAGATTTCAACATAGGCAGATAAAGTCACACTTAGTCTCGTCCATTGATCATGCCTAGTTGAACTAAAAAGAATAGATGCTTCTGTTCATCTAAAGGCTTGGTGAATATATCACCTCTCTGAAACTCAGTGGATATGAACTCAAGACAAATCTTGTTCTTTTCCATACAATCTCTCAGGAAATGGTGCCTAATCTCAATGTGCTTCGTTCTAGAGTGGTGCACTGGATTTTGTGCAATTGAGATAGCACTGGTACTATCACACATGATCTTGGTGTTCTTGTGTGAGTAACCATAATCCACAAGCTGGTTTTGAATCCACAGGATCTGTGAACAACAACTAGCATCAGCTATATATTCAGCCTCTGCAGTTGAAGTTGAGATAGAAGCCTGCTTCTTACAGAACCAAGAGACCAATCTCTCTCCCAGGAACTGGCAAGTTCCTGAGGTGCTCTTCCTGTCAACTCTGCAACCAGCATAATCAGAATCAGAATATGCAATTAATTCAAACTCTGACTCAGCTGGGTACCAAAGTCCTAGATCTGGACATCCTTTCAGGTATCTCAGGATTCTCTTTAGAAGAATCAGATGAGATTCCTTGGGGTTGACCTGGAATCTAGCACAAAGGCATGTAGCAAACATTATATCTGGCCTACTTGCAGTTAGATATAATAGGGAACCAACAATGGCCCTATAATTCTTTTGATCAACTGGCTTGCCGTGATCATCAGAATCAATAACTACATTAGTAGCCATGGGTGTAGGCATTGCTGAAGCATCAGCCATCCCAAATTTCTTTACCAATTCCTTGGCATATTTGGATTGGGAGATGAAGATACCATCAGCATCTTGCTTAACTTGGAGACCAAGAAAGTAAGACAGCACACCCATACTACTCATCTCAAACTTGGAATGCATTAAGTTGGAAAACTTTTTGCACAGTTTGGGATCAGTGGAGCCAAAAATAATATCATCTACATACACTTGAACTAACAGGATTGTGTCCTTGTGATGCTTGACGAAAAGGGTTCTATCAACTACTCCCCTAGTGAAGTTGTGCTCTAACAGGAAACTAGCTAAGGTCTCATACCAGGCCCTAGGAGCTTGCTTTAGTCCATAAAGAGCTTTCTGTAACTTAAAAACATGAGAAGGCTGAGTTGAAGAAACAAACCCTGGTGGTTGTTCAACAAACACCTCTTCCTTAAGCTCACCATTCAGGAATGCACTTTTGACATCCATTTGGAACACCTTAAACTTCATGAAGGCTGCATAAGCCAAGAAGATCCTTATTGCTTCTAGCCATGCAACAGGAGCAAAGGTTTGGTCATAGTCTATACCTTCCTCCTGTCTGTAGCCCTGAGCTACAAGCCTAGCTTTATTCCTTACTATGATTCCATTTGCATCTAACTTGTTTCTATACACCCACTTGGTGCCTATGATCAGTTGGCCTTTAGGTCTTGGAACCAAAGTCCAAACTTTACATCTCTCAAACTGATTTAGCTCCTCTTGCATTGCAATAATCCAGTGAGGATCTAGCTCTGCATCTTTAAAGGTGAGGGGCTCAACCTGTGAGAGGAAACAAGCATGCATCACATCCTGTCTTAATTGATGTCTTTTTTGCACACCAGCTGATATGTCTCCAATCACTTGAGATGTGGGGTGATCTCTAAGTGTGACAATATCAGCAGGTGGGATGTGATCTTCAGCAACAGTTGGGATTAATTCCTCAGGAGGAATTTGATCTACTGTTGGTGGTACAACAACAGCTTCAACAACTTCAGCAATGTCTTCATCACTGTCTGATTCAGTGATCTGAAGAGTTGATAGTTGAAGGATTTCTTGAGGGGCATCATGTACCTGCAAAGAACTGGAGGAAGGAGAATTTTCTTTCTCCTTGTAAAACATCTGAGACTCATCAAATGATACATGCACAGATTCTTCTATCTTACAGGTTGATTTGTTATAAACCCTATAAGCTTTGCTTACTTGGGAATATCCAAGCATGATTCCCATTGAAGCTTTTGCTTCAAACTTTCTAATATATTCTTTATTATTATTATGAATATACACAATACAGCCAAAAACTCTAAAGTAATTAATTTTTGGTTTCTTTCCTTTAAGCAACTCATAAGGAGTTTTACACTTAAGTTTGTGTATCAAACTTCTATTCAAGACATAGTTGGCTGTACTAACAGCTTCTGCCCAATAGGATAGAGGCATGTTAGCATCTGCCAACAATGTGCTAGCAGCTTCAATTAGTGTTCTATTCTTCCTTTCAACTACCCCATTTTGTTGGGGAGTTCTAGGAGCTGAGAAGCTATGTTTGATACCTTCTCTCTCACAGAATTCTTGCATGAGAAGAGAGTCAAACTCAGTACCATGATCACTTCTGATCAAGGCCACATGAGTAGAGTACTCAGTCTGCACACAAAGTAGAAAGTCTGTAAGGGCTTTGAAGTTATCAGACTTAGTTCTCAAAAAGAAAACCCAACTGAACCTAGAGAAGTCATCTATAATTACTAATGTGTAATACTTCCCTCCTAAACTCTGTACATTTATTGGGCCAAAAAGGTCCAAATGTAATAAATACAGGATCCTAGGAGAATCACTTTTATTTACAGATTTAAAAGAATTCTTGGTTTGCTTGCCTAGCTGACAAGCCTTGCAAAGGCTCTCCTTCTTGTAGGGGCAAGAAGGTAAACCTCTAACAAGGTTGTGCTTAGATAACCTAGATATATTTTTAAGGTTTACATGACTAAGCCTTTTATGCCATAGGGAATTATTATTAAGGGTTACTTCATTAAACAGGCAGATTTCAGATTGAGATGAATTAAAATCTACTAAATATATATTACCTATTCTGATACCTACTAAAACAATATTATTATTTAAAGTAATATTGCAAGAGAAATTAGAAAATGAAACCTGGTAGCCAGCATCACACAGCTGGCTGACTGAAATCAGATTATGCTTCAGTCCATTGACATAAGCAACTCTCTTGAATGTAACTGCTCCAATGGTGATCTTGTCATAGCCTTCTGTCTGACCACAGCTGAAGTCTCCAAAGATAACCTTTGGGCCGAGCTTAGCTTTGAACTTTGACAGTAGATCTTTATTTCCTGTCATATGCTTAGAGCATCCACTATCCAAATACCACTTATTTTGAGTGATTGGATAGGCCTTCACCTGCAAGACAATTATTTAGACAGAGTGGACCCAGGTAACCTTGGGTCCCTTGTTTTTCACATAAGAAAAACTGGAAATATATGAGAATGCAGGCTGAGGGTGATAACCTAGTGGGTGAGATCTCCTAGGTGGGATTCTCCATGCTGATGATGGGTCAACAAACCTAGGGTTTCTATTCTCATTTAGGTTTCTATGGAATTGATTATAATTTTGAAAATCATATTGAAAACGTCGATCGACGTTCGACGATGGGCGCTCAGATCGTCGACCTTCGTTCGACCATGGAGCTTCCGATCGTCGAGCGGCGTTCGACGCTCTTTGCATTTCTTTGAAAAACTTCTTTCTCTTTTCTCTCTTAGCCTTATTTAATGCTTTATTTACCAGATTTACTTGCTCAGTGTTTTTCTTTCCACTAGCTGAAATGAAGTTCACTGGAGTTGAAAGATTATTTTTAAGAAGGACTGGGGGTTCACTGGGAGAAGCTCCTAAGCCTAGTTTATCATTACCTGACCTAGTGTTAGTCATGCTGGTAATTTCTAACAGCTTAAGACTTCTACCATTAAGGGATTCTTCTAATCTCTTAGACTTAGCTAACTCTATTTTAAGAAATTTGATTTCTTCACTACAAGTAGTGAGATCTTCCTTTAACCTAATGTTTTCAGAGGCTATTGATTCTGAGTCAGCTAACCTATTTCTAAGTTCTTTTATTTCCTTTTCTGAGCTAATTAAATCTAAATATAAAGATTTAAATTCTACTTTAAATTCTTCTGAAGAAAAATTATAAGAAGAAAGTACCTCATCTTCTGTAGGCATCTCTTCATCAGAATCAGAACTCTCTGCAGCAGAGTGGTTGCTGCAGGCATCTATTGCCATGAGGCAAACTTCTTTTGCCTTCTTCTCTTCCTCATCTTCACTGGAGCTTGATGAGGAGGATTCTTCATCAGAATCACTCCAGGTTTCAGCAATGAAACCTCTCTCCTTCTTCTTGTTTTTGTAGGAGGATGGCTTGGAGTGCTTCCTGTGTTGTTCTTTGTCTTTTCTCTTGTCTTTGTTCTTCTCCTCTGGACACTCTGGCAAGATGTGTCCAGGCTTCCTACAACCATAACATATAATTTCTTTAGCAGGAGAGCGATCATACCTTGGTTTGTCTTCATAACGTGAAGACTTCTTTCTGAACTCCTTTCTCCCCATCTTGAGAAACCTTTTGGCAAACAGTGCCATAAGTTCCTCATTAGATTGGCTGCTTTCAGAAACATCTACAGCCTTAAGAGCTAGAGATTGCTCTTTTCTTGTTGGAGTGGGGGTCTTGGCTTCAGCTTCTGCTTCTCTGGTCTTCAGCACTTGCTCAAAAGACTTGAGCTTGCCGAGGAGAGCTTCAGTTGAGATCTCATTAGTACTTCTGGCTTCTTTGATGGGCCAGATTCTTAGATCCCATGTGCTAGGGAAGCACATAAGAATCTTATCATTGACCTCTGTCAATGATATGTCCTTGTCCAGGGTCCTCAGCTCATTGATGATTGAGCTGAGCCTGGTGTACATAGCTTCAACTGATTCAGCATCAGTTTTCTTGAAGTTCTCGTACTGTGAGATCAGGTTGGACCTTCTGTCCTTCCTTTCATCAGCTGAACCAGCTATAATCTGGTTCAGTGTGTCCCACATGGCCTTTGCTGACGAGCAATCAGCAACCTTCTGGAACACCTCATCAGACATAGTCTGAGCCAGTATGTTCATTGCTTTGGCATCTGCAATTTTGGCCTTCTTGTATTCATCATTATAATCTGGAGGAGGCACTGCACTCATATCAGATGATGAGGCAGTGGCAGCAGCAGGTGCTCTTGGGGGACCTGACAAAATAGAAGCAAAAATACTTTCATCAATAGAATTCATATAAAGTTTGATCCTTGCCTTCCAGATGCCAAACTTTGCTAAGTTGCATGCTGGAGGTCTGGTGCTTGAGTAATCCTTAGACTGGGCCATAATAGTGAATATCTATAAGCTCTTGGTATCTATCAGGATCTTGTGACTTAGGTGTTAGCCTATTCAGTCAGTCAACCTCCCTCTGATACCAATTGAAAGTGAAGGGATAGATACTACTCTAGAGGGGGGGGTGAATAGAGTTATCAAATTTTGCACAGACAAAACTTAATAGTCTACCCAACTCCCTTGGAGTGAAGTGCGGAATGAAAAGATTATAGATATTGATTTAACCTTAAAGCCTAACACAAGTGATGTGTACAAACACAAGCTAACTGTAATTACAGTTAAGCTTGGAAAAACCTAATCAGCAACTAGCAACCTAGTTATATCTAATCACAGCCACAATGCAGGAATTAAACAGTGGAATCCAGACGACACAAGGAAATTTATAGTGGTTCCCCAAACAACTTGGGTACGTCCACTCTTCTACCCACACGGTAGGAATCCACTCAGGTTTTTGATCAGGTGCCCTGCCACCAACAGAATCTGCTTCAGGTAGATTCAGAAACCCTTTAGACTTTTGATCAGGTGTCTAAAAACCAAGCACAGGTTTTTGATCAGGTGCCCTGCCACCAAGGGATACTTTTGAAGGGAGTAATAACCCTGTACAGGAGGGGGAAGAAGGATAAGATGTCTTCTCTATTTTACAATAGATTAGAGAAGCACAAAAACTTGCACTGAGCTAGAATGCTCTAAAGAATCAAGGCTCCCCCTGGCTCAAAGATGTCCAGGTGAAGTCTTGCTTCAGTGCAGAAAACTCTTCAGAAAATTCTGAAGGAAAAGCTACAGGAAGAAAATAAATAACAAAAAGAAATCTCTTCAAGCAGCTATTCTTCTTCTTCTTCTTCTTCTTCAAAGGATCTCTGAGTTTGAACTTCCTGAAAGCAGGAGAACTCAGGTTGAAGAAGAGATGAGGATCTTAACACTTCTCAGTTAGATGGAGTTTGCTGAGAGCAGAAAGCTTGAAGGCTTGAAAGCTTGAATGAACACAGGTTGGCTATTAGCTTCTGTTAACTAGCTTGAATCCTTCTGCAAAGGGTTCTTTATATAATCATCATCAAGCAACGGCTCTCTTCCATTTGAATTATTTGTCTTCTTCTGAGCCTTGAGACCTGGGCTGTAAATATCAAGAAGACAGAAATATCTCTGCAGCAAAACATTCTATAAAAAGGAATAAACCTCTTTCTAAGAAGCTGCAGGCTTAAATCAAATAATCAGAAGGACTAAATAAAGTCACATCAGAAATAATCTCTTTATAGCAAAGAAGAAGACTTTTCAGTCCAACGGCTATAAAGGGCTGTCAGCAGATAAAGTAATTTAAAGAGACAGCTAATAAGACAAACAACTTTATCTTAAAAGATTTGAACTCAGGCAAAAAGAATGGAGCAAATAATGCCTGGAAACTTTATCATACAGCTTGAAATAGAGTGCCAGAAAATGTATTAATTAATTAAATATAATAAATAAATACAAAATATAAAGGCAGGCAGAAACGTCGAACGACCTTCGGAGATCGTCGACCGACGCACGGAGATCGTCGATCTATCGGGCAGATAGTCGAACGATCCAGATAGTCGACCTATCGAAGAAGATAGTCGAACTACCCCGGCAGATAGTCGACCTATCAGAACAGATAGTCGAACTACCAGATAGTCGATCTATCAGGACAGATAGTCGAACTATCAAGCGCACAGAGATAGTCGACCTATCAAGCAGATAGTCGACCTACCTCAGAAAACAGATAGTCGGCCTATCAACAGATAGTCGACCTATCAACGCAGAACAGATAGTCGACCTATCAACAGATAGTCGACCTATCAGCGCAGAACAGATAGTCGACCTATCAACAGATAGTCGACCTATCAGCGCAGAACAGATAGTCGACCTATCAACAGATAGTCGACCTATCAGCGCAGAACAGATAGTCGACCTATCAACAGATAGTCGACCTATCAGCGCAGAACAGATAGTCGACCTATCAACAGATAGTCGACCTATCAGCGCAGACCAAAGCGTCGACCAACTGATAGACGATCGTCGATCAGTCGATAGACGATAGTCGAACGGCGTTCGACTATAGTCGAACGAAAAACCTACTTAACCAAATTCTCAATTTAGAAAAGCGAGGACTCTACAGCTAGACTCCTAACCATTGACCATAGATATTTCTTGGGTCAAGGGGCACAAAGGAGAGGACTAAACTCAAATCAAACTAGGGTACCAACATGACTTATGCTTATCAGGTTGTGTTTCAAACCTTTTACATAAGCCACTTGAGTGATGGTAATTTGGTTTGAAGAAATGTTACCAAATCCTTTGATGATTCCTCTTTCAGATCCACCAAAGATTACTTTAGGTCCATTCTTGATAGGTATGTACTCCTTCAGCAGCCCCTTTGTTCCAATCATGTGCCTGGAACAACCACTGTCCAAGTACCATACAGGGGCATGACAACTTGGACTTTCCTGCAATACAAAATTACTTTCCCTTAGAACCCAAGTAAGTCTTGGGTCCTTGGTTCAAGTTAGCATCATTCATATCAAACCTACCAGCAGCTCTTCTAACTGGTAGACTGTTGTTCTTCCTTACACTTATGTTATGCCAGCAGTCTAAGGCAAAATGGCCTATCTTGCAACAGCACCAGCATTCATACCTGTTGTATCTAGGTCTAGATACATTTTTGGCAGAAAAATTTCTGTTCTGAGCTGGTGCTGCTGCAGTTACACCCACAGATTTCTTATAACCATGGGGTTTATGAACATGGACTGACTTATTGGCATAAACATTTTTGTTCTTCAGAACATCAGTCTTAATATGACCATGAATATTTTCAAGATCATATTTATTAGAAGGCACTTGTACCTTTCTAAACATAACAGGGACTTTAAGGTTTAGTGGCTGGACAAGAGCTTTGCCTTTTCTCTTGAATTGGGAAGCCCTGGTGTTACCCTTGAAGCCTAATCCTGCCTTACCCTTCTGAGCCACAAACTCATCTATTAAAGGTAAGACTGATTTTGGCTTAGAGTAGCTAGCCACGAAATCTTTCTCTACTCTTAGTCTGGCCTCCAGACTTTTAACTTGATCTTTGTAATATGTGATTGTGCTCATCTGAATAATAGTTATATTTTTCAGTTTTGCAATCTCATTTAACTTTTGATCCAATACTTTTTCTAACTCAGATGCAGCCAACTTAAGATCTGCAATCTCCTGAGCCTGAGTTTTGGCTAGGTTCTTGCTTTTCTTAAGAGCCTGTAATAAGTCTCCATACTTATCTATCAACTGATGAATATCTCCTTCAGATTCAGATCCATCCTCATTACTTGATGCAGATGAATCTGACTCTGAACTGGTACTGTAATCTGAAATTCTAGAATTACATTGTACCTTATTGGGACCAGACTGATCCTGGCACTTGTTGTCTTCTAAATCAGCCATCAGTACCATACACTGATGGTCTTCTTGATCATAGATGGAGTTTAGTAATTGCATAAACTCCTCTTCTTCATTATCTGCATACAGTCTAATGTAAGCTTCAGCTTCAGATTCTGACTTTGAGAAAGATTGATCTGTAAGACTCTTCTCCTTCTTAGCAACAAAGGATTTCTCCTTCTTGCCCTTTTGTTGAGTCTTCTTTCTGTCTGTTGACTCCTTCCTCTTATCTGGACATTCAGCCACCACATGTCCTAGCCTATTGCAGCAATAGCAAACAATCTTTAATGTTGTAGCTTTGCTGGGCTTTGATCTGCTCCTTTCCTTTCTTGATGATTTTCTCTTCTGATAGTAATCATCAACTGGCTGTGATGTGGAGGGCCTTGACTTCCACTGCTTCTTCTTCAAGAACCTCTGAAACTGCCTTGTAAAGGCAGCAAAATCTGCATCTGAATCACTGCTTTCTGAGTTCTGATTGTCTGAATTTTCTGAGTTATCTTCAGCAACTTACTTAGGAGGTGATGAAGACATTCTCCTGCTCTTTCTAGTGTCTTCAACCTTGAAGGCCACTGACTTCTCTCTATGCTCTCCTTTTGTAATTTTTTCTTCCTCCTTCCTAGCCATTAGTTGAATTTCAAATGATAGTAATTTTCCAAATAAGGTTGGAGGAGAAATGTCTGCTAGTTTAGCCACTTCTCTTATGGCACAAATCTTGGTATCCCAATCCTTTGTCAAGGATCTTAGAAATTTGTCATTCAGCTCATATGTACTGAAGACCCTTCCATAGGACATCGGTTCATTCACTATTCTATAGAATTTCTTGTAGCATTCAGTTATGCTATCAGACTTCCCTTGTCTGAAACTCTCATATTCTTGATTAAGCATAGATTTTCTGTCTTGTCTAACTTCTTCAGAAACCTCCATGTAGACAATCAAAGTGTCCCACATTTCCTTGGAGGTTTTGTAGTGAAACAAATTTTGGAAAGTAGAATCATCTATGGCACTCACTATGATATTCTGAGCTCTCTTATCCATAGTTGCCAATATAATATAATCCTTAGTCATTTCAGAGAAATCTTTAGGAGTTTTTTCATTTGTATCTAGAGTAGACACATTCATTGGGATATATGGACCTTCCTTTACTGTAATATAGATCCTTGGATCAGAAGCCTCCATAAACAACCTAACCCTTTCTTTCCAGATTCCAAAAATCTCTTTTCTGCAGATGGGTAATTTCATTGACCCTAGTTCCTTGTGATTCTCTCCAGAGCCCATTTTCTTGATTCTTGATTCTGCCTTTAGGGATCTAACTCAGACTGTTAAGTCCTTCTTTGAGTAACCTCCCTCTGATACCACTTGATAGTTTTACTTTCAAGACCACCTAAACACCTAGAGGGGGGGGGGTGAATAGGTTCTAATGCTTGTTTTAACTTAAGGCAGAATATAACTTCAGGTTATAATAAAATTCAGAAAACTCTGCAGCTAACACAACACAACAATCACAAACATGTACACATCACAGATTGCACACAGATTTATAGTGGTTCCCCAAGGTCTGGGTACATCCACTTTCCCCCTTCACCTATCTAGCAGTGTGCTAGATTCGACCTAACTTCCTCCTTTATCTCAGATCCTCAGATCCTACAACTCAGAACCCTATAAGGTTCCTACAGCTCAGGCTAACCAGCCCTACCTCAGCCTTGCCACAAGGCCTACAACTCAGAGAACACCTTCTCCTACAACTCAGCCTTTATAAAATAGGCTTACAACTCAGAGAACACCTTCTCCTACACTCAGCCTTTATAAAACAGGCTTACAACTCAGATCTATAAATAGATCCTACAGAATTTGAAAATGAAGTTATATAATATCTTACCCCTGTTGAGAGAGAAGGGATAAGACTGTTCTTGATCAGCTTCTTGAAAAGGCTGATGGATGAAATCAACTGGATCTTAGCTTTCTTCAAAGCTTCTTGAATCTGAACTTAGTTTGAGTTGATTTTCTTTGGAATATACTGCTTCTTAATAAACCTGTGATAGCTTCCTTCTTGTCTTCAAATGGCTGGATCTCTCTCTATCCACAACCCTTGATAATACTTCTGAATTCTTGAATGAATTCAACTTAGACTGAATCTGAGTGGATATTCACTTCAGAAAGTCTTCTTAGATCTTCTCTCGAAGATCTTCTTCTATGCCTTGCACTTTCTTGATTAGAGATCTTATCTCACAACAATGATCAATCAATCAGTTTCTATGTGTATGTATTTCTTCTTCTAAATCTGTCTATTTATAGACTTCATCCTTGGTAACCGGCTGATCCAGTTTCTAACAAACTTCTGACAAGTCTGACAGCTTCAGTCGACTTGTTGTAACTCACAGCTGTCAAGTCTTCAAATAGATCTTGTGCCTTTGTCTTTGTCAGCAAAGCGTCGAGACTGTCTGTTAGAAAGTGTCGAGACCATCTGTCAATATGTGTCGACATAAGTGACTTAGGTGTCGACACAGCCTTTGATGATATCGACATGTCTGCCTTTTTGTTGACTCAGCTTCTTGATACTACATCTTGAGAATGTGCCGACACTGAGTATTTGTGTCGACACAAACACTTCACCATTCACCAACAACTAACTTAGTCTAGACTTTGTTGTGTGTCGACACAAGTCCTGTGTGTCGACATAGTTGATGTAGAATCAGAATATAGTGTGTGTCGACACAGCCTCCAGGTGTCGACACAGCTGTTGTTGACTCTGCCTCTGTGTGTCGACACAGTCTTCTAGTGTCGACACAATTATTGTCGACTAGCAATTCTTTGTGTCGACACAACCTCCCAGTTTCGACACAGTTGATGTTGACCAAACTTCTGTGTGTCGACACTGCCTCAAGGTGTCGACACAATTGTTGTCGACTCTTTTTCTCTGTGGCGACACAGCCTTCTTCAAGTGTCGACACAATCTTTCTGAAGTGTCGACACACTTTCTTCTGGTGTCGACACATGGACTTAGAATATTTTTCCTGTATTCTAGTACATTCTTAACCTGCACATATAAACTCAAAATAACATCAAATATACCTTGATGTATATCATTGAGCTAAGTTAGGCTTCTTCAAATCAGATACACATTTTCCAATGTACCCAACACACGGCCTGGGACACGGGCGTGTCCTAGGGTGTGTCAGCCACTCGACGCCTCAGCACTCAATGCTTTTTACTCAACGAGCGTCGAGTGAGGGCACACGGCCTGCGACACGGGCATGTCCATGGTCGTGTCCTGCTCGGGTGATTTGCGGGTTTGTGCTGAGGAAGCTACATGGCCTGGGACACAGGCGTGTCCCAGGGCGTGTCTAGCACACGGAATGTGACACGGGCATGTCACATGACCGTGTCGTGCTCTGGACGTTTTGGTCCTGAGTCGATGGAGGAACATGCCCAGCTACATGGGCGTGTACTGAATGACACGGGCGTGTCGAGTGCCCGTGTTCTTTTTGGGACGCGACGGTTTCAGCGATGAATGAGTTACACGGCCTTGGACACGGGCGTGTCGCAAATGTGTTCGGCTTAGGAAGTTTATTTTCAGGGTGAATCATGGCAGTTCGTTTCCTTATTTTGGGATTTAACGGCTCAGGCCTCTCTATGTTAGAGTTAAGGCCGAGATTGGGGGTTTAAACTCTCAAATTCCTTTGGCCATTCTCTTTCTAAATCCTAGAGAGAAGGGAGAGCAAGGAGGAAGAAGGAAGAGGGAGATCCGGTCACCGGAGGAGATTCAGAGCGCCAAATCGCAAACTGAGCCCAGATTTGCGGAGGCAAGATCATCGCGGTGCTTTTCATCCGCATAGTTTTCCATGGCGCCGGGGAGAAATGCTAGGGTAACGATTCTCAACTTGAGCATGTGAAGCTCTTCTTCTTTTGCATAGGGAAAACCCGCTCCCGCGAGTGTGCGGCGAGTTTGCGGTGTTCCTTGGGGTAGATATGTAAAGTCCCCCTTGTTTGCATTTAGAGTCCGAAATCGAGAAATGAACATAGACATGGTGTGTGAAGCCTACCCGGACATGTTGGTCTGGATCGGTGATGTTTTACTATGCATGATTAGTCGGAGAAGACTCCATGCCTTTGGTTATTTTCGGGTTTCTACGTGGTAGATTGCAGCAGGGATCCTTGGGGATTAACCCCAAGACGCACCCAGAAAACTGGGCGGAAATTGCGGAAATGCATTTCTTCCATCTTGGCGGCCTGGGAGCCGGCTTTGAACATAACTGGGTTATGTGTTTGTATGAATGAATTTGGGATCCAGCGAAGTTTGACCCGCGCACTTGTCTAAAGTTTGACAGTGCGACGTGAGCAACGGGCTTGTGGAACCGGACCCAGGCTATGTGGTTTGGTGACAGATACCTGAAAAAAGGGACTGGCCACTCGCATAGTCGTGTGAGTCTTAGACTTAGGTCAGAAAGACTAAATGCTCACGAGATTTACCGTCCAAGGGATGGTAGTGAGACCGTAGTTTTTACCGGGTTCACCGAATTAGTGCCCTGAGAGCACGGAGTTTGTGGCTGTGTGAGCCTGCACCTGTGATGTTGTGTTTATTCATTATATTGCTTGTTACGCTAACAAGTGCAGGGAAGGAGCTTTGCCACCCCAATTTTGGGGGCGGAATCTTTATAATTTGGTCGGCTTTAGTTGACCGTTATTCTTGTTTACCACCGGTGCGGTGATTTGTGCTTAAGGGTGCTGCAGAGCCGAGCGGCAAATGGCGGGCCAAAGCCAAAGTTGCTGAGTCGGTCCTCGAAGGCCTTGTTTGTTTTCTTATTTAAATCATGTGTGGACGGCCTGCGAGCCGAAGTTTGTAAGACACTATTTAAATTTGGTGAACTATTGTAAGGCCATAAGGCCAGTCTCTTGTGTATTTTGCAGTTCATTTCTACTGGGTTTTGTTAGTGGACATTCGTGCTTGTGGTTGGGTTCTTGCTTCTGCAACTTAATAATTACTTCCGCTAGATGCTCTGTGTAGCACCTGTGTATTGGTTGAATGGTTTCATCTATTAACTCACCGGTCTGTCCGTGGTATATGGCATCGGGCCCCGACCGGACCTACTGCTATATGTTATGTGACGGATAGGGGTGTCACACAGAGCCTCAATACTCTGATGCAGTCCTTCAATAACGGCCTCACTCTGCGCACTAGATGACTCTCCCTCGGACTGGAGAGTTGATCTCGTCGCAATGCGCTTAGGAACCATCCTAAGAATATAACGAACAATTAATCAAAACCTAGCTTAACTGCTAGAGCTACAGAACTTAGTTCAGACCATACATGCAAAGATACTTGCTCAAGCTGCTAACTTGCTCTGGGATTTTCATAATGATGTCATGCTTAAACTTAGGATGATATACTGTTATCCTATTAACTCATGTGCATAGACCATGAAATCATGAATTACCATTCTTTTTATTTTAAAACTCATGTGTGTACGTATGTCATCATGTAAATCTTTATCTTGGCACGTGTCCTAATGCTATGTTATATCACGCATGGTGTGTTATACAATCTAATAATGGACTTAATGCATATTATGAGCGGCGTACACATGAAATATTATGCATCCCATACTACATAATATCACATGTAATGAAAAGTAAAATCTAATGTGCATTCATGTGATGATTGTTATGCATCCCATACTACATAACAGTCACATGTTGCTTCCTATGAGTATCCATATACAAACACATATTATGCATCCCATACTACATAATAAGCCACATATACTTCTTATGCTTATGAGTGTAGTGTTCATGTTTCAGCCAAGATGTACTGATTACACATCGGTGTGTGTATGAAATGAACCAAGACAACTGAAATCTATACGAGATAGTTGTTCGACCAATTGTCAATCAACCTATCCCTCTGATACCAACTGTAACAACCCGCATTCTCTCTGCAATTTAATGACTTATTAGAGTAAAAGAAAACACACATCATGATGTTATGCCATGCAGGGGATAACTGCAGATGCTCAAGCAAGACCCCAACTCAACACTTTATATGGAATCCATAAGTTTAATATAAAGAAAACTTTAATTTAGGTTAAGTTTTAATGATCGTATCCCTCGACTCAGTGGATCGACTAGTCCACAAGTAGAAATATGAATATACACTGTGGAAAAATATTTTGATTATATAGGTTTAACATCATACATGAGCATAAACATCCAGACAGGACAAATCATGTTATGCATAACTCTAGATTTAATATAGGGCCAGAAATAGCTTTTATGTTTGTTAAAATATAGTGATTTTGATTTAAAGTGATGCTATGCATGAGATAGTCAAGAGATGTTTTTATACTTTGGAAATAACTAACATGCAACCTTAACATAAAACCTTCCCAGAGAGAAAGTAAAACCAACCATTCATAATTAAATAGATTTAGTAGCTAGCAAGCACTTAACATTTTATAAGCAAACAACCAGTGGGATCCAACAACTTGACACGAACCCACTAAAAGTATGTATGTCTGAACTAAAACAAAACAACAACTACTGCCTCACAATCGATGAGGTAAAGGCAACCGCAACTGCTGCAGAACGCAAGCCACAACCAAACTTTAGCCGCTCAACCAGCTACTGCTCCAAGCCTGAGGCATTCAAAGAAAGAACACCTTAGCAAGAAATTACAAGTGGTAAATAATAACATCAGTAGATAGTAATCAAGAGAAAGCAAAAGGGGTTACAAATCCCGACTATAAGAATAGTTGATAAACCTCAGCTAAAATTCAAGATATAACAAGTAAAGTAGGAATTTCAATAGTAGAGTAAGAGAAATTTGCATTAAGTGTGAAGTGAAGTCATTCTTCGATAAGATATGCAAGAATAAGCATTCCACAAATGACTAAACAGTAGGAAGAAAAGAGACTAAACAGCTCTAAACACGTGAATCATTAGCATTGGCAAAAATCACGGTTCTGAGTCGGTGGCCACATTGTCCAACACGAACTAACATACCCAAAAACATCTCAAAAAGGCACTGCGGTGGTGGCCATATTGTCGAACACAAACCAACGGTCCATAAGCAGAGACAAGAAAACCCACCAAGTGCAATTATTCACGAAACGACGTCTTGTTAGTGGTCTTTTATCCACTGCCAACCTAGCCGTAGAAACACCTCCAAGATTCCAATAAAACCCCGAAACTAACACTAAAAAAAATACTCTCATGATAGAGGAGAGAACGACCCAAAAATTTACCGTAAGAACCATACTCGGCGAATCAAAAAAATGGCAAATTTTTTTCTAAGTCCAGCTAAATTCGTCGAATATACCCGACGAATTAGACTTGGCGGTAAACGGCTACACTCGACGATACTCGACGAATTGGACTCAATTCGGCGTATATACTCGAAGAAAAGGACTTATCATCTCGATCACTCAACGCTTTCTAAGCCTAGGTTATACTCGATGAATTTGTCGAGAATACTCAATGAAAATGCCTTAACTTGACGCTATGTCAATCCATATTCGACGAACTCGACGCCAACCACTCGACGAATTCACTCGACGAACAGGGTTCTACTCGACGAATTCTACTCAGGTCCACTCCGCTATATTCGATGAATTTCCCTAACATATAATTCATACCCGACAAATTTTACTTAGGCTATTCTACATATAATTAACGAAATTACCCTAGGTATTATCCCATACCCGACAAATTTCTTCTAGACCAACATACTGATACTCGGCGAATTCCTGGCCGAACTCTACACTATCCTATAGATTCTTCAAGGCTACTCCCTACACTACTCCTACCTTCTAAGGAGGGAAAGAAGGGGAAAGAAATAACATAGCAAGGGAAAAATCACTACTTTCCTCGAAACTCCCAAAATCTGACGCTCTGAGCGCTCCGTTGATGAGGATCGGCCTCAAGAACTCCTAAGCAACAAATCCTGAAACTTTTCGGGACAAAAGAGGGTCAAAACCACAAACCCTAACATCCAAAAAATCCAAGAAATTGGAAATACTTACCACGTATGCGTATATCTCGGCGAGGGCTTTCCAAATATACTCTCCAACTACAATTCCGTCCACCGAAACTCTCACAATCGGCGGTTGAAAGCTCGCGATAATGCCACCCTTCCTCCTTTCGCTAAACAGCCGTCGGATCAGGTAGAAGATGGTGAATAGGTTCCATCAAATCAAAGGATTTTTTATATATATAAATATATCTATATATAATATTATAACATAATTAATTATTAGATAAACGTCCAAACGACCCGAAACCCATACCAACTCGAAATCTTATGAAATTCGCACTGTAGCTAAATATTGACGCTACGAATCAAATGACAAATTCGAAATCCAAATCTGACAAACCAAACTCGGGTAAAAACTCCCTGAAGTCAAAACATCGAATATCCCAAAAATGCCCCACCGAGTTCCAAAACAAACCCGGCTCGCAAGGGATATCTCAAAAATACACTAGAAATTAGCCAAGCTAATCTTCTAAGTCAAAATCTCAGGTACCAAATGAGCAACAGACACACTCCAAAAATGGTATCTAACAACTATTCATCAACGTAACACCCTGACATCAAAAATACATCATTAAAGAAATTAAAATAAACATCGAAAAACCAGGGGCGTTACGGCCCCTGTTGTAACCTATACTAAAAGCAAACTTGAGGAAATCAAGAAAACGCAAAATGATATAATAAAGAATCAGAACATCACTGCTAGTAACATGGAAATGGTACATAATGTGTAGAAGAACCTCATGGAAACACACAAGACAACTCTAGTGAGAAGGATGTATGGATGCACTCAATATTTGGATGATCACATGTTAGAGGTCAAGAATCATGTTACTAAAGGGATAAACTATGTGGATGAAAAGACTTATCAGGCCAAAAACTCCCTGACAATAATTGTTTGTGAAGAAGTCATAAAGGGGGGAGAAAGCAATAATAAAAGCAAACACTGAAAATTTTGTTTCGGTCACCAATATAATCAGGAGATCATTGGGATTAGAATAGTATACATATGATAATGTTCCTGCTCCTCCTCCAGAAGAATAGTTTGGTGATGATAAATATGGTGACTAGTATGATTATCAGTATGGTAATCAGTATGATGCTCAGGTGGATAAACCCTCTACTACTACTGATTTCCTACCTTCATCCCCACTACTGAATAGTTATATAAAGCCAAAGGCAAGTCAGCTTAAGAAGATGAAGAAATCAAGCTCAGCAAAAATAGGTACTGAGAAGAGATGGAAACTAGGCCAGACTTTGAAAAATGGAGTCCTCGATCAAGGACTATCATTTTATCTACCTAGTATCAAATAAAAGAAAATAATACTGATAGGGGAAAGCTGTATAAGTCCCTGGAATGGGCTAAGCTTGAAAGAAATGAAGAGGCCAGGAGAAAATTAAGAAGAGATAAGAAGACAGGTGCAGTGCCATAAGATGCTCTTGTGCCAAGCAAATACTTCCCAAAGCTCTATAGTTTCATTGAAAGATAGAAGCAAAATATGGCTGATGCTGATGAAAAGGCTGCTAAGAAACCCAGCAGAGGCATAGTTATCAAGGAACCTGAAACATGAAAAGTTTATGTATTCCTTAAGGGCTCTAGGATTGTGAACTTTATTATAAGTACACTGTCTATTTATAATTATCACTTTAAATGTTAATCACATTTTGATTTTGTGTCAATTATTGCTCTTGTCTGTTATGAATGTTTATCTCCTTCATATAGAAGTAAATATCATTGACTAGGGTTCTGACTTCTTCAAATAGGGGGAGATTGTTGGGTCCATTGATCACAATGGCTTAGATTTAAAAAAATCCCACAGGGCAATGATATACACATGGTTGTATTTGATATATGTTAAAAGTTCATTATATGTAGGTTGTATACTATTACATTGATTAGACATGTTGTCAGGGTCCTAATGATAGTTGGACTAAAGACATGATGCTGGATAAATAAAAAAAATAGGCTAAGTCCAGAAGCATTAAGTGAACTCACTTCACTCAATGCAAGGAGACTAAAAGCATGGACAGGAAATCCAACAGTCTAAGCCTCAGTGTTGCTTATTTGAAATCAGTCTAAGGATAGAAGCATTGTGTGAAGGTAGTTCACTCAACGCCTACTCAAAAAGAATTTTTGTTAAGTACAGAAGCATTGAGTGAAGATGGAACACTCAAAGCCTCATCAAGAAGCAGCAAAGGATAGTAGCATTGAGTGAAGTTGAATCACTCAAAGACTCATCAAGAAGTCAGTAAAGGATAGAAGCATTGAGTGAATACGGATCACTCAACGCCTCATTAAGAAGTCAGCAAAGTCCAGATGCATTGAGTGTAGAAGCTTCACTCAACGCCTTCATACAGGAAAATTCTACTAAGTCCAAATGATGTAGGGATGTCCGGAATCGGAGATCTCTACGGAAATAATTCACTCCTCGCCCAATATCGTCCTAGATCTACCGCACCTACACAGCACCTATCGCCCACAATATTTCCTCGTCACAAATGCAGTGCATAAAAATAACAAGGAGGATTGGTCGACTCGAAAATAGCGATCGAAATTTGAGTCGGATCGTTCCCCAAATTAACATAAAGATTGCCAACCTTTTTGGGAGCAAAACCAAGGCTATAGGCCAAGATCCGCTCCGGCAAATAGGATCCACCCGATCCGGAAATAAAAAGCCTAGCAACGGCGATTTCGAAATGAAAAGTACAGCGATTGATTTAACAAAGCGGATAAAACGATTTGCGATCCACCACAACTAATTAGAAGAAATCACACAAGGAGGGATGAGATATTTTACCCAACCGGAGAATGTTCACACAAGATAACTGTGGGAGAATCACTCTCTCCATGGATCCACCGGAGTCACACCGAAGGGCTTGCAACCTTCTTCCACGGAGTCACACCGAAGGAAGCCGCGCCGGAGTCGCACCGAACCGGATGGAGGGAGCAAAGGGGGGCCGGCGGCTTCACACCACTAGAAGGGGGCGGCGGCAATGAGGGAGACCTCCTTGGTCGAAATCTCAACAAGAGATTTTTTTTTAGGGTTCAATCTTTCTAATTATCTCATAACAAAGGCCTCCTTATATAGGAGTTACAAACAAGCTTTAACCATTCATGATGGAGATGTAATCTCATCCATCCAAATGGTTAAATGCACACCAAATAAAAATATTGTCCAAATGCAAAAATAAAAAGTGCAATATTGAATATAAAATTATCACTTCAAACTTGGATAATTTTATATTCCTAAAATAGAAATAATAAAGCATGAAAAGGGAAATGTTTTAATGCGGTGCGGCGAATGTTGCACGCCGCGGGCGGAGGTTGTAACGTAGTCTTCCGCTAGCATCATCGTGACGCCTCACGTCCTTTAGTTGAATCGCCTCAGCAACCGGATCAACCTCATCATCGTCAGCATCGTCTCCAAGTAGAGGTGGAGGGGGCGCGCCATCACCAAAAGCGTTGAGTGATGAAGGCTCACTCAACGCCTTATCAATTAGGCTATACAAGTCAAATGCATTGAGGGTTGAAGGTTCACTCAATGCCTAAAGATACATATTTTCTACTAAGTATTTCTGTGTTGAGTCACATGGCCTCACTCAATGCCTATGCAGATTGACTGAAAATTGCTAAGTCCGCAAGCACTGATTCATGCTAACATCATCCAAAATTCAAATGTTGTGGGACTTGGGCGCTAGATGACAAAAGGCATTGTATGCCTTTAGTATGACAATTAAAGCTAAAGTTACGGTATAGTTACCAAGTTCGGCATGCCCATATAGAGAAAAGAGTCATTGGACAGCGAGACAAGAAGTGGACTTTTCAGAGAAATTAAATAAAGATTTTACTCTGCATAGTCATCCATCCATCAGTTGAGAAAAACTTCCTTCACACTCGGATTTACAGAAGGTCTGAAAATACAGACAAGGCTGGCTGTTTGAAGATTACTTAGAACTAAAAATCACTAAGTCTTCTACAACAAGAACATAAAACTCTTTTTCTGTAAGAGAAGAAGGAGAAGCAGAGAATTAAAAAGTTGAAGTTCTTCATCAAGGTCATTGCACTCAACACTGTTACATTATAGGCTTGAAGAAACAATGCTTTACAGTTGACTTTTCAGCATAAGCAAAACAAACTTATAGATCAACTATCTTATTATTGTGAAGAAGTAAGGACTGAGCTTTCTCAGTTCAGGAATTAGAAAACTCAGAGAACACTCTCTCTGGAGTCAATCATCATCAAACATTTCCTCCTTCTGTAGGATCATCAGTGATCTGAGTTGTAAGCCTAAATTATAAAGGATGAGTTGTAGGATCCTGTTGAGGATCTGAGGTAGGGCTTGTGTTCCTGAGAAAGGATCTTGGTTAAGATTTGAGGTACGAGATTTATTATCTCTGAGTATAGGGCTATCATCTTAGACTGAGTTATAGGGCTTCTTAATAAGTCTGAGGTAGCTTATTTGGAGGGTCACTGAGCAATAGGAGTAAGGATTACTCTGTGTGTGTAGGGATGTGGCCTGAGGTATGGCTTGGAGGAAGCCTGAGAGATCATGAGGAATCTGTGTTGTAAGCTCTTTGAGCCAAGTTTGGAGAAGATTACCTTGTCTAAAACACTATTAGAAATATAGGAGGGAGAGTGGATATACCCATACTTTGGGGAACCACTATAAATATCTGTGTGCTTTTTGTGATTGTGTTGTTAAATCTAAAACAGTTAAGAAAACTAAGAAAGTGACCATCAACCTATTCACCCCCCCTCCATCTAGGTGGTTTAGTCTACTACTCTAATAACTTTCAAATATAATCTGAGCCCTTTCTTAGGGAGACTCTCAGAACCTCTCACTTAATCTTTTGAAGAGGGATTCTCAAAACTCTTTTCACAAAGTGTAAAAAATGAAAAAAAGATTTGCGATATAATTAATCTTCTCTCTACGCCCTCTTAGTAGATTTCTGAGGACTAGCAGTGATGATATCTGGAGTTTCTGATGAATCTCTAAATATCAAATTCATGAAGATTATATGCCCTATTTCCAGATTATCCTTGACTCTTCTCTAAATCTGATACAATTTCCTCTTGAGAAGAAGAAGAACTAATTCTCTTTTGTAAATTTAGCAACAATATAACAATCGACTGATTGATGGAAGAAATTGAATTGTTGATGATGATCTTTCAAATTTTCTCAATCGAAATCAATCTATTACGATCTGTTATGAATTTTTTGATCATCTTTATTTTGTGATTGAAGTAGGAATTCAATGATCATTCATGATCCTCTCTTGCTATGCTTTTGTTTCTCATTATATATATATAGGTATACATCTTATAATGTCTCTAAGATTTTGTTATTCAAACCTTTTCTTAAATTAATTCTGATTGAAGCCTCAAAATGAATTTTGTTAAGAAATTCAGTCGACGTAACGTCAAGTTCTAATAGAAGGAACATCGAATTTTAACTATCTGTAAGATTAACTCTGTAGTGGACGTTCCGTCAATATCATGTCGAAGTATGTGTCGGTATAATCCTTTAAATGTCGCCGACTTATCAAATTTATTTTCTCTGACTACTTTGAAGTAGCATCAAATTCCAGCTGAAGTTGTGTCGACTTCTAATTGAAGTTGCGTAACCTTATAATCGACGCATGTTGGTAATTTATGACTTTTCTCTTATATTCAGTATGCCTTTCTTATATCATATATATTAATGACATCCTAGAAATTTTAAGACCAAATTACCATCACTATGCATCATGGGTAATAAACCTAGGATGTAAAATCACTAAAAATAATTTGTTAAGATAAATTATATAGGTTTTTCCCAACAGACGCGGTGGTAGACTTAGCTGCCGATTTTTCTACAATGAGTTTCTTAGACGGATTCTCAGGTTACCACCAAATAATGATGCACCCACTGGATGTTAAGGATGTTGTTGTCTTCATCACAGACAACGAGTGTTATATTTATAAAATGATGATGTTTGGGCTATGAAATATAGGGGAAACATACTAAAGGATGATGAATATGGTCTTCAGGAAGCAGAAGGGAAGAAATCTGGAATTCTATGTGGATGACCTAGTGGTGAAAAGTAGAGATTTCAGGTCCTAGCTCCGGGACTTAGCAGAAACGTTTGCCACCCTAAGAAAATATAAATTGAGACACAATGCCTTAAAATTTGTTTTCAAGAGCGAAAGGTGGAAATTCTTGGGTCACCTCCTTACTCCCTCGTGGGTGGAGCCCAACCTAGATAAGGTGAATACGATATTGGAGTTAGATTTTCCTCAAAAAGCCAAGGAGATCCAATGCTTGATGGGGAAGCTAACAAGGCTGAGTAGGTTCCTCTCTCGAGCTGGAGAGAAGTGCTCACCCTTCTTCAAGGCGTTGCGAGGCAATCAATGCTTTGAGTGGTCTAAGGAGTGTGAGGAGGCCTTTCAAGATTTGAATCGATAGCATAACCTGGCTCCGCTACTCCAGGGGCAGAGAGAAGGGGAAGTATTAGCCTTGTATCTCAGGGTGGGAGCGGGGGCTGTGAGCTCCGTCTTGTTTCGAGAAGAATGGAGGAAGCAGCTGTTGGTGTGCTACGTTAGTAGGGTCTTGAAGAAGCCGGAGCTCAAGTACCCCATCTTAGAGAATTTGGCTTTCACCTTGGGCGTCTTGGCCAGAAAGCTCTGACTTTATTTCTAGGCCCACTCTATCAAGGTGGTGATCAACCATCCCCTTCGCAACATCATGGAAGGGGTAGAGCACTTAGGGAGATTGGCAAAGTGGTTGGTAGAGTTGAGTGAGTTCAAGATCTCATTTGTCCTGCGACTAACAAAGAAGGCTCAGGTTGTGCGACTTTTTGGCAAAGTATGTCATTGAGGTAGAAGAGCCTAGGTTGTCCGATCAGGTAGATTGGGAGGTGTTTGTGATGGGGCATCGGGGAACTATTTCCTAGGTGGAGGGGTGATCCTGATGATCCCATGCCACTTATTATTATTTTGAAATAATTTTAAATAACAAACAAAGGCAAATAATAACAAACACAAGCAAAAAAATCAAACATGTTTTGTGGTTTTGAAATTTCCAAATTTTTATGTGATTTTTTTAAAAACAAACTGGAAAGCAAATTGCCTACAGACAGACGAACAAGGAGACTAAAGAAATCAAAATCAAAAAAGAAAAACAAAGTACACATGAAAAACACTTACTGACAGCACTAATGCTAACGCGTGGCGGTAGCTCACAAAGACTCAATTTAAAATTTTTTGCTTACAATGATGATTATATATGAATGTGCAATGAACTATCAATCTAATATAGTAGAAAAATTGGACGAAATCACACAACTATTACCGACCATGAAAATTAAGCAGTGAGATCCAAAAAACCCAAATCTAATCGAAGTAGAGAAAATCGAGCGTAAGGGAGGGATTTGGTGAAGATATCTGCAAGTTGATCATCAGTTTCAATAAAGCTTACTCTCATGTTCTCCTTCTTTATATGATTGCGAATGAAGTGATGGCATAAATCAATGTTGTTAGAGCGAGAGTGATGAGCTGGATTATTCGTTAAGTCTATGACACTCTTATTGTCACATCTAAGTTCAACATTCTTAAAATTTAAAACGAAGTCCTCTGACATTTGTGACATCCAAAGTGCTTGTGCGCAATAAATTCCTAGGGCAATACACTTAGCCTCGGTAGTTAAGAGGGCAACAAAATTCTATTTCCTACAAGACCATGAAACTAGTGCCGGACCTAGGAAGTGACATGAACCACTCGTGCTCTTATGATCAAGTGAACATCTAGCATAGTTGGAGTCAAAATATCCATAGAGCGTGAAGTTGGTGGTGTGTGGATACCAAAGACTAAGATTTTGGGTGCCTATAAGATACCTAAAGATACGTTTGACGGCTTTAAGATGAGATTCTTTAGGACTAGCTTAATATCTAGCACAAAGGCACACCGCAAACATGATATCGGGTCTAGATGAACTTAGATAAAATAGTGATCTAATCATACCTCTAAATAATATTTGGTCCACCAAAATGTCACTTTCATCCTTTCCTAGTTGGAGTGATGCACTCATAAGAGTTTTCGCTTGTTTCAGATTCTCAAAACTGAGTTGCTTAATCATATCTTTTATGTAGTTTGATTGGCATATGAAAATTCCATCCTTTCTTTGAGAAATCTAAAAACCTAAGAAATATGTTAATTCTCAAACTAAACTTATTTCAAATTCAGATTGCATTACTTTAATAACTTCATTACATAAAATTTCATTGGTGACACCAAAAATGATATCATCTACATAGATTTGAAACATAATCAAATCAGAGTTAATGTGCTTCACAAAAAGTGTAGTATCTGCACTACCCATCCTGAAACCATGCTCTAAAAGAAATGTTGTAAGTCTATCATACCAAGCACGGGGTGCCTGCTTTATTCCATACAAGGCTTTCACTAGTTTGTATAGATAATTTGGGTGATTAACATTCTTGAAACCGGGTGGTTGCTGAGCATACACTTCTTCTTGAATATACCCATTTAAGAATGCACTCTTAACGTCCATTTGACACAATTTTATTTGTTTAAACCAGCGAATGCCAAAAACATCCGGATGGACTCAAGACGTGCAGTCAGTGCAAATGACTCCTCAAAATTGACACCTTCGATTTGATAGTAACCTTGCACAACCAACCGTGCCTTATTTCTTATTTTCCCAGATTCAACATCAATCTTATTTTTATAAATCCATTTCAAACCTATTACTGTATGGTTTTCAGGGTGCTCCACCAACATCCAAACTTAATTTTGCTCAAATTGGTTCAATTCCTTGATCACAGCCAAGAACCAAGATTCATCATTCAATGCTTCAGAGATATTCCTGGGATTCTATTTCAGATACAAAAATAAATTAGAAAAAGATTATTGCAAGGTTGAGCGAGTTCTAAACCCATATGAAGTCTCTCCTATCACTAGTTCCTTGGATGTTGTTTTGAAAAATTAAAGTGGTTGGAGGCTTATATCCTTCAACATGAGTTAGATCATCTACAACTTCCTCTCGCTCTCTACACTCTCGTCTCCCAACTGTACATCATCACCAATATCCTCTTCATTTGACCTAGATTCATCATTTTGTGTATTTTCATTAAAGTTCATGAGAATTGACTCTTGCACAACCGAGGTTCTTTTATTATAGACCTTATAAGCACCACTCGTATTAGAGTATCCTAAGAAGATGCCTTGCTCAGATTTTTAATCGAATTTTCCTAAATGATCATTGGTGTTTCGAATGAAATATGGGCAACCAAAGACTGTAAAATAGGATATAGCTAGACTGCTTTTTATCAAAGTATAGCTCATATGGAGTGCATTTTAGAATTGGGTGGAGCAAGGTCTGATTCATTACATAACACGCAGTGTTGACCATTTCAGCCCAAAAATATCAAGGCAAGTTGTACTCGGCTAGCATTATGCGAGCTAATTCTTGGAGTGTCCGGATCTTTCTTTCTACTACTCCATTTTGCCATTGAGTGCGCGGAGCAGAAAACTCGTGGCGAATTCCAAAATTATTACAAAATAAAAATAAAATTTTGATTCTCAAATTCTCTCCCATAATCTAACCTTATGCATTTTATTTTTAGTTCCATTTCATTTTACAATCTAGTGCACAGAGTAGAGAATTTAAAAATGCGTTAGATTTGGATGCTAAGAAGACAGTCCAACAAAAACGTGAATAATCTTCTATTAACACAAAAGTGTACCGTATACCTCCTACACTACATGTGGTAATTGTACTGAAAAGATCTGTGTGAATTAACTGGAGAGGTCTAGAAGTGAAAATTTTGTGTTTGATTTTGAATGAAGATTTAGTGAACTTGCCCTTTTGTCATGGAGTACTTGAAGGAGTCGAACTCCCATTCAGTTTTGGAAGACCACGAATAAGTTTTTCTTTAGATAGTTTGACTAAAAGTTTACTCCTTGAAAGATCAAGTCTCCAATTCAAAATCTCTAACTCCACATTTTTTGCTACTAAGCATCTTAAATTAGATGAGGATAAGTCCTCAAATTTAATGGTATAAACATTATGGTTTCTAGGTGCAGTAAGAAACACGGTGTTCTTTGTAGCATCTATAATATTATGAGCATTCCTAGAGGTTTCAAGCAACACATTCATGCCCTTTTTGCATAATTGGCTGATATTAATCAAATTGTGCTTTAAATCCTCTACAAATAGTACATTTGAAATAGAAAATACTTTGTTACCTATGGTGCCGATGCCAAGAATGCGACCTTTGTTGTTGTCTCCAAAAGTCACCATGCTTCCTTTCTTCTTTTTCAGGCTAAGGAACTTGTCTTCATCTCCAATCATGTGCTTGGAACACTCAGATGAAAGTATCTAGCGTCTACCTAAATCACCTAGAGGGGGGTGAATAGGTGATGTTTGTGTATTTTCACAGAATAAAAATTTCTTAAAAAACAAGCACACAAACCCAGAGATTTATAGTGGTTCCCCGAGTTTGGTACGTCCACTTTCCCGCCTCGCCTATCTCCCACAAAGGGGCAGATTTAGCTACTTCACCTTTCTCAGATTACAACAAATCTTACACCTCAGAGCCGCAACTCTTACAACTCGAAGACGACGCTCCTACCACTCGGAGAACAACCTCTCCTACAACTCGATCCACAATCGGATCTAAAACCTCGATCCACAAACGGATCTACTCACTCGATCAACAAACGGATCTACAAAATCGATCCACTAACAGATCTACACACTCGGAGAAATAATCTCCTAAAATCAGTAAAAGAATATTACACGATACAAACGATTACAAGTCTTCGTACCAACGTTCTTCAAGGTAGTAGATCTTGAAATTTGGAGAACTTGGAGAAATGAAATCTTGAAGACCTTGAATCGTGAAAGTTGAATCATTGAACGACTAAATCTGGAGGAGTATAGATCTTGAGAGAGAGAGAGATCAATCCAGTCTTGAAACTCGAAGAAGATGAATCCGTGCACAACAAGTAGTCGGCGGCTGATCGGAATTCGTTAAACATGAGGAGTCGGCCGATAGTTTCTCGTTTTGGAATGTTCTCGTCGATTCAAATGTTAGCAATATCACGATTAGTATGGAAGAAAAATATCCCTAGGTATTTATAGAGATCTTTTTACCAAAGGTATAAAGAAAGTTTCCAAAAATGAAACCTAAAAAGCACTGTGCATTGTCAACCAAACCCAAGACTGGTTTTGGAAAATTATCGGAAAAATCACCTATGTAAAATTCGTCGAGTATCGTCGAGTATCATAATGATACTCATCGAATACATCTTGATATACAACAAAAAGGACTTAGCCAAATCATTCCAGGCCGGCCGATCACTCAACGCCATGACGGAGAGTCATACTCGACTAATTCATCAAGTATCACCTGGCATACTCGAAGAATTCACTGAGTATAGGTTAACTGACTCAACGCACTCAATGTTCTTACACTCGGCACCTTGAGTTCACTCAACGCCATATGCAGTATTCGACGAATATCGTCGATTTAACTCAACGCACTCAACGCTTTGATATTCAACGAATAATATTTGGAAAATTCTAGAGAAGTAGTGTCGACTGGACTCGACGAATTTGGCGTGTATCACTTAGTATATTCGACGAATTCGGCGAGTATGGTTAGATACATTCGACAAATTCGATGAGTATGCACGACGATACTCGACGAATTTAACTTAAAAGATTTTGCACTTCTCTGGCAAAATTACCCTAAGTATAAGAGATGAATACGATGGGTATATGTAGGTATACACGACGAATTCTACGAGTATCAAGCTGATACTCGATGAATTCGACGAGTATTCCAAACCATACTCGATGAATTATACTTGGGAGAATTTCTGTCTCTCTGATTCTAAGACATGACTATTCTTGAGCCTTCTCATGTACTTGGAATAGAAGTACACCTCATTAGAGAGATTACAAGTGAGTCAACACTTTGTCCTACACAATGAGGAATTACATTGTATAGTTCTGTGTTTATTGACTCACTGTAACCTGACATTGGTGTGTACTTAGCAATGAAAACCTGCAAGTACCTAACTAAACTAGCATATCAAATAACGTCATAATTCATCTTAGCTTGACTGGACCCTTCTTCAAATCAGGGTTATTGTGTATACAATACACAACAATCTTCCCCTATTTGAAGAAGTCAGAATTCTACAAGCTAAGGTGAATTGCACATAATAAATAATAAAATATGAAAACTTGAAAAGATAAATAATATGAACAAAAACACGCATTCCAAGACAATTGTGAAAATCATATATATATATATATATATATATATATATATATATATATATATCTGTGTGTGTGAGAGAGAGAAAAAATTTTCACAGTTTTTTTTAACAGGGGGCAACCCAAAACTCAACAAAGAATATAACTACTGCTCCTACCTTCTTTGACTCTTCTGCCTCTACCTGTAAAAATAAGCTTCCGGCTTCAGAAAGTACTTTGGAGGAGGTGGAGGCATTGGATAAGCATTGCTATTGTTTTTGAAGTGTATCCTCCTTCTAGTGCAAGACAACTTGTACTTGTTTCATTCCCCTTGGTCGTAGTATAGTTTACTCTTTTCTCCTCTGAGATCGACTAAGGAAAATGTATCCACGATGATTACTCTGGAAATTAGGCTCCACACCTCATCCATTTCTCTATCTCTGGTAGGCAGATCTCTAGCAGGGTCTAATCTTGCAGCAGTTGGACTTTCACCATACTTTCTCCTCTTATAGACTGGAGCAGAGGGAATCTCTTCAACAACAGCAGTAGTAATGTCTTGAAAGAATTCCTACGTGTCTGTCCATTATTGAGAGTAATCCTCAAGAGGATGAACTTCAACAGGAATGGGCACAACAGGTGCTTGAAATCTTTTCAACTGACCATGTAGCCACAAGACATTGTCATAGCCGTAGTCAGTAGTCTTTTTGAAGTTTTCTATCATGGCAGCTTCAACGGCAATCAGCTTAGATTTCATAGCCTCCTCCCCCTTTCTGACTTCATCAATGACAACATTAGAATAAGTAGGAAGAATGATGTCAAAGTGAGCCATAGATCTGTTGTGGGCATCTATCATTGTCTTTGTGTTTGTGTCCACATTATCAACAGTTTCTTTTGTATATTTGAGGGCATCCATGTTCAGCTTGATGGCTTTTCCACCCTCAACAAATAGTAAGTCAAGCTTGGTGTCAAGTTCTTCAATATGAATTTTAACATCAGCAAGGCCTTTGTTAACGTCTTGCTCGGTCTCTTTGACCTTGTCCAGAATTGTCTTCATGCAGGCTTCAAATTGTACTTGCTATTTTGCCAACATAGCCTCTATTGTCTTTAGGATTGAGCTATCAGAACTAGAGGTGGCAATAACTGCAGCAGGCAGGACAGGAGGATGCTCCTCTGCATCTCCTTCCTCATCAAAAACCTCAACTACCTCCTCAGGAAAAACTAGAGGTATACCTGTTGCCTTGGGAACTCTCTTCTCAAGGTTACAAATCATCCTGTCAACCTGACTAGAAACTGATATAGTAGATCGAGTCACCTCCCCCTCAGCAGATGCAGAAGAAACTATGTTTGGGAGAGTGACAAGTCGGTGCT
Source organism: Platanthera zijinensis (assembly GCA_039513925.1). Lineage (NCBI taxonomy): Eukaryota > Viridiplantae > Streptophyta > Magnoliopsida > Asparagales > Orchidaceae > Platanthera > Platanthera zijinensis. Next base: position 69,044,466 of record CM077082.1, read on the forward strand.
CAGCTGAAACTTGCTCAGCAATAACGCCATCAACTTGAATATCAGCAGCAACAGTATTCAAAACCACATCAGCAACTTCATCAGCAGCAGTAGACTAAAGGTGTTCATCTGTGTCCTCAATCTCATAATCTTCAACTATAAGGTCATCATCAGTAGCAATGTCATCATCCAAGTTAGTTGCAGCATCTTCTACACTCACTACCTCTGGAGCTGGAGCGACTAAGTTTGGAACCACTTTCTCTGTAGATACACTCAAGGGCACTATGAAAGTGGCCACTTGTGTTCCAGCTGGCTCCCCCTCCATTCCTGCACTCGATCTCATAGGAATCTCACTGGGGGTGGAGTTGGGATCCTGTCCTCAGGGATTTTTTGTCCCTCCTCCACTAGAAAATATGGGCCTCCCCTTGCCTCACAATCCTCCTATCCCAACATGAGAAGATGGTAGAGTCTATCATCTTAAGGTGATGGATAGGCACACCTTTGGTCATGTCAAACCTGTCACCATCTAATTGATTCAGGTACAGGCTGAAAATCCTCCCAAAGTTGGGTGTGTGAAGGATATCCTTGATCTTTTCAAACAGCAGTGCACCCCAATCTATCCTCTTCCTGCAAATGATTACAACTAAAGTCTTGAATATTTCAGTAGAGAGGTAGTCATGAGAGCCTATCTTACATAACAACACTTTCCTAATGATGTATGAAAGAAGCTTGCCTTATTCATTCATCCATTTTCGCTTGACTGCTTTTGTACCTTTTGGCAGTCCATAGAATAACAGGGCTCGAGAGAAATCATTCTCATCGAGGTAATCAGCCTCGTCACAAGCTGGAACCCACAAGTACCTTGTGAGGAGTGAAGCTTTCACCTTGAATTTTGTATTCTAAACCTTGCTCTTAATGACTGTGTCTTCATGATGCAGCTTGGAATTTTGGAAAAATTCTAGGACTTCCTTGTCAAACACCTTGCAGGGGTGTTTGAGGGCGATGGAGAGTCCTACAGTCTCTAACATGAGGATGACATTTCTAAACTCATCTGAAGCTGAGGCAAATCCTGTGCGAACCAACTCTCCTCCCCCTAACAAACAACTTGTGCTTCAAGGAGCAATGGAGAAACAAGGAACTAGAATCTAGATTGAGAACTTTGTAGAACTATCACTGAAACTACCACTACACTGCACTGCACTGTACTGGAATTGGGAAGATGCCGAAATTGGCGAGTCTAAGGAGTCGTCGGGGAGCTAGGGTGAGGGTTGGCTGGTGATGAAGATCGAATCCTCGTACCCGGCAAAATCTTCCACTAAAGTCCGCGAAAACGAATGAATCTGCTGGGAGGAAGATTACTATCGTGTCGCGAGAGCCGAACTGTCGGGTTTGTCTTTTGGCGAATTGGGTGGTATCGATGAAAAGAATAGTGCGGCTGCCCCCCTTGTCCTATTTATATATATATATATAATTTTCAAATTGACCTAGAAGGCGCGTACCTCATTTTCGACGGTTCTTCGGATGCAATATAGTAAGATAGAAATTTGCATAAGTTGAATTCGGTGAGATTCACTGGACACAGAGTCTGATTTGGCGAGTATCCATTGATATCCGATGAATCAACAAGTTTGCAGTCCGATATTCGCCGAATTTTCCTTGGAAATTTTTTTGCCTTTCTGAAGTAGTTACTGAGTGAGTCCTTCAAGAGTCCATGTTCAGCATGTCTAGATCCGTTTTTAAAAATGAGAACTTGGCATCGTCTAGCAGCTTTGTAAAAATATCCACAATCTGCTTGTCTGTCGGGACATAGCTGAGGGCTATATCCTTGTTCTCCACATGCTCCCGGATGAAGTGATATCACACCTCGATGTGCTTTGTCCGGCTGTGAGAGACTTGATTGTGTGCGATCGCTATTGTGCTGGATGAGTTGCAATATATACGAATTTCCTTGAACTTCAGGTTGTAGTCTTCTAGTTGAATCCTTATCCATAAAAGTTGTGTGGAACAACTACCCTTAGAGATATACTCTGATTCGGCAGTAGAAGTTGCCACGCAAATTTTCTTCTTACTACTCCATGAGATAAGCCATCTTCCAAGGAATTGATATGTCCCAAAAGTGCTTTTACTATCATCCCTGCTTCCTGCAAAATCGACATCTGAAAAACCAATTAGCTCGATATCATTATTTCTCGGGTACCATAAGCCAAGATTGGGCGTACCCTTAAGGTATCTTAAAATTTGCTATGCAGCGACGTAATGAGATTCCTTAGAGTTCACCTGAAATCTAGCACAGACACATGTTGAAAACATTATATCTGGTCTACTGGTAGTAAGGTAGAGCGAAGATCCAATTATACTTCTATACTTGATTTCATCAAAAGGTTTACCTTTCTCATCCTTATCCAAAGACACAATTGAACTCATTGGAGTTCTCATAGAGGTTGCATTCTCCATTTCGAATTTCTTAAGAAGCTCCTTAGTGAACTTCGTTTGAGAGATGAAAATTCCATCTTCAGATTGCTTCACCTGAAGTCCTAAGAAATACTTCAACTCTCTCATACTGCTCATTTCAAACTTCCCTTGCATAAGTCTGGAAAACTTCTTGCAAAAGTTGTCTTCTGTATAGCCAAAAAAGATGTCGTCGACATAGATCTGTACTAGTAGAATCTTGCTTTTTACTTCTCTAAGAAATAATGTCTTGTCTCTCTTTCACTTTGTGAACTTGTTCTCAAGAAGAAAGCTAGACAACGTCTTATACTAAGCTCGGGGAGCTTGCTTTAAGTCATATAAATCTGTATTTAAAAAATAAACATGTTCAAGGAATTGAGAATTTACAAAACTTGGGGGTTGTGCTACGTATAGTTCCTATTTCAGATTCTCGTTGAGGAATGCTGACTTCACATCCATTTGGTAGACGGTAAAGCCTTTGAGGGCAGCATACACAAGAAATAACCGGATCGCCTCGAGCCTAGCCACTAAAGTAAAGGTTTAGTCAAATTCGATCCCTTCTTCTTGTCTGTAACCTTGTGCTACATATCTTGCTTTGTTCTTGATGATTACTCTGTGTTCGTACAGCTTGTTTCTGAATATCCATTTGGTGTCGATCACATTCTGTACCTTGGGTCTGGGTACTAACTCCCAGACTTTGCAACGTTCAAACTGATTGAGCTCTTATTGCATTGCAAGTATCCAAGAAGCATCCTTGTTTGCCTCTTCAAATTTCTTTGGCTCAACCTGAGACAGAAAACTAAGATGCATTATTTCATTAATAATACCTATATTTAACCTAACACTATCGCCTAGATCTCCAATGATTTGATCAACTGGGTGATCTTTGATGTGTCTGAACCCTAGATTCCTTGCTCGCCCTCCAGTAGGATCTACAACATCTAGTGCATCCTCTGGAGGTTGAAGAAATTCTTCCTTTAGAAGTTCCTCATCCACCAAGCCTGGATCGACGATCTTGACTGAGCTTTGAGCTTCTTCCTTGATAGCTTCATCCAAACTAAGCTCCTTGAACCTGATACCTGCATCTGCACCAATAACACTATATGAGTTGCTTTGGAGCAGCCTTGTTTCATCAAATACAATATTTATTGACTCTTCTACCACCAGAGTTTTCTTATTGAAAATCATATATGCCTTACTATGGCTACTATAACCTACAAAAATACCTTCAAAACATTTTTCGCTAAACTTCGCCCGGTAATACTTCCAATTATTAAGTACGAAGCATTTACTTCAAAAGATTCTAAAATAGGACACAGTCGGTTTTTTGCCCGTCAATAGCTCATAGGGGGTCTTACAAAAGTTCTTGTTGATAAGTGCTCTGTTTTGCATGCGACAAGCTGTGTTGACGGATTCAGCCCAGAAGTACTCCGGAAGTGAAGCGTCGTTCAACATAGTTGAACATACTTCAATTAAGGTTCTATTCCTTCTATCAACAACTCCATTTTTCTATGGAGTACGCGGGGAGGAAAACTCATGAAAGATACTTTGACTTTCACAAAATTCTATCATGGCACCAGACTCAAATTCTGTTCTGTGGTCACTTCTGATTTTGAACACTTAGAAGTTCAACTCGTTCTGAATTTGCAAGACAAAATTTGTGAATATGTCGAAGGTGTCTGACTTTTGTTTCAAAAAGAACACCCAAGTAAAACGCGAGTAGTCATCAACAATTACTAACGTGTAGACTTTACCTCCTAAACTATGATCATAGGACCGAATAAGTCCATATGAAGTAAGTATAAACTTATTGAAGAATCCTTTTCACCAATACCCTTAACGGTAGCCTTTGTCTACTTACCCATTTGGCATGAGTGACACGGAATCTCTTTAAGACACTTAATGTTGGGGGCATCTCGCACTAAGTTGTGAGAAAATAGCATATTTATAGTTTTAAAATTAATATGTGTTAATCTCTTGGGTCATTGGTCATAAAGAGATGCACTATCTTTTACAAGAAAGCAAACTGGTGTAGAAGTGTCTAAACAAATAAAATTTAAACAGAAAATATTTCTGCTCCGAGTGCCCGTTAAGATCGTATCCAAATTTGCAGAAGACTTTATTAAACACTTATCTTTGCAGAACTCAACGACATTGTCTTTGTCACATAGCTGACTTATGCTTATAAGATTATGATGTAATCCTTCAACATAAGCTATGTTTGTGAAAGAGACTACATCGTTGGAAATCATACGATAGCCTTTTGTAGTTCCCCGGTCTGACCCTCCAAAGATGAGTTTTGGTCCATCTTTGACTAGGGTAAAATCAAGTAATAGGCTTCTTGTCCTGGTCATGTGCTGAGAGCATCCACTGTCCAAATACTAGATAGGATTTTTGTTGGCCTTTGGACATACCTGCAAAAGCAATTCACTTTATTTTAGGAACCCAAACGTATTTGGGTCCTTGGTTCTTGGTCAGCTTAACATCACTAGGATCATTAACATTACGAGTGGTCGGTCTCCCATTGCTACCTCGTGGGGTTACATAATTAGCAGGGTTATACCAACAATATGCGCAAAAATGACCAATTTTGCCGCAACAGCAACAGTCAAACCTATTGTACCTTCTCTTGTACTCTTGCTTTACCTTTTGAGCATGAGGTATAGCAGGGGAAACATACTTAGAGTTAGAGGCCTCTTGATGCAGCATAGACAGGGCTTCTCCATCTCATTTGCCTTAGGTGCAACATTTTTGTCTTTTGGTGCCTTCTGATGGTTATGTCCATAAATATAAGGACCATAACTCTTGATTTCTATCTCTTTATAAGGTGCTTTAAAAACACTGGCACCATAATCTCGGGGACGGGTCCATCCCTGGTATCTCTTCTTGGGCTCTACATAAGTAGGCCTAGTAAGATGACCATACAATGACTCAAGGTCAAACTTGTTCGTCTAAAATATTACCTTCCTGAACGAGGGTTGACCTAGAGGAGCCTTACCCTTTTCCTTGTCACTGGCTTTCTTGGCAGCCTTACTTTTTCCAACTACGTGGCCAAGACCACTACCCTTCTTTTGAGCTAAGAACTCATCAATCAGAGGGAGAATAGTCTTAGCCTTGGAGTAACTCTCAATGAGTTTTCTTTCCACCAAGAGCTTTTCTTTCAGCTCATCAAGATATTTCTCTTTTTGAATTAATATTTCAACTGAGCCCATGAGTTACTCTTTCAAGGAGTGGAATTCATCTCTGAGAGGAAGTAATTGTGAAATTTCTTCCTTCAGATTAGTTTCCACAACCTTGAGAGAGGCAATCTCTTTTACCAGCTTTCTGACTACCTTTCGGCATTTGTCAAAAGGTTTTAAAAGGTGCTCATATTGAACCATTAGTTTAGACTCGTCCTCTTCAGAAGAATAGCTTTCGTGACCATTAGTGGATGTGTCCGATTCTGAGAGTATCGTGTGTGAGTTTACCTTCCCGTGATACTCCGAGTCACCCACTTCCTTGTTAGAATGAGCCATGAGCCGGAAGTAGGCTTTCTCATTTTCTAAGCTCGACTCACTTGAGTCACAGTCGCTGAGAGTTTTAGACTTTTTAGCGATGAAGCTCTTTTATTCTTTTCTCTTGTCCTTGAAGGATTTCTTCTCCCCTCTCCTGGAGCCTTCCTTTTTCTTATACGAACACTCCACAATTATGTGACTTGGCTTATTATAACAATAGCAAACAACGTCAGAGGAAAACTGTTTGTTCGGTTTCGATTTATACATGTGCTCCTTGTTGTAGATTTTCTTCATTTGATCACCATCATGATGTGATCTCCTGAAATCAGAAGAGGATGAATGATTTTTCATTTGTCTCCTCTTGCTCAGTAGTTTCTTGAACTGCTTGGAAATGTGGGAGAACTCTCCGTCAGATAGCTTAGAGCCTAACGTGCTTGGCTCAGAGTTTTTTGGAGTATCTAGAGCTCGTGTTCTTATGGGTGACATAGCTCTAGATTTTCTAGAACCTTCGGCCTTCAAATCAACTGACTTGTATTTGCTTGAAGTTCAGCTGTTCTGCTCCTTCTTTCTGCTGTTCATTTGAAGCTCGTATGAGAGCAGCTTCCTGAACAGGTTTTGGGGGTCTATCTCCGGAAGTATCCCAAACTCCCTAATGATAATAACTTTCGTATTTCCATCCTTTGTCAGGGATCTTAAAAATTTGTCGTTCAACTCTCCATTAGTTAATGTGCGACCGTAGATCCTAAGACCATTGACGATCTTGAAAAATTTCTCGAAGCTATCAGCAATAGTATCACTTGATGCTTGCTTGAACGCTTCATACTCTTGATTCAATAATGATCTGAAATCATCACAAACTTCTACTGTGCCTTCCATGAGTACAATAAGGCAGTCCCACATCTCTTTGGCAGATTTGTAGTGGAATAAGTTCTGAAGCATTGAGTCGTCCACTGTACTTGCTATAATATTCTTTATCTTCTTGTCCAGGGAGACTAGGGAAATTTCATCCTTCGTGAGATCCATCATATTCTTGGGAATCATGATGGCCGGATTTAGAGCTGGGGATTGTGTAGGAATATGTGGTCCTTCTTCAACAATCTAGAATATCCTGGGATCAACAGCTTCCATGAAGAACCTTACTCTTTCTTTCCACATTGGAAAGTTTTCCTTCATGCACACTGGTAGCTTCATAGAGGACATGTCTTTACTTTTGTCCATGGTGAATACGCGGAATCTCTAAATGCAAGATCAAGGATCTTATTTAAGGTGTTAACCTTATCAAACAAAACGCCCCTCTGATACCAATTGAAAGTATATAGCGTCTACCTAAATCACCTAGAGGGGGGTGAATAGGTGATGTTTGTGTCTTTTCACGGAATAAAAATTTCTTAAAAAAACAAGCACACAATAGAGATTTATAGTGGTTCCCCGAGTTGGGTATGTCTAATTTCCTGCCTCACCTATCTCCCATGAAGGGGCAGATTCGGCTTCTTCAACTTTCTTAGATTAAAACAAATCTTACACCTTAGAGCCGCAACTCCTACAACTGGGAGACGACGCTTCTACCACTGGGAAAACAACCACTCCTACAACTCGATCCACAACCGGATCTACAACCTCGATCTACAAACGGATCTACTCACTCGATCCACAAACGGATATACAAACTCAATCCACTAACGAATCTACACACTCAGAGAAATAATCTCCTAGAATCAGTAAAAGAATATTACAAGATACAAATGATTACAAGTCTTCACACCAACGTTCTTCGAGATAGTATATCTTGAACTTTGGAGAACTTAGAGAAATGAAATCTTAAAGACCTTGAATCGTGAACCTTGAATCTTCGAACGACTAGATCTGGAGGAGTATAGATCATGAGAGAGAGAGCAATCCATTCTTGAAAGTCGAAGAAGATGAATATGTGCACAGCAAGTAGTTGGCGGTCGATCGAAATTCGCGAACCGTGAGGAGTCGGCCGATTGTTTCTTGTTTTGGAAAGTTCTTGTCGATTCAAATGTTAGCAATATCACAATTAGTATGGAAGAAAAATATCCCTAGGTATTTATAGAGATCTTCTTACCAACAATATAAAGAAAGTTTCCAAAAACAAAATCTAAAAAGCACTATGCTTGGAGGTAGTTTAGGATTCACATATCCCAACCCAAACATTCTAGATCCCTGACACTGAGCTCCCAACAACATATTCAGATATTTCTGCCCAATTCCAAATTTCTGGACAACACAGTTTAAGTCATGGATCCTTGCTTTCATGGCGGTGTTTTCCAAGACTAGCATAACATACTGATTTGTTAACTGCTTTTTTCAATCTCCCACTTGTGCAAGAGATATTTGAATCCTCTTCTCTAAAAACTTTTTCTCATTAGTAAGACTTTCCACATTTGAGGAAGTCTTGGAGAGGCTCTCTTTTAACTTATTGATTGTTACCACCGAATTAGAGCACTCCTAGCATTCGACCTTCTCTTTTCCACATTTGATCAGTTTAATATTTAAATTCTTTAAGTCTTCCATCCTTTTTAGTTTTTCAGACTTAAGAAACTTTTTCTCAAATAATAACTCATCAAGCTTATTACATAACCACTCATAAGTCTCATACAGTTCATTATAGGAGGGAGGGTTTACCTCAATGTCATTATGAACACTAGATTCACTATCAGATTCATTGTGATGTTTCCCCCATGAGGCACAGATCTGCCTCGTCCTCACTACTTAAGTCGAAAGCGCTTGACTCATCAAACATAGCCTCATCCCATGTTGATGCTTTAAAAACTTTTCTCTTTCCCTTATCTCTCATTTTCTTTCTTTTGCAGCTTTGGACACTCTCGCTTCATGTGCCAAGATTTGCAACAGTGGAAGCACTCCAGAATAGGCTTTTCTTTGTCACACTATGTACCCTTTAATGGGTTATTCCATATCCTCTTCTCGTATGCACCTTTCTTTAGAAATTTTTTGAACTTCCCTTGCCTCTTTGGATTCTTTATGAAACTTTTAAATTCTCGAACATAAAGGCTCTCTTCATCCTCATCATCAGACTCTCCTACCACCTCCTTTTCCTTGGCTACTTTTAGTGTTATTGCTTTCTTCTTTGGCTCGCTTGAATATTCTTTACTTTGTATCTTTAGCTCTACTCATGGGTCTTCAGATTCTCAATGAGGCTTTCAATTTTTGAAGTACTGATATTGTGTGACTCAGCAATGGCGGTCACCTTTGGATTGAATCATGGAGAAAGAGATCGTAGGATCTTCTGCACCAAGTCTCCATTTGAGAAGGTCTTTCTGAGTGATCCAGAGGCATTCACAATTTTCATGAAGCAAGTGTGCATATTGTCCACTTCCTCATCAATCTCCATTCAGAACTGTTCATATTTTGATTCAATTCGAAATAGCTTTAACTCTTTTACTTGCAAAGTACCTTCATGTGTTAGGTCAAGCAATCACCATATATCATAAATAGTTTCACAATTGCAAATTCTATTAAATTCAATTTTGCCTAACACACATAAAAGAGAGTCCATAGATTTCGTATTATTAGTACATTTTAGTTTATCTAAGTCATCCCACTTATCATGTGGTTTCTCTAAAACTTGTTCACCTACACTAGTAGTGGGTGCAGTGTATTTTGTTTCAACCATGACCTAGACGTTCATGCTTTGTGTCATTAAGAATATCTTCATGCATGTTCTCTAGTGTATGTAGTCACTCCCCATAAATAGAGGAGGTCTACTCACACCTTGACCCTCAAGAAAAGCGTGATTTGCGTTGGCCATCTAACTTCAGGATTTTAACCCTTTTTGAAGTAACCTTCCTCTGATACCACTTGTTGGATTGGGTGACCAACCTTAGAGCGGGGGGTGAATAAGGTTTTCAAATAAGTACAAAAAAATTAAATTTCAGCAGGACAACCTTTTCTGGAAGTTACCGCAGGGCAGTAAGGCTACCACCAACGTTAATTTACAGCCACAGTTTCATTTTGCAGAATATTATTTTAAGATTTCTAACACAATACTCAATGCACCAGCAACATGCAAACACAACAAATAAGATGAAACAATGAAACTTGATTTTATTCAAAACTAATAAAAGGTTTACACATAAGACAAAAACTAGATCTCCATGACGCTGGAGATCGGAGGCAATGAATATGACACCCTTTTTGTTTTTATACTGACCCTTACCCAAGGACCGGTTGGCTCTCTCAATTTCCTTCCTGGAAAGGTATTCGAGCCGGCCCCTCACCTTCCCCCCCAGAAGGGTCTTAAAGCCCACTAGATCTCCCTGATCTAGACGTCCTCATAGGACGATTTCCCATGGAACCCTTCCCAGATTCCGACGACTGCCCCGTTTGATTTTCCTCACACACAATAAGGTTATAAAAGATAAGAATACAAATAGAGAAATAGAAGTTAGAAACTATTGTTCCCTCAAAAAGAGTTTCCTTCGTAGAGCGGCAGGCAATCAATGCTTCTAAATATCATTCTTCTTGCACATAATTAACTGTTGATAGTAGTTGTAGACTTTTCTCTTGGAGATCTTAAATCACAAATGGGAGGGAGATAGTTCTCTTTTCCTTTCTTGGATATGGTGGTTCACTACAAACGAGGCAGCAGTGGAACCCTAATCATGCATAGTCTCCTCAGGAAAAGAAAAGCGTGCTTTTATAGTCATTTTATAATAAGCTACCTCTAATGCTAAGGTTACCATGCGGTAGTAGGTCTTTTCACTCATTGTCGCCAGTTGTCTAACACCAAATTAGGAGAAATCCAAAAATATTATCTTGTCACTTTTGGATAGCACGGTGCGGTTGCAAGCACGATACAGTAGAATTGTTGATGATTTCTTCTTGACGCTACCGGCTTGATGGTCGTCAATATGGCTAGCGCCTGCAGTAGTCCTAGCCCCGACGATAGGTCACAGAGGAAACATGTCATCCTCAACTTGTAAGCCTGCATAGCTAGTGCAGGCAGTAGTACTAATGCCCGGCGGTAGGTCATAGATAGTGGAAACATAGTGTCTTCATATATATAAACCTGCACACTATATCCAACACATGTATGATAAAATCTAACTTAGGATTTGATATTATCAAACTAAGGAGATGCAGAACACAGTTTCCAACAAACTCCCTCTTTTGATAATATCAAATCCTGGGATGAGATATAAATCATTAGTAGCATGGTATAATGTAATCCAACAATAATCTTGAAATAAGAACATGTTTATATATCAAGATAGTTTATGTATCAAAATAGCACAGTCTGAAAGTAGTACGACTCCCCCTACATGTGTGCTCCTCCTATTGATGTGCATGATAGCTGCATAACTCCCCCTCTATGTGATCTCCCATAGGTGTCTAGCATAGGATTAGTTAATTAATATTCAAATCTCCCCTTTTATATTATTGAAAAAGGGATCGGGGAAGAATGTAACTGGATGTAGTTTAAATAGAAAGATGCAGTTTGTACTAAACATACACAAAAGCATGGGATAAACATAAGCATGAGATATATAAGAGTGATAGAAAAAACATTAGAGAATTTAAACATCCGGGTCAAAAGTACGAGCAGGGCACAAAGACTATAGAACTAGATAGTACGAGAAAAAAATCATTTGATTTATAGACTAGCAGAGTATATGAAAGTTTAGACATGGCATGCAAAACTAAATACACTAGATTTATCAAACAATGTAATGTGATTTATAAAGTTAAATAGTGGAACATTGTAAGCGTTATGAATAATAATCGTGTACTAGTATAATTATGCAATTAATAGGAAATATAGAAAGACCGGGAGGGGGAAGTATAATCTCTCCCCCCGCCTTGCGCATTCCTTACTCGCTTAACTTTGAGGGCGGAGTGGGTGCTATACAAATGCCTAGACCATGCGTAGATTTTGCACATTATCCCCCCCCCCCTTGAACTGATGCACACCCGAAGTTGTAACATCCTTTTTTTAGGAAGTTGCGGGCACGCCAAGATCATAAGGTTTTGTTCTTGTGAGTCGGGACAGAGCCCCCTGATTGTCTGGTTGTGCCACCTAGACCTAAAAGGCAAGCAACCAACAACGAACTGGGAAAAAAATAAAACACTATGCAAAATGGAAAAATCACACATAGGAAAGCTAAGTCAAAACCTTTCATATATCGCAAAAATGTTATTTGGCCATGATATCCATTACATCAAAAAATAACAAAAATTAGACCTCTCAGGTCATGGGTGGATATTTTGATGAGCACCCCGTCTCGTCGTGATGAGTAGCAGCGTCCCGAAGAAGATGGACTCACCACTGACATATAGAAGTTTGGGATGAGATCCTCCACAATCAGTTGTTGGGTTTTTAATACAAGAGGTAGAACATCACATCACATGTGCATAGCGGAATAAACATACAAGAACAATCCAAAAGAGTGTAGGATCTTGCGATCTCCATGAATCGAGAAATTAAAGCACACAATAAGAATTGTACCTAAGAGGGATTGAGTCTTTACTCAAACAAGATTCTCCAATGATACAGTCCATAAAGTAGGCGTCTGAGTCCACACAGTAGTATATCTGTGACTCTGCAGGTATCCATACGAGCGATAGAGAACCCCAAGGGATTGTACCATAAGAAATGGGTCAGAGAAGGACTGCTCTCGACATCTCCAAGATTAACTACATTTGTTTCCAAGAAAGGTGATGACAAGAAGAAGTCACGGAGGGATCTAGGGCATGTGATGGCTTCAAAAGCACATACTTCACTTACTCACTCTCTGAAAAACCCTTTTACAAACCTATTTATACCTAAGGATAAAAAACAGACAGAGGCCCTCTTAGAAGTCTGCCAAAATTCAACTTGTGTCGATATGCATCGACTTGCAGTCGATAAGAACTCGACGCAACATCGATAAGCAGTCAAAGACACTCTACGCAACTTGCGTTGATAGGAAGTTAACGCACTTACGTTGAATAGAAGTCGACATAACGTCGATATCTACTTGACGTAACGTTGATTAAAATCCATAGAAACATTGAGTTTGGTGGCATTGAAAGGAATTCGACGTGCGTCAGCACGCACTCAATGCAACCCGTCAGTAACATTAATGTCATAGGATTTGTTCTCTACTGATATCCCATATGAGTGAGGTCAACATAATCCTTCTTCCAACTTCTTCAAACACTCTTATGTGTGACCCTATAAGCTCAAAACGCGTTGAAAGTGAGACTAACTGCTTGACTACTTCCAGATCACATTCAAAACACCACCAACAACTCCATCCAGTCATCTCGCATGGAATTAAGATTTTGCATCATATTCAGAGTTGACTCCATTGTCTACATAATTAGGAGCTTGCAGGTGCTCTCCACCTCCCGTGAGGTGAAATAGAGAAGCTTGCATCCACTAGAGGTGTACTCACCGAACTTTTCGACAGTATTCTCTGTGATGGCCTTGGTGAGCTCTTCCTTAGTGTCTACCAGCTCCCTCTCCAGGTCGCAGACACGTGACCTCAGACGGTCAGTGGTCTCGACATCCTGCAAAGAGAAAGTTTGAGATTAGAGGAGATGAGCAAAAAGGGACATTAGGAAAAGGAAGGGGGAAAAGATAAAATCTAGAGGTAACCTACTACGCCATTTGAGTGTTTGGCAAGAAGGCACTCTGAGAGCACGAGGCATATCTCAAGGTCCAAGGCCTTTGTTGGGTATTGTATCCACAATAACCCTGATTTGAAGAAATGTCCCTTGAACTAAGATGAAATGAGTTGTATTTGATGCTCTCTATTTAGTTATGTGCTTGCAGGACTATATTGCTAAGTGCAACCCAATGTCAGGTTACAGTGGGCCAGGAAACACATGACTATACAATGTAATCCTTCATTATATAGGCCAATGTGTTGACTCACGTATAATCTCTCTATTAGGGTGTACTTCTATTCCAAGTGCATTAAAAGGACCATGGAAGGACCAGGTGCTAGAATCAGAAGAACATAAATTTACCCAAGTAAAATTCATCGAGTATAGTAGTGGATACTCGTCAAATTCGTCAAGTATACTCATGAATACTCGTCGAATTCGTCATGTATATTTACAAACACTCGTCGAACTCTTAATATTTACTTAAGGTAAAATTTCTGAGATCTGTAAAATCAGTTAAGTAAAAATCATCGAGTATTATCAAGTATACTCATTGAATTCGTCGAGTGTATCTATCGATACCCTCCGAATTCGTCGAATATACATGTCGATACACGCCGAATTCATCGAGACTCATTGGGTATACATTTGAGTTTACGAATTTACTTCTCTAGTATTTTCTAAGTCATATTCGTCAAATATCACTCAACTTATGCATCGAATGCGTCGAGTGTATCAGTCAATACTCGTCGAATTCGTTGAGTGAGCTAGCCGATATTCGTCAGATTCGTCGAGTATGAATTATACTCGGCATCGAGTTATAGGTTCGATCTGGCTGAAATTCTCTAAGTTAATTTTGTCGAGTTTCACTATAGTTCGACGAGTATACTCAGTTATTCTCGACGATACTCAACGAATTATACTTAGGGATTAATTCTTCAAATTTTCAAATTCCCGACTCGTTCTTCTCGATAACCATGTACAATAAATTCCGCACGTCTCGGTATGGAATGTTCTTTCTAGCCATTATAGGAGGAGGATTCTTATATATTTTTAGGGTGGAATTTATTCAACCCTAATCGTGCTCATTATTTCCAATCGAGATATTTCCGATCATGAAGATATCCTGTCTGCTTTGATTCGTACTTCGCATCCCGCATGTCCGACGACAAGCTCTCTACACAATTCGTTCTTCCATAACGTTGACTAGATCGTTTATCTCCAAAGATTTTGATTCTATATAGATCTAGCTGATCCATGTGTTCCGATCTATTTCTTCAAAGATTTCAGATTTTCCTTGTTCTTCAAGACATTCAAGATCAACCTTTTTGAAGAACGAAGGATTGAAGACTTTAGATCGACATTAGATTATTTGTAATCTTTATTATGTAAACACTTTTTTACTTTTGTAGGAGGTTTTTCCCTCTGAGTTGTAGATCTGTGTTTGGATCGAGTTGTAGATCCGTGTTTGGATCGAGTTATAAGAGAGGTTGTTCTCTGAGTGGTAGGAGTTTTGTCTCCGAGTTGCACAAGTTGAGGATTCGAGGTGTAAGATTCATTACAATCTGAGATAAAGGTGAAGTATCTAAATCTAGCCCTTCGTGGTAGATAGGCGAGGCGAGACAATGGACGTACCCAACTTGGGGAACCACTATATATCTCTGTGTTCTGTGTGCTTTATATTTTTAGTTATTTTTATTCTGTGAAAAGACTCAGAGAACTCACCTATTCACCCCCTCTAAGTGATTTAATTTAACTCTAGATACTTTCAATTGGTATCAGAGGGAGATTGTTTGATATAAGGCTAACACCTTGAATAAGATCTCCTGTCTAGTTGTCAAGAGATACCGCTCAGTTGCTATATAGAGAAGTAAGGATATGTCTTCGATGAAGTTACCTGTGTGCACAAAAGAGAACTTTCCTATATGGAAAGAAAGTGTCAGATTCTTCATGGAAGCAGCAGATCCCAGAATATTTCAGATTGTTGAAGAAGGACCTCATATTCCTACATAATCATCTACTCAGAATCCAACTATCATGATCCCTATGAAGATGATAGATCTAACTAAGGATGAAATTTCCTTGGTCTCTTTGGATAAGAAGGAGAAGAATATTATATCCAGTACAGTGGACGATTCGATGCTTCAAAATTTATTCCACTACAAATCTGCCAAGGAGATGTTGGACTGCTTAGTTGTTCTCATGGAAGGAACCAAGGAATTTAGAGATGACTATAGATCTTTGTGGAATCATGAATACAAAGCATTCAAGCAAGGTGCAAATGATACTATAGCTGATAACTTTGAGAAATTCTTCAAGATCCCTGACAAAGGACTGGGATACAAAGCTAGTAGCCATTAGGGAGTTTGGGAAGCTGCCAGAGATTGACCCCCAGAACCTTTTCAAAAAGCTGCTCTCCTATGAACTTCTGATGAATATTAGAAAGAAAGAGGAGCAAAGCAGCAGGACTTCAAGCAGAGAGAATTCAGTAGCTCTGAAAGCCAAAGGGACAAGAAAGTCTAAAGCTATGTCACCAGTAAGTACACTAGCTCCATATACCCCAGAAGACTATGAGCCAACCATGTCAGGCTTTGAATTCTCTGATGGAGAGTTTTCACTAATATCCAAGCAATTCAAAAGATTACTCAGCAAAAGGAGACAAATGAAAAATTAGTCCTCCTCATCGGACTTCAGAAGTCCTCATCATGAAGGTGATCGGTCTAAGAAAAGCTATAATCGAGAAGACATGTATAAATCTAAACCAAACAAATAATCTTCCTCTGACATTGTTTGTTATTGTTGTAATAAGCTAGGACACGTAATTGCAGAGTGCCCTTACAAAAAGAAGGAAGGATCCAAGAGGAAGGAAGAGAAGAGCTTCATTGCTAAGAAGTCAAAGACTCTTAGTGATAGTGACTCAAGTGAGTCTAGCTTTGAGAATGAAGAAGCCTACTTCGGGCTTATGGCTCAATCAGATGAGGAAGTAGGAGACTCCAAATTTCACGGGAAGGTAAACTCTCACACTAGCCTCTCTAAGTCAGAAACACCACTAGTGGTCAAGAAGACTACTCTTCTGAGTAAGATGAAGCTAACTTGATGGCTTATCATCAATAACTCTTGAAAGCATTTGATAAATGCCGCAAGGTAGTATAAAATTAATTAAAAGAGATTGTTTCTCTCAAGATAGTGAAATAAAGCCTGAGGGAGGAAATTGCTGAATTAACTCCTCTCAGAAATGAAGTTCACTCCTTGCAAGAGGAATTAAAATGCTCCGCTGAACTATTAAGTCAGAAGGAGAAATAATTAGATGAGCTGGAAGAAAAGCTCTTGATAGAAAGGAATCTAGTTGAAAGCCACATGAAGCCAAAGACCATTCTTCCCCCCATTGATGATTTTTCTTCTCCTAAGAAGGGTAGTGGTCTTGGTCACGTAGCTGGAAAAGGTAAGTCTACGAAGAAATCTAGTACCAAAGGAAAAGGGAAGGCACCTCAAGGTCAACCCTCGTTTAAAAAGGTAATCTTCCCAACAAATCAATACAACCTTGAGATATCCTATGGTCACCTTGCTAGGCCTACCTAAGAGAACACCAAATTGATCTGATCATTAGAGAGCCAGGAGACGGTGTCAGAACCAGAAGAGGTGCTGCTAACGAAGTTCTACATCTTAGTTTTCTGTCTCAGGTTGAGCCAAAGAAGTTTGAAGAAGCAAACAAGGATGCCTCATGGATTATGAATATGTAAGAGGAGCTCAATCAGTTTGAAAGATGCAAAATTTGGGAGTTAGTGCCCAGAGCCAAGGGACAGAACGTGATTGGTACCAAATGTGTATTCAAAAACAAGCTGGATGAAAATGGAGTGATTATAAAGAACAAAGCCAGGCTTGTAGCTCAATGCTACAAACAAGAAGAAGGGATCGACTTCAATCAGACTTTTGCTTCAGTGGCCCGACTCGGAGTGATAAGGTTATTTCTAGTATATGCTGCTCACAAAGACTTCAAAGTCTATCAGATGGATGTAAAGTCAGCATTCTTCAACAGAGACCTAAAAGAGGAAGTATACGTAGCACAACCCCCCCCCCCTCGATTTTGTAAACTCAACTTTCCCTTATTATGTTTATTTTCTTAAAAAAGATCTATACGAGTTAAAACAAGCTCCCCGAGCTTGGTATGAGACGATATCTAGCTTTACTTTTGAGAATAAGTTCACAAGAGAAAACATAGATAAGAATTTTTTTCTTAAAGAATTAAAAGACAAGATTTTACTGGTGCAAATCTATATAGATGACATTATTTTTCGCTCTACGGAAGAACCCCTTTGCAAGAAGTTTTCTTAATTCATGACGGGGAAGTTTGAAATGAGCAGTATGGGAGAGCTGACGTGTAACACCTCCCCTGTAATGACCATATAATATGGGTCTTGCCGGGGCCCCACAACATACAGACGACACAGCTTTGGCATTAAAAGATGATATTAACTACCCAATCTCAAAACTCATAATAAAACATAGCGAAAATATACCAAACAACTAGAAGTTATCCACTACTAAAATAGGAGTATCACCACGGCCTTATGACCTTACACCAAATGAGTCCAAAACAGAAAGACCACAAGGTCAAACATCAACGTGCAACAGCACTCCTAGGCTACCTCGGCATGCAAGCCGGAATATACCAAAACATGAAGCAATACAATCAAAAGAAAACAAGCTAGAAAGCACAACAAACACTTCATGAGGCTTAGGGCTTTTCAGCCGGCATACTTGCTCCCGCTTGCGATCCTTGCCCTGTAAAAATTTGTAGTAACGTAGGTCAGCAAAGGCTGACCTCTACTGTGTAACCAACACATCTCCTCCCGGTCTCCCCTAACGGACCACGGGGTACCCCTCCAACCTACAAGTCAGCACTTTGTATACCATATACATAAACATGTAAAGCTTTAAAACAGGTTTGGATGTCTCATACAATAATCACGCTTTCTATGTTGAGCACAGAATAAAAAAGGGCCTGCTATGCAGCATGTATGCAAACCCGTGCTTCGCCCAAGGCACCATATAGCGTATGCAACTAGCACATCATCATACCAACTGGGTACTTCCATTTCCCCATTGGCGTAAAGCCGCAAACAAAAGGGGACTACAATGCCCCTAATGGCCCAAAAGCCACTACACGGAAATCTTGTCAAGGCCCGACCCACGCATGGGTCTTAAACCCTGGCTTGCCTGTAAATTCTGACTTCTCGTGTCAGGATTCCGTCTCACACACAAACTGATTCTAAGAACCCATGTTGTACCCCACCCGCTCAAGGATTCATTGCCCGGGCTTGTCCTACGCTTGACATTCTCGTCAGTCTCACAGAAGGAGACTAGTCTCGCCGGGACACTCTCCCCACATGACTTGCACATCATGGGATAGCCAGCCGACCACGGAGACTTAGTCACGCCTTAGCACAACACAACCATAATCTTTCCCACCCTAACCCATCATTTGTACGGCAACGTTCTAGCGCACCAAGGAAACCATTTACCGCCAATGCGGAGCTAACCTTGTCTGATTCTGGCTACAAGTACTCACTCAAGAAAAGGGGGAAAACACATACATCACAACAGCATCTTGCCACAATGGATTTATATCGAATCCTTAAGGCTCGTTATGCAACATCACCGAGTCGGACTAACGGTCGCGACTACGGCTTCACCCACATTGCCTAATCCACTAATGAAGCGGATTTCGAATGCAAAAACATGTCGGGGACGTACACAATCGACATGGAGGTTCCTTTTGAACCATGGCAACCCAAACCCCTCTCATTTGATAGATCTGGAGCTCAAAAACTAAAAAGAAGAGATGTTAAGCGTGCATCCTAAAAACCAAGAGGAGAAGTGTCGTTACCTTATGACCCCTCTTCCTAACCATGGATAAACTTGGTCGGATGAACATCACCGCAACGATCTTGCCTTCGCGGATCTGGACTCCGCTCGAGAAACGGGGCTCCGAAGCTTCTCCGGCGGCCGGAAATCTCCTCCACCTTCTTCCTTGCTCTCCCCTCTCTCTAACCCTTAGAAAGAGAAAGATCTAAATGGAATGAGGGTTTGAAACCCTATTCCCGGCCTAATACCTAGAGGGGAAAGCTTGAGCTATCGGATCCTACTTGAAGGAAACGAACGGCCAAGATTCGCCTTGAAAAAGAATTTCCTGGGCCGAACACGGCTTGTGACACGCTCGTGTCCAAAGTCGTGTTCCCTCACTCGCCGTCAAACTAGAAATTACAGAATAGGACACGGCCTGTGACATGACTTGTGACACGCCCGTGTATTAAGTGACATGCCCGTGTCATGGGTCGTGTGCCTTAATCGACACAAGACCGAAACATCCCGAACAGGACACGTCCATGTGACACGCCCGTGTCACATGCCGTGTGCTAGACACGCCCTGGGACACGCCCATGTCCCGGGCCGTGTAACAACATCAACATAACTCGCCAAACTGCCCGAGCAGGACACGGCCTATGACCCGCTCGTGTCTCAGGTCATGTGCCCTGCCACGACGCTCGTCGACTGAAATTCGTCGACCTCTCGAGAAATCGTCGACCTCAAGCATGACACGCCCTATGACACGCCCGTGTCACAGGCCGTGTCAACCTATTTAGAACCCAACTTGGTCTGAAAATGCCATCCGTTCCTCTTTTGAGTTTCGAGGCGTTACAATTCCTCCCTCCTTAAAAGAAGTTCGTCCCGAAATTTAAATAGAACGTACACAAAACTTAAACGGTACCTGAGAAGAAAATCTCGGGGTACCCCTCAAGCATGGCCTGCTCTCGCTCCCATGAAAACTCCTCACGACCACAGTTGTCCCAACGAACTTTTACGAGTTTGACCTCCTTGTTCCGCAACTGCCGAATTTCTGAATCTTCTATACTAATTGGACGAACTCGCGTCCTCTAGTCCTCTTCTATCGATACTGATGCCGATTCGATCACCACACTAGCCTCTACCAAAGCTTTCCTCAAGACGGATACATGGAAGACATCGTGTAATCCACTCAGCTCCGTGGACAACGCCAATCGGTACGCTGCTTCTCCCACCCGTTCTATAACCTCGAACGGTCCCAAAAAACTCGGACTCAACTTCTTGAGTCGGCGAATCCGTGAAACACCTTTGAACGGCTTGATTTTTAAATATACCCAGTCGTCTACCGCGAACTCCACCTTCCTATGGCGAGCATTAAAATATTTTGCTTGCCGATCTTGAGCTACCTTCATGCGCTCTTGAATGGTTCGCACCAACTCACATGCATCATCTACCACTTCTTTTCCCAAAAGCTTGGTATCTCCCGTCTCTGCCCAAGACATCGGTGTTCGACACCTCCTACCATACAAAGCTTTGTATGGCGCCATCTTTATACTTGCTTGGTAACTGTTGTTATACAAGAACTCTACCATGAAGAGGTGATCCTCCCATTTCTTGCCTAAGTCAAGAGTACGCATCCTCAGCATATCCTCCATAGTACGGTTCGTTCTTTCGGTTTGCCCATCAGTTTAAGGATGGAAAGTCGTACTGAACTTGAGCTTCATGCCAAGACTCTTCTGAACCAACCTCCAGTCCTTAGACGTGAAACGTTCACCGCGATCACTAACTATGCTCTTGGGAATCCCATGTAGTCGCACAATGTTGCGAACATACAATTCCACCAGCTTCTCCACGCTGTCCTCCTTCCGATTTGGGATGAAGTGTGCCACTTTGGTCAAGCGATCCACGATCACCCAAATTGCGTCGTTACCCTGCTGCGATCTAGGTAACCCATGCACAAAATCCATGGAGGTGTCATCAAATTTTCACTCGGGGATAGGAAGAGGCTTCAAGAACCTGCCCGGCTTCAGAAACTCAGCCTTCACCAAGGCACAAGTTTGGCACCGACTCACATACAAAGCTACGTCCCGCTTCAGACCAGACCACCAATAGGATTTCTTCATATCCAAGTACATCTTTGTACTGCCCGGGTGAATGGAGTACTTTGTGAAGTGGTTCTCAAACATCAACTCCTCACAGAGCTTGCCTAACTGCGGTACACAAATCCTCCCGCCCTTCCTCAGAATCCCATCAATCATCTCCCAGGCGCTACACTCGCCCTTTTGAGCTTCCTCCACGTAGGAACTCTGCATCCAAACGGGTCGCTTCCCAAATACGATCGGACAAATCGTTCTGCATTTCAATCCAGTTCAACCGAGCCGCACTAGACTCGCTTCTGGCTACACACTCCATGCCAAGGGACACTAAGTCCCGCCTCAATCGCTCATCATGAGCTTCGATCCAATTCCCTTGCCTAGAGTATTTTCTACTCAAGGCATCAGCCACCACATTGGCTTTTCCTGGCGTATACTGAATCGCCACATCGTTGTCTCCAAGAAACTATACCCACCTGCATTGCCGCATATTCAAGTCCTTCTGATCAAGGAGATACTTCAGACTTTTGTGGTCCGTGAAGATCCCCACTTTTGCACCATAAACGTAGTGCCGCCATAATTTCAGTGCAAAAATTACCGCCGCCAATTCCAAATCATAGACGGGGAAATTCCTCTCGTGAGGCTTCAACTACATAGACCCAAAGGCGATCACACTGCCATGTTATACTAATACGCACCCCAAGCCACATCCAGATGCGTCGCTGAAAATTTGAAATCCTTCAGTACCTTTCGGCAGACTCAGAATTGGAGCTGTCATCAGCCTTTCCTTCAGGGTGTCAAAAGCATAATTGCACTCCTGAGTCCACACGAACTTCTGGTCCTTAAGAGTTAGTGAAGTGAGGGGTAGAGCTATCCGCGAAAAGTTCTCCATGAACCTTCGATAGTACCCGGATAGTCCAAGAAAACTTCGGACTTCCTCCACGGTCCTCAATACTGGCCAATCCCTGATTGCTTTCACTTTTGTTGGATCTACCGCCACCCCATCCCCACTAATCGCATGACCCAAAAGTGCCACCTTTTCTAACCAGAACTCGCACTTTGAGATCTTTGCATAAAGTTGGTTCTCTCTCAACACTTGCAAGACTATTCTCAAGTGAGTCTCGTGCTCCACCTCTGACTTGGAGTAAACCAGAATGTCATCAATAAAGACGACTACAAAAGAGTCCAAGTTGTTGGGTACATGGGAAAATGTGTACCTGATTTGAAGAAGCTTCACTTAGATCAATGATATACATCAAGGTGTATTTGATGTTATTTTGAATTTACATGTGCAGGTTAAGTATATGCTAATATGCAGAAAAAGGTTTCTAAGTTTATGTGTCGACACTTAAGAAAGCCTGTGTCGACACTTGGAAAAGTTGTGTCGACACCAGAAGCAACTGTGTCGACACACAGAATTTAATAGTCTACATCAACTGTGTCGACACCAGGAGGAAGTGTCGACACACAGAAGTATTATTCGACATCAACTGTGTCGACACCAGGAGGCAGTGTCGACACACAGAAGTATTAGTCGACATCAACTGTGTCGACACCTGGAGACAGTGTCGACAAATAGAATTCTTAGACTATATCAAATGTGTCAACACACAGGACTTGTG
Source organism: Platanthera zijinensis (assembly GCA_039513925.1). Classification (NCBI taxonomy): domain Eukaryota; kingdom Viridiplantae; phylum Streptophyta; class Magnoliopsida; order Asparagales; family Orchidaceae; genus Platanthera; species Platanthera zijinensis. The sequence goes on from CM077082.1 coordinate 69,067,578, forward strand.
TCGACACACATCAGAGTTTCAACAATGTTGATTGATGTTAAGTGAAGAAGTGTCTGTGTCGACACAAAGAAGATGCGTCGACACATTCTATAGATGCAGTGTCAAGAAGCAGTGTCGACACTAAAGGAGCTGTGTCGACATCACCAAAGCTTGTGTCGACACTTAATCTACTTATGTCGACACATAATGACGATCAGTCTCGACGCTTTGCTGACAAAGACAAAGGTTCAAGAAATGACTAAATACTTGACAGCTTTGAATTCCAACATGTTTGTTGAAGCTAACAGAACTGTCAGAAGTTGGTTAGAAACCGGATCAGCCGGTTACCATGGATGAAGTCTATATAAAGATGGATTTTGTCAAATCAAAACAACACGAACAACTATTGAAGTATTGATAATTGATCAAGAAAGAGCACATCACACAGAAGAAGATTTTCGTGAGAAGATCTAAGAAGACAATCTGAAGTGGCAATGTACTCAGAATTTGTCTAAGGAGAATTCAAGCAAGAATTCTGAAGAAACATCGGAAGATCTGGAGAGTGAGAGAGATCTCTAGCTGTTGAAGTAAAGAAGGAGACATTTACAAGTCTCTTAAGAAGCAGGTCTTGAACTAATCAGCTAAGAAGAATTCAGATCTATTTCTGAAATCTAAGAAGGAAGCTACCAGCCAGTCAACTTCATAGAAGATGAACCCTACTGAGTTCAGATTCAAGAATCTTTGAAGAAAGCAAAGAACAGGTTGATCTCAGCAATCAGTTTTATCAAGAGCTGATCAAGAAACCTTTTATCCCTTCTCTCTTAACAAGAGTAAGAGTCATTCTATAAGATTTTTCATTCTGTAGGATCTTTCAAGATCTAAGTTGTAAGCCTATAATATAAAGGCTGAGTGTATGAGATATAGATCTCTGAGTGGTAAGACTTATGAGTCTGATTGTAGGAGAAATCATTCTCTGAGTTGTAGGCCTTGTGACAAGACTGAGGTAGGGTTGTTAGCCTGAGCTGTAGGAGTGTGGTTACACTCTGAGTTGTAGGAACCTTTCAGGGTTCTGAGTTGTAGGAACCTTTCAGGGTTCCGATCTGTAAGATCTGTGGATCTGAGAAGAAGGAAGAAGTTAGGCCGAATCTAGCACACTGTTGGATAGGTGAAGGGGGAAAGTGGATGTACCCATACCTTAGGGAACCACTATAAACCTGTGTGCAATCTATGATGTGTGTGTGATTGTGAATTCTGTGCTGTGATAGCTGTAGAATAGTTAGATTCTATTTCAAGAACTGAAATATTATTCTGCCTTAAGTAAAAAAAAAGAACCTATTCACCCCCCCCCCTCTAGGTGTTTGGGTTATCTTGAAATCAATTCTATCAAGTGGTATCAGAGGGAGGTTACTCAAAGAATGACTTAACAGTCTGAGTAAGATCCATAAGGTAGATTCAAGATCAAGAAAATGGGTTCAGGAGAAAATCATAAGGAACTAGGTTCTATGAAATTACCCATATGCAGGAAAGAGATATTTGGAATATGGAAAGAAAGGGTCAGGCTTTTTATGAAGGTCTATGATCCAAGGATCTACATTACAGTAAAGGAAGGTCCTTATATTCCAATGAAGTTATCAGTTCTAGATGCAAATCAAAGAACTCCCAAGGATTTTTAAGAAATGACTAAGGAAGAGATCATCCTAGCAACTATGGATAAAAGAGCCCAGAATATCATAGTAAGTGTCATAGATGATTCAACCTTTCAAAATTTGATTCACTGCAAGACCTCCAAGTAAATGTGGGACACCTTGATAGTCTACATGGAGGGTTCTTAAGAAGTCAGACAAGATAGAAAATCTATGTTGAACCATAAATATGAGAGTTTCAGACAAGGAATGTCAGATAGTATAACTGAGTGTTATAAAAAGTTCTATAGAATAGTAAATGAGCTGATGTCCTATGGAAGGATCTTCAGTACATATGAACTGAATGATAAATTCCTAAGATCCTTGACAAAGGATTGGGACACTAAGATTTGTGCTATTAGGGAAGTGGCCAAACTTGCAGATATCTCTCCTCCAACTTTGTTTGGAAAATTGCTGTCATATGAGATGCAGCTGATGGCTAGGAAAGAGGAAGAGAAAAGTGCAAAAGGGGAGCATATAGAAAAGTCTGTGGCCCTCAAGGTGGAAGCCACTAGGAAGAATAGGAGGATGTCTCCATTACCTCTTGAGATAGTTGCTGAAATTACTTCAGATAATTAGACAACCAAAGTTCTGACAACAGTGACTCAGATAAAGACTTTGTTGTCTTCACAAGACAGTTTCAGAGATTCCTGAAGAAGAAGTAGTGGAATTCTAGACCCTCCACATCTCATCTTATGGATGACTATTATCAAAAGAGGAAGTCATCTAGGAAGGACAAGAACAAGTCTAAGCCTAGCAAATCTACAACATCAAAGATAGTTTGCTACTGCTGTAATAGGCCTGGACATGTTGTGGCTGAGTGTCCAGAAAAAAGAAAGGAGTCTGCTGATAAAAAGAAGACTCAACAAAAGAGCAAAAAGGAGAAATCCTTTGTTGCCAAGAAGGAGAAGAGCTTGACAGACCAATCATCTTCAGAGTTTGAATCTGAAGCTGAGGCATACATTGGTCTATATACAGCAGATGAAGAAGATGAGTTTATGTAAGTGTTGAACTCTATCTATGAACAAGAAGACCATTAGTGCATGGGACTGATGGTTGTGTAAGAAGAAGACAAGTGCTAGGATCAGCCTGGTCCTAGTAAGGTACAATATATTTCTAGAAATTCAGATTGTAGTACTGGAACAGAGTCAGCTACATCTTCATCAAGTGATGTGGATGGGTCTGAGTCTGAAGGTGATATTCATCAGCTGATAGATGAATATGGGGACTTTTTGCAGGCACAAAAGAAAAGCAAAAACCTGGCCAAAACTCAGGCTAAGGAAATTGCAGATCTTAAGATGGCTGCATTTGATTTAGAGAAAGAGTTGGATCAAAAAATGAATGAGATTGCCAAACTAAAAACTATAACTGTTATTCAGATGGACACAATCACATACAAAAATGATCTAATTAAAAGTCTGGAAGCCAGACTTCAAAAGGAAAAAGATTTGGTGGCTAGTTATTCAAAGCCAAAATCAGTTTTACCCTTAATAGATGAGTTTGTGGCTCAAACGGGTAAGGCTGGAATAGGCTTTAAAGGTGACACCAGGGCTGTCCAATTTAAGAGAAAGGGCAAAGCCTCAATCCAGCCACTGAACTTTAAAGTCCATGTAGTTTTTAGAAAGGTACAAGTGCCTTCTAACAAGTATGACTTTGAAAATACTCATGGTCATAGTAAGACTGAAGTTCTGAATGACAAGGGTGTTTATGTCAATAAGGCAGCCCATGTCCATAAACCTCATGTTCTTAAGAAAACAGTGGGTGTAGCTGCAGCAGTACCAGCACAAAACAAAAGATTTGTTGTCAACCAGACTGCCAAGAATGTATCTAAAAATAGATACAATAAGTATGAATGCTGGTGTTGTGGCAAGACAGGCCATTATGCCTTAGATTGCTGGCACAACATTAGTGTCAGGTAGAACAACAGTCTACCTATTAGAAGAGCAGCAGGTAGATTTGTTAAGTATGAAGCTAACTTGAACCAAGGACCCAAGACTTACTTGGGCTCTAAGGGGAGGTAATTATTTATTGCAGGTGAGTCCAAGTTACCATGCCCCTATATGGTACTTGGACAGTGGATGTTCCAGGAAGATGACTGGAACAAGGGGGTTGCTGAAGGAGTACTTACCGATCATAAATGGGTCTAAAGTAATCTTTGGTGGTTCTGAAAAAGGAATCATCAAAGGATTTGGTAACATTTCTAATAATCAGATTACTAACACTCATGTGGCCTATGTGAAGGGTTTGAAACACAACCTTATTAGCATAAGTCAGCTGAGTTATTTAGGATATGACATTTCATTTGTTAAGAATGGATGTCATATAAAAAGGTCAAGTGATCAAAATGTCATATTGACGGGATATAGAAAAAGAAATGTGTACTGTCTTAACTTTGGGTGTGAGAACAATGTTTCTCTTATTTGTCTTGTAGCTAATGAGAGAGCCTCTCATTGTGTCAAATGGCACAAAAGGCTGGCCCATCTTAACTACAAAACAATTGGCCAACTCTTTAGCAAAGAGTTAGTAAGGAATGGTCCAAAAGTTAAGTGTATAAAGGATGGGATATGCTCAGCTTGTCAAAAATGCAAGCAGACAAAATCCTCCTTTCATAGCCTTGAAAACAAGGATTCAGTGAGGTGTCTATACCTCTTGCATATGGATCTATTTGGTCATATGCCAGTTCATAGTCTAGGTAGGAAGGTCTACACTTTTGTGGTGGAAGATAACTATTCTAGATATTCCTTGGTGTTCTTTCTGAGATAAAAATCAGAAATCCAAAGTGTTTATATAGTTTTGTCAAGCAAATTCAGAATGAACTTGACAGTACAATGGTCAAAATCAGAAGTGACCATGGCACTGAATTTCAATCTGAGAGTATGACAAGACTGTGTAAAGAATTTGGGATTTTCCAAGAATTCTCCTCACCTAGAACGCCACAGCAAAATGGTATTACTGAAAGGAAGAATAGAATACTGATTGAGGCTGGTAGAACTCTATTTAGTGATACTTCTCTCCCAGAATATTTCTAGGCTGAGACAGTAAATACTGCCTGTCATGTGATCAATATGGCTTCTATCACCAAAAGCCACAAAAAGACTCCCTATGAGATTATGAAGGGTAGAAAACCAAACTTATCATATTTTAAGATATTTGGTTGTAAGTGCTATGTCCTTAACAATGGCAAGTCTTATCTAACTAAGTTTGCTGCCAAATCCCAAGATGGGATATTTGTTGGGTACAACAACAATAGTAAGGCTTATAGGGTCTACAACTTGATTACTCAAGTTGTAGAAGAGTCTATACATGTTGTCTTTGATGAAACAAGATTGATTAACAGTGAGTTGTCTTATAGCTCATGCAATTCTACAGGTATAAATGAGAGATTGGACAAGCTTACCATTATAGAAGAGTCAACTGTAGAGCAAGAAGTGGAAAACTGTGGCTACTGTCCAGGGGGAGTACAGGACTCTCTAGATGCTGATGAAAACCAAGAGGTGCAGCATATTGAAGAGACTGGAGGTGATCAACCTGAAGATAGTCTACCTCCAGCTGTTAGACACTTAAAGGATCATCCAGCAAATCAGATAAATGGTGATCCAAGACATGGAGTGCAAACCAGAAGCAGGAACTTGAACACAGTTCTTTGCTCAAGCTTCCTATCTCAACTGGAACCAAGGAGATATGAAGAAGCTATTCTAGACCCACATTGGATTGATGTCATGCAAAAGGAGCTGAATCAGTTCATAAGGTGCAAGGTCTGGGAGTTAGTTCCTAAACCAAAAGACCATAACATCATTAGAACAAAGTGGATCTTTAGGAATAAACTGGATGAGAATGAGATCATTGTGAAGAACAAAGCAAGACTTGTTGCAAAAGGATACAGGCAGGAAGAGGGTATTGACTTTGATCAAACCTTTGCCCCAATAGCAAGACTGGAAGCAATTAGGATGTTCCTTGTCTATGCAGCATATCAAGGCTTCAAGGTATTCCAAATGGATGTAAAATCAGCATTCCTAAATGGAAATCTAAAAGAAGAAATCTATGTAGAGCAGCCCTAAGGTTTTGTTGATTCTCTCAAATCTGATTATGTTTATAGACTTAGGAAAGCTTTGTATGGGTTAAAGCAAGCCTCAAGGGCTTGGTATGAAACCCTGTCTACTTTCCTTATTGAGAACAAATTCTCAAGGGGGAAAATAGACAAAACTCTATTCCTAAGGGAGTCCAAAGGAAAGATAATCTTAGTCCAGATTTATGTAGATGACATAATATTTGGATCTACAGAAAACAACCTTTGCAAAAAGTTTGCTAAACTTATGCAAGGGAAGTTTGAGATGAGCAGTGTGGGAGAACTTAAGTTCTTCTTGGTACTTCAAGTAAGACAGACTGATGATGGCTTGTCCATATCCCAGTCTAAGTTCACCAAGGAGTTAATTAAGAAGTATGGTATGGAATCATCCTCCACCATGAGAACTCCTATGAGAACAAGTATGCCTATATGCAAAGATGATGCAGGTAAGCATGTATATGAGTCTTTGTATAGAGGAATAATTAGCTCTCTTCTATATCTAACTGCTAGTAGACCAGACATTATGTATGCAACATGTGTCTGTGCTAGGTACCAATCATGCCCTAAAGAATCTCATTACACTGCAGTAAAAAAGATTTTGAGATATCTAAAGGGCACACCTAATCTAGGCCTTTGGTACCCTAGGAATGGAGATTTTCTACTGACAGGCTATTCAGATGCAGACTTTGCAGGTTGCAAAGAAGATAGAAAAAGCGCAACAGGCACCTATCAATTTCTAGGAGGAAGATTTGTGTCTTGGAGCAGTAAGAAGCAGACTAGTGTGGAAATTTCCACAGTTGAGTCTGAATATGTGGCAGCAGGAAGTTGTTGTGCACAGCTATTATGGATTCAGCACTAGCTAGAAGACTATGGTATTCAGGTAAGTAGAACACCTTTGTTTTGTGATTCTACTAGTGTTATTTCTATTGTTAATAATCTTGTTTCACATAGTAGGACTAAGCATATAGAAATTAGATACCATTTTCTTAGAGAACATGTAGAGAAAAAGGACATCTCACTAGAATTTGTCAAAACAGATTATCAAATTGCAGATGTGTTTACTAAGCCTCTAGATGAAACTAAATTCAATAAATTTAAAATTGAATTAAGAATGTTGAATATAGATTAGTTTAAAAAATTTGGCTAAGTAAATCTGTGTCGACACATTTAGAGAAGTGATGTCGGCACTTCAGTAAATCTGTGTCGACACATCCAGAGAAGTGGTGTCGACACTTTAGTAAGTTATGTCGACACATCCAGAGTAGTAGTGTCGACACATCCAGAAATTGTGTCGACACTTACAATAAGAGTCGACACAGAATTTCTGATGAACTTCTAAGTATATCAAGTGTCGACACATCATCTATTGGTGTCAACACATAGAAGTCAACACCGTTGTCGAGACATTAGAAGAATGTGTCGACACATTTTATAAGTGTCAACACATTTAGACAGTTTTTGCCCGCCTTTTGACGTTCTTTGTTTAAAAGGGTATAAATAGGTCAAGAACAATCTCTGTCGACACACTCTCTAGGTTTTCGAGACCAAAACCTTGTGTCGACAATCTCTCTTCTCTCAATCCAAGCTTTCTCACCATCCCAATGGCGCCAAAGGTAGAAGATTACATCAACGAAGGATATGAGTTGGTTCATCACGCCTTTGATGATGCTGAATCTGAGATTAAAGGGGTAATTACCCTAATTGCTGAAAATGATTTGGAGTTTCTGCTATCCGAACCAACCAAGATATAGAAGAAAGAAATACTTGAGTTTTATGGTGCAGCTACAGTGGATTCAACAGGTCTTAAGATTAAATCAACCATTCATGATACAAGAGTCAAATTGACCTTAAGTGTTTGAGGAAAATTCTTAATCTTCCAAGGACTTAGGATGAAGAAGAAGTATCTGTATCTAAGACAAGGGAAGCACTACAATGGTGTGGATTGGATCCCACTTTGAAGATTGGATCAGCTATAAATAGGAAAGGGATGAATCAGCAAGGGAAATTCCTCTCTGAAGAGGTTGGAAAGGTAATTATATGTAAGTCAGGAGGACATGATAGGATTTCAGCCTATATGTTCAGCCTAATGACAAGGATTATTTTTAGACTAAACACAGATTGGTCATAGTAATTTTTTAGAAGATTAAGGAAGGCATAAAGAAGCCTAATTTGGCTAGACTGATGAGTCTATACTTGGCTGGAGCAATTCCAGAAGTAATGCACCAGATTCCCGATTCTAAAATCAACCACATGAGAAAAATGGACATCAGAATCATCTCTAGATGGGATAGGGTCCTAACAAAGTACATACCAGATATAAAAAGGCAAGAAGCTGCTGAGAAATCACCTGCACAGGACATTACTGATCATGCACAAGTGCAGGGGGAGCCAGATAATGCACAGGCACAGGACTTTACTGATAATGCACAGGTGCAAGGGGAAGAAACAACTCACTTGGCAAGTGAAATGGATTCACAAATTATTCTTGAGAGACCTCATGTCAACAGTCCAGCACTAGATGTTATCATGGAGGATACGTCTGTAGTTGCTGATGCTCTTGAGAAAGAAGTACCACCAGTCCACACTCAACAGGAATTTACTCTTGAGGAGTTGTTTCCTGATATTGAGGAAGCAATAAATAAGGGAGAGCAAATAAGGATTGAGGGGGAGCAGGCTGACATTGAGGGGGAGCAGATTGGGACTGAAAAGGAGATCCCTCCTAGTCCTAAGGAAAGAGTAAACATTCCCAGTACATCTGCTTCAGAAGATGAAGAGATCAGAAGTGCCAAAAAGAGAAAACTGATGGTTTTCAAGAGAAGGAGCCAAAGCTACAAGAAAGCATTGTAAACTGCTGCTCCACAACCTGCCCCAGAGGCTGATTATAGCTCATTATTGGTGGCCTTGCAACTGAAATTAGATGAGCAGAGAATGGCTCTAGAGAAGTATGTGGATGAAAGCCATAAGTCACTTCAATTTGATTTGGCTCAGGATATCAAATCCATCAGGTTTGAAGTGAATCTACATAAGAAAGAGATGACAGATTGCTTCCACAAAGGGGGCAATGTTGTAGTATTTCTGGCTAAGCAGCAAGTAGCAGTAAAGGCTCAAGTGGATGACATTGCTATTAAACAAGGCTATATCCTTGAGAATCAGATTAGGATGAATGACAATCTGACTGAATCTCACAATGAGATAGTCACTGAAATAAAGAAAACTGTCACTATAATGACTGAAGCCAGGGCTAAAGAGAAAGAGGAGTTTGATAAAAATCTACAAGATGCCTTAGACTCATTTTAGACAGCCATTACTACTTCTCCGAAAACAATCTCTGATAAGCTTCTCAAGTTAAAATCATTTTATAAAGATGGTATAAATTTTCTTGATGGACAAGTAAGATTTCAAAAAGATGACTTAAGAAACCACATTGAAAGAGAAGTCATAAAGGGGGAGAGGGTGTTAGTCAAAGCAGGCTCCGATCATGCCAAATGGATATTCAATGGCATCATAGCCACTCTGGGATATCCACCCCTTTGTGATGATGATAATGTTGCTGAGTCTGGTGTGCAACCTGCTTATGTTGAAGGTGATCAACCTGATGTTGCTCAGGTCATCTACCCTCAAGCAGATTTTAATATGATTCAACAACAGGTTCAGTCAATGTACAGTCCTCCACTAGAAGTTGATAATATTATTATAGAGAAAGTAGAAATGCCAAAAGCTGCCTTGAAAGCTCAGCAGGAAGCTCAACTGTAAAAGAAAAGGTTAAGAGAACAGGCTGAGTTAAAGCCTGATTTTGAGCAGTGGAGCCCCACTTCAAGGAATATCGTTTTGCCTGCCTGGAAAGCTGTGAAAGATCAGATCCATGAAAGGGGCAAATGGTAAAATGAACAAGAATGGCAGAAATATGAAACAAGGTAAGAAGTCATTCTATAGTATAGAAGGAAGGCTAAAATTGGGAAGCTACCTCCTAATGCTCAGGAGCTGTAACGCCCCGTCTTTTCAGCGATTATTTTTATTCTCGTTTGGCGTTACGATGACGTGTTTCCGTGGCTTGTGCCATGTGTGGAGTGTGGTTTAGCTCCTTAGAACTGAGTGCCCTGTTTGGTAGCCTGTTGGCAAGTTCTCCCTAGCAAACCGAGTCGTTTTGGTGACCCGGTGTGGCCTCTCGGGGGGATGTTTGTGTTTGGCTTTGTTTAGGTATAACTCGAGTTCTGTTCGTCGAAAGTTAATTTCGACTTCGCCGTTGTGTTCGTAGCGTGGGCATTTAGCTACGGTGCGAATTTCGTCGAATTCCAAGGTAGTTCGGTTTTCGCATCGATTTAGTGCTTTATGTAATTTTGTAATTAATAATATAATTATATAATTATATATATATATATAGTATTAGAATGAAAGCCATCATCTTCTTCACGATAGAAACCGCCGGCCCCTTGTACGAGAGAAACGGAGTAACCGCCTACCTTGCCTTCGGACGCTGATTCCCGGAGCGTTTGTGGACGGAATTCGATTCCGAGAGTGGATTCGGATTGCTCTCGTCGAGACCTTCATTCCTGCGGTAAGAAATTCGATTTTCGTGGAGTTTTGGAAGGATTGGAATTTTCAGTTTTGGAAGTTTTCCGCCATTAATGGCCGAGTCTTTGTTCTAGGTGTTGCGGCCGTCTTGATCCGTGCGAAGAGGAGGAAAGCAGTCCAAAGCTTCGCTGAGATTTGAGGCAAGTGGTATTCTTGCCCTTGCCAAGTGTTTTCTTTGATTTTATTTGCTGAAATTGAAATCCCGGTTAGCCCAGGTTAGAGGCCTTGTTGTTCTCGTTTTCTTGCTAACTATAGGGCTTAGTTCTTCCTACTGAAACCCCCCCTATGTTGCGATGTTTGGAATCCAAATTGTCGGCGTGAAGCCATTGTTTTCCTTTATTTTTTTGATGCTCTGGTTCGGGCGTAGCCGAGAGGGAGAGTTAGGAGGGGGGTGTGGTTGCCAATTTCCTTCGTTATGGTATTATTCGAATGGTTAGGCATAGTTTATATGGTAGTAGCGTGAGACGTGATATTTGTCTACTGCTACTGCAGTGGCGTGAGTCGTGTGCGCGTTCCGGTGTCGTTCGGAAAATCCCAAACGGTACAGGTTTGCCGCGCACGGTCATTAACCTTTAGGGCGCACGACCACTGGTCGTGTGCCTCTGTTCGTGCGCGTATAAATTTCAGTTTCCAAAATTCTGTCTCGGGCAATCGCACGAGCGCTGGCAACAGTGAGCACGACCACTGATCGTGCGACACTGATCGTGCGCAGTTGCTAGGTTTTCTGTCAGGTTTCCAGGTTCGTTTCGCACGATCATCAGCCGATGAGTGCGCACGACCACTGATCGTGCGCCACTGATCGTGCGCTTTGTATATTTTATGTTGCTAGGCGAATTTGGCTGGTTTCGAGTGCGGGAGTTTAGATACTCAAGTGGCAGGCAACTACTCGAGTTCTGGATCTTCTGCCTTGGTCGTTCGACTGTCGTCAAGCTCCGTTTTCTTTAGTGGGCTTGTGGGTAGTGGTATAATTTTGGCGGCGAGTGAGGCTAGCTCACTCAAGGCCAAAGTTTAGGTAGGCACTGAGTGCGGTTCACTCAACGCCTAGTCGTGTTGGTTTATTTCAACACTCTTCCTTTACCTTGTATTTCGTTTCCGAGTGGATTTTCCAGTTGTATTTCTGGGTTTTCCTTGTCGGCCGTTTTCTTTACTTTCCTAAAGGCCGAATCGTGGGTCGTGGATAGTAGTGGTGGTTGTAGATCTTTATGGGGGTGGAGTTGTGTGATATAGCCAAGGCCACCCATGGATTTCTTGCTCCAGGTACGGGCTGGGCATGTTGGGTGGAAGGTCCCTTGTGTTTTCACGTGTTGACCCTCGAGCTTTTGACTTGGACATGGTGGATTGGGGGACTGCGTTTGCCTTCGATCCGGTTCCTCGTTGTTGTTTTTGCTACTATCACTTCCCGCAGTTTAGGGTGTTAGAAGTTTCTTCTTTGGTAGTGTTGCAGCATTCTGACTCTTGGTAGTCTAGTAGGCCCTGCAGGATGTAGTTCCTGGGCTGGGTCGTTGTTGTTCCTTTGCACGTTGTGCATTTCTCGTTGTCCTGTTTTGGACAGTTGTGACTCTTTCTACTGCATGATTTCTGTTATTTTGTCCTTTTGGTTGACTCTTTCATGCAGTTTTACCTTGATTTTTGCTTGCTGAGGTATTCTGTTTTCTTTTGGAATACCCCAGGTTCTGAGCTGTAGCCAGTCTGGTGGCTAGTTGGAGGTGTTGTTGTTGGTGGACTCCCGGGCTTTGGAGTTTTGTTTACCTTGTTTGTGAGGTTGTTATCAGTACTTTCTTACAGACATATATGTGTGCTGGTGGGTTCGTGTCAGGTTGTTGGCGCCCACTAGTAGTTTTTACCTTGTACTAGATATATACTATTGCTGCTACCATTTATTTTTCTGGAGATAGTCTACTTGCTTTGAGAAGGTTTTATGCTAGGTTGCTAGTTATTTTTAAACTATAAATACTATTGTAAATGAAGCTCATGATCAGCATGTTTTTTTTTATAAACTTAATCACTATATTCCAAATCACGTACGAAAACCGTTTTCTTATATATATTATATAAACTAAGTGTAGCGTCTTGCATAGCATGAGTGGTTCTCTTGGGACCCTTATGCGCTCTTTAGGGTGTAAAACCTAGTTAAAGTAATTTTTCGCAGCGTTTAAATATAGTTTTCTTTTGTGGACTAGATGATCCACTGAGCCGAGGGATACGGACTCTAAACATAACTGATTTTCTATTCATTAAGCACATGATTTTCTTGCATAAAGATTGTAGTTGGATTTGCCTGAGCGTCAGCAGTTATCCCCTGCTTGACGTGGCATCATGACGCGTGTTTTCTCTTACTCTGATAATTCTTAATTCGGAGAAAATGCGGGTTGTGACAGTTGGTATCAGAGGGAGGTTGCTTGACAAGTTAGTTGGGCAACCTTCCTTGGATGCTTTTAGTAGTTCAGCATCATGTCATTCACACACCGATATGTCATCAGCACGTCTTGGCAAAAGCACGAACACTACACTCATAGCATAACATGAAGTATACGGGGCATATTATGTAGTATGGGATGCATAATATGTGTTCGTATATGGATCCACCATAGGGGCTACATGTGAGGGTTATGTAGTATGGGATGCATAACCTCACCACATAACTGCGACTAGCACGTTTCTTTTTCGTTGCATGGAAATGTTATATAGTATGGGATGCATAACATTTTCATGTGTACGCCGCTCATATCATGCATTAGGGCCTTTTTTTAGAATGCATAGCACAATCATGCATATCATAACATTGCATAAGCACAACGCGCCGAGCTAAAGATTTGCAGGATGACATATGTACACGCATAAGTTTTCAAACTAACATAAGTTCATGCATCCGATCTAGGCACAAGAGTTAGTGAGGTGGTGGTTAACCATCCTAGGTTAGGGCATATCATCTAATTATTGTGAAGAAGATAAACTCTCAGAGCAAGTTTAGCAGCTTTAATTATATATCTACATATGTATTGTCTGTACTGGTAGTCGGTTCTAGTCGTGGGATTTGGTTCTGATTTGCGTTGTATTGATTTTTTTAGGATGGCTAGGCGTCCTGCGACTCGATCGACTCCCCTGTCTGAGGGTGAATCTTCTGGAGCTCAGAACGATGCGGTGATCGAGGGTCTGCGTCAGAGTAGCGTAGCTATGGGGAGGCAGTTGGAGGAGGTGCAAGCCCAGATTCAGTCTTTGGTGGCAGTTGTGGCAGGGCAGGCTCAGGGTGCGCAAGTTCCTGCAGGGGGGTTAGCTGTTCCTCCTCCTCCTGCACCCTTGAGGCCTCCAGTGGTGGTGCCAGCAGAGATGGCCTTCATCTCGCAGTTTCAGAGGCTGAGCCCTCCCACTTATGATGGGAAGGCAGATTTCATGGTGATAGACGACTGGCTGATCTCCATGGAGGAGATGTTCTCGTACTCAGGGATTGCAGATGATCAGAGGGTGATGATAGCCGCCTATCAGCTTAAAGGTTTGGCTAAGAGTTGGTGGCTGAGAGAGAAGGAGAGCCTGGTAGCCGGATGCTCTTGGGAAGTGTTCAAGGAGATGCTGTTGAGGAAGTTCTTACCCTCGGTCGAGCGTGACCGCCTCATGAATGATTTCCTCTATCTGAAGCAAAGGCAACTCACGGTGGGTGAGTATGAGATAGAGTTCAGCAAGTTGAGCCGTTTTGCCCCTGGATTGGTCAGCGTTGAGGCTGATCGAGTTAAGCGATTCCTCGGTGGTTTGAGGAGTGAGGTGCAGCAGTTGGCCAGTGCTTATGGGTCAGTGACTTATGCTGGAGTTGTAGAGGCTGCTCTTAAGGTTGAGGCCATTGAGACGGCGAAGAGCAGAGGCCAGCAGTTGAGGAAGGATAAGAGGAAGTTGGTAGGGGAGAAAAAACCCCTGGTACCCGATGCTGTTCCGGGAAAGAGGAGCAGGGTGGTGTGCAGTTTTTGTGGCCGATCAGGCCATCCTGTTGAGAGGTGTTTCAAGAAGGCGGCAGCTCAGAAGAAGGAGCAGGTTCATGCGATTCAGGGTGCTCCTGGGAGAGATGTCTCCTGTTCAGTTTGCAAGCGATCCGGGCATGATGCAGCCCAGTGTTGGTCCAGGGATAGAGTCTGCTATCAGTGTGGGCAGAAGGGTCACGTTAAGTCGAGGTGTCCTCAGGTCCAGTCAGCTCTTCCTGCAGTTCCATTGCAGGCTTTACCTCCACCTCAGCATGTGGACAAGGGAAAAGGGAAGCTGAACGTGATTTCTTCCGAGGAGGCTCAGACTTCGACCCAGGTGATCTCAGGTTAGTAGTTGGTTGTTTTTCTTTCTAGCCTGGTAGTTTATTTGCTAGATTGTTTGCAGTACTGTTGTGCTAGTTCCTTAGTTTTGTGCGTTCTTATAGGGAAATTTAAGGTGAAGAACCGCTGGGCGCGTGTCCTGTTTGACTCCGGCGCTACCCACTCGTTCGTGGCTAGAGCCTTTGTGGAGCGTCATCGGTTGTCTCTAGATCGTGTTCGGGATTCCTTCCATGTCAAGTTTCCCTCTGGTGAATCTGTGTTGTCAGATTTGGGTATTTTGGATTGCCCGGTTTTGTTGGGGAATTTTCTTGTGAAGGCGGATCTGAAGATGATTGATCTAGAGGACTTCGATGTCATTTTGGGCATGGACTGGCTCTCTCGGTATGATGCGGTCATTCAGTGCAAAGGAAAGCGCTTGGACTTCATCAGGGACGACGGTCAGCCCGGCAGCGTGTATGCTGATCCGTGTCAGGATTCTCCTGTTCTTTCTGTGGTATGTGTTCAGAGATTGTTTCTTTCTGATTGTTGTGTTTATTTAGTCTCGGCGGTTGGAACCGTTGTTAGCGTGCCACGCTTGGAGGAGATTCCTATTGTTCGTGGTTTCGCCGATGTTTTTCCTGATGATCTTCCTGGTATTCCCCCTGAGCGGGATGTGGAGTTTGTTATTGATTTGGAGCCGGGTATGCGTCCTATTGCTAAGGCGCCGTACCGAATGGCCCCTCGTGAGTTAGAGGAGTTGCGAATTCAGTTAGATGAGTTGTTGGCTAAAGGTTTTATCAGACAGAGTTCGTCGCCTTGGGGTGCTCCTGTTTTGTTCGTAAAGAAGAAAGATGGGTCGATGCGGCTTTGCATCGACTATAGAGAGTTGAACAAGGTCACTATCAAGAACAGGTACCCTCTGCCGAGGATCGATGATTTATTTGACCAGTTGCGTGGTAGCACGGTGTTCTCCAAGATCGATCTTCGTTCGGGCTATCATCAGCTCAGGATCCGTGAGGCAGATATTCCACGGACTGCGTTTAGGTCGAGGCATGGGCACTTTGAGTTTTTGGTGATGTCGTTTGGTCTGACCAACGCACCATCAGCCTTCATGGATATGATGAACAGGGTGTTCAAGGATTTCCTAGACAAGTTCGTTGTGGTCTTCATTGATGACGTGTTGGTTTATTCTCGCAGTGCTGAGGAGCACGAGCAGCATTTGCGTTTGGTCCTATCAGAGTTGAGGAACCACAAGTTATTCGCCAAGTTGAGCAAGTGCGAATTTTGGTTGCCTCAGGTTTCTTTTCTAGGCCACGTGGTGAACAAGGATGGGATCTCGGTTGACCCAGAAAAGATTGCAGTAGTGACGGATTGGAGTAGGCCGAATACTCCTAAGGAGATCAGAAGTTTCTTAGGGTTGGCTGGCTATTACAGGAGATTCGTGGAGGGTTTCTCTTCTCTAGCCGCACCATTGACCAAGCTGACTCAGAAGAATGTGGCTTTTGTTTGGAGCGAGAAGTGCGAAGAAGCTTTTCAGAAGTTAAAGAGGAGATTGTGTATTGCTCCCGTTCTGACCCTTCCTACTGAGGGCGTGGATTATGATGTATATGTGGATGCTTCGCATATAGGTCTGGGATGCGTATTAATGCAGGATGGAAAAGTAATTGCTTATGGGTCAAGGCAGTTGAAAACTCATGAGCGGAATTATCCTACGCATGACCTTGAGTTTGCAGCGGTTATCTATGCGTTGAAGTTGTGGAGGCACTTACTTTATGGGGCTCAGTGCAAGATTTTTACTGACCATAAGAGCCTGAAGTACGTGTTCACGCAGAAAGAGTTGAATCTGCGTCAGCGGCGGTGGCTTGAGTATGTGGCGGATTATGATGTAGAAATCCAGTATCATCCGGGCAAGGCCAATGTAGTGGCCGACGCCCTGAGCCGAAAGACGGGAAAGATCTTTAACCTCTCCGCCGATCGATTAGTTGAGGAGTTCCTCCTTATGGATATTTCAGTGGGATGCTGTAGTTTGCAGAGTAGCTTATCAGTGGAAGAGCCGTCCTGGATTTCTTTGACTAGACTGCATCAGAAGGACGATCCGGATCTGTTGCACCTTTTTACCAGGACAGAGAAGGGAGAGTTGCCAGATTTTTCTATTGATGATGCGAGTACTTTGAAGTACCGCGGCAGGTTTTGCGTTCCCGCTGTTGGGGACATTAAGAGTATGATTTGCAGTGAGGCTCATGGTTCCAGCGTTGCCTACCATCCAGGATCTACGAAGATGTACCGTGACTTAAAGCAAATTGCTTGGTGGTATGGTATGAAAGGAGATATAGCCCGATATGTTGCTGAGTGTCACACTTGCAAGCGTGTGAAGGCCGATCATGGAAGGCCTGGTGGTAAGTTGACTCCGCTAGATATCCCGACTTGGAAGTGGGAGAGTATATCTATGGACTTCATTACGGGTTTGCCAAAATCCCTGAGAGGATTTGATTCTGTTTGGGTTATAGTGGATAGATTGACGAAGTGTGCGCACTTCGTGCCTTATAAGATTGATTACCCGATGAAGAAGATAGCGGAGTTGTACTTGAATGAAGTCATCCGACTCCACGGTGTGCCGGTTAGCATCATTTCTGATCGAGACTCCCGGTTTACTTCTCGTTTTTGGCAGAGTCTGCAGGAGGGTTTGGGTACGGATCTGAGGTATTCTACTGCGTACCACCCTCAGACCAATGAGCAGACGGAGCGGGTCAATCAGATTGTTGAGGATATGATCCGGTGCTATATTTTAGACCACGGTGGAGCGTGGGATGAGCGTCTGCGACTCATGGAATTTGCTTATAATAACAGTTATCAGGAAAGCTTGCAGATGGCTCCGTTCGAAGCCTTGTATGGGAGGCGCTGTAGGACTCCGTTGTTTGGGCTGAGGCTGGTGAGAAGCCTTTGTTGGGTCCTGATGCTCTAGAAGAGATGGAAGTCGCCGTGAAGCTTATTCGAGAGAAGCTTCGTATAGCTCAGGAGAGGTATGAAAAGAACGCCAATCGGCGTAGGTCTGCTTTGGAGTTTTTAGTAGGGGATCATGTATACCTCAAGGTTTCTCCAATGGTTAGTGTGAAGAGATTTGGTAAAAATCGGAAATTGGACCCAAGGTATGTGGGCCCGTTTGAGGTCTTGGAGCGGATTGGTGTGTCTGCTTATAGATTGGATTTGCCAGCGAACTTCCCTGGCGTTCATAATGTTTTTCATGTTAGCCAATTGCGGAAGTGTGTGCGCAGCAGTGGGCAACTCTTGGATGTTGTGCCCCAGTTGGAGCCCAACCTCTCGTTTGTTGAGGTGCCAGTTCGTATTTTGGATACTCAGGAGCGTGTGCTGCGAAAGAAGTCCATACCGATGGTGAAAATTCTATGGAAAAATCAGGATTTGGAGAGCGCGACTTGGGAGCTAGAGTCGGCCATGAGGAGGGCGTACCCTCACCTGTTTCTCTGATTTGATCGGTATGTTTCCCTTTGTAACTTCTGTTTGTTACTTTTTTCCTACTTTTGTAGGAGGTTGTGCGTAAAGTTTCGGGACGAAACTTTCTTTTAGGGGGAGTGACTGTAACGCCCCGTCTTTTCAGCGATTATTTTTATTCTCGTTTGGCGTTACGATGACGCGTTTCCGTGGCTTGTGCCATGTGTGGAGTGTGGTTTAGCTCCTTAGAACTGAGTGCCCTGTTTGATAGCCTGTTGGCAAGATCTCCCTAGCAAACCGAGTCGTTTTGGTGACCCGGTGTGGCCTCTCGGGGGGATGTTTGTGTTTGGCTTTGTTTGGGTATAACTCGAGTTCTGTTCGTCGAAAGTTAATTTCGACTTCGCCGTTGTGTTCGTAGCGTGGGCATTTAGCTACGGTGCGAATTTCGTCGAATTCCGAGGTAGTTCGGTTTTCGCGTCGATTTAGTGCTTTATGTAATTTTGTAATTAATAATATAATTATATAATTATATATATATATATATAGTATTAGAATGAAAGCCATCATCTTCTTCACGATAGAAACCGCCGGCCCCTTGTACGAGAGAAACGGAGTAACCGCCTACCTTGCCTTCGGACGCTGATTCCCGGAGCGTTTGTGGACGGAATTCGATTCCGAGAGTGGATTCGGATTGCTCTCGTCGAGACCTTCATTCCTGCGGTAAGAAATTCGATTTTCGTGGAGTTTTGGAAGGATTGGAATTTTCAGTTTTGGAAGTTTTCCGCCATTAATGGCCGAGTCTTTGTTCTAGGTGTTGCGGCCGTCTTGATCCATGCGAAGAGGAGGAAAGCAGTCCAAAGCTTCGCTGAGATTTGAGGCAAGTGGTATTCTTGCCCTTGCCAAGTGTTTTCTTTGATTTTATTTGCTGAAATTGAAATCCCGGTTAGCCCAGGTTAGAGGCCTTGTTGTTCTCGTTTTCTTGCTAACTATAGAGCTTAGTTCTTCCTACTGAAACCCCCCCTATGTTGCGATGTTTGGAATCCAAATTGTCGGCGTGAAGCCATTGTTTTCCTTTATTTTTTTGATGCTCTGGTTCGGGCGTAGCCGAGAGGGAGAGTTAGGAGGGGGGTGTGGTTGCCAATTTCCTTCGTTATGGTATTATTCGAATGGTTAGGCATAGTTTATATGGTAGTAGCGTGAGACGTGATAGTTGTCTACTGCTACTGCAGTGGCGTGAGTCGTGTGCGCGTTTCGGTGTCGTTCGGAAAATCCCAAACGGTACAGGTTTGCCGCGCACGGTCATTAACCTTTAGGGCGCACGACCACTGGTCGTGTGCCTCTGTTCGTGCGCGTATAAATTTCTGTTTCCAAAGTTCTGTCTCGGGCAATCGCACGAGCGCTGGCAACAGTGAGCACGACCACTGATCGTGCGACACTGATCGTGCGCAGTTGCTAGGTTTTCTGTCAGGTTTCCAGGTTCGTTTCGCACGATCATCAGCCGATGAGTGCGCACGACCACTGATCGTGCGCCACTGATCGTGCGCTTTGTATATTTTATGTTGCTAGGCGAATTTGGATGGTTTCGAGTGCGGGAGTTTAGATACTCAAGTGGCAGGCAACTACTCGAGTTCTGGATCTTCTGCCTTGGTCGTTCGACTGTCGTCGAGCTCCGTTTTCTTTAGTGGGCTTGTGGGTAGTGGTATAATTTTGGCGGCGAGTGAGGCTAGCTCACTCAAGGCCAAAGTTTAGGTAGGCACTGAGTGCGGTTCACTCAACGCCTAGTCGTGTTGGTTTATTTCAACACTCTTCCTTTACCTTGTATTTCGTTTCCGAGTGGATTTTCCAGTTGTATTTCTGGGTTTTCCTTGTCGGCAGTTTTCTTTACTTTCCTAAAGGCCGAATCGTGGGTCGTGGATAGTAGTGGTGGTTGTAGATCTTTATGGGGGTGGAGTTGTGTGATATAGCCAAGGCCACCCATGGATTTCTTGCTCCAGGTACGGGCTGGGCATGTCGGGTGGAAGGTCCCTTGTGTTTTAATGTGTTGACCCTCGAGCTTTTGACTTGGACATGGTGCATTGGGGGACTGCGTTTGCTTTCGATCCGGTTCGATCCGGTTCCTCGTTGTTGTTTTTGCTACTATCACTTCCCGCAGTTTAGGGTGTTAGAAGTTTCTTCTTTGGTAGTGTTGCAGCATTCTGACTCTTGGTAGTCTAGTAGGCCCTGCAGGATGTAGTTCCTGGGCTGGGTCGTTGCTGTTCCTTTGCACGTTGTGCATTTCTCGTTGTCCTGTTTTGGACAGTTGTGACTCTTTCTACTGCATGATTTCTGTTATTTTGTCCTTTTGGTTGACTCTTTCATGCAGTTTTACCTTGATTTTTGCTTGCTGAGGTATTCTGTTTTCTTTTGGAATACCCCAGGTTCTGAGGTGTAGCCAGTCCGGTGGCTAGTTGGAGGTGTTGTTGTTGGTGGACTCCCGGGCTTTGGAGTTTTGTTTACCTTGTTTGTGAGGTTGTTATCAGTACTTTCTTACAGACATATATGTGTGCTGGTGGGTTCGTGTCAGGTTGTTGGCGCCCACTAGTAGTTTTTACCTTGTACTAGATATATACTATTGCTGCTACCATTTATTTTTCTGGAGATAGTCTACTTGCTTTGAGAAGGTTTTATGCTAGGTTGCTAGTTATTTTTAAACTATAAATACTATTGTAAATGAAGCTCATGATCAGCATGTTTTTTTTTATAAACTTAATCAGTATATTCCAAATCACGTACGAAAACCGTTTTCTTATATATATTATATAAACTAAGTGTAGCGTCTTGCATAGCATGAGTGGTTCTCTTGGGACCCTTATGCGCTCTTTAGGGTGTAAAACCTAGTTAAAGTAATTTTCCGCAGCGTTTAAATATAGTTTTCTTTTGTGGACTAGATGATCCACTGAGCCGAGGGATACGGACTCTAAACATAACTGATTTTCTATTCATTAAGCACATGATTTTCTTGCATAAAGATTGTAGTTGGATTTGCCTGAGCGTCAGCAGTTATCCCCTGCTTGACGTGGCATCATGACGCGTGTTTTCTCTTACTCTGATAATTCTTAATTCGGAGAAAATGCGGGTTGTGACAGGAGCCTAGCAAATACTTCCCTAAGCCTTTTTATTATTTTGAAAGGCAGAGGATTAAGGCTGAAGCACAGAAGAAATTAGAGTTGAAAGGAAAGAAGCCCATTGATGATTCAAAACCTACTGTGCAAGCTCAGATTAAGCCAGGAAAAGGCATAGTCATCAGGGAGCCTGATCAGCCTTAGGATAGATTTACTAGATTTTGCAAGAACAATGTAATCTTTAGTATTAAGGAAATATATGTAAACAATTGTTAGGAAACTTTTTGATAATATAAACAAAATAATGTTTCATGTTCATTAAGTTTGCATCATTATTCTGTAATGACATTTTGGTATTTGTTTTGTTTATAAGTTACTCTGTCATATAATGCTTATATACATCATAATGTTTGTTTATTATAAGTGGTGTATATCATTGACTAAAGGGTTATGACTTCTCCAAATATGGGGAGATTGTTGGGTACATGGGAAAATGTGTACCTGATTTGAAGAAGCCTCACTTAGATCAATGATATACATCAAGGTGTATTTGATGTTATTTTGAGTTTATATGTGCAGGTTAAGTATATGCTAATATGCAGAAAAAAGTTTCTAAGTCCATGTGTCGACACTTAAGAAAGCCTGTGTCGACACTTGGAAAAGCTATGTCGACACCAGAAGCAACTGTGTCGACACACAGAATTTAATAGTCAACATCAAATGTGTCGACACTAGGAGGCAGTGTCAACACACAAGTATTAGTCGACATCAACTGTGTCGACACCAGGAGGCAGTGTCGACACACAGAAGTATTAGTCGACATCAACTGTGTCGACACCTGGAGGCAGTGTCGACACACAGAATTCTTAGACTATATCAACTGTGTCGACACACAGGACTTGTGTCGACATACAACAGAGTTTCAACAATGTTGATTGCTATGAAGTGAAGAAGTGTCTGTGTCGACACAAAGAAGCTGCGTCGACACATTCTACAGATGCAGTGTCAATAAGCAGTGTCGACACCAAAGGAGCTGTGTCGACATCACCAAAGCTTGTGTCGACACTAAATCTAGTTATTTCGACACATAATGACGATCAGTCTCGACGCTTTGTTGACAAAGACAAAGGTTCAAGAAATGACTGAAGACTTGATAGCTGTGAATTCTAACATGTTTGTTGAAGCTAACAGAACTGTCAGAAGTTGGTTAGAAACTGGATCAGCCGGTTACCATGGATGAAGTCTATATAAAGATGGATTCTGTCAAATCAAAACAACATGAACAACTATTGAAGTATTGATCATTGATCAAGAAAGAGAACATCACACAGAAGAAGATTTTTGTGAGAAGATCTAAGAAGACAATCTGAAGTGGTAATCTACTCAGAATTTGTCTAAGGAGAATTCAAGCAAGAATTTTGAAGAAACTTCAGAAGATCTAGAGAGTGAGAGAGATATCCAGCTGTTGAAGTAAAGAAGGAGACATTTACAAGTCTCTTAAGAAGCAGATCTTGAACTAATCTGCTAAGAAGAATTCAGATCTATTTCTAAAATCTAAGAAGGAAGCTGCCAGCCAGTCAACTTCAAAGAAGATGAACCCTACTGAGTTCAGATTCAAGAAGCTTTGAAGAAAGCTAAGAATAGGTTGATCTCAGCAATCAGTTTTATTAAGAGCTGATCAAGAAACCTTTTATCCCTTCTCTCTCAACAAGGGTAAGAGTCATTCTATAAGATTTTTCATTCTGTATGATCTTTCAAGATCTGAGTTGTAAGCCTATAATATAAAGGCTGAGTGTAGGAGATATAGATCTCTGAGTGGTAAGACTTATGAGTCTGAGTGTAGGAGAAATCATTCTCTGAGTTGTAGGCCTTGTGACAAGGCTGAGGTAGGGCTGTTAGCCTGAGCTGTAGGAGTGTGGTTACACTCTGAGTTGTAGTAACCTTTCAGGGTTCTGAGTTGTAGGAACCTTTCAGGGTTCTGATCTGTAAGATCTGTGGATCTGAGAAGAAGGAAGAAGTAAGGCCGAATCTAGCACACTGCTGGATAGGTGAAGGGGGAAAGTGGATGTACCCAGATCTTAGGGAACCACTATAAACCTGTGTGCAATCTGTGATGTGTGTGTGATTGTGAATTCTGTGCTGTGATAGCTGTAGAATAGTTAGATTCTATTTAAAGAACTGAAATATTATTCTGCCTTAAGTAAAAAAATAAGAAAAACTTATTCACCCCCCCCCCCCTCTAGTTGTTTGGGTTATCTTGAAATCAATTCTATCACAAGTATTTGTGAAATACTAGATTCATCAAGTCCATGAATACAGATGGTGCGTTCGCCAGCCCGAACGGCATCACCGAGAACTCAAAGTGATCATACCTCGTACCAAACGCTTTCTTGGGTATGTCCTCGTCTCGAATTCGCAACTTATAGTATCCTGACTTCAGGTCTAACTTTGAATATACCATCGACCCCACCAACTGGACGAACAGATCGTCTATCCGAGGAATTAGATACTTATTCTTGATATTCAATTTATTCAACTCTCGGTAGTCTATGCACAGCCGCATACTACCGTCTTTTTTCTTCACAAACAACACCGGCGCGCTCCACGGTGAAGAACTTGGTCTGATATACCCCTGCTCCAACAGTTCCTGTAGGCATTATTTGAGTTCGGCTAACTCTTTTGGTGCCAACCTAAAAGGAGGACGTGACACTGGCCTAGCCTCTGGCACTAACTCAATAGAGAAACCAATCTCCCATCAAGGAGGTGCTCCAGGAAGCTCCTCAGGAAACACATCCTCGAATTCTGTCACTATGGGTACTTCTCCAAGGGATAACCTGGAAAGGCTAACCTCCAACAACGCTACAAGGGCTACCCCTCCCTGGTTAACTGCCCGCACCAACTGTATAGCTGAAACTAGGGAACAGGCCACTCCGTGAAGACCCTAAAACTTAACTTTTGTTTACCCTTCGCTCCTCAGGGTTACCACCTTGGATAGGCAGTCAATACTGGCACACTGCTCTACTAGCCAGTCCATTCCCAATATTACATCAAACTCAACTAATGGTAGGACTGCCGCTATCAACATGAAGTCGACTCCGTCTAAATTCCAACAAATGCATCCCTTAGCCCTGGTAGTCATGGATGACCCATTGTGCATGCGCACCTTCAACTATGCATCCGCTGAGAATGAATCAACTCTAATCCTCCGGATAAAGCTTTCCGCAAGGAAGGAGTGTGACGCTCCCGTATCAAATAATACCCTAGCGGGGTATCCAGAAGCTATCACAAAGCCTAAACACAGGCAACAAACATAAACGGCTTGAAAGTATGAAACCCAAGGTTAAAGTTAAACTCTCATACCTGTCACCACATCGGGTTGACGGATCGCTTCCTGCTGCCTAAGGTTGTAGGCCCTTGGTTGTACCGGTTGGAACCGAGAAGCGCTCAACTCCGCCATCTTCCCTTTCTCTACGGCACTGGGGCCAGAGCGCACAATCTTCTCCTGTCTTGGCTCTTGCTCAGTTCCTCCTTGAGTACAAGATCGATCTATGTGCCCCACCTTGCCACAATTAAAGCACGTCAGAGGTCCCTTAGAGCGAGACCCTTTGGACGTCCAGTTTCTTTTCTCACTGGACATGTACGGGTGAGGCTTTTTCTTCCATCTGCTCCCTTTAGACTTTCCTTCGGATATAGAAGGCTTCCCTTCCCCTTGCTTAGGTGCGAAACTCTTGCGGCGTTGGGTTCACTCCATATCGCTCTCCAAAATTCTGGCCGCCTCAACAACCTCATTGAAACCTGCGCGTTTCATAGATATGAGGGGTTTCCTTAGGTTCTCCCTCAATTCGTGGTAGAAGAGGTTGTCCCTCTCCTCATCGTCCGCCATGGTCGTTCCCGCATAACGACCCAACCGAGTGAATTCCTGAACATATTCATCCACTGTCTTGTCTCGCTGCACCAAGTGCAGAAATTGCCTTTGGAGGGCTAACCTTGTGATGCAGGAATGTACTTCTTCAGGAAAGCATTCCCAAACTCATCAATGGACGGGGTGCATCCAAGAAACTGCCGGCCGCTATGGCTCACCCACCACAACTTGGCATCTCCTTCCAACATGAAGGCTGCAAACTCTGATTTCTTCTCTTCTGGCGTCTCTGCAGCCCTCAAAATTTCTTGAATCCGTGCCCACCAATCCTTTGCATCAGTCGGCATACCGACTCCCTTAAATGTTGGGGGATGGAAGCTCAGAAAATACTTCATTTGTCGGTCCCCATGCCCGACAACCACCCTTTCGGCCAACGGCTCTGCTCGCCTGGCTTCTCCGCCCGGCACGGTCGTCGCCGTATCCGAGGTAGCAGGAGTTGTTACCTGAGCAATGGGGGCTGCTACTTGTGATGCCGCTGCAGCTTGGGCTGCCACCATTGCTTCTGCAAGCATGCGGCAAAAATCGGTCGAGGTTACCCCCATGCCTAAAGGACTCTACGCAGTAGTGCTGCACGCCGAAGTCTCTTCTCTTGGCCTCGACGTTCCCACCTCGTTGCTTATACTCTTAAAACAAGCATGGTAAACACAAATCAGTCTCTAATCACAAGACTCAAACACAGGGACACTCATGGTCCCGCAATACTCCTATGTGGATAACTTCTTATACGCGATTCGATTATGACTTTCGACCACGAATCCTCTCCTTGGAATGCTAACCTCCCTATAATACCAAATTGTAACACCTCCCCTGTAATGACAGTATAATATGGGTCCGGCCGGGGCCCCACAACATACAAATGACACAGCTTTGGCATTAAAAGATGATATTAACTACCCAATCTCAAAACTCATAATAAAATATAGCGGAAAATATACCAAACAACTAGATATTATACACTACTAAAACAAGAGTATCACCACGGCCTTATGGCCTTACATCAAATGATTCCAAAACAGAAAGACCACAAGGTCAAACATCAACGTGCAATAACACTCCTAGGCTACCTCGGAAGGCAAGCCGAAATATACCAAAACATGAAGCAATATAATCAAAAGAAAATAAGCTAGAAAGCACAGCAAACACTTCATGAGGCTTAGGGCTTTTCAGCCGGCGCACTTCCTCCCACTTGCGATCCTTGCCCTGTAAAAATTTGTAGTAACGTGGGTCAGCAAAGGCTGACCTCTACTGTGTAACCAACACATCTCCTCCCGGCCTCCCCTAACGGACCCCGAGGTACCCCTCCAACCTACAAGCCAGCACTTCGTATACCATATACATAAACATGTAAAGCTTTAAAACAGGTTTGGATGTCTCATACAACAATCACGTTTTCTATGTTGAGCACAGAACAAAAAGGGGCCTACTATGCAGCATGTATGCAAACCCGGGCTTCGCCCAAGGCACCCTATAGCGTATGCAACTAGCAAATCATCATATCAACTGGGTATTTCAATTTCCCCATTGGCGTAAAGCCGTAAACAAAAGGGGACTACAATGCCCCTAACGGCCCAAAAGCCACTACATGAAAATCTTGCCAAGGCCCGACCCACACATGGGTCTTAAACCCGGACTTGCCTGCAAATTCTGACTTCTCGCGTTAGGATTCCGTCTCACACACAAACCGATTCTAAGAACCCTTGTTGGACCTCACCCGCTCATGGATCCATTGCCCGGGCTTTCCCTATGCTTGGCGTCCTTGTCAGTCTCACAGAAGGGGACTAGTCTCGCCGGGACACTCTCCCCACATGACTTGTACGTCATGGGATAGCCAGCCGACCACGGAGACATAGTTACGCCTTAGCACAACACAACCATAATCTTTCCCACCCTAACCCATTATTTGTACTGCAACGTTCTCGCGCACCAAGAAAACCATCTACCGCTAATGCGGAGCTAACCTTATCCAGTTCTGACTACAAGTACTCACTCAAGAAAAGGGGGAAAACGCATACATCAAAATGGCATCTTGCCGCAACGGATTTCTACCGAATCCTTAAGGCTCGCTATGTCATATCACCGAGTCGGACTAACGGTCGCGACTACGGCTTCACCCACAATGCCTAATCAACTAACGGAGTAGATTTATAATGCAAAAACATGTCGGGGACGTACACAATCGACCCAGAGGTTCCTCTTGAACCATGGCAACCCAAACTCCTCTCATTTGAGAGACCTGGAGCCCAAAAACTGAAAAGAAGAGATGCTAAGCGTGCATCCTAAAAACCAAGAGGAGAAGTGTCGTTACCTTACGACCCCTCTTCCTATCCATGGAGAAACTTGGTCGGATGAATACCACCGCAATGATCTTGCCTTCGAGGATCTGGACTCCGCTCGAGAAACGGGGCTCCGAAGCTTCTCCGACAGCCGGAACTCTCCTCCACCTTCTTCCTTGCTCTCCCCTCTCTCTAACCCTTAGAAAGAGAAAGATCTAAATGGAATGAGAGTTTGAAACTCTATTCCTGACCTAATACCTACAGGGGAAAGCCTGAGCCGTCAGATCCTACTTGAAGGAAACGAACAGCCAAGATTCACCCTGAAAAAAAATTTCCTGGGCTGAACACGGCTTGTGACATGCCCGTGTCCAAGGTCGTGCTCCCTCACTCGCCGTCAAACTAGAAATTACAGAACAAGACACGGCCTGTGACACGGCTTGGGACACGCCCGTATCTAAAGTGACATGCCCGTGTCATGGGTCGTGTGCCTCAATCGACATAGGACCGAAACCTACTGAACAGAACATGGACATGTGAAACTCCTGTTTCACATGCCGTGTGCTAGACACGCCCTGGGACACGCTCGTGTCTTGGGCCGTGTAACAACATCAACACAACTCGCCAAACTTCCCGAGCAAGATACGACCTATGACACGCCCGTGTCTCAGGCCGTGTGCCCTGCCTCAACACTCGTCAACTAAAATTCGTCGACCTCTCAGGAAATCGTCGACCTCAAGCACGACACGTCCTGTGACACGCCTGTGTCACATGCCATGTCAGCCTATTCAGAACCCAACTTGGCCTGAAAATGCTATTCGTTCCTCTTTTGAGTTTCGGGGCGTTACATGACGTATTTCTTATGAATTCAGGTGAAACAATCTAACGATGGAATTTTTATCTCTCAAACGAAGTTCACCAAAGAGTTACTTAAGAAATTCAGAATGGAGAATACAACGTTGATGAGGACTCCAATGGGTTCAACTATGTCTCTAGACAAGGATGAGAAATGAAAACCTTTTGATGAAACCAATTTTAGAAGCATAATTGGGTCCATGCTCTACCTTACAACCAGTAGACCTGACATAATATTTTCAACATGTGTGCGCGCTAGATTTCATGTGAAATCTAAGGAATCTCATTACGTCGCTGCTAAGAGAATTTTGAGATACCTTAAGGGTACACCAAATCTTGGCTTATGGTACCCAAGAAGTAATGATGTGGAGCTAATTGGATTTTCAGATGCAGATTTTGAAGGTAGCAGGGATGACAGGAAAATCACTTCTAGGGTGTGCCAGTTCCTCAGAAGAAGGCTTATCTCATGGAGTAGCAAGAAGCAAAATTATATGGCAACTTCCACTACCGAGTTAGAGTATATCTCTGTCGGTAGTTGTTGTGCACAACTTCTTTGGATCAGGAATTAGCTTGAGGATTAAAACCTTTATTTCATGGAGATACCGATGTTTTTCAACTCCTCCAGTGCAATAATGATTGCAAATAATCCAGTCACTCACAGCCGAACAAAGCACATCGAAATCAGATATCACTTCATCCAGGAGTATGTGGAGAACAAGGACATAACTCTCAGTTATGTCCCTACGGATAAGCAGGTCATAGATATATTCACAAAGCCACTAGACGAGGCCAAGTTCTCATTTTTCAAGACGAAATTGGGATTGCTAAACAAGGACTCTTGAAGATGGCTAAGGAGACACGAATTTTATCGGGAAGTACATCACTCAGTAGAGAAAATTTTCCAAGGAAAATTCGTCGAATATTACTCATTGGAAATCGATGATTCGTCGAAATACAGCTAGTGTGCATGACAAAACTCGATGAATTCGGCTCAGCTTCCGGTGAATCTTGACGAATTGGACTTAGGTCAAATTTTCTTTTATATTGGATCCGAAGAGCCGCTGGTTTTTCAGGTACACGCCGTATTCCCCCGATTTAAACTATATATATATATATATATATATGAAAGTTATCAGGCACATCTTACTCATTCCGTCAAACGAGCCTTCAGATTCTGCCTATTTCTCCTCCCAACGATTCGTATCCAACGACAAAACTCCATTTTATTCGTCGATCGGTCTCCGAGATTTAGTATTCTAGAGATTCAAGCAAGTTCCTCGCAGTACCAGTCTTCTAGAGTTTAAGTATTCTAGGGATTCCACTTCGCTTCTTGACTCAGTCTTGGCAAACGCAGTTCGTCCAAAGCCGACTGTCCTTCTCCTCAACTCTCTGTCTTTCATGGCTCCTTGAAATACCAGTGGATTGCTTTATGGTGGAGAACTTGTGCGAATTGGGTTCGCCTCGGTCACCGATGAGTTTAGGAATGAGATACTCATGTTGGAATCTGTCGGCCTCTCTTTCATCCTTGAACATCCGTGTAAAGTGTTGGATATAGATGTTCTTGAATTCTTCTCCATTGCAAATCTTTGCCATGAAGACACAGTGATCAAAAGCAAGGTTCATCAGATAGGAATTAAGGTGAAGGCTTCCCTCCTTACAAGGTACTTGCGGCTTCTAGAATGTAATGAGGCCGATCAGCTTTAAGAAGAGGATTTCTCAAGGGCTAAGCTATTATGTGGTTTGCCCAGAGGTACCAAGGAAATTAAGCGCAAAGAAATTAATGAGGAAGGAAAGTTACTATCAAACATCATTGGAAAGGTTCTGCTATGCAAGATTGGATCCCACGATTACCTTTCCTCTGAAATATTAAAGATTCTTGTAGCCATCATCTGTCGAAAGAAACTGGACTGGGGTGTAGTGATGTTTGCCAGGATTAAAGATAGTCTTTGAGCACCAAATCTTGGCAGAATTATGATTTTTTATCTGAATCAGCTTGACCGTGACACCTTCAATATTACCAAAGGTGCCCCTCTCCATCACTTGAAGAAAATAGACTTATCAATCTTCTCCAAGTGGGATAGGAGGATCCAGAGGCCAGATGGAGCCAGAGTGCTGCCTGAAGGGAAGGAGGAGGTAGTTCCTGATAAAAAGGATTTCTTCTCCTAACCCCAGTGAGATTCCTGAGAGACTGAGTGCAGGAATTGAGGGGGAGCCTGCTGCGATACAAGTGGCCACTAAGATAGTTCCCTTGAGTGTTCCTACTGTTGTAGAGATAGATGTTACAGTTTGTTCTGAGCTAGAGATACCAGCTCTAGCTGTAGAGGTTTCAGCTCCAGTTCCAATTACTATAGTTACAGTTGAAGATACAGATGACCTACTTTCTAAGGTTGCTGATATAGGCCATGCTGCTACTGTTATGTAAGTGCCTGATGAGGCTGAGTATGAGATAGTAGCTTAAGATGTTCTTGTTACTACTTATCTGGAGGTTGATCCTGTTGCTGATGATTTAGATGCTGCAATAAATGATTTGGATATTACTGATTATGAGGTTGATGCTAATGAGGACATGACAACTGGTTATTTTGTCCATGATGTTGATGAGACCGAAGCTGCTGATAATATAAATGATTCTTCTGAGATAGTTGCTACAGAGAATCCAATTGTCAATCTCCCTGATATTCTACCTATAAGGTCCAAGGGGGAGCAAAGTCATCCATTAATCTCCATTCAAACAGAGCTGGAAAGATTTGTGCGTAAACTTTAGAGGTGAATTGCTGCTATTCTAGGTGGACCTCCAGTAGAGGAGGTAAAGGTCATTGATCTTTCTGATGAGGAAGGAGATGCAGAGGTTCATCCTCTAGTCCTAGAGGCTTCTACTACTGAACTACTTTCAAAAGCTCGTGTTACTTCCATGAAATAGTCTTCTAGTGAATCAGAAGAAAGTTCTGATCTCCCTTTTCCCCCAATATTCATGTTGCTGATGTTCCTAGTACAAGTGCAGACATTCCTCTTCTGAAATCTATAGAAGACCTGATGGCAAAACAAAATGCAAGTTTAGATCGCACTTTGAAGAAAGTGTTGAAGAAAGTCAAGGAGACAGAGAAAGATATGAATAACAGCCTTGCAGAGATCAAGGTTCGTTTTGACAAACTGGATGATAGGCTAGACTCTTGGTTTGTGCAAGGGGGCCAAGCAACTGTTCATAATATGGCAGGACTAAAAAGTAACTTGATTGTCCTCCAGAATGTTGATGAGAATGCAAAAACGGACATTAATGCCCAGAATGCTGGTATGGACCACTTTGACGACAAAATCATCTACTATAGCAATGTTATAGCAGCCAAGGTACTTGAAGAAGTCAGAAAGGGGGAGGATGAATTGAAAGCGAAGGTGACAGTCCTTAAAGCCACCATGGTAGAAAACTTCAAGGGAGTCAATGACTATAATTATGATATTTTCTACTAGCTTCATAATGAGATGTTTGGTAGGGCAAGTCATGGTGATGCAATTCCAGTACCTGTGGTGCCTGCTCTAGTGGATGTTCATCTTAATCCTGCTCAGAAATATTCTCAGTACTGGGCTGACACTCAGGACTTCTCTCAGTTTGAACAAGAATATGTTGCTGCTACTGCTTCCCATCCAGATGTTCAGATAGTTGAATACATACCTCCACCAACTCAGAAAAGAAGAAGATATGGTGAAGGCCCGTCACTGTGAGGTCTGATCCAAATAGAGAAATGGCTGAGGCAAGAAGTCCAATTTCCAAGAGTATCATTCTGGACACCTTCAAGATAGTGGACTTGGCGAACGTATGAGGTATCATGTGCTAAATGTAGACTTCATTTCAGGAAACACAACTTTGATTATCCAAATGCTCCTCCAGCTCCACCAAGATATTATCTGAAGCTAAAAGCATATTTTGCTAGACAAATTCAGAAAAGCAAGGGCAAACATACTTGATTGTTTATTTTATGTTGATGTTTGTAGATTCTGGTTGCCCCAACAAAGAACGTTCATATATATATATATATATATATATATATATATATATATATATATATATATATATATATTTTAATGTTTTGTCTGGGAATGCATTTATTTCTTATTTTTTTTATGTCTTTTCATTTTCCATGTTTTATTGTGTGTACAATTCACCTTAGTCTGTAGGGTTCTGACTTCTTCAAATGGGTGAAGATTGTTGAGTATTATATCCACAATGACCCTGATTTGAAGAAGTGTCCCATGAGCTAAGATGAATTGAGTTGTACTTGATGCTCTTTATTTAGTTATGTGCTTGCAGGACTATATTGCTAAGTACAACCCAATGTTAGGTTACAGTGGGTTAGGAAACACAGGACTATACAATGTAATCCTTCATTATGTAGGCCAATGTGTTGACTCATGTATAATCTCTTTATTGGGATGTACTTCTATTCCAAGTGCATTAGAAGGATCAAGGAAGGACCAGGTGCCAGAATCAAAAGAACAGAAATTTAACCAAGTAAAATTCGTCGAGTATAGTTGTGGATACTCATCGAATTCGTCAAGTATACTCATGAATACTCGTCGAATTTATCGTGTATACTTCCTAACACTCGTCGAACTCTTCATATTTACTTAAGGTATAATTTCTGAGATCTGTAAAATCAGTTTAAGTAGAAAATCATCGAGTATCATCAAGTATACTCGTCGAATTCGTTGAGTGTATCTTTTGATACCCGCTGAATTCGTCGAATATACATGTCGATACACACCGAATTCATTGAGACTCATTAGGTATACCTTTGAATTTACGAATTTACTTCTCTGTTTTTTCTAAGTCATATTCGTCAAATATCACTCAGCTTTTGTTTTGAATGCATTGAGTGTATCAGTTGATACTCGTCGAATTCATCGAGTGAGCTAGCCTATATTCATCAGATTCGTCGAGTATGACTTCTGATAGGCGTCGAGTTATAGGTTCTTTCCGGCTGAAATTCTCGAAGTTATTTTCGTCGAGTTTCACTATAGTTCGACGAGTATACTCAGTTATTCGATGATACTCGACGAATTATACTTAGGGTTTAATTCTTCAAAATTTCAAATTCCCGTCTCAATCTTCCCGATAGCCATGTACAGTAAATTTTGCATGTCTCGGTATGGATTGTCGTTTCTAACCGTTACAGGAGGAGGATTCCTATATATATTTAGGGTGGAATTTATTCAACCCTAATCGTGCTCAATATTTATAATCGAGATATTTCTGATCGTGAAGATCCCGTCGGCTCTGATTCGTACTTTGCATCCTGCACGGCCGACGACAAGCTTGCCATACGATTCGATCTTCTTCCACCAAGTCGACTAGATCGTTGATCTCCAAAGAGTTCGATTCTACATAGATCTAGCCGATCCGTGTGTTCCGATCTATTTCTTCAAAGATTTCATATTTTCCTTGTTCTTCAAGACAAGATTAACCTTTTCGAAGAATGAAGGATTAAAGACTTTAGATATACATTAGATTATTTGTAATCTTTATTGTGTAGATCCTTTTTACTTTTGTAGGAGGTTTTTCCCTCCAAGTTATAGATCCATGTTTGGATCGAGTTGTAGATCCATGTTTGGATCGAGTTGTAGGAGAGGTTGTTTTCCGAGTGGTAGGAGTTTTGTCTCCGAGTTGTAGGAGTTGAGACTTCGAGGTGTAAGATTTGTTATAATCTAAGATAAAGGTGAAGTAGCCGAATCTAGCACTTTGCGATAGATAGGCGAGGCGGGACAGTTGACATACTCAACTCAGGGAACCACTATATATCTCTGTGTTCTGTGTGCTTTATTTTCTTCAGTTATTTTTATTCCGCGAAAAGACTCAGAACTCACCAATTCACCCCCCTTTAGGTGATTTAGGTTGATTCAAGATACTTTCAGCCATCTCCTCAGCGAGCTCCTACTTGGACTCATCATTATGAAATTTCTTTGAGAAGCTAATACCCCATCATGCGACCATGTGCACGAGTTCAGTGGAGAACAGTTAGGCCTGGGAGCTCTCAAAGGCGAGTTCCTTTATAGTCAGTTTATTATATTCCTCGGCATCCTAGCGGCCATACAACCTGAAGGATAGGGCATAGGCATCCTCGCCGGTTTGCCCCCATTCTGTCCAAGAGGGGAGGAGCGAGGATAAAGAAACTTGGTGCGAACCCTCCTCCCAAGCGAGCAGCGCCTGCCCGTATCCATCCAAGGGCTTCTACCCCATCCCAAAATTGGGTGTGATTCAAGTGTCCCTAGCTCGCCACTCTTCATCTCGCTTATCATCGGGGGAGCCGACTCATGAGTCATGGTGACCTCCTTGGTGTCCAGCAACTTGTGTCGCTTAGAGGGCCTGCTCGATGAAGAGTCAGGGTCTTGTACTGCCCGCTTCTTCTGGCCACTGCTGGTCAGATGCGCTCTTAGGTTGTCAGTGCACGCTGTGGTTGCCGACTTCGCAAGTGTGAGGGCGGGATCCACCCTTTAATTCCCCGTATAAGGCGAGTTCAAGGGAATTTGTTTGTCACCTGCTGAGAAAGTAAAAGTGAAATACAAGATAAGATTCCATAAGGGGCGAGTGCAAAACACAAGACGGGAAACATGTGTGTACCTTCATAAGGAAGGACCGGGAGTAGTGAGTTGAGGTGGCACTGCAGGTAGGCGACCTCGTAGTTCTTCCCCATAATGAATTTGTGCATCTTGGCATCCTCATCGTCTAGGTGTGGGGCTTGGCAGTAGGTCTCATCTTTTTGGATTGGCACATAGTGAAAGTCTTTTGTTTCGAGGATAGCAAAACACCTAGAGGGGGGTGAATAGGGTTTTTAGTCTCTTTATATTTTTCCTTCTTTAAGTGTGTTGTGAGTTAGTTATTTTTTTCTTTCCAGACAAACAACAAAAGCACACACAAGATTTATAGAGGTTCTCTATATTATGGATACGTCCACTTTCCCTCCAACCTTTCTAACAGTGTGTTAGACAAGACACTTCTTTAAATCTGAGCTCCTAAGAGCATACAACACGGATCCCATAGGATCTCTCAGTCTCCTCCAAGACCTACAGCTCGGGCACAAAGCCCTACAACTTAGAGCAAACTTGCTCCTACAGCTTAGTGATCCAAAGATCACTTACCTCAGACTTTAGCACAAGCCCTACACTTAGGCTAGGAGGATATCCCTATAACTCAGAGAGGATGACTCTCCTACAGCTCAGGCACAGAGGCCCTACCTCAGATCTACAGAAGGATCCTAACACTCAGGCACAAAAGGCCTTATCACTCAGAGAGAATGACTCTCCTACCTCAGGCAAACTGCCCTACCTCAGGCACTCAGGCCCTACCTTAGACCCACACAGGATCCTACCTCAAATCAACAAATAATCCTACACTGAGCCTTTATAATTAGGCCTACACTCAGATCCAAAGGATCCAGCAGAAAGTAAAGAGTTTTGTTGATGTTGATTTTACTCCAGAGAAATATTCTCTGAGCCTTCTTCTTCTTGAGCTGAGCTAAACTCAGTCCAAATTTCTTCATAGCTACAAGAAAGATGATCTTTAGGAAACTACTGCTTGTGCTGGAAGTAACTCAGAAACACAAGTTTCTGAACTTGTTGATGAAGACAAATGCGTTGACAGCTCTTTGTGTTCTTAACTTAGTTAATCTTGACTGCAAAAATCAGATAGCTCTACTTCTTCTTCTTTCTCAGAATATTTTTCTTAACTTGATGTTGCAGGTTAAAATCACAACATCTAACTTCTTGAACTTTTAGATCAGCAGGTTGAACATTAGCTTCAGGCTCTACAACAATGACGAGGGAAAGAAGATGAATTTCTGCCTCTTTGCGAAAAGATAAAACCCTAAAAGTTGATTTGCTTCCGACGATCTCAATCCTTTTATCTTCCGCCATCCAACAGCTCTTTGACTTGTGGGCCCACTTGGATTTGCAAGCTGTAATCTTGCTTTTGCATTAAATGAAGCACAGTAGGCATGCGGCGCTGTTTGTCGCGTACTCTAGGCTTCCCACAACAATTTTGAATTTTGCTGACTTTTGTTGACGTCAACATCTGTGGACTTAGCAAAATCCAGACAGTTCATCCCAGGTGTTGAGTGCGTTGAGTGAACCTTCATCACTCAACAAATTTGGACTTAGCCAATACTTCTGCACTGCAAGGCGTTGTGTGTGTTGAGTGAACCTTCATCACTCAACGCATTTGGACTTAGCCAATATCTCTATTGTTGATAGACGTTGAGTGCGTTGACATCACTCAATGCTTTTGTCCTTAGTCGCTTCTCTGAAATCTGCCATCTTACTGAGGAGTTGAGTGAACTGGGTTCACTCATCGCTTTTGTACTTAGACGAT
Source organism: Platanthera zijinensis (assembly GCA_039513925.1). NCBI lineage: Eukaryota > Viridiplantae > Streptophyta > Magnoliopsida > Asparagales > Orchidaceae > Platanthera > Platanthera zijinensis. The sequence goes on from CM077082.1 coordinate 69,104,093, forward strand.
TTCCATCTTTATGAATGTGTTGAGTTGCTTTACCATGTTCTCAACGCCACTCAACGTTGTGGACTTAGAGATATTCTGAATGTTGTTGGCATTGAGTGGACTTAACGCAGCGTTGAGTGGTCTCAACACCACTCAACATTGTTGACTTAGAGATATTCTGAATGTTGTTAGCATTGAGTGGACTCAACGCGACATTGAGTGGTCTCAACACAAGTCAACGTTGTTGACTTAGAGATATTTTGAATGTTGTTGGTGTTGAGTGGAATCAATGCGGTGTTGAGTGGTCTCAACGCCGCTCAACGCTGTTGACTTAGAGATATTCTAAATGTTATTGGAGTTGAGTGGACTCAATGCGGCATTGAGTGTTCTCAACACCACTCAACGCTTTTGGACTTAAGAGTATTTTTGGTCTGGTTCACCTGTATGACTAAATCGAGTTTTCGGGATATGTGTTGATGGCACGTTTGAACCTGATCTCCTCAACAACCTATTTAATACATTGATATTTTCAAGAAGACTTATTTAAAGAAATGATTGGCGGTCCAATACTAAGGAGACACATGGTAAAGCAACTCAAACTAATTGGCGGTCCAACATTAGGCTGACATGTCAACTAAAGCTCTAATTCTTCTTATGAAAAGGAATAGACAAGGAACCTTGTTGTCACTCACCAAGGACGCCATCATATTCATTGAGCCCAGAGGATTGGAAAACGACTGCTGGAGCTAAGCATTTGCTGGAGAAAGCAGAAATCGAGGTAACTCGCTGGATCAAGAGTCGTCCATGGCTCACCACTACCGTACCCGCCACTAAGCTCGCATCCAAGTCCGTTTCTCCTCCCCTCCCTCTGTGCTAGTCTTCTAGATCCAGTAAGAGAGATATCGGGCTCAATTGAGCCTGATGCCATATGAGAAAGAGGGAGAAATATGAGCTTTTCTTCTTGCTCGGGATCGCCGGAGGAGCTGCCTACGGCTGCCATGTCGCCGGGAAACGCTAGCCGCCACCTAAATAGAGGTGGTGGAGATAATCGCTAGTGGTGACATAGTCCCAGGTGGCCGAAAATGAGAGATCAACATTGGCCAATTTGGGCTAATCTGGATCGTCTGCTGGAGGAGGAAGATGCATGGATGTCGTCGATTTAAATCTTATAAACTATAACATAGTATTATTATTATGTGTATTTCTGTCATATGTTAAACAACCACTTGCATGATAATTTTACGCTTTGTAGAGGCATATTTAGAGGAAACTTTCAACATAGAAAATGTATCCCTAGGTCTTTCCTTTGTTTTGACACCCTAAACTTGTAATTTGGAGCACTGTATCTCCTTGTGGGTCATTCTCCTAAGAAATCTCCTATACTAGGGCAGAACTTCAAATGGATGTCTAGGCTAATCTATAAGTCCACATGCAGTGAAAGTTAGGTCAAACATGTGTGTATACAATACTTAGACTATGTCCAAAAATGAGAAATTGTGGCGGACATTTTCATATAGTTTTAGTCAAAATTTGATTTATTAAATAATTGTAATCTAGGGAGTTTTACAACTCCAAATACCTCCAAATTTGGGTGGCATGGCTCTAAGATCATCCTATGACCTTGGTAAAAATTTAGAGCCATTTGGATGTCTATATGTTAAAGGATCAAACATGCATGATGGAGGTAGATTTGCAAATGGTGTGCCAACAGTAAAAATGTGAAAATGAGAAATTAGCCCCTTTGACCAAAAGCTTGTCAATGAGATTTTGGACAAAGGCTCATAGGGATTAAATACACCTACCACAGAAATATTGGGATTTTTGGGACCAAAAATCACATTATTTTGAATTATTGGAAAATAGACTCATTTAGAAATAAAAATAAAAAGTAGTGCTACTGACCTTAGGAAATTCCAAAATTTGGATACAAGCCCTAAAAAGTCATTTCACATCTCTGGATAATTTTTGGAGCAAGTTTGAGATTTATTTCTTGTGTAATTAGCATATTTACAATTCTACCCCTTTTGGGATTTAAATTAAAAGTTGGGGTAATAATGTTTGGAAAATTATGAACAAATATATAAAGACTTATTTCTATGATATAAACTCCTGTGAATTTATTTAAGAATTTTTTGATGACTAATTATGCTAAAAACCTCAGTAGTAGCATTTTTGTAATAATGTTCACATGTCATTATTTTAGGACAAATCAATAGATAGGAGTATGAAATTATGTTTTGAGTATTATAATGACAATGTTAATCACCAGTAATTTTCTATGAATTTTTAGTTGAATATTTTAGGTACTTAATTTGGAAAGTAGAATAATTTATGATTATAATCATAAATAGAAAATGAATGATAAATCAAGCAAAAAAATTAATATCTTTGATGAACAGCAATTTTTTTAACCTAGATGAACTCCAGGTGAATTATTTAGATATAATGGACCATTGGATATAGTAGCTGATGTTCAAAGTGACCTTGGTCACCTAATTAAATGATTTAATTTAGAGTCCTAAATACTTAGAAAAATGATGAAATTTTAAATGGTAAACTTCATACACATGACAAACCCATGATAAATATTTAGGGTCCTTTGGCCCAATGAATTAGAAGTCATCTCATACGGGTAAGAATTTGATCATGGGCTGCGCATAGAAAAAGTGATGTGTAACACTAGGACCCACAAAGAAATGATAGGTGGTTAGATTGAGAGATGTATTGGGAAGTTGAAACCCTACTTGGTATCACAAGTATATCACTACATAGTAACAAGTGATAGAGTGCCAGCCACAAGGAGAACAACTATAACGGGGCCCGGTGAAAGATCGTCGCTCACCCAATCAGTACCTTAAGTCATTAGGTTTACTCAAGAGTAATAACGAGATTGGGGTATTAATAATGGGTAGACACTAATAAAAAGTAAGTGTCCTTGACAAAGGGAGCTTTGAGCTTCAGCCCATCGTAGTTCCTAGTGCCCTCGAGAGCCTTTCACTGGGCATGACCTAGGCAATCCAAGGATTAACCCTAAGCTGCTATGTATAACAAGAATTAGACAAAAGTAGTCTAATAGGTTAAGGGATCGATGTGACAAACTCACCCGTATATGGTTGGAGAGTTTCAGGACGAGTTTAGTCCTGCGAGCTGGAGGCTCGGGAGATTTATTTCAAGACGGGTTGGTCCTGCGAGCTGGAGGCTTGGATTTGAAATAACTTGCATGTGCATAGAACATATTAGTGGCGGGTCATGCGGTACTGGCCAATCGTCACACCGATGATAGCACGGTGACTTTTGTGAGGTGTGAGGGTATGAGGGGCCAGAAGGTTGTTTTATACTACGGTCTGAAGGACAATCCTCGAAAATGCACACCCAACCAAAAAGACTGGTGGATATGGCCAGCATTTTAGTACGCAGAGACTCTAGAGTGCACCTCGAACATGTACAGAGGCGTATGAAGGGTCTAGGCCTGGTAGTGTGTATACCTGCCTAGGAAGTGGAGACACCCTCTCCACTACTATCGTAGCCACAATGGTGGAACCAAAGAGTTAAGCTAACTCCAAAAAGTGGGAGCTAAAGGTCTGTGATCACAGAGTCGTGTGTGTGAGTTGCACTTGTATGAATCAAAACCCGCATTACACATCATAGCATACATACATACTTAGGACATACACACCGCAAATCCTTATCATATAAATTAGTATGGGCTCTTTTATATGATAAGTTATATTCTTGAAATCGTAACTTATAAGTTTGTATGAGCATTCATATAAGCTAAGGTACTCCTGTGATGGTAGTGTAGTATTAGATAGTTTACATTTCTTCTCAGTACTTTACCTTACTTACCTTTCAGCACTCTTTCCAGTACTACTTTTCTTACTTCCTTACTTGTACTATAAAGAACTGCTAGCATATATACTGTCATGTTAGAGTAGAACAACTGTCACCTGCTTCCATTTTGATACTGCTTTGTTGTTCTCCGCTTTTATCCTCTCGTACGGTGCCTAAATGTCGTGGGGGTGAGTGTGAGAATCGAACTAAAGCAAGCCGGAAACGGTTTAGACTGAAACTTTATTATCAGAAAAAGGTATCTATTACAAAGGTATGACCTCCCTTATATAGAATGGAGGAGAAAAGAGAGAATACAAATAAGAGATGTGGGACTAAAAAATTACATGACACAAGCGGACTGTACAAACACAAACCGCACAAGCCGCGCGGTTAGACAGAGGGGCTAACCGCTCGGCAACTGCCAGAGAGAGAGAGATCGCCAGACCGCCCGGTCTCCAAGTCGCTAGTGACAAGCTGCTAGACCGCTTGGACCTCAGACAGCAGCAAATAACAATCAACCCGCTGAAGGGAAACCGCCAGACCGCCCGGTCATCAACTCGCCAAGCCAGACCGCCAGACCGCCCGGTCACCACTTCAACACTCCCCCTCAAGCTGGAGCATATATATCGATCATGCCCAGCTTGTCACAAATATGAAAAAACGAGGCGGATACTGGCTTGGTGAAGATGTCAGCTAGCTCTTTATCAAAAGTGACGAAGGGAGTGCAAATTTGTTCCTTCAAAATCTCTTCACGAATGAAATGACAGTCGACCTCAATGTGATTTGTTCTTTCATGGAAGACTGGATTTTTGGAGATGTATATCGCAGCCTTGTTGTCACAGAACATAGGTAGATGATGGTTGTAGACCTCTCCCAAATCCAGAATGAAATCCCGTAGCCATTTTAACTCACAAGTGGTCGATGTCATACTTCAATACTCTGCTTCAGCACTGGACCTGGAAACAACAGACTGCTTCTTGCTCTTCCAGCTTACCAGATTTCCCCCAACAAAGGTGCAGAAACCGGAGGTAGACTTGCGATCCCCTTTGTCATAAGCGTAACTCGCATCTGAGTATGCTTCAACCTTCAGATGGCCATTCTTCTGAAATAGTAATCCTTTCCCAGGGGCTGCTTTGACATACTCCAAGATCCGCAAGGCGGACTGTAGATGGCACTCCCTGCGTGCTTGCATGAATTGAATTACCTTGCCCACAGCATAGGAAATGTCGGGCCTAGTAACTGTGAGATATATGAGCTTACCAACTAGACGCCTGTACCGCGTTGTATCTGAAAGAAGAGGCGAATCATCTGTCCAGGTTTTGTCTTCTCCAATAGCCATAGGGCACCGGGCAGGTTTGGCCCCAGTCAATCCTGCTTCTTTTAGAAGATCAAGGGCATACTTACGCTGGGAGAGGACCAAGGAGTTGGGATTCCGAGAGATCTCGATTCCCAAAAAGTACTTCGGAGAGCCCATATCTTTCGTGACCAGATGTTGACGAAGATGCCGCTTTGTCAGGGCTACCCCTTCCTGGTCATCGCCAGTGAGAAGAATATCATCAACATACACAGCAAGAACCACCAGTCCCGAGGGGGTTTTGTGAATAAATAGAGAGTGATCGGCAGAGCTGCGCGCAAAACCAACGGCCCCCACGATGCCGCTGAACTTGTAAAACCAAGCTCGAGGGCTCTGCTTGAGGCCATAGATTGCCTTCTGCAGTCGGCATACTCGTGTCTCCCCCTGAGCAACATACCCAAGAGGTTGCTCCATGTAGACGGTCTCCTGAAGATCACCATAAAGGAAGGCATTCTTTACATCCAGCTGAGAAATTGGCCAATCTTTATTGACCGCCACAGAGAGAAGGACCCGTATAGTGCTGAGACAAGCCACGGGAGAGAAGGTGTCAAAATAATCAACCCCATATGTCTGAGTAAAGCCCTTAGCAACAAGATGAGCCTTATAACGGTCCACAGTGCCATCCGGGCCAAATTTGACCACAAAGACCCAGTGACAGCCAACAACATCAGTACCGAAGGGAGGAGGAACAAGAGTCCAGGTACCCCGCTCTGTTAGGGTCACCATTTCCTCATCCATGGCCATCTTCCAGTGAGGAATAGTAAGGGCCTCCTGGTAGGAACGAGGTGTGGCAGTTGTAGAGATAACCAGCGCAAAAGCTCTGCGAGAAGAGGTAAGACGATCATATGAAACAACAGCAGCAAGGGGGTGTAGGGTACATGTCCGCACCCCTTTGCGAAGAGCTATAGGAAGATCCAGGTCAGCGGGTTAATCAGCATCCAGAGCATCTGTGGCAGAGAGAGCTGGTCCGGGAGAAGAGAGCGACGGCAGCGGAGATGAGGGAGACGGAGGTGGAGACGAAGTAGGGGTGGATATCGCAGTAGGAGGCGAGGGAACGAAGGGAATAACAGGAGAATCAGAGGCTGTGGGAAGAGAAGAGGAAGCTTGGGGAAGAGAAGAGGAGTCGTCCAAGAAGTATGAGGCATTCTCGAAGAAGGTAACGTCAGCGGAGACGAACTGCTTATGAAGAACTGGGTCAAAGCAACAGTAGCCTTTCTGAGTGGTGGAGTACCCCAGAATGACACATTTGGTGGAGCGAGTGGAGAGTTTATCGCGGGTAACGGAGGGAGCATGTACGAAGGCCGTACATCCAAATATACGTAGAGGAAGGGGGAAGGGTTCCTTGCCAGGATGGAGAATGGAGAATGGGGTTTGACCCTGGAGAACGGTGGATGGAATGCGATTGATGAGGAAACAGGAGATGAGAACGGCATAGCCCCAATAGGCACGAGGAACCTGCATATGTGTCATCAGAGTGCGAGGGACATCAAGGAGGTGACGGTTTTTGCGTTATGCCACACCATTTTGCTGTGAAGTATAGACACAGCTAGTTTGATGAATAATCCCATGTTGTATACAGAAGGACGAAAAAGCATGACTGAGATATTCTTGGGCGTTATCAGATCGAAAAACTTTTATAGAAACATCAAACTGAGTTTTGATCATGAGATAGAAAGATGTCCATACAGAGAATAATTCTGAGCGATCTTTTAAAAGATACACCCACGTACAATGAGAGAAATCATCAATAAACATGACAAAATATGAACTTCCCCGACCAACGGTAAGGGTAGGAGACGGACCCCAAACATCAGAGTGGATGAGATCAAACGGTCGGGAAGATCAATGAACTTGCTTTGGTGGGAAGGAGGAGCGATAAAGCTTGCCAAGCTGACAGGCCTCACAATTGAGGGGAGGACTTTGTGAAGGAAGATGGGGCAGAAGCTAACGAAGAAGACGCGGAGGAACATGACCAAGGCGAAGATGCCATTGGAGTAGATCTGGGGAGGTGGTGGAGAAAGCGGATAGAGCGGAAACGTTGTCGAGGAAGAATAAGCCGCCACTCTCAGTCCCAGTAGCAATCGTCTGCTGGGAGTCCGGATCCTGAAAAGAACAAGAAGTAGAAGTAAATATGACGGAACACCGTAATTTCTTGCATAGAGAGGTAACAGATATTAAGTTGCATGGGAATTTGGGCACGTAGAGAGTATTCTCCAATTGAAGAGACGGAGTGACTTGAACCACTCTCGTCCCATGGACCGGGGATGGAGAGCCGTCAGCGAGAATAACCGGGGGCAACCGATTATGTGTTTCCAGGAGAGAAAAACACTGGGGAGAGCCGGTCATATGATTGGTAGCACCTGAGTCGATCAGTCATTTTCCTTGAGTAACGAAGTGGGCACTACCAGAAGACGTGACCAACGTGGCAGAAGGCTTCGAAGAAGAGGAGAAAGTAGAGATATCGAAGAGAGCCATAGGAGAAGAAATAGGTCGTGCAAACAGAGAGACAGGTCGCGCGAACAGACAATCAGCGAACACAGCATGAACACAAGTAAGTTCGTGAGAACCAGAAGACCTCAGCGGACACTAAAAGAAACCGCAAAGGACACAACCAAGAAGCAGACCAACGCAGGGAGAAGGTCGTGCGGTTAGAGAGAAGGCCGCACGAACTGAGAAGGAGCCGTGCGAATCAAGGAGATCGCGGGAAAAATAGAGGCAGAGAAACCGTGAAAACAGGTCGCGGATAGAACTAGAGGCCGCGTGGTTAGGAAACAAGCCGCGCGGATAGGAAGAAGAAGATCTGCAGCGGTCACGATGTCAGACACCAGCGGCCAGGAAAGCCACGACCAAACCGCAGAACCAAGCAGAAGGAAAGAAGTCGGCGGCTAGAAGACAGACCGCGCGAACAAAAGTGGGGTTTGCTGGGAGGAGAAGGCCAAAACAGGTCGCGTCGACAGGGCGCGGCGACTAGAACAGGTCGCGAGAAAGAAGCAAGCAAACCGGCTGCGAAAACAGGTCGCGGAAACAGGGCACAAGCAAAAGAACCAAGCTGCGCGAACAGGGCGCAAGCAAACAAATAGGCCGCGAGAAGAAGAAACAAGTCGCGCGGACAGAGAGGGGCACAGAATCAGGAGGATAAAATCGAGTCCTCTGATACCATGTGAGAATCGAACTAAAACAAGCCGGAAACGGTTTAAACTGAAACTTTATTATCAGAAAAAAGTTATCTATTACAAAGGTATGGCCTCCCTTATATAGAATTGAGGAGAAAAGAGAGAATACAAATAAGAGTTGTGGGACTAAAAAATTACATGACACAAGCAGACTGTACAGACACAAACCGCACAAGCCGCACGGTTAGACAGAGGGGCTAACCGCTCGGCAACTGCCAGAGAAAGAGAGATCGCCATGTGAGATCGCCAGACCGCCCGGTCTCCAAGTCGCCAGTGACAAGCCGCTAGACTGCTTGGACCTCAGACAGCAGCACATAACAATCAACCCGCTGAAGGGAAACTGCCAGACCGCCCGGTCATCAACTCGCCAAGCCAGACCGCCAGACCGCCCGGTCACCACTTCAACAGTGAGGCGAGGAGAAAATGGCTTAGTCTTTATGACTAACGGTCGGTTGTGACCGTATCATTTTAAGAGCTCGATGAGTTGGAGGACCAGCACTAACAGCACGAGGTGGCAGGACCTAAGGAGCAGCTGTCGCGCACTACTACTACTGCAGTTCAGCGTCAGGTGATGACGAGTGTTTTAGTTACAGCTTCCGCTTAGTGTTTGTGTGAGAGAGATACTTGATTTTATTTTGCATGTACCAGGCATAATCCTTTCTCTCTTTTTATACTCATTGTGGACTGTTGTACTTTTCATCTTCATGTTATGATGATATTGTTGTGGTTTGTGGACTCGCTAGTTTTCATTTACTGCTAATTATACTTCTTTTCTCGATTGGCCAACAGTTTGAATGATCGTACAGCCTGCAGGATCGACGTCTTGTGGTGTCGACTAGCCTGTGTGTGCTACTGTCACTGAAAGGCGGTGGTTCTAGGCATAAGATAAGGTAACCTCCTATGTAAGGGGGGTCATACAAATTGGTATCACTTAACAAACGATCATATGAGAAAGAAGCCCACAACACTGGAACACCCCGCTCGAGCATTAGTTTGTGGACAAACTATGCAGTGGAAGCAATGGTGTGCCAATGTGTAAAAAGTCACAGAAAATAGTCCAGTTAAAAATAGTGAGTTAGGCCAATCCTAACATAACCCTTACTTATGTGTGCCCCCACAGGTCATCGTACCACAGGATTATGTTCCTCCTCCTCCGGCTACCACACCTTTCCTACAGATGGAGATGGGGCAGACTCTGACGGCCATCCTCGATGCCTTCATGGACCAGCAAGCCCCAGCCCCGTAGCCAAATTCGGGATCGAGTTGGCTAAATGCATTCAAGAGTTTGTCTCCGCCAATGTACTACGGAACAGATAATGCAGTGAAGACAAAGTAGTAGCTAGAGACCATTCAAGAGATACTGGTAGGAATCAGTTTCCCGGTCAGCAAGGTGGTTTCCTTAGCAACATCTGCACTAGACGTTCATGCAAAGAGGTGGTGGAATTCCTTGTTGGACTCCACGTATGCTGATCGGGAGCTGTCAGACATCACTTGGGAGGAGTTCAGTGAGGTCTTCTTTGAGAACTTCATGTCTGTTACGGACAGAGGTGAGTTAGAGAGAGGTTCTTGAACCTCAGGCAGGGTAGCAAATCAGTGACAGAGTACTAGAGGGAGTTCTCCTATCTGGCCGGGTTCGTGGGGATTCATGATTTGGATGACAGGAGGTACGCAAAGAGATTTTACCGGGGACTTAGAGACTCTACGAGGCAGTCTCTACTATTCATCTTGCATGGCACTTCGGCTCAGATCATCGAGATGGCAAGGAAGCTGGAGGCAGACACGTTGATGGTATAGAGTAGAGGAAAGAGACCACAAGATGGGTCATCCTTCGGGGAGAGTAGTTGGGGCTCACCGAGAGGCAAAGTGATGAGCCATAAGAGGGGTGGAGGATGTTATCGTCCTAATTTCAGGCAGGAGCAGAGGCCTCCCGCAGTACTAGCTCATCCACCACTGTAGACCCATGACCCTGATGAGACAGGATGATTGTGGTCACTGAATAATTATTTGCTATAGGTGCCAATAGCCGGGGCACATTAGGGCTGACTGACCTCAGCAGTTTCATCCATCTCCTCCTCCTCCACCTCCACCTCTAGCAGCCCCTCCAACACAGCAAGGTCGAGGCTGAGGATGAGGTCGAGGCCTAGGTCAAGGACATTATGGTAGTGGTCGAGGATAAGAGCAGATGTATGCGTTGTACCTTGCCGAGCCGAGGAACCCCGAGGAAGTTATTATAGGTACTTAAATTTATTTCAAGTAAAATTTCAACATCTACACCTTATGACCACTAGAACAACCACATACTTTAACTTAAACCCCAAATATCAGGTATAGTCTTTATTAATGGAAAGTCTGCCTATACCTTATTCGATACGGGTGCTTCACACTCGTTTGTATCTGAAGCCTTCTTGGAGGGACTAGCAGACATAGACCGATTCACCAACATGATCAGGAGGGTGCATCTACCAGTTGGATCGGAGCTTCTATCATCTTCCAAGTGTAACCTGGAGGCAGAAATTGGAGGAAAGACATTCAAAGCGTCGGCGATAATTTTGAGATTGTCGGACTTCGATCTGATCTTGGGCATGACTTGGTTGCATTGGAACCACACCCGGATCGATTGCCCATTAAGGAGGATCACCTTACGGCATGGGGACTCCGACATCATCATCGAAGGTATTAGACCTGTCTCCCATACCTTATTATCATCGGTGCAGGTTGTCAAGGCCTATGAGAAAGGAGATGAGGTGTACGTGATCTTCTTCGAGATGGCGGAAGCAGAGGTCTCCGTTGTTGATATTCTAGTAGTTCGGGATTTCACCGACGTATTCCCAGAGAAATTGCCCAGATTACCTCTAACTAGAGACATGGATTTCCGGATCCATTTGGTGCCAGGAGTGAGTCATGTGTCTCGGGCACCTTACCGGATAGCACCCAAGGAGCTAGCAGATTTCCAGACTCAATTACAGGAGTTGGTGGAGTCGGGTTTTGTCCGGCCAAGTTCATCACCATGGGGAGCACCTGTGCTGTTTGTGAAGAAGAAGGATGGATCTTTATGGCTCTGCATCGACTACCGGGAGATGAACCGCTTGATGGTGAGGAATACGTATCTACTGCCCCGGATTGACGAGCTATTTGACCAGCTACAAGGAGCCTTCTGGTTTTCCAAGCTCGACTTAAGGTCAGGATACTACCAGCGGTGCATTCAGGAGGAGGATATACCGAAGATGGCCTTCAGTTCTCGGTATAGACTATACGAGTTCACGGTAATGCCCTTTGGGCTCACGAATGCACCTTCTGCATTCATGAGTATGATGAACCGTGTGTTCAAACCGTACTTGGATATATTCGTCATAGTCTTCATTGACGATATATTGATCTATTCCAGGACAAATGAGGAGCACACCCAACATCTGGCTCTAGTGTTAGGCAAACTGAGAGAGCATCAGATGTATGCAAAGTTCTCCAAGTACTAGTTCTGGCTATAGGAGGTAGCATTTCTGGGGGCATACCATCAGTGGAGCTGGGTTGGTTGTGGACCTTGCCAAGGTGCAGACAGTTAGAGATTGGCCGCGACCCTAGTCAGCTTCAGACATCTGTAGTTAATTAGGACTAACGGGATACTATCGCAAGTTCATAGAGGGGTTCTCAAGGATAGCACTCCCCCTCACGTCCTTGACGAAGAAGGATACATCTTTTACTTGGACCGAGAAGTGTGAGGCAGCGTTTTAGGAATTAAAGAACAGGCTCACCTCCTCCCCCATCCTTGCACTTCCATCTGAGAAGGAAGGTTTTCACATTTATACTGATGCATCATATCAGGGGATGGGTGCAGTCCTGATGCAGCATGGATACGTCATCTCATATGCTTCGAGACAACTGAAGAAGAACAAGCAGAACTACCTCGTACATGATTTCGAGCTCAGGGCAGTGGTATTCGTGTTGAAGATTTGGAGGCATTACTTGTATGGGGTTCATTATGTTATCTTCTCAGATCACAAGAACCTCAAGTATATTGACACGCAGAAGGATCTAAATCTGCGCCAACGGAGATGTCTTGAGTTCCTGTGCGACTACGACTGCAAGATGCATTATCACCCGAGGAAGGCGAACACCGTGGCGGATTCCATGAGCAGAAGAGCCGACACTACTGGACCGGAGCCCCGGGTGATGGATATGGAGCTAATACGGATGATGGAGGAGATGCAGATTACTATGGTTTCCGAGTCCGAGCAAGAGGTCTATCGTGAGTACTTGAACTCCTTGGTCATCGAGTGAGACATACGGGAGCGCATCAGGACATAGCAGAGGCTGGATGCAGCTTTGGAGCCAGTATTCAGAGCCTTGGAAGGGGACGAGTCAGAGGATTATTCATTGTGTGACGACCTTGTTCATTTCCATGGTCGTGTTTATATACCCGTAGGAGGGGTATCCGGGAGGATATACTCAGGGAGGCACACTTTTCTCAATACTCAGTTCACCCCGATATCACCAAGATGACAGCAGACCTATAGAGGATCTTGTACTGGTCAGGGATGAAGAGGGAAATCATATATTATATGACATATTGCGAGACCTGCCAGCGGGTAAAGGCAGAGTGCAAGAGCCCAGGAGAACTACTACAGTCATTTTCGGTGACATTGTGGAAGTTCGAGGATATAGCTATGGACTTCGTGCACGATTTACCTCGCTCTCACTCTGGGCACGATTCTATTTGGTTCATTGTCGATAGACTGACTAAGGTGTCCCGACTTATACCGATCAGGAAGGATAGCCCAGTTGCTGTTTTGGTGAGGTTGTTTGTGGAGCAGTTCGTCAGGTACCATGACGTCCCCAAGACGAATGTCTCGGACCGTGACGGTCGATTCACCTCTAGAGAGTGGAGAGTTGTACAAGCATACTTAGGTTCTCAGCTTGCTTTTAGCACCTCTTTCCATCCGCAGACCGACGGCAAAACAGAGCGGACCAACCGGACTATGGAGGATCTGATGCATTTATATATACTGGACACGAGGAAGCCCTGGAAAAGACTTTCCACTGATTGAGTTCTCCTACAACAACAGTCACTAGGTGAGCATTAGGATGGCACCATATGAGGCCCTATATAGAAGAAATTTTTGGACACCACTATCTTGGGTCTAGGATGAGGACCTCAGGGCACTTGGATCGGATTATATTGAGGATACAGATGCTCAAATACGGCTGATCAGGGATCAGATGTTGGAGGCACAGAGTAGGCATGCCAAGTACTACGATGCGAGGCATCAGAAGGTGGAGTTCTAGGTGGGGGACAGGGTGTTCTTAAAGATATGTCTGGTGCATGGTGCCTCACGGGTGCGGTAGCACAAGAAGCTCAGCCCTCGATTTATGGGACCATACTTGATCCTGGAGCGGAACGGTCCCTTGGCTTACCGACTGGAGTTGCCGCCAGAGTTAGGGACTCTGTATGATGTCTTCAACGTCTCCTCGCTTCGGAGAGCTCTCCTTTGGCCAGAGCAGCATATTACCACTACAGTAGGCCCGATAGCACCTAATAGATCAGTCTGTTCAAAATCATCGTGTATGGCATACACACTCGACGAATCATTGAGATTCGTCGTTATCACTCGATGCCCATTGAGTGGTGTCGAGTTTACTCAACGCCCCTAGAATAATTCTATGTTAAAGCGTCGGGATCGTCGAGTATACATGACAATTCGTCGAATGGCATCGAGTTTGCTCGACGCACTCGACGCTTTGTTGAGTGGCATCGAGTTCACTCAATGCCTATAGTATCCAGAATAATTCTAAGTTAAACACGCAATGCCTCGTCGAATGGCGTTGAGTCCACTCAATGCTCTTCACGCTTTTTGAGTCCAGAAATATTCTTTGTTAAATCACTCAACACCTCGTCGAATGGCGTTGAGACCACTCAACGCTCTCGACGCTTTCTAAGTCCAAAAATATTCTAAGTTAAATCACTCAATGCCTCGTCGAATGGCGTTGAGACCACTCAACACACTCAACGCCTGGTTGAGTCCAGAATTTTTCAAGTGAAATTTGCCTTATTAGTCGAGTATCACTCGTCGCCTATTACTAGTGCACCCCGAGCTTGAGTCAGCTTTCTTGACTCAAAATGCATGCAAGGGGTCTAACACGAAATGGGACGTTACAAATCCTATAAACAAAATAAAATATTTCATCCCCGATATCAGGCTAAGGTTGTGGGGGAGATAAAGCATGGAAATATAGTATGCTTAAATTTTACCTTTGAGAAACAACTCCGGGTAGCGCTTCCGCATCAAGTCCACCGGCTCCCAAGTATATTCTTCCTTCCCATGGTTAGACCACAGGACCTTCACGAAAGGTACACTTTTCCAACGCAAGTTCCTCGTCTCGACGTCCACTATCTGCACTGGCTCTAATCGAACAGACCTATCAGTTTCCACTATTCCATCTGTGGTGTAAACATGTTGATCGGGCCGTAATAGTGCCTTTCGAAGGGATGACACATGGAAGACATCATGCAAATTTTCAAGTTTTGTAGCTCCAGCCGATAGGCCACAAGGCCAATTCATTCCAATATAGCATAGAGCCCCATATATCTCTGGATGAGCTTCTTCATACCACGCACTCGTGACACTCCATGCATCGGCCTGATCTTCAAGAATACTTTGTCACCCACTTGAAATTCCACCATCCGATGTTTCTTATTATGGTATTTTGCTTGCCGACTTTGAGCCTCATGCATGCGGTCACGTATCAATCTAACGGCAGCATCGATATCATCAATATATTCGATTTCCAAAATCTTTGGATCCTCATCATGTACCAATGACAATGGAGTCCTACACCTCCTTTCATAAAGTGCTTCGTGGGGTGTCATCCCTATGTTAGCTTGATGATTGTTGTTGTATGAGAATTCCACTAGTGGCAAGAGCCTTTCCCATGGCTCTCCATTATCAAGTACACACAATCTCAACAATCTTCCATAGTTCTGATAGTCCTCTCAGACTGACCATCCGTCTGAGGATGAAAGGTTGTGCTAAAGGTAAGGTGGGAACCCAAATACGCTTGAATTGCCTTCTATCCCTTGGAGGTGAAGCGACCATCAAGGTCGGAGACTATCATCTTAGGTACACTATGGTACCGTACAAATTGCTCCACAAAGAGACGCACTAAAACATCAACATGCGTCTCCTTCTTCATTGGTATGAATTTGGCAACCTTCGTCAAGCAATCTACAGTTACCCAAACTGAAACATTCCCAGAGCGCGAGCAAGGCAACCCGTGAACAAGGTCCATGGAGATATCCTCAAACTTCCACTATGGAATGGGTAACGATTGTAACAATCCTCCAGGGCTCTTGCACTCCACCTTCACCTTCTGGAAAGCCTCGCAATGTGTAACATGGTACTTAACATCACTCTTCATTCCCAGCCAGAACATGGTGTTTCGTAAGTCACTATACATCTTGGAAATCTCGGGATACACCGAATACTTGGAGCAGTGTGCCTTTCTCAATATATTTTCCTAGATTTCATCGCCCTTTGGAATGTAGAGCCGGCCATGGAAATGATCACGGTCATCCTTTAGTGTATACTCTTCAGTAGATCCATATTTAATTGACTTAATCACAAGGGACAGAGAAGTATCCTTCCCTTTCTCTGCCCGAATTCGATCTCGAATGTCACAGATTATACTCATGGAAATTAAATATTCAGTATATGTCTCGGAATAATACTTACAAACCAATGTGATCTCCATCTCCTTGAGCACTCGATCCAATTTCATACTCATCATCCGAGACTCTGGTACTTTTCTGCTCAAAGCATCTGCTACGGAGTTTGCTTTCTCGGGGTGGTAGTTCAATGTAAACTCATAATCACACAAAAATTCTAACCACCGTCGCTGCCTCAAATTCAACTCCTTTTGAGTATGAACGTACTTCAAATTCTTATGATCTGAAAAGATCTCTCAGTGGACGCCATATAAATAATGCCTCCAAACCTTTAAGGCGAGCACCACTGCTCCCAACTCTAGATTATGTACTGGGTAATTAAACTCATTCTTCTTCCACTGCCTTGAAGCGTAAGCGATCACGAGCCCGTGCTGTATCAACACTTCTCCCATCCCATTATAGGAGGTATCAGTGTAAACTTTAAATCCCTCTTTACCTGATGGAAGAGCTAGGATGGGTGAGGTGTTAAATCTATTTTTCAGCTCTTGAATTGCAGCCTCACACCGGGGTGTCCACTCATATGGCACACCTTTCTTTGTTAGGGTTGTGAGAGGAAGGGATATCTTTGAAAATCCCTTCACAAACTTGCGATAATATCCAGCAAGTCCAAGTAAGCTTCGTACATCGGCTACTGACTTCAAAGGCGATCACTCCTTCACGGCACGCACCTTAGTCAGGTCTACTGCAAACCCAGCCCCACTAATCACATGACCCAAAAAGGTAACTTCTTGGAGACAAAATTCGTATTTGTTGAACTTAGCAAATAGGACATGCTCTTTTAGCTTCTTCAAAACTAAGTCCAAGTGTTCAGCTTTCTCCTCTTCTATCTTCAAATAAACTAGAATGTCATCAATGAAGATGATGACGAAGATGTCTAAATACGGCTCAAACACCTGTTTCATCAAACTCATGAACGCAGAAGGGGCGTTTGTGAGTCCAAACAGCATCACCGTGAACTCGTACAAACCATATCTCATGCTAAACTTTGTCTTCAGGATATCTTCCTATTGTATTCTTAATTGATAGTACCCCAAGCGCAGATCCAATTTGGAAAACTAATGCTCTTCCACTAACTGATCGAATAACTCGTCGATCCGGGGTAGAGGATAGGTGTTCCGCACCGTTAACCGATTGAGCTCCCGATAGTTTATGCACAATCTTAATGTTTCGTAATTATTCTTGACAAATAGAACTGGGGCTCCCCAAGGTAATGAACTGGGGCGAACGAACCCTGTCTCCACTAATTCTTACAACTGAACTCTAAAATCAGCGAGTTCCTTTGGGGCTGTTCGATAAGGGGTCCGAGAGATGGGCTTAGCACCTGGTACTAACTTAATCTGAATGTCCACCTCTCTATGCGGGGGGTAATCCTGGTAATTTCTCAGGAAGTACCTCAGAAAAATCCCACACCACCCACACGTCATTCACGCCATTTGTCATTTCTTTTAGTTCGAAGCATTTCATATATATCTCATCCCCTTTCATATGGGCTTTTAAGGCCTAAATTGAAGAGAATAACATATGGGGTATGAACTTAATACCTTGGAAGACGATCTCCTAGTCGTCATGTCTTAAGGTGATTTGCTTCGCCGCATAGTCAATCATGGCATGACGCATTTACAACCACATCATGCCCTAAATAAGATCGAATTCTGGTATTCTCAATACCATTGCAGGGGTTTCAAAGATCTTTCCTCCAATACATACTTCTGAGTCATACTTGGCGGACGAAGTCATCTCGGAGCCCTCCGGGAGGCGTACTCTCCGAGTGATACTGGTGAAGTATTACACTCCTTCTAGGTCTTAACAAAGTCTGCCGACACAAATGAGTGTGTGACACCAGTATCGAATAGTGTATAAGCTGGTTTCCAACTAACTATCACAGTGCCTAAGTATCAATTACAAAGACTCAAAGCAAGACTCCTAGCATATCTTAGGCAATTGAAGAGAAATACTTATAACATATTAACCAAATCACGACATACCTGCGATCACTTTGTAACACCCCCATCCGTCATATAGTATATAACAGAAGGTCCGGTCGGGGCCCGATGTCATATACTACGGTCAGACAAAGGAGTTACTTAATTGAAATCATAATCCAATATTTTGCATCCTAACACAGAGTGCTTTCTTGCGGAAGTAATTTAAAGGTTATTATTAGAACCCAACAACATCATGAATGTCCATTACCACAACTAGGAATGTAAAACAAATACACAAATAAGTCTTGGCCTTAAGGCATTACAAGGTTTACTCAAATTAAACTGTCTTGCATACATCGGCACGCAGGCCGACCACACATGAGTAATAAATAAACAAAACGGGCAATCCTCTTTGGCCTTCAAGGGCCAGCTTAGCTATACTGGGCTTCAGCCCGCTATATCCTGTTTGGCTCAGCTGCACCTGTAAGCAACATTCCACCGCAAAGGTGGCAAACAAAAGCAACGGTCAGCATTAGCTGACCAAATTATAATGACTCCACCCCTCACTCGGGGTGGCGGTGCTCCTTCCCTGCAGGCATTAGTATAAACATAATATGGCAATAGGAATGTGAAACTTAAGCACCATTCTCCACAGACGTTGGCACAATGCCCAACTCCCCATGCTCTCAGGGCACATTCTTGATGCATAGGACCTAAAGGGTCACACCTCCATTCTCTATGACAGTTAGCAACGTTTGAGCATTCCAATCTTTCAAGGTCAAATCCAAAGACAATGTCCCTATGGAAGTCAAAGTCATTTGTCTTAAAATCCACACTTTGACTCACTCCAAGTCGATAGACATAGGGTTGGGTGCAGTTATGCTATTTCCCGGTGCTCAAATCATCGGGTGTAACAAGTCACGACGCGGGTCAGCATCCCATTTCCCATTCGTACGATTCATAACATTTTTATGATCATATGCTAGCACGCACGACCACCAAAGATAAGAAAATTAAATTCACGCCCATAAACTTGGCCCCCAGGTCTTCGAGAGACAGGCCTCACAACAATAGCCCTCAGGTTTCTACGAGATAGGCTTCTCAACAATACATTGCTCACAGGGAGCTAACGCCGGCGGTAGCACAACTACCGAGTGGTAGGGGAACGACTATCGCGTATTCCCCTTACTCGGGTGTTTTCTGGGGGACTACCCCCAGTAGTCTCAACGCAGTCATCTGCACACCCCGTGACTCTGAAAATATACACGATTACCATGGAGTCTTCCCCGGCATACAAAGCATACAAACATCACTAATCAAGACCAACCCATCTGGATGGGCTTCACACAGCATGCCTATTCCATACTTCGATTTTGGATCTAAATGCAAACTAACGGGGATACGCGGATCTACCCGTCGGGAGAACCACTTCTACGTATTTGTAGAGCGTCTTCCCTCTAATGCCAAAAGAAAGGACTTTACATGTCCAAGGAAGAGGATCGTTACCCTTAAAGTCCTCTTTGGCGTCATGGGAGAAATCTAGACGGTTGAAATCGACCACTCTAGCCTTGCCTCTATAGATCCGAACTCACTTTGAGAATCTGAACTCCGAATCTCGAACAGCGGTGTAAACTCTCCTTTCCATCGCTGCTCCTCCTCCTCCAGAAATTCAGGCCAAGTTCTAACCTCCAAAGGGAATGAAGTGAAACGGCGAAACCAGAGCTTTAAACCAAGCTACTTCCACACTATACCTAACTACCGCCGCATGGTACCGTTATTCAACGGCTCGTTTCATGTGCAACCGCTGAAGCCCTCCAATCACAGTCCAACACATGGCCACATGGTTATGGAATTTGCTATCGCCACGCGATAGGTAAATACCTCCAAGTGGTACTCGACGCTGGTTGCGAAACGATCACCCACGCTAACGCCGCACGCTAGCTGCTACCGTCGCGCGGTAACATCCCGAGAGCTCTGTCAATTTAATTGACCCTGCTACCACCAGAGATATAACTAACGTCGGTTGGTATCTCAACTCAACGCTCTCAATGCCGGTTATCTCCACGCGATAACCCACTACCGCCGCGCAATAGCACATGACGCCAGTTGAGTCCACTCAACGCTCTTGACGCCTGACACTACCGCCGCACGGTATCAGCCTACCGTCACGTGGTAACCCTTTTTCCTGCCTACAGAACTTTTGAGTGTTAAAAATCTCCCCCACTTAAAGAATTTTGACCCAAAATTATGTATTGCAGGAAAAATAATTTAAAGAAGTAATAATATTTACAACATGTACCTCAGTCGAACAATTCAGTAAACTATGACCTCATGGTTTGCTCCCGCTCCCATGATAGCGAATAGGTTTGACCTTGACCATCCTTATTTCCATATTACGAAGTCACTTGACATCTACATCCTCAATGCGAATAGGTTTGACCTTCATTGTCAACCAACCATTCACTGGTACTTGATCTGTAGCAATAACTAGCATAGGCTCTTGCATCGCCTTCCGCAACATTGATATGTGGAATACGTCATGTAGACCACCTAATTCCGTGGACAGTTTCAACTAGTAGGCGGCTTCACCAACACGCTCAAGTATCTCAAATTGTCTAAGGTATCTTTGACTCCGCTTTTTCAACCGTCGTATCCTTGACACACATTTTAACGGCTTGATCTTCAAATATACTCAATCACCCACAACGAACTCGATGTTCTTGTGCTTGACGTTATAGTATTTAGCCTTCCTATCTTATGCAATTAGAAATCGCTCTCGGATTGTTCACAGAATCGAAGTCGCATTTTCAACATCCTTCCTCTTATATAACTTGGACTCGCCAGTGTCCAACCATGACAACCGAGTATGACACTTCCTACCATATAGGGCCTCGAAGGGCGCCATTTGAATACTCGCCTGGTAGCTATTATTGTGCGTGAACTCAATCATATATAGGTGATCCTCCCACCTTTTTCCGAAATTCAAGGCACACATGTGAAGCATGTCCTCCATCGTCTTGCTGACTCTCTCAGTTTGACCATCCGTCTGAGGATGAAAGGTCGTACTGAACTTTAGCTTGGTCCCCAACAGTTGATGCACCAACCTCCAATCTTTAGACGTGAAGCGCCCATCTCGATCACTCACGATGCTACAGGGCACACCGTGCAGTCGTACAATATTCTCAACATATAACTTTACTAGCTCTTCCGTCGAATCATCCTTCCTATTCGGAATGAAGTGCGACACTTTCGTCAAACGATCTACGATCACCCAGATGTCGTCGTTTCCCTTCTGCAATCTCGGCAAACCAAGCATGAAATCCATGGATATATCGTCGAACTTCCACTCTGGTATAGTCAATGACTTCAAGAATCCTTCGGGATTCTGGCATTCAGCCTTCACTAAAGCACAAGTTTGGCACTTAGCCACATACAACGCTATATCCTTTTTCAGTCCTGGCCACCAGAACAGTTTTTTCATGACTTTGTACATCTTTGTGCTCCCTGGGTGGATCGAGTACTTGGTGTAATGAGTCTCGTACATCAACTCCTCCCATATTTTACCCACTCTTGTGTTGTACAAACGATTGTCCTTCTACAATAATCCATTATCAATCTTAAAATGGGCATTTGACCCTTCCAAAGACTTAACCATGTAGTATTTCATGTTGTCGTCCAAATCCAAAGCCTGTCGAATCCGATCGGGGAGGTCATACTGCACCTCAATCCAATTAAAACGTGCTTCAGCACTCGACCTCCTATCAATAAAAGAAATCTCTAAGGTCTCCAAATCTCGAATGAGACACTCATCATGCATCATTTACCAATTGGCCTGCGCGGGAGCTCTACGGCTTAACGCGTCCGCAACTGCAGTACCTTTGCTAGGAACATAATGTCCTTCTGATCCAAGGAACTCCATCCACCTTCGTTGATGCATGTTTATGTCCTTCTGATCCAACAGATACTTCAAGCTCTTATGATCTATGTAAATGTCGAACTTCACGCCGTACAAATAGTGCCTCAAAAGCTTCAACGCGAATATCACAGCCGCCTATTCCAAGTCATGGACCAGATAATTCCTCTCATGCACCTTCAACTAGCGCGAACCATAAGCTATTACTCTCCCATGTTGTAACAAAACACAGCCTAAGCCGCTACCTAAAGCGTCGCTGTAGATCTCAAAGCCTTCTGTCCCACAAGGCAAGCATAGAATGGGCGCCGTGGTCGGATGACTTTTCAGTTCTTCGAAAGCTTGCGTACATGCCGGCGATCAAAAAAAAATTTGGTCCTTCCTCGTCAAGGTCGTGAGAGGTAACGCTATTCACGAGAAGTTCTCCACGAAGCGCCTGTAGTAGTCGGCAAGTCCCAAAAATCTTCGGACTTCCGCCGCTGAAGACAACACTGGCCACTCTTCTATCGCAACAATCTTCGCCGGATCCACAGCGATGCCCTCCCACTAACAATGTGCCCAAGGAACGCTACCGAAGAAAGCCAAAATTCACACTTAGAGAATTTATCATACAGCTGATTGCTTCACAGGGTCTCCAGAACAATTTGTAGACGCTCCGCATGATCAAACTCGGAATGGGAGTACACCAAGATATCATCAATGAACACTATTACGAACCAATCCAAATACTCCCTAAATTGTCTGGTTCTTAGTTGATAGTACCCAGACTTCAAATCCAGCTTCGAATATACTGTTGACCCAACTAGCTGGTGAAAAAGTTCATCGATATTCGGAATCAGGTACTTGTTATTCTCCGTTAACTTATTCAGTTCCCGATAGTCGATACAAAATCGCAGACTTCCGTCCTTCTTTTTCACAAAGAGGACCGGGGTGCTCCAAGATTACGAACTTGGGCGCACATACCCCTGATCTATAAATTCTTGAAGTTGTGCTTTTAACTCTGCCATTTCTCCTGGTGTTAAGCGGTAAGGGGACCGCGACACAGGTTTAGCACCCGGCACAAACTCGATGGTGAAATTGATCTCTCTTTGAGGTGGAGCTCTAGGAAGATCTTCTGGGAACGCGTCGGCAAACTCTGACACCACTGGAATACTTGCTAAGCTAGGCTTGGGCTGCTTAGCCTCTAAAAGAGCAAAGAACAGCTCAGCACCCTCATGAACTACTAACTTAGTCTCTTTTTTGGTGTTTTGTCCTAGTGTGACCCCTTAGGATTGTAACTGACATATGCATGCTGCTCCGAGAGTCAATCCACGCTTAAGGTCAAAAAACCTACGATCTTTAACAACAATGTTTCCGTTTGGTTTGCATATACATAATCGACAACGGAAAGCACTAGGACGAACCATACGAAAAGCTTAGATTCTAAAGAGCGAGAAGCCCTGCAACGAACAGTGCTCTCCACAACCAAGAGTAGAACAAACCCTGCTTACACAAGTCATAAGCCAGTAACTAATCATGCCATAGGTATAAAAGCTATAAACTAAACCGTACATGTCATCTCGTCGCTTTGCTCATGTCCTCCTGCCTTTTCCTTTATCTTCAGAAGCCCACTCCAACAATTATGAGCTATATGACCCGGCTTACCATAAGTATAATATATCGTTGGTTCTTGCCCAACGGTTGCTCCAAATTAAGTTTCCTTTGCCAATGGAGTACCACTCTGACATTCTCTGGTAATATGTCCTATCTTGCCACACGTATAGCAAGTAAGTGGAACTTTCCCTGTAACTGCTCCTAACTTAGCTTTCTTTGTCTTCGGGGCATCAGCACGACAATTGCGGGAAAGGTGTCCTGACTTGCCACAAGTATGGCAAGCATATAGAGCTTGACTAGTAGATGTTCTAGACCTCTTATGCCACCTCCTGTGGTATTCAGACTTTGCAGAAAAATAGAAGTTCGGTACCCTGCACACTGTCATCTTGTGGACTTTTGTCAAATCTACTTCCAACGATCGAGCCGACTCTACCAACGCTCGGAATCCGAATAACTTTGCTCCTACCAATAGAAGTCGTAAATCATCGCGCAGACTGTTATAAAATCTATTAACCATAGTATGTTTGTCCTCAAAACACAAACTCTACACAACGCCTTATCATGGCAAACGCATATAAATACTCATCAAATGAGTGCGCTCCCTGCACCAGATGCATGTTCAATTGCTGATCTGAGGCTCCTCTTATTACACTTTGCTCCATAATGCCAGCCGACATTGACGCCACCCTAGGGATAAGGGGACATACATGCCTCACATGATGGGCATTGATCATTGCGAACACTATCACATGATGGGCATTGATCAACTGAAGGAGGGGTCGCAGGCGCAACATTGGGCGCACTACTCTCCGTGGAGTGCTAATGTTGTGACTGCCCTGCACTGCTACTAGTCACCTATAGTTGTAGAAACACTCGATTAGCTGAATGGTTTTGGAATGTACTTTGTAGGCTCAATAGCATTATGAAGTAAGGTGTAACACCCCCATCCGTCACACAGCATATAACAGAAGGTCCAGTTGGGGTCCGACGCCATATACTACGGACAGACCAAGGAGTTACTAAATTGAAACCATAATCCAATATTTCTCATCCTAAAACAGAGTGCATTCTAGCGGAAGTAATTTAAAGGTTAAAATTAGAACCTAACAACATCATGAATGTCCACTACCACAACTAGGAATGTAAAACAAATACACAAATAAGTCTTGGCCTTAAGGCCTTACAAGATTTACTCAAATTAAACTGTCTTGCATACATCGGCACGTAGGCCGGCCACACATGAGTAATAAATAAAAGAAATAGGCAATTCGCTTTGGCCTTCAAGGGCCAACATAGCTATCCTAAGCTTCAGCCCGCTATATCCCGCTTAGCTCAGCTGCACCTGCAAGCAACATTCAACCGCAAAGGTGGCAAACAAAAGCAACGGTCAGCATTAGCTGACCAAATTCTAATGACCCCACCCCTCACTCGGGGTGGTGGTGCTACTTCCCTGCAAGCATTAGTATAAACATAATATAGCAATAGGAACGTGCAAATTAAGCATCATTCGCCAAAGACATTGGCACAAACGCCCAATGCCCCGTGCTCTCAAGGCACATTCTTGGTGCACAGGACCTCAAGGGTCATACCTCCATTCTCTGCGACGGTTTGCAACGTTTGAGCATTCAAGTCTTTCAGGGCCAAAGCAAAAGACAACACCCATATGGCTACGACAAAGTCATGGTGGATTAAAGTCCATACTTTGACTCCCTCCAAGTCGATCGTCATAGGGTTAGGTACAGTTCAGTTATTTCACGGTGCTCAAATCGTCGGGCGCAACAAGCAACGATGCGGGTCAGCATCCCCTTTCCCATCCGTATGATTCATAACATTGTTATGATCCTAAGCTAGCACTCAAGACCACCAAAGCTGAGCAAATTAAGCTCACTCCCACAAACTTGTCCCCCAGGTCTTCGAGAGACAGGCCTCACAACAATAGCCCTCAGGTCTCCATGAGACAGGCTTCTCAACAATACATTGCTCACAGGGAGCTAAAGCAGGCGGTAGCACTACCGCCGAGCGATAGGGGAAAGACTATCGCTTATTCCCCTTACTCAGGTGTTTTCCTGGGGACTACCCCCAGTACTCTCAATGCAGTCATCTACACACCCCGTGACTCCGAAAATCTACGTGATTACCACGAAGTCTTCCCCGACCTACAAACATACAAACATCACCAATCCAGACCAACCCGTTTGGATGGGCTTCACATAGCATCTCTATTCCATACTTCAATTCCGGATCTAAATGCAAACTAACGGGGATACGCGGATCTACCCGTCGGGAGAACCACTTCCACGTATTTGTGGAGCGTCTACCCTCTAATGCTAAAAGAAAGGACTTCACATGTCTAAGGGAGAGGATCATTACCCTCAAAGTCCACTTTGGCGCTAGAGGAGAAATTTAGACGGTTGAAATCGAACGCTCCTGCCTTTCCTCCGTATATACGAACTTGCTTTGCGAATCCGAACTCCAAATCTCGAACGTCGGCGTAAACTCTCCTTTGCGGCGCTGCTGCTCCTCAAGAAATCAAGGCCAAGTTCTCAACTCCAAAGGGAATGAAGTGAAACGGCCAAAACAGAGCTTTAAACCAAGCTACCACCACATGGTACCTAACTACCGCTGCACGGTACTGTTATTCAACGCTCGTTTTGTGGGCAACCGTCCAAGCCCTCAAATAACAGGATGACACGTGGCCATATGGTTATGGAATTCTCTATCGCCACGCGATAGGTAAATACCGCCAAGCGGTACCCGACGCTGGTTACAAAACGATCACCCACGCTAACGTCACGCGCTAGATGCTACCGCCACGCGGTAAATTCCCGAGAGATCTATCAATTTAATTAACCCTGTTATCGCCAGCGGTAAAACTAATGTCGGGGGGTAGCTTAACTCGACGCTCTCAACGTTCGCAATGCTTGTTATCGCCACGAGATAACCCGCTACCACCGCGTGATAGCACTCGATGCCAGTTGAGTCCACTCAACGCTCTCAATGGATGACACTACCACCGCGTGATATCAGCCTACTGTCAAGCGGTATCCCTTTTTCCTGCCTACAGATCTTTGGGGTGTTACACACATCCTAAGGATTCCGCTCCAGCGCCATATCTGGCGCGAACATCTGCACTCGAGCAGTTCCAGCATTCCTTCCTCATGGTCGTCGTCTTCGACTACGCACGTGTCCACGTCCTCATGCAGTTGTTGGAGGAAAAATAGGTGGAGCATTCCCACCTAGTTGCGGGCAATAGCGCCAGATATGGCTTGGCTGATTACACCGGAAGCGAACGTGCTCGTACTATTTTCTAGGTTGTTGATATATTTTTTGAGTTTGGGGTGGCGCTGGCTGCGGGGCCGTACGTTCCATCCTCAAATTCTGACGGAAGAGACCACCGCCTCTTTGATTTCCTCTACCTCTATTGTCCTGCCTCCTTCTACAGCTAGGCCTTGCTTCCATTGCTCCATCAGCGGGTCTCTTATTATCGGCATGGACACTCAAGTGGTCCACCTCTAACCCTTTCATTGTATCCACTATCTCTGCCAGGTTCGCGCCCGCTATAAATAAAAGCACTTGCCTTAGGAGACCTCGCAAGCCTGGGGCCTGTTGCTCCACCATAGCCTTTTGAGGCCTAAAGGCGTCTAAGATCATTGTAAGTGTCTATCCCAACTCCGACTGCTGGAACTAGGTAGGGACGGAAGGAGTGGGAGTGCCCGCTACTGGCTCGACATGCAACGGGATCTACACGAAAACGTACAAATCTAAGGTCGGTTTAGCTAATCGTAGGTTAACAACTGGACATACTTAGTGTGAATTACACATAGGCACACCACTGCTTCCGTTGTGTCAGTTTGTCTACAAACTGAACAATCGAGTGGGGGTGGCACCATTGTTCAATGACTTCTTTAGTTGAGGATCATTGCAAGCTGATACCATTTGTAAGACCCCCCCGGAACACAAGACACGACCGATGGGAGTCTTATGCCCAGAACAGCCGACTTGCGGTAATGCCAACATATAGGTTGACTGATACTACAAGTCTCTTATCCTGTCGGTAAAAACCAATATCATCCATGCTAACCCAACATAAAGAACAAACAGAAGTCAAAATCCACAAAAGTATAAAGTTCTACAAGTACATCAATAATATGAAGCATCAACAGGCTTCTATAATATCAGAGTATATAAAAACTTTTCTCAAAGGGCTATAATAAGAGTCTCTCAAAAACTCACATCCGTAATCGAAGGCAGCAATGGTAACGTCACGTCAGGCCCTGTCACCCTGGCCTGGCTGCCCTCCTGCACAACCTGTTGGTGCTCTATCTACGAGGCTTCCTCCTAAAAAAGAAGACGTAGCAACCGTTAGTACAAAAGACTAAGTGGCTATCACATCCACTCCCCTGGCAGCTCTTAGGAACTGGGAGGAGAAAGGAAAAGGGTATAATATATATATAGGGGCGACATTTATCGTGGGGGCATCATTCATCATGGTGGCAACATTCGTCATGGGGGTGACATTCATCGTGGGAGCGACATTTGGCATGGGTGCTAAATTCGGCGGGGGCGACATTCGTCGTGGGGGCGTGACATTCGTCTGAAAAACTAAATCCCAACCAAAAGTACCCCGTGCGGGCAACATTCGTCATGGATGTGACATTTATCGAGGGGGTGACATTCTTCTTGGGGCTACATTTGTCGAGGGGGCGATATTTGTCATGGGGGCGACATTTGTTGTGGGGACGTCACTTGTCGTGGTGGAGTCACTTGTTGTGGTGGCAACATTTTACATGGGCGCGACATTTGTCGTAGACTCGACATTAGTCAAGGTCGGCGACATTGGTTGTGGGCACCAACATTATACGTGGGCGACGACATTGGTCGGGGGTGGCGACAATGGTTGTGTAGGGCGACATTGGTCTTGGGGGGTGACATTGGTTGTGGGGGCGACATTGGTTGTGGATGACGATTTTTGTCGTGGGGGGCGACTAAATTCCTTCAAGCTCAATTGAAGTAACAAAATTAATGTATAGGCAATTGCACAAAGGAATAATAACAATCCATGTTCTTATTTAGACATTTGAATAAAGCTCAATCGAAAATTCAACTAATAGAAAGTTGTGGAATTGGATATTTTATTTCACAGGATTTGTTACATAAACTTATAGAAAGCTGTTATATGATATTGAAGACTATATCCGACTATTCAATTGTTGCAGACAATAGAATTGTATATTTTATTTCATAGCAATTATTGCAGGGTAAATTGTTGCTTAAAACAAAAGTTTATGTTGGCTTTCTTAAAATATTTTTTTTGGAAGCAATCTTATACAATTTCAAGTAGTAAAATGAAGTAGAAGGATGCAGAGTTAAATGAAATTTGGCTTTGCAGAAGACGGGTAAATGAGCTAAATGAAATTGTAGAGGGGAGAGATAATTTAGCTAGGGGGTGAATAATTTTTGACTCACTTACAGGACAGACTATATTATTGCAGGAACAAAAAGTTTCAGACATAATGAAAATCTTTGGAGATGATTGTACAAAAAATATAATTTGAACAAAAATATATTGAATGTAGATAAAATTAATGCACAATGAAAAAATTATAATGTTCATCAGCACACTTATGATTTGGAGATGATATGAAGCAAAAGCAGGAACATTTGCAAAAAAAATCTTTGGAGATGGTTATTGCTGATAAATTTGCAGAAAAATCGAGCAAATGTTGAACCTTGTGAGATGAAAGGAAGAGCTTTACCTGTGAGCTAAAGAAAGAACTAAAGGCAAAGGAAGTTGGTATCCCTGAGTTGTATCCCTAAAATTATCAAACCTATGCATAAACACTTAGCAGGATGAAATTATCAAACATATGTTATTCCTCCTGCTAAATTGCTAAGTTGTACTTCATTTAGCAGGACTACACTGGGAACATGAAATTATCAAGCATATGTTATTCATCCTGCTAAATTGTCATCTTAAGTTTAGCAGGATGACACTTAGAAGATCCCTAAATAAGTGTCATCCTACTAAGTGTCATCTTAAATTTAGCAGGATGACACTTAGGCTTCATTTTGTTTAGCGGTTGCGGTTGTAAATGGAGTTGTTGTAAATGGAGGTTTGAATGGAACTATTGGAAACTGGTTGATGGAAATGGAGATTTGTTTGGGTAGTCTGTGTTTGTAGAGCTGTTCGAAACAGAGAACCGTTTGGCAATACAGCGATGGCGTTTTACAAAAAAAACACATGTATAATTTTTTTTTGTTCCAATCTATATAAATTGCAGAAAATATATGTACGTCGAGATATGCAGCAGGACAACATACATACAAACATTCAAATACATGCAAATATCAAAATATTCAAAACATGGAATACATATGTTGAATACGCAGATACCTCAAGTACGTTCAAGTACCATGTAGTTGTTCGGCAATCGAGTCACGCAGCGCCGACATCTCCTCAACACCAACTCGAATTCCTCTAACATGATCTCCACCCGAGCTTTCAACATTTTGCCCTGATCTTCTTTGACAACCCTCTTGGTAAATGAAAATCTCGTCAAGATCACAAGCCTGAAAATGACTGTCTGAGCGGGATGGGTGTCTGCGAATATAATTATGCAATGTCATTGTTGCAATCACAATGTCTCTTTGCTTTGCCAAACTATAAGGCGGCATATCCCTAAGTATCTTCCATTTCTTTTTCCAAACTCCGAATGACCGTTCTATAACACTTCTTAACGATGAGTGTGCCCGATTGAATATTTCCCGGCGTCCTTGTATAGGTCTGTTGCCCCTTCTGAAATCTGGTAAATGATATCGTGTCCCTGAATATGGTTTCAAGAAACCACGTTGGAGAGGGTATCCTGCATCAACGACATAATATTTGCCTACAAGTTTTTAAATTTAATTTATGTCAAACAAAGTAATTAAAAACTACTGAAATCTTAAGAAATACAAGTCTCACCTGGTGAAGGATACGGAAAATTGTAACTTGGATCAATAAAGGGCACGGTGAAAAATACGGCTGTCATGAGTAGATCCTTCCCAACCCGCAAGTACGAATGTGAAACACATATTGAAATCACAAACCGCCATAACATTCTGTGTCGTTGTCCCATGATGGCCAATGTACGAAACTTGTTGATCAGCAGGAACACGAGCATCAACATGAGTCTCATCAATAGCCCCGATACAGTTTTTAAAGAACGGCATGTATCGAGAATCATTCAGAATTTGGGGGGGAATATCACGGAAAAGATGATCTACCGGCATAATGACATCTGCAGATAACCTCTTAATAGCAATGATTCCCTTTGAGAAAAACCTGCTTATAGTTTCTGTGGAGTGTTGGAATTGTTCGCCTGCAATTTGCATTGGAACATTATGACCTAAAATATGCAATGTAACTACAAGTACTTCTCAGGGTAAAGTTCTCCTTGATCCTTGCAGCCCATATTGTTGTGTGAGGAGTGTTAACAAATCTACAAATATGAGCTTCGACATTCTAAATGAACTGAAAAATCTATGAGGGTGTCCATCCAGAAGTTCACCAAGCCATCTAGACCCTGTTTGGCTTGATGTCATGCAAGAAACATTTGATGAAGAACCAGCCACAAATATGGCTGTCATTGATGCTAAATATTGTTGTCCACTCACTGCTCTATTACGACAAATCCGATCAGCTACTTGTCGTTGAGTCCCCTCATTAGAACTGTCAGTTTGATCAGAGGAATACATAATAATCTGCATTAATTGTAAATATCACAAAATATTAGACAACGTCATATTGTCAGTTTGATAATATAAAGAGAATTGAAGTTGCAATAAAAAGCTAACATAGAGATAACATTGGTCCATCACAGAGCAAAAAAAACATAACATAAAGATAACATGGGTCCATCACAGAGCAAAAAAACATAACATAAAGATAACATTGATCCATCATAGAGCCAAAAAAAACATAACATAATGATAACATCGGTCCATCACAAAGCAAAAACTATCTAACAGCCCGATCTTTTCTCATAACGAGTCTGCAGCCATCTGAGACGTCGATCCTTTCGAATGCTCATAAAGGTTTCAAGGTAATGTTTTTCTGACAGGACCATGGTGCAGTGGTCGTAGAAGTCGTGCACTGATTCATCCATAACTTCTTGGATAGTTTCTAGTTCTGCAATCGCCTCAGGAATGGTGTACACAGATGACGATATCTGGATGTGAGGAGGTTCCATCATGCACTTTCCAATAATGCGTGAAGTCTCAGCAATATCAGCTAGTGTCAAGCTCCTTGTTTTTTTATTTGTCATTTTGCTTTTTCCCTTATTGATCGTCCGTTTGTTCCCTGCTTCAACTGAATGTGTGGCATCATCAACAAATATGTCATGTTCGTCAATCGACTCATGCTCAAAATGTCTTGAATTGGGTGCCCAAGCTAAATCCCCACTTGCTACGACCTGGCTAAACATCATATTTAGCTTCTCCTCTAACTCAGGGGGTATTCCAGAGAACTGAAATTTCCTTGCACTTAGAAGGACCTGCGATGGAAAGTAATAACTATCAGTTGAATCATCTATTGTACAGTAATTGCAACAAAAGGTTTAAAATTTAAGTGCGTGCCTTGAGACGTTCAGTCCACCAATCTTCTGAAGCAACAATTGTTTTGCGTATTGGATCCCAACCCAGACCTGTCTCATGGCCCTTAAGTTCTCGCCATAATTTCCAATTTTTCTTTAGTTAATCCCACTTATTCTTCATTTGATTACGATCATAAGACTTTCCCGTACGAGCGAAGAAACCTGTGGTTAGGTTGGACCAACCATCCTTGCTAAAGTGCGTTGTTGGGCGATTACCCAACTCAATTTCTTTCAAGCAAAGGTCACAGAAAACCTAAACGTCAACGGCCTCCCAATTAGCACTTGCACCGCCTTCTTTATGCTTACTCATAACGCGTAAACTAGATGAGTGAAAAAAACCAAACATTCATTAACATAGACGAACACACACATGAACACTCACACATACAACACATACAACACATACACTCATACACTCCACACATCCACACATACAACACATACACTCATACACTCAACACATATGCACAAACAACACACACACATGAACACACACACACATGAACACAATACACATTCAAAATGTACATACACATATATACACACACACACACCACACACACACACACAAACACACATACACACACATACACAACACATACACAACACATACACAACACACACACACACACACAGAACACATGTACACACACACAACACATACATACACACACAACACATACATTGCACAAACACAACACATATACATTGTACACACACACAAAACAACACATACACACACACACACACCAGAAACACACATACACAACATATACATACCCCACACACAACACATAAACACAAAATCACACAGCACGTACACACACACAACACATACATTGCACACAAACAACAATAGACAGCACATACACACACATATCACATACACACAAACACAAGAACACATACACACACTCAACACCCTGCACAAACACATCACATTACACATCTACACAAACACATGGTATGAAGCAGCATAATAGTCAGGAAAAAAACACAGGTATACCTGCAAGCTGCAGCAGGAGGAGACGCAGAAGCCGGAGATGCGAAGGAGAGAAGCCTCCAGAGACAAGAGCGCCGGAGACTCGAAGGACAGAAGCCGCCGGAGAATGATTCGATCGGGAGAGACGGGGCCGCCGGAGAGAAGCCGATTCTCGATCGGGAGAGACGGTGTAACGCCCCCGATTTTTCTGTGATTATTTAATTCTTGCTTGGCGTTACGTCGATGCATTTTCTTGGCTTGTGTCATCTATGGAGTGTGGTCTTAACTCCTTAGAACTGATTGCACCATTTTATAGTCTATTGGCAAGATCTCCCTAGCAAGCCGGGTCGTTTTGGGTGACCCGGTGTGGCCTCTCGGGGGATGCTTGTGTTTTGACTTCGGGTGGGTATAACTCGAGTTCTGTTCGTCAAAAATTAATTTCGACTTCGTCGTTGTGTTCGTAGCGTGGATATTTAGCTACGGTGCGAATTTCGTCGAATTCCGAGGATGTTCGGTTTTCGCGTCGTTTTGTATTTTATGAAAAATAAAACTATTTAATAAATATTATATTAAATATTATTTTGAAAGGGTGCGGGTACTTGGCGGTTTTGCCTTGTCTTTTTGTTCATTATTAATTAATTAGCTAATTAAGATTAATAAGGGTGCTATATATAGAATAGTTTAGACTTAAGATAAAAGAAACCGCTCATGTTCACCTTCTTCCCCCGCCCGCAGCACCTGTTCCCGGAAAACAGAGAAATCGCCGGAACTGCTCCCCCTTCGGATGCCGATTCCGGGAGCGTTTGTGGACGGAATTCGATTCCGAAAGCGGATTTGGATTGCTCTCACCTACACCTTCATTCCTGCGGTAAGAAATTCAGTTTTCGTGGTGTTTCAAGGAGTCTCGATTTTCTAGGGTTGTCCATTTCCGCCATTAAAGCTCCAGATTTTCTGCTTTAGGTATTGTTGTTGCTGGTGCCGAGTAAGGATAAGGGAGGTCGGCCAAGCTTCGCTGGAAATCGAGGCAAGTGGTGTTTTTGCCCTTGCCTAGTGTTGTTCTCTTTTTTTCTCTTTGTTCTTGCGGCCGTAGAAAAGGCTGGTCTAGATTGTTTTTGCTATGTTAATAAAGCCCATGTTAGCCCTAGGTTAGAAACTCTATTCTTGCTTGAAATCGGGTACAAAAACTCAACTGTTGATAGAGAAGCCTAGTTCTCGGGATGTGTGAGGGCTTGAGGGTTGGGTCGATTCTTCCTGTGCCTTAGTTGTAGCCGGGTAGAGGGGCAAGGCTATAGTTTAATTTTTATGCAAATCTATCTTGCTTAGGCTCGGGTTGGGATGTATATGTGTTTGCCTGTGTAGTAGTTGTAGCAGAAGCCTTCCCGGTACTTAGACTTGCTGGAGTTAGCATTGGAGAATTCAGGGCTTGGCGTTGAGTGTGGTGCACACACTCAACGCCGGGTCTGCTTGGGCTTGGCGTTGAGTGTGGTGCACACACTCAACACCGGGTCTGCTTGGGCTTGGCGTTGAGTGTGGTGCACACACTCAACGCCGGGTCTGCTTGGGCTTGGCGTTGAGTGTGGCGCACACACTCAACGTCGGGGCTGCTTGGCCTGTTCTTGCGGCTAAGTACTTTGGTGTTGAGTGAGTCGACCTCACTCAACGCCAAAGTAGTTTTGTCGTTGAGAGTGGTGGACACACTCAACGCCGCAGTGTATTTTCGCGGTTAAGTACTTTGGCGTTGAGTGAGTCGACCTCACTCAACGCCAAAGCTGTTTTGTCGTTGAGAGTGGTGGACACACTCAACGCCGCAGTTTATTTTTGGCGGCTAAGTACTTTGGCGTTGAGTGAGTCGACCTCACTCAACGCCAAAGCTGTTTTGGCGTTGAGAGAGGTGGACTCACTCAACGCCACAGTTGGTTATTTTGCGGCTAAGTGCTAAGGCGTTGAATGAGTGGATCTCACTCAACGCCGTAGTTGTTTTGGCGTTGAGTGAGGTTAGCTCACTCAACGCCACAGCCTGTGTTGCTGAAGGCGTTGAGGGAGTGGACCTCACTCAACGCCGTAGCTGTTTTGGCATTGAGTGAGGTTAGCTCACTCAACGCCACAGCCTATTTTGCTGAAGGCGTTGAGGGAGATGACCTCACTCAACGCCATAGTTGTTTTGGCGTTGAGTGAGGTTAGCTCACTCAATGCCACAGCCAGTGTTGCAGAAGGCGTTGAGTGAGTAAACTCACTCAACGCCATAGCTGTTTTGGCATTGAGTGAGGTTAGCTCACTGAACGCCACCGTTCTTTTAGGCGTTGAGTGAGTTGGGCCCACTCAACGTCATGCCGTGTTGAGTCATCTCAACGCTTTTCCCTTACCTCGATTTTCTCCCCCGAGTGAATTCCTTGATTTTGAGGTTCCTTATCGGCTATATTTTTTTCCAAAAGGCCGAATCGTGGGTCGTGGTTAGTAATAGTGGTTTGAAGCTCTTAATGGGGGTGGTGTTGTGTAATTTAGCCGTGGCCACCCTTTTTTTTATCTTGCTCCAGGTACGGGCTGGGCAAGGGGGTGGGAGGTCCCTAGTGCTTTCACATGTAGACCCTTGAGCTTTGTTTCTTGGAAATGGTGGTGGGGGACTGAGTTTGCCTCCAACCCGGATCCGCGTTGTTTTTGCTACTACCATCTCTCACAGCTTAGGGTGTTAGACGTTTCTTCCTTTGTAAATTTGCAACGTTTGGGCTCATGGTAGCCTGGTAAACTCTGCAGGATTTATTTTTGGGCAGGGTTGTTGCTGTTTCCTCGCACTTAGTGCTTTTCTTTTTGTCTTGCCTTGGACAGTGGTGCTTGTTTCCGTTTGCTTACTCTTCTTGCTTACCTTTTAACTTAACATTTCCA
Source organism: Platanthera zijinensis (assembly GCA_039513925.1). Taxonomy (NCBI): domain Eukaryota; kingdom Viridiplantae; phylum Streptophyta; class Magnoliopsida; order Asparagales; family Orchidaceae; genus Platanthera; species Platanthera zijinensis. The sequence goes on from CM077082.1 coordinate 69,140,070, forward strand.
TACAGCTTACTTGTTTAGCTTGCTGAGGTATTCTTTTCTTATTTGAATGCCTCAGGTTTTGGTTAGTAGCCGATTATGCGGCTAGTTGTGTTGTGCTGTTGCTGGTGGTCTCTCGTACTGTGGAGATCAGTTCCTTGGTCTTGTGAGGTAGTTTTGTACTTCTTTCTTACAGACATACATATTTGTCAGTGGGTTCGTGTCAGTTTGTTGGCGCCCACTGATAGTTTTACCTTGATACTAGATATGTTATCTTTTTGCTGCTACCTTTTTTGGAGATAGTCTACTTGCTCTGGGGATGATTTATGCTAGGTTGCTAGTTACTTTTAAACCTAAAAACACTATTATAAGTATATCTCATGATCAGCATGTTTTATAAAAATCATCACTATTTTCCAAATAACGTAAAAAGATCGTTTTTCTATGTATAGTATAAACTAAATGTAGGGTCTTGCAGGGTATAAGTTGTCCTCTATGGGCACTTATGCACTCTTTTGGGATGTCAAACCTGAATAAAGTATTTTCCGCAGCATATAAGTATAGTTTTTAAATTGTGGACTAGGTGATCCACCGAGTCGAGGGATACGGCCTTTAAAAATATAACTGATTTTCTAATCATATAACTTATGAATTTTCATAAAGTATAGTTGATAGTGGTTTGTCTGAGCGTCGGCAGTTATCCTCTGCTCGACGTGGCATCATGACACGTGTTTTCTCCTACTCTGATAATCTATTTTCCTCGGAGAAAATGCGGGTTGTGACAGACGGGGCCGCTGGAGAGAAGCCGATTCGATCGGGAGAGACGGGGCCGCCGAAGAATCGAAGCAGAAATTTCGATCGGGAGAGACTTGCCGCCGGAGAATCGATCGAGAGAGACGGGCCCTTTCCTAACCGTGAATCGCCTGCTACGCAAACGCCATAAACCGGAGGTGTTGAGCTGCCTTTCGTCACGCGATGATTTGAACGGGGAGAAATGTCAAGCGGGCTGCGAGCGGAAAGGAAAGCGGAAAAACAAACAGGAAATCAAGCCCGGCCTCCGTTTCGCCAAAACTTCCTGGACAAAAACGCATTACCAAATGCACCCTTAGAGGATCCCTAAATTTAGCAGGATGACACTTAGAGGATCCCTAAATTTATCTAAGTGTCATCCTGCTAAATTTAGCAGGAATTTCATTTATGGAGATTGAACACTTAGCGGGATGAAACTTTAGCAAGTGTTATCATCATGAAAGTACTGTTAAAAAAATTAAACTGTACATTCTAGTTAGTGGTAAAGAAAAAGTAGTGGCATACCTCAAATTCACAGATTGACCAAATTAATGATCTCATTTCAAGGCTGGATGCAAACTTAGTTGTTTAAAATGAGGTGTTTTATAATCTAAGCAAAAAACCAACATGTGGAAAATCATCTAAAAAATTATAGTAAAAGAAGAGGTGTTTTATAATCTTATAAACTTTAACCAAAAAACCAACATGTGGAAGGAAGGAAACTGATGAACTAAACACAGGGAGAAGCCTGTGTGTGATTACAAATGAAAACACAAATTGATGAACTCTTTAAAAAACTCATAAAGTTGACCACAACAGAACTAAACTGAATTGTTTGCTCAGCTTTTTTTTATAACCTTGATTAAGGCTGATAATTGAACCAACAAAGAACTTGATGTTTGTTAGGAGCTTATGAACTATATGTTGGGCCTTTAAAGAAACAAAAATCAAATGTTTACTCATTATATATAAGCCTAAACTAAATCATATATTTAAACTGAAAACAGAAACAAAACTCGTATGCATATGCAATCACAATTGAAGTGCGAGTTGCGAGCCCATTCGTTACGAGCCCCAAAGCTGTGAGCCCATTCTGTGTTGCGGGAATGGTAGACATCAAACCTGAGAAGAAATGAATAGTAAGAAGGTTGGAGGGAATGATTATATAAAGCAAATAACTTAGCATGGCTTAAGCATGTCCTTAGGAGCTTGAAACAAACTAATTTAACCCCTCCAAGCATATCACTGAATCATCTTCTAATTTAACCCCTCCAAGCATTTAATCAAATATTTACTAAATAATAAAAACCTCAACTTCTATGAACCATCACATGTGTTTATAGAAATTACTAAACATGCACATAACCATATATGGTATAAACATATAAGATATTTTTAAAGTTTTTTCTGCAGTAGTTGATTAAAGGTTTAGCAGCTTTTTAAGTTGTTCTCATTGCCAATATTCAGCAGCGTGTAAGAATATAAGATATTTTTGGCTCAATAGTTGGTTGGTACCAAAGAAACTGCTAACATTAGAGATATTAAAAACACACTAAAATTTAGCATGAATGGGATTAATAAAAGAAACTGCTAACATCTGAGGTTAAATTAAGATTTTATACCATGATTGCATATGTTATTTTCAGCATGAATGAGGTTAATAAAAGAAACTGCTAACAGTTGATTAATAAAAGAAACTGCTAAAAGAAACTGCTATTTTCAGCACGAATGGGGTTAAATTATGCAATCATCAGCACGAATGGGGTTAATAAAAGAAACTGCTAACATATAATATTTTCTCATTGCCATCTGAAAGAAATTATGCAATCATGATGATGTATGTTAGCATACTAAAGCATACTAAACTAAAATTTGGGCCCAGCTGAAACCACACTAAAATTTTGGCAAAATGAGCAAGGTAAAATGAAAACAAAGAGGCTCTACCGGAAAACCACAGAGATCCTCTTACAGAGGCAGCAAAGCAAGAAACCTAGGGCTTGCGATGAAAATCTGAAGAAATCGGAAAATCTGAAGAAGAAAATGGATATCTGAACAAAATGACAGCATGAGGGCAGCGATGATGGATATCTGAATAAAATGAGTAACGGAGATGAAAATCTGAACGGAGTATGTTAGCAAATTAACAAACAAATTTAGCTATGTTGAGATGAAAATCTGAAGAAAAATTAATATTTTAAGGAGCGGAGAAGGAGAGGAGAAGCAGCAAAGCAAGAAACCTAAATTAGTAACGAAGAAGAAGAACCGGAGCAGGAGGGCAGCGATGAGGTAGGGATAGAGCGGCTTTACCAGAGAAGAAGAACTGGAGGAGCAATGCAGGAGGGCAATGATGATGGTTGAAGCAGCGAACGAAGTAGCGACGACGTAGGGCTTGCGATGGCGTAGGGCTTGCGACAGCGCACGACTGTGATGGGCTTGCAAATGACGGAGGTGTACGGGATCAGCGACAGTGTAGGGCTTGCGATGGCGCATGACTACGACGGGCTTGCGATGGCGCATGATTGCGACGGGCTTGCGAGGGACGGCGTAGGGCTTGCAGAAAGAGGAGGAGATGTTGCGAATGACGGAGGTATCAGGATTTTGAGGGGGGGTGAATAGTGAACTGAGAGATGAAATGTGTTTTAATTAAGTTTGATCCGGCCAAAAGAAAAAAATACCCCCTAGTTAACACACCAAAATATGTGTTAATGCGGGAAAAACGAGATATAAATGTTACACTATCTATGGATTAAGGCTTCCCTTGTATAATAAAGAGATATATATATATATATATGTAAGCAGTATTACAAGCAGGTGGTACAAGACTAATCAATATCAGAGTATCCAACATGTACAACAAGTGAGTATATAAATCTACACTAGCAGTTCTACTATCAATAGCAGTATATAACTATGATTCTACAACATGAAAGTAACTAAACTTGCATGAATGTCCATACAGACATATAAGTTAAGGATCGACTTAACAGTAAAATAACTCATCATATAAGAGTGTTCATACAAACTTATATGATAAGGATCTTATGAGGTGCAATGCAATGATATGAATGCAATATGATTACTCGCCCATGCTCACACACATGCTCACACACATGCACACTACTATGTCGACACAGACGTGTAGTTCCCACTTTTCGATAATGTAGCTAACTTCCCAGGCGTCATCCGTCGTGGCCAGACGGTGATAGTGGAGCGGGCTTCTCCACTACTAGGCGGGCATCCACACTACCAAGCCTAGGCCTCCGTATGCATCAACGCTAAGAACACAACAACGGAGCTCACATGAGTACTACGGCTCAGAGGGGTCTCGGGTAGGTGTGCGCCAATGACATATGTAAGACCCCATTTTTTTTGCTGCGCTACCGGGTCTTACGCCCAGAATCGTCGTTTTGCGGTGACACCAACACTCGGGGTGGTTGTCACTACAAAACGTCGATCATGCCGGCATTAATGATCATCAAAGAAGTAGAAGTACAATTATGAAGACAATCAAGTCAAGTCCACAAAGATCACCACATATATAAAAGAGAGCAATAGTCCACAATGAGTACAAAACATGAAAGAGAGTAGAAAAATGGGCTTAAGCCCGGTACATGTCTAATACAAATACTCTCTCACACACAACTCACACATCTAGCGGAAGCAACTGAAAACAGTTCTCGACCTGTCGCCAGTAGTAGCGGTAGTGCGCAGCAACTGCTCCTCATGTCCTGCCTCCTTATCCTGGTGGTGCTGATGCTCCTGTTGCTCGGTCCCCTAAAATGATGTGGTCCAACGACCGTTAGTCAAAAGACTAAGCCACTATAATCCTCGCCTCACCCTCACGACTCCTAGGCACTGTGCGGGGACGATGAAAGCGGAGGACAACAAAGCAGAGTGGAACAAGTAGGTGAAAACTACCCTAGCAGGTGTATGTACAAAAGAACAATAACAATGAAGCAGTAATGTAAACAAGTAAAGTAGAGCATTAAGTGCATGTAAAGTAAACTATGGATTAAGTAACCTTAACTTATATGAATGCCCATACAAACTTATAAGTTAAGGGGTCTTTTGCAAGGCTCCTATTGTATAAGCTATCTCATACTAGTGTACACGTTGGAGTGTCAGGTTTAATGCAGGTATGAGTGTTGTGATATGTTATGTCATGATTCATGTAAGTGCAACATACATACACGACTCTATGCGCATAGACCTTTAGTTTCCCCATTTTGGAAGCTAGTTTCACTCCCAGGAGCCTCTGTAGTGGCCAATGGAGATAGTGGGTTGGGCCACCCTACTCCAAGGAGGGTAACCGCACTACCAGGCCTAGCCCTTACCTACGCCTCTGAAGGACACACCAGAGTCACCACGTACTATGCTGACCAACCGCCAGTCTTTTCCTTAGCAAAATGAGAACCACATTTGCCGAGTCAATGTATCGACGTCGGTGTGATCGACCGTCTAATACCGAAGACCCACCACTTTATGCACATGCAACCATGAATTTCCCGAGCCATCAGCTCCCTGGACTAACTTGTCTGTTACAACTACCCTCCGAGCCTTCGGCTCGCCGGGCTAACTTGCCCATTTCCGCTACCACCGAGCCTACTGATGAGTCTGATTTATATAGGGTTTTTCGGACTCATCTTTTCTCACTCGTGCATGGCATTTCAATCGGTAATCGGTTATACTTTCTTCGTTTGGTCAATGACTACTCTGTGCACTGCTTTGACCCGAGGGTGTGCAATTGCGCATTTTGTTGTCGGGGGTAAGCACATGGTGCTCCCCATGTCTCTTTCCGGCTGTTATTTGTTGCATTTCTGTGATGCTGGAGGGTCCCCTTATGATTTATTTGTTTGCGTGTAGGTGGTCAGTTTTCCCACAAGTCTGGAATTCAGACTTGTGGAAAACACACGACCGTGCATTTTCTTAGCGCACGTTTTCTTCCTGGTCGTGCGTTTTCTACAGGTTTCTCTGCAGGATTGACCAACTCATGCAATTTCTTCACACACAATTTCTTCGGAACCGTGCGCGAAGGAAACACACGGTTTTCCTGTAGCTGCCTTGATTTTTTGTGCTCAGTGGTTAATCGTGTGATTTGCTCATGCACGGCAGAAGTGCTCGTGCGCGAGTAAAACACATGGTTCCACCTGCTTGCCAGAAATTTCTGCTTACTGTTGTTACCCGTATGTTTCCTTCACGCACGGGCGGAAGCGTCCGTGCGCAAAGAAACGCACGGTTCAACGCTTCTTCTGCAAGCTTGTTCTGAAATTTAATATCGCACGGTTAACACACGGTCATGCGCCAAACTGTGCGTGACCATTATTTCTGACTTCTCTATTTAAGCTGCAGGGCTCATTCGCCCAAGGGATCCAGCCCGCCATTTCCGCTCCTATGAGCGGGAAAACCTTCCTCCTGCCATTTTCTTCTCTCTCCTCCTTAGAGAGCTCGTCCGGCCACCATTCTCCCTCCAAAAGTTCTTAATAGCTTCATCTTCGGCCGCCATCATCTTCTCCAACCTCAAAGCTCCGTTTCAAGCTCTTAGATGTTGCATACGTGGAGTTCTTCGGTCAGATTTAACCCGACGTCTATTAACGAAGAAGACGGGCTATTAGAAGGAAGTGACAACCCTTCTCAACCCCGGACGTCATCTGTAGACCGAGCACGGATAAGTCCTGACAACCCTTGAATCCGGTCCCGAATCTCGAAAAGTCTTCGTGCGTTTGGTTGTATCTCTCCCCCTTCTCTTGTAGTAACTTTGCTCTTGATTGCGTGGTTGTTGGATTGATGAGTAATAACTTGATTTGCTTAATGATTTCAGGATGTCTATGTATTGACATATTTTAGTTCTAGATTGTTTTGGTGCGCTTCCATCTTTTGTGTTCTTGACGCGATAGTGTCGTCCTAACAATTGTTAGGAGCGTGCGTGGCGAAGAGGTGATTGCGACCCTCAATGGTTTGTCAATCCTCCTTATTACTCACTTGAGTAATCCACCCAAGCGACGCGATGAAGGCGTCCCGCAATAGTTTTATTAGTGTTAAAATTAGGAAACCAAAAATCAAAACCCCTTGTTACGTTGACACTCACAATTACTCTTTCAATAGCAAAACCACACTCTCAATCTGCACTCCTCGAGAGATCGATATCCGGGGATTCAACTCCTCAACTTTTATTACTTGACGACGATCGGTACACTTGTTGAAAGTGTCATCAAGTTTTTGGCGTCGTTGCCGGGAAGTGCAACCGTTGTGTATTTTTTTATGGGAAAAGTTTTTCAAGTGTTTTTAGCACTTTGATCGTTTTTTAGTGTTTTTATGACAAATCCAAATCCCAGGGATAGAGGTGAAGATCTTGGAGTAGATCTTGACACCGCATGAGCGAGGCGAGTTCGCCAGCGTGTCGATGTTGCTGAAGAAAGAATGGAAGATTTTGGTCAAGGAGGAAATGACCATGGTGAACGGGTCATTGAGGACCAGGAGGTGGTCCAACCACGCATTAGGACAATGCGAGACTTCACGACCCCTACCGCGGGAAGTGTTTACCCTGGCTTCGGCCCGGCCATCGTAAACAACCACTTTGAGATAAAGCCTGCCATCCTCAACATGATCCGAAATAACATGCAGTTTTTGTGCTTGCAAAGTGAGGATCCGTAGCTCCATCTAGCGGAATTCTCAGAGATTTGTGGCACCTTCCGCTACGCCGACATTACTGACGATGTGGTGAATCTAAGGCTATTCCCGTTTTCGCTGAGGGACAAGGTGAAAACCTGGCTCCACGCTATTGCTCCCGGGACTGCAACTATGTGGGAGGCTCTTTCCACGAAGTTCCTAGCTAAATTCCACCCGGTGGACAAATTAGTGAATGCCCGAAGGGCGAGCCACTTTCCGACAGCTGGACCAGGAAACTTTGTCCGAGTCCTGGGAGAGATTTGCTGATCTGCAGCGTCAATGCCCCCAGCACGGCTGTGAGCCGTGGAATTTGGTGGAAATATTTTATTTTGCTATTGAGCCTAATTACAAGGCTATGATCGACGCGGCGGCTGGAGGCGCTATCATGAACCTGACTCCTCACGAGACGTTGCGGCTCCTTCGCGACACCGCTTCTCATAGTACGTATTGGACTGCTCGAAGAAATGCACATAGGGGTGCAAGAAATTTGTTCGAGGTGAATGTTGTGCAACAGCAAGCTGAGGCGAGCCATCCTACGATGGATGGAATGATGATGCTGACCAGATCGACCCCTCCTCTGGCTCGGGTGATGGCTATTTCATGCCAGGGTTATGGAAACCCCAACCATCATACATATGAATGCCCAGCTGGAGAAGCTTTTGCTGATCCCTCAGGTATATCTACTAACGAGAGTGTAAATTTTATAAATAATTAGAACCGCGCTGCTCCTTATAACAATACTTATAACCCGAATGCGAGAAATCATCCGAATTTCTCCTGGAACCAAAATGCTCCCGGTCAAAGGTGGCAGGGAGGCCAGCATCAGTTTGATGCTCAAGCCTCTAATAGCAAGCTGCGACCGCCGCAACCGGGTTATAATCAGAATGCATAGGGGACGCAAAATAGTGCGTTGGAAGAGATGATGGAGAAATTCGTGGAGATGGCCCAATCCAACATGGCCACTCAGACCGCCTCCATGAGAAACTTGGAGACGCAGCTGGGGCAATTGGCCCATGTGTTCTCTGACCGTACTCGCGGTGCCCTCCCGAGCGACACGGAAAAAAATCCTCGTGAGCAAGGGAAGAGTGTCGGGGAGGTGGATGAGTGCAATAAAAATTAAGTGGTCGTAAAGTGTGAGATAAATGGGGTTGATACGGTGGCCTTATGTGATTCCGGATCTTCTTGCAACATTCTTGCTTTGTAAGATGTTGAGAAATTTAATTTAAATATTGAGTTGAATGTCCGAAAATCGCTCATGCTAGCCGATGGGTCGGTAGTGAAGACCGACGGTGAGATAAAGGAGGTGGAAGTGATCTTGAAAGGGGCTATAGTGATCACGTATTTCCAGGTGTTGGGACCATTGGGGAATAATTCAAAACCAATCTTAGTTGTCCCCTTCCTAAAAGCTAGCGAAACGACGTTGCAGTTTAACGCGAGCGCCATCACCTTGGCAACAAAGGTTGCTTTGCCTTTACTGACATCCCTTCCCCCTATAATCCAAAATGAACCTAGAAAAATGTTGAAATTGAATGTTGTGTTATCTGATTGTTTGCCTAGTGCAACTGAGACAGGTGTGCTGCAGAAAGAGGAAGACAAGGCTATGAAAGTGGCAGAAATGATGATGATAGCTGAAGAAGAGACGAAGACAGAGTTTCTTGGAGTTAAACAAGATTCGGATGAGAAGAAGCGTGAGCGGAGCACGGCTGTTGAGAGCGTGCATAAAATAGATTTAAAGACTTTTATTGAGCCGAATAAATTGTGTAAAACTGCTAAACAGGTTACTTGAGCTGATCTATCACCCGCAGCGGGTGAGGAAAGGATGCCTCCGGACGGAAAATCCAGAGCTACCTCTAAAGTGGATGGGGTGGTTGTTCCTCCATGGCAATCCCCATCCGTAGATAAAAAAAAGGAGAACTGAGAAAGCACAAGGCGATGGATTTTTCCCACCGGCGGAAGAAGGAAGAGGCTAGGGGCAGGGGAGATTCGTCTTCCCTGGGCCCTAAAGCTTTCGCTTCTTCCTCATGCCGAATGACTGGGGGGATCTATCACAAGTCAGCATTTAGCTGAGAAGTGAAGGATCTCCGGGGCCCTCCCCCTTTCTTTTAGTTTAATTTTTTCTTAAAGTTGTGTGTGAGTTTAGACTTTATCATTGCGTAATGAACTTATGCTCTGAATATTATATAAGACTGCTAATACAGGTATTTGGTCCACCTTAAGGACGGTAAAGAAAAATGGCTTATGGGAGACAACCCAATTTCGCTGCTTTTAATTTGTTCAATTATGCTACTGTGATTATATGTTTATAGTATTCGTGCTTGGAGGTATTCTCTTTTGAAGGTGGAGTTCGTTTGGGCCATGGACTTTCTACTGAAAATAATGCCGATCTTCCGGTATACTCATTTGCTGAGCATGGGGTAACCTCTCCCCCAACTTTTATTTCATTAATTTTATTGCAAATCTTGTGTTAGGTCGTTTAGATTAAGTCTGGTGGGGGAGAGTTATGCGAGTTACCTGTGCACGTGCATTACTATCACTTTCATACCAAAAGCATATTTTTATTTTCCGTTTTCATGAAATCACGTCAGCATCGTGCACCTACACCCACATGAGCGCGATCTTAACCACGTGCGCGGCTCGAGTCAAAGGTATTTCTTTTGTGTAAACTATAAAATAGCGGTACTTGCTTAGGATTTTAGGATAGAGTAGTGCGAAACTCATGCAGTTCTCCTAATTGAGTGCCCGTGATCTGTGTAGAAATAGTATAGATTTAATTTTTCTTTATGCTCGTGGATTTATACTTTTTCTGCAAATGTAAATATTGTTTGTACTACTCAAAAATGTTGAATCTGGTGTAATCGAACTTTAATGTAGGGATGTGTGTAGTCGTCACTAGACTCATTTTGCTAGAGTCGGGAGGAGGGATCACCTTTCTTGGTGGCTAAGAACTTGCCCCAAGCTACTCTCGAAACATTGGTACATGGTTAGTCAAGCGTGAGCGTGATGTAGGCCATCATTTTTCCCGGTTGAGCCTTGTATCCCGTCCTAATGTAATCCTTGTTAGCCTATGTTGTGCATATCCCTCTTGTTGATTTAGCCCTACTCCGTGATCACCAAAGCCTAAAAGCTTTTCCCAGTCGCACACCCCAGTCTCTAAATATTAGTGGATTACTTCTTGCATTTGGTGATGTTGTTGTGGTGCAGTTTTGTGATTGTGAGTTGGAGTTTTCATGTTAATATATGTTGAATGTGGTATAAAAAAAATTGGAAGAAGAAAAGAAAAGAAAAAAATTGTTGTTTGATATGAAATAAGAAAATGAAAAAAAAAATTCCATTTGTGATTTTATTTCTGTGGCGGTAGGCGGTGCACACACCCTTGTTGTCAAGTTCGAGTCTGGTGGTGTGGTGCACCTGCAATTTTTGGTTGCCTGGAAGATAATATTTTATATGAGCTCATTTGGGTTGTGCGTAGCCGCTGTTTTTACTCTTTTTGCATTCTTACCTACGTATACACCCAAGCCTCATTATTATCCCAAAGTACTACGGATTCCCGCTTGAGTCAAACTAGCGTCGTGGAGAGAGTGTGAAAGGGCAAGCGTATGGTCCCCGCCATTGATGGATTTCTTTGGAGGTGATCACGAGCCCCGGTCTTTGGCAATGCTCATCTGAGTGGTCTGCCTACTTTCTTCCTATGTATGACCGAACGATTCTCCAGAATTCCAATTTTGAGTAGATATAATATTTATTTACGTTTGTCGAAAAGTATAAACTCCGTAGTATAATTAAAAAGTTTATCTATTATATTTTCTATGCCCATGATGTATTTGATTTCTCGCAATACTTTATTTGGAAATTACTAGCTAGCTAACTGTTTTCTAGTCCACGGGATGATGATTTGCTCGAGACGAGCAAATATTTAAGTCTGGTGGTGTGATGAGTCTGATTTATATAGGGTTTTTCAGACTCATCTGGGCCTATTTTCTCACTCGTGCACGACATTTCAACCGGTAATCCGTTATATTTGCTTCGTTTGGTCAATGACCACTATGTTCACTGCTTTGGCCCGAGGGTGTGTAATTGTGCATTTTGTTGTCGGGGGTAAGCACATGGTGCTCCCCATGGCTCTTTCCGGCTGTTTTTTGTTGCATTTCTGTGATGCTGGAGGGTCCCCTTGTGATTTATTTGTTTGCGTGCAGGTGGTCAGTTTTCTCCCAAGTTTGGAATTCAGACTTGTGGAAAACGCACGACCGTGCGTTTTCTTAGCACACGTTTTCTTCCTGGTCATACGTTTTCTGCAGGTTTCTCTGGAAGATTGACCAACCCGTGCAATTTCTTCACGCATGGTTTCGTCGGAACCGTGCGCGAAGGAAACACACGGTTTTCGTGTAGCTGCCTTGATTTTTTGTGCTATGTGGTTAATCGTGCGATTTGCTCACGCATGGGCAGAAGTGCCCGTGCACGAGTAAAACGCACGGTTCCACCTGCTTGCCGGAAATTTCTGCTTTCTGTTGTTACCCATGCGTTTTCCTTCACGCACGGGCGGAAGCGTCCGTGTGCGAGGAAATGCACGGGTCAACGCTTCTTCTTCCGCAAGCTTGTTCTGAAATTTAATATCGCACAGTTAACGCACGGTCGTGCGCCAAACCGTGCGTGACCATTATTTCTGACTTCTCTATTTAAGTCGCAGGTCTCATTCGCCCAAGGGATCAAGCCCGCCATTTCCGCTCCTCTGAGCGGGAAAACCATCCTCCTGACGTTTTCTTCTCTCTCCTCCTTGGAGAGCTCGTCCGGCAACCGTTCTCCCTCGAAAATCTCTTAATAGCTTCATCTTCGGCCGCCATCATCTTCTCCAACCTCAAAGCTCAGTTTCAAGCTCTTAAGTGCTGCATATGTGGAGTTCTCCGGCCAGGTTTAACCCGACGGCTATTCACGAAAAAGACGGGCTATTAGAAGGAAGTGATAGCCTTTCTCAACCTCGGACGACATCTGTAGACCGAGCACGGACAAGGCCCGACAACCCTTGACTCCGTCCGCGAATCTCGGAAAGTCTTCGTGCGTTTGGTTGTATCTCTCCTCCTCTTGTAGTAACTTTGCTCTTGATTGCGTGGTTGTTGGATTGATGAGTAAGAACTTGATTTGCTTAACGATTTCAGCATGTCTATGTGTTGACATATTTTAATTCTAGATTGTGTTGGTGCGCTTCCATCTTTTGTGTTCTTGATGCGATAGTGATGTCCTAACAATTGTTAGGAGCGTGTGTGGCGAAGAGGTGATTGCGACCCTCAATGGTTTTTCCATCCTCCTTATTACTCACTTGAGTAATCCACCCAAGCGATGCGGTGAAGGCGACCCGCAATAGTTTTATTAGTGTTAAAATTAGGAAACAAAAAATCAAAATCCCTTGTTATGTTGACACTTGCAATCACTCTTTCAATAGCAAAATCACACTCCCAATCAGCACTCCTTGAGAGATCGATATCCGGGGATTCAACTCCTCAACTTTTATTACCTGACGACGATCAGTACACTTGCCGAAAGTGTCATCACCTACCGCTCGGATAACCCAACCAAGCTAACCTCCTGAGTCATCGGGGTGAGTGAAAGGTGAAGCCCTAGTTTTACTAATTGCTCTTTAACCTTTTAATCTTACGGTTTAAGGTTAACCTTGGAATGCCCAGGTCATTCCCTGTGAAGGGCTCTCGAGAGTACTAGGAACTACGATGGGCTGAAGCTCAAAGCTCCCTTTCGCAAGGTACTTATTATTGTTGGTATCTACCCATATCCAATCCCATTTAATGTTATACTAAATCTAACCCTAGTATATTTTGACTCTCTCTCTCCACAGGAAGAACGATCTTTCGTCGATCCCGAGCACCACTTAACACTAGTCAACCCAACATCCTCCCCATCATGACTCCTAATGATGAACTCATTTTCACCTTACCAAATAAGTATACTATTAACCCCAACTCCCTATGTCCAACCTACATTATGCAGGCTCATGGTTTCGACGGATTAAACTACGCGTTCTTAGGTTTGGTAATTAAAATAAATACGTAGCGAGTGGTTTTCTCTAATTAACACTATCGGTTACTCAAGCAATTAATGGCACAATTTTCAACAGCAAACAACACAAATGGTCACTACCCCTTAAAGAGATTGAACAAGGGCTATATGTCAATGTTTGCTCAAGCGAATAGGACCAACCCGATCCGGACAATTAGCAATTCAATTTAAAATTATTCGCTAGCGTTCACAAACCCAACAAGAGAGGAATCCGGACTAAATAGCGATTTAAAATAAATTCCAAAATCAATTCCCAAATTAATTAAAACAAGGTATACCAAATCACATGAACTCGAGGAGAAATCAAAGATAATGAATCTGATTTCTTCTAGCGTTCGCGCGATCTACCCGCTCCGAGTTATATGAAAAATATTCGGAAGAGAACACGCTAAAATTTCAGATTTAATTAAGCACGAATTTCAATATAAATCAGGACAATTAACTAGCCTTCTATTCCACCAATTCTCACAATAATTTAGAAGAAACACACGAAGAGTTAGTTTAGAAATCGTTACCCAATTCCAAGAAAAAGGCCGTCCACAAGGTGTGTGGAGTAAGCGCACACGATGGTGGTTGAATCTATCTCCTCACAAGTCCGCGGATCCGCACCGGACGATGAAGCCGCGAGCCGTTTTCCTTTGCAATAACCCTAGAAGAGGGAGAATTTAGAAATCCAATATATATAAGGAATGAAGAGAGAGGAAAGGTGGTGGTCTATTCCTTTCAGGGGGGGTGGCTTGGTTTTGTGATGAGGGGGCTGCTGGGGTTTGGTTGGTGGTGGAAAGGTGGCCGGGAGTTGTAAAGGAGGGAGAGGAGGTGGCGGCTAGGACAAGGCCAAGATTGAATGGTGGTGGTGGCCGGCGTCTTAGAAGGAGATGGGGCTCAGGTTGGTGGAAGGGGGGTGGCCGAGAGGCTTTTGGAGAGAGAGGGATAGGGTGGCCGAGATTAGCAAAGGAGGAGGATAGGAGTCCGAGAAATAGAGAGGGGAGGAGATGATGGCCGACGGCCAAAGAAAGAGGAAGAAAGGAACAAGGGGGGGCCGAATTTTGAGAGGGAGGGGGAGCAAATCTCTGTACATTTTTAGGATTCAATTTTCTTATTTTTCTTCTCTACTATTCTCTTCGTACCATGGCTATATATAGCCTACACAATTCCATCTCCTCCATTCAAAATTTAAAATGAAACTATGATGGTTATATGCACCCATCATGAAATAAAAACAATACAAAAAATTAAATGCATGAAAAAAACACTCTTGATGGTTATAGACACTCATCATACATATAATGAAATAAAAACTTAAATTAAATTGCTTAAAATAAAAATCGCTAAAATATATAATTATAATTATTTAATTTATAATTATATATTTTGTTTGATTGGCGGCGGCGGACGTCGAGCAAAACATGTAGTGACGGCGGTGTTGGCGAAGAACGTCGTGGTAGAATTTCATCTTCGAGCTTGCGGCATCGATCGTCTCAATCCTCGAACTCTCTATGATGGGGATCAACGGCCGCATCAGCATCGTCGTCATCAATCCTCCCCCCACTCAAAATTACTCATCACCGATGAGTGGCCCGTGAGGGGAGAACAGTTAAAAGAAGCAGCAATATGGGGCAAATCTGGTCCCGCTATCCATGTCATAGTACCATGAACATCCATCAGCACTGAGAACCTGTCAGGCATAGAAACAACAAGAATTTCTAGGAAACTCGAAAGGGTGTCAAACAAAAGAAAAATAACTGAATCTCACCATCCGGTTCAAGAACCAAGGAGTCTACGTGGAGAATAGACACGGAAGAACTAACACTCCCAAACCCAAGAGAACGTTTAGTGGGCGAGAGAAATGACGGAGAAAGCCACTCAGGTGGAATAGAGACGTAGAGTAAAAAGTCCGGAAACTTGAAATAAAGTGAAACAGCATGTGCTTTATAAAAATCTGAAAGAAAAGCATGAAATCCACCGTTCTTAATAATCATGGATGGGTCGGCGTTCCTACGTATTAAATTATTAACGGAGCCAGAAGGCATCTGCTCGGGGACTGACAAGAATAAACCAAAATCACTAACTCTAATGTCATATAGTCTCGGAAGGGAGCAGAAGTGCGTGTGACATAACTTAAGATGAAACGCTAACGTCCTAGATACATGAGGAGTGAACCCATGTGCTACATGACTTGACCCAAATGCGGAGGATAATGGGGTTAAGTCAGGTGGAACGGGAGCCTTATAATCAAAAATGATTTTAATGGGCTCCAAAACCGCAGTCATAATCTTAACTTTAATATTCTTACGCTTGGAATGAAGATATGCCAAGGTGAACCGCTCATTTTGAACAATAGAGTTGGATGCTACCAGGTGCGGTGAAAAGACCAAATACTAGTGCGCTCAACTTACTAATATCTATACGCTGAGACAACGCCAATGTAGGAATTAATAAAGTGGGTGTGGCACAAAAACTCAGACGAGGACTACCGGTTCCACGACCTAAAAAGTCATCTAAGATAGACAAATAAACCGAAGGAAGGGTCGGTAAAATCAATCCGGGGATAAAATCCAAATCAGTAAAAATTTCACCCAACGGTGAAAACATCAAGGAACTCTCATTCGGGTGTACAACCAAAGAATCGTCCAAAAATACCCTTCCCTCAGATAGTAAATCATCCACAATAACACTAGGGACATCGTCACTCTCAGGCTCCTCAGATGACTCGGAAATAATCTCGGTGGGTGCAATCGTAGGCTCTATCACGATGGGGATCGTAGCCTGGAGAGGGCACTAAATACTAGGGTAGTCAGACACAACACTAGCATAGCATGTAATAGGCAACGGAATACTCTCACAGATCGGACTATCATCATCATCCCATACATCGTCTTCTAAGTCACTAGTGATTCCCTCAATGTCAGCATCCTCATGGGTATCATTCACAATCTTGGGAGGCATAGACGACGCAGCTAAAAGAAGGCAAGGCCCTAATAGTAACATCACTCGAGTCCAAGACATATGACCTATAAGGCATGGTGTCCCTAAAGGTGGTATTAGGTACACTATGGGCAGGCCGACTGTTGGGTATTGTATCCACAATGTACCTGATTTGAAGAAGTCCCTGAACAAGCTAAGGTGAATAGATAATGTATTTGATGATTTTCTTCAAGTTGTGCTTGCAGTTATTCCACGCTAAGTACACACAAATGTCAGGGTGCAGTGGGTCAATATACACGGGTCTGCGCAACGTAATCCCTCGTTGAACAGATCAGTATGTTGGCTCACGTGTACTCTCTCTATTGGAGTGTACTTATTTTCAAGTACATGGTTGAGATTGATCGAGAGCCGAAGAGGAGCAAGGATGGGTCAAATACCAACTCATGGGAATAAAGACGAATATTCGTCTAAGTTAAATTCGACGGGAATCAATAAGTGATTCTCGCCGATTCGACGGGAATCACTAGTGATTCTCGCCGAATCGTCGAGAATCACTCGCCGATTCCCGCCGACTGCATCCGGCTGACTCAACGCCTTCAAGAATTCTGTTAAGTCAGAATCGTCGAGAATCAATAAGTGATTCTCTCCGAATCGTCGAGAATGACTCTGCATTCTCGCCGATTCGTCGAGAATGGTTTTGATTCTCGCCGATTCACTCCAGATGGCAAGCTTTTCAGCTAAAATTCTACCAAGGATAATTCGACGGGAATCATAAGTGATTCTTGCCAATTCGGCGAGAATCACCAATGATTCCCGCCGAATTTGCCTTAGGCGATTTCTACCTGCTCGCTGGACCGAACCAAGATATCAGGCGCTGTTTGGACCGGGCTTAGGGTTTCTCCTTGTGGGGCCCACAACGGTCATTTAGGGTTGGTCTACAGTATAAATACTCGTGTATTTCGAACTCCAACGGTAATCAATCACGAGAAATCAAAGCCGCCGAGCGTAACCTAGCCGATCGCGAAACTCGTTCCGTCGCCGTCGCCGTCGCCGCTCGCAAGATAGTCATCGCCGCTGATCTTAGAGGTCATCTTTGATCGTCCGGCGACAGGACCGAGGCTAAGCTTAGTGTCTCACGTTTCTATCTTGAGATCCTTTGTCTCTTGATTTGTTGAGCGGGAATATTTCTCCCCTCCGAATCGATTGAGACGATCAATCCAAGTAAGATCGTTGGTAGACCTTGCTAGCTTCGTCAAGAAGTTTGGATCTACAAAGCATCGCCGCCGCAATCCTTTGCCGCCGCCGATCTCGGGAAGATCCTCTCCAAGAGAGTGCTCCGATCGTGGACTCTTCGTCTTCATCAAGAAAACTTCATTGAACGAAGAGGGACATCGGGTTCTCCAAACGTAGTTTGTATTTCTTGTACATTCTATTTTAACTTTGTTGTAAAGGAACTTTGATTCCTCGTTGTAGGGTTGGGTGCAACCCGCAATGGAGGAGTAGTGACTCCTTCGGGTGGAAGGGTTTCTTCCATAGTGTGAGGATTGGATTTCAATCCGTTTGGTGAAGTGACCGAGTCGTCCCTGGTTGGGAGATAGGTCGAAGGGGGAGACTGGACGTACCCAAATCGGGGAACCACTATAACTGCTTGTGTGTTTCTGTGTTGTGGTTGTTTTTGTTTTCATGTGCAGGTTAATTTTTAATTCCGCAAAAGACTGCAGATCACCTATTCCCCCCCCCCCCATAGGTGAAGATAGTTGACACTAGATAACTTTCAAGTGGTATCAGAGGGAGGTTACTCGTCAATAAGATTTACACCTTGAGTAAGTTCCTGCCTCTAGTGTCAAGAAGAAAACAAGACTCAAGCATGGAGCTATATTCTGATGTCTCTCCTCTGAGACTCCCTGCCTGCACAACGGAGTATTACCCCATCTGGAAGATGAGAGTTATGTTTTATCTGGAGGCCATTGACCCACGCGCATCATTCATTATGGAAGAGGGTCCCTTCATTCCCATGAAGGCTTCCATATCTGGAAAAGATCTTCAAATCCCCAAGAGTCCCGAAGAGATGTCTGAGACTGAGCTCTCACTTTTCAACCTGGACAAGCTGATTCGTCAGATCATCACTGACGTTTGGTCTGGATCATCTCGTTCAAGATTGGACAAGTGAAGGACTGCAAAGTCTATGTGGCAAACTATCTCAGATCTCATGGTGGGATCGGAGACAGCAGGGACTGGATGCCAGCGGGAGGATGAAGCATACGTGGGAATCCTCAATTCTGAAGATGAAGGTCAAGACCAATCTCTCAGTATCAGGGATCCTGTGTCTTTATCTGAGACGGAAGAAGAGATTGAGGAAAGCAGTTCTGATGAAGCTGACACACCAGTCTCGGCTGTTTCTAACGCTAACCCTGAACATCAAAGTCAGGATCAGGTAACTTCTTCATCATGTTCCTCTCCCCTTGAATTTCCTCAAGACAGGAATAGTTCAGAGGGTTGTCAATCTTGTGATGCAAGGGAGATGGATAGCGTCAATCAAAGGATTGAAAATCTTGATTCTCTTGAGAGTGCCCTTCAGAAGAGCAACTTACTTGTTGAGGAACAAGCTAAGGAGATTGCTCAGTTGAGGACCATAATGGATCTCCAATTGGAATCCATCAAGGTGAAGGACTCAAAAATCTCAGATCTAGAGTTTTCTCTAAAAACTGAGAAGAGAATAGTATCTAACTTTTCCAAGGTAGATGCTATCAAGAGAAAGGGAGAAAACGGGTGGATCTCACGAATTATAAAATCGTGGAGAAATGGGGAAACTGTTTTCAGACCCCCCACACCGAGTAGGAAGGGCACACATTATGCTTTCAGGTATGACCATAAGAACAACTATGGTCACTGTAAGAGTAATCAGCCCTCATGTGGAGATACCCACAGTGCAAGAGCTGTTATAGCTACCCATGAGATAATACCCAAGGCTCATCATGAACCCTTTGTATTCTCGGCCTCAGCCCCAACTCGTCATGAAATTGCAGGAACCAGCTCTCACTGCATCTCTTACCACCCTAGGACACAGGAAAAAGAGGTTGGGAAACATGTAGCAAGTAACCATGGGGCCCCCGGATGTGTGCTGACTGAAAAGAAGGCACCACCTCCCAGGCCTCGTGACACACACCATATGTTTTCTATCCACCCTCCCTCGTGTCTCGGTGGAAAGGGAAAATCTGTGAGCAGAACCTGCTCTGTCCCGGTCAGACCAAAGATCATGACTATCTCAGTCAGTAGATCAGGTCAGAAACGGAGATACAACATTCATGATTGTTGGTGCTGTGGCAAAGTTGGTCACTTTGCCATAGATTGTTGGCACAATCCCTCTGTGTCAAGGGCAAGGGTATGTCCACTTCCTTTGGGCAGAGTTAGCCTTCCTGACAGGAATCCTGTAGGAATGCATTCGATATTTTATGCTGACAAAAACCTAGGACCCAATACATATTGGGTTCCTAAGGTACGGTAATTCTTTTTCGCAGGATAGTCTAGGTTCCAGTAAATATGATGGGAACTAGACATGAGATGTTCCAAGAATGACATGGAACAAATATATGGGATAAGAGATAGTGCTAACTACAATGGCCTACTCCAATTGGACACCTGGTGTACCTCAAATAGAAGATCTGAATGATCAATTTAATGATCTCAGGTAGTATGACCAAGAAATAAAAAAAGGGGCAAAGGTTCGACATTGAAATAGACAACTCAGAGTTCGAAAGGTTCGAAATTAACATGCTCTGTATAGAATTTGCTGAAATCCCGTCGACTTCCCACGGTTCGGAAGAAATAAATAGTGTAACCACTGTACGACTCTTCACATTCCAAGACTTGAACAGCTAAGTCTCGATGAGACCGCTAAAGATGTAACTCCCAAGTACGTCAAGGTTTCCACCTCAACGCCAACTGAGAGAAGTTGAAGATCAGGATGGAGAAAATCTCCTAGAAGAAGGAGATGCCCGAGAAGATGTCAGAGCTCCTGATGCCAGACTCCTTGAGCTCCGACACGTGAGGGATCATCCCAGAGATCAGATCATCGGAGATCCTCGTGACGGTGTCAGAACTCGGAGAGGTACAATTAACGAGATTTTGCACCTTAGTTTCCTGTCACAGGTTGAGCCAAAGAAGTTCGACGAAGCGAAAAAAGATGCATCATGGATACTGGCCATGCAAGATGAACTGCATCAATTCGAACGATGCAACGTCTGGACGCTTATTCCCAAACCAAAGAACCAGAATGTGATCGGCACCAAGTGGATCTTCAGAAACAAACTGGATGAACACGGTGTCATCATAAAGAACAAGGCCAGGCTAGTGGCTCAAGGTTACAGACAGGAGGAGGGGATTGACTTCGACCAGACCTTTGCATCAGTTGCAAGGCTCGAGGCGATCAGATTGTTCCTGGCGTATGCTTCGCAAAAAAGAATTCACTGTCTATCAGATGGACGTGAAATCTGCATTCCTCAATGGAAAATTGAAAGAGGAAGTATATGTCGCGCAACCCCCAGGGATGATAGGAAAAGCACTTCCGGGACCTGCCAATTCCTCGGAAGAAGACTTATTTCTTGGAACAGTAAGAAGAAGAATTGTGTCGCAACCTCCACGGCTGAATCTGAGTACATCTCAGCAGGCAGCTGTTGCGCACAACTTCTATGGATCAGAAATCAGCTCAAAGATTATGACTTGCAGTTCAGAGAAGTTCTGATGTATTGCAACTTCTATCTCACAGATACGTAGTTTATAAGTAACATTTAAATTTCCTAAATAGCTAGACCTCCAAAAATAGTGAAAATTACGGAACTTAAACACTAGTATATATTTACGAAGTGGGTAATACCAAACTTATGAAATTGATGTCTAGTCGTTTAACCAAAGTAATCCAATGCACAAAAAGTGCAAATGTTTTCGTAAGTAGAGTAGCGCTAGATGGAGTATGATTGGTAGACACGACTGAGATCTTCTCTCGTGCTAGATAGAGACACTATCTTATTCATTGAGCGTAGTGTACCGTATGTACCTAAATTATTGGGGTCACGACACCCCCCTTTTGGAGAATAGTAGATTCGAGTTCGTGTTCGTGAGACACTAAAACACCTGAGTTCGTTAGAAGGGACTCAGATCGTTAGTTTAGATATGCGCATTAGAAGCAATCCTGACTAGACTTTTAACGAAGGACAAACATGAGCCACCTAGAACTTAAGTATAGACTGAAACTTAGAGAATCTTTTAGTCAATTAACTATTGGAACTTGAGTAAATATGCTTGACATGCGTCAAATAGAACAAATATTTATGTTGCCAGTAATACTTTAGTAGAACACGCATAGTACACTAGCATATAACTTTTTTATAGTATAAAAACTTATTTTAAAAGCATGCACACATATTCTTTCAATTATTTTTTTAGTGTCACTAGGAGAAATTGTTTTTCTTACTCTCCCATTGGGCTGACCCGTTTTCAGGCATGTTTTTACAGGGAACTCAGATGAGAAGTTGCACCTAGGATGTGCGTATTTTTGGAGTTCTTCATATAGTTTGTGTCAGAGAATATTAGGAAAAGTTGATGTAAAGGCCCATTAATATGGCCTATTTAGGATTCTAGTTTAGTCCCACATCTTTTGTATAATTGTCTTTCTCTCTTGTCTCTCTTATATATTTGTACTCATACTTATATTGAGATATAAAAGAAGTATGTACAAGGTTTGGCTTTCTCTTCTACATGGCATCAGAGCCAAAGATCCGATCTGTTTTTTTTTCTAACCGCCCACCACCTTACCGGTCTGCCCGACGGTCTCTACCTTCCTTAACCGTACTGTGTTGTTGTCTCTTCTTTCCTACACGCCTCTTTCCCTCTCTCCGTGGATCCACTTCTCCTTCTTCCCTCCCTCTCTCCCATTTTTATACCCTCTCTAGTCTGGTTCGTGGACCACCTTGCCTCGCGATCTAACCGCGGGTTGGTTCTCAAATCTGCTCCGTGGACCACGTTGTCCTGCGATCTAACTGCGGGTTGGTTCTCAAATCTGCTCCGTGGACCACGTCGCGCAATCTTCTCCTCTCGCTTCCCGGTCTTCTCCCTTGGCGCGCGATCTGACCGCGGGTTGCTTCTCGAATCTGCTTTGTGGACCACCTTGCCTCGCGATCTTCTCCTCTTGCCGCACGGTCTTCTCCCCTTGCCGCACGGTCTTCTCCCCTTGTCGCACGGTCTTCTCCCCTTGCAAATCCGGGTTGGTTAAGCCTAGGATTTCAAGTGGCTCAAACGGATTTGGTATACCTTTATGTTGATTTGATTGGGGCTAATTTCGGACTTCGTTCGAATCGTTATTTTAGTCTGGATTATCTCCTTTGTTGTTGTGAACGTTGCATAGTGACCGACGCAAGTTGGAGAGGCTAGGATCACATTTGTTTGCGTTGCGTGACATAAAAATCGTTCGTATTGAAACCCCTAAAAGTGCACGCCACGTGTTTGTGTTATTGTCCAAACCGAGTGAGCGTCGTAATCGTGTGCAAGCGAACTCCTTTTCTTGCGGGAAATAATTATCTAATCTAGACTTATTTCATCGGAACCCCTGGCCTGCATCATGGTGGTCGACTGCTTAGAGGGAGATGGGGCTAAGATTGGTGGAAGGGGGGTGGCCGAGAGGCTTTTGGAGAGAAAGGGATATGGTGGCCGAGATTAGCAAAGGAGGAGGAGGATAAGAGGCCGAGAAATAGAAAGGGGAGGAGAGGATGGCTGGCGGCCAAAGAGAAAGGAAGAAAGGAACAAGGGGGGCGAATTTTGGGAGGGAGGGGGTGCAAATCTCAGTAGATTTTTAGGGTTCAATTTTCTTATTCTTCTTCTCTACTATTCTCTTCATAATATGGCTATATATAGCCTACACAACTTCATCTACTTCATTCAAAATTTTAAAAGAAACTATGATGGTTTTATGCACCCATCATGAAATAAAAAAAATACAAAAAATTAAATGCATGAAAAAACACTCTTGATGGTTATAGGCACCCATCATACATGAAATGAAATAAAAACTTAAAATAAAAATTGCTAAAATATATAATTATAATTATTTAATTTATAATTATATATTTTGTTTGATTGGCGGCGGCGGACGTCGAGCAAAACATGTAGCGGCGGCGGCGTTGGCGGAGAACGTCGTAGTAGAATTTCATCTTTGAGTTTGCAGCATCGATCATTCCAATCCACGAACTCTCTATAATGGGGATCAACGGCCGCATCAGCATCATCGTCATCAATCCTCCCCCACTCAAAATTACTCATCACCGATGAGTGACCCGTGAGGGGAGAACTGTCAAAAGCAGCAACAACATGGGTCAAATCTGGTCCCGCTATCTATGTCGTAGTAGCATGAACATCCATGAGAACCTGTCAGGCATAGAAACAACAAGAATTTTGAGGAAACTCGATAGGGTATCAAACAAAAGAAAAATAACTAGAATCTTACCATCCAATTCAATAACCAAGGAGTCCACGTGGAGAATAGACACGGCAGAACTAATACTCCACAACCCAAGAGAACGTTTAGTGGGAGAGAGAAATGACGGAGAAAGTCACTCAGGTGGAAGGGACTGACCAGACTAAACCCAAATCACTAACTCTAGCGTCGGATAGTCTTGGAAGGGAGCGGAAGTGCGTGTGACATAACTTAAGATTAAACGCTAACGTCCTAGATACATGAGGAGTGAACCCATGTGCTACATGACTTGACCCAAATGCAGAGGATAATGGGGTTAAGTCAGGTGGCACAGGAGCCTTATAATCAAAAATGATTTTAATGGGTCCACGCAGTCTTAATCTTAACTTTAATATTCTTACGCTTGGCATGAAGATATGCAAGGTGAACCGCTCATCTTGAACAATAGAGTTGGATGCTCCCAGATGTGACGGGAAGTGCGAGCGATACAACTAAAGAGACCTAACTATAGTCACTAATGTGTGGACATGAGGGTCATCAAAAAGCGGTGGGTAAATGCGTGCAATCGGGTGTGGTATGTAAGTTTTTCTAGGGGGCACCACATCCAGAGGCACAATAGCCAAAGGGTCAGAAACAATCGAGGACAGAACGGTAGACGGACATGCAGAAAAATGAAATGTCAAAGGTGACGCGTAGTCAGATCTACGAGGTGCGGTGAAAAGACCAAATAATAGTGCGCTCAACTTATTAATATTCATACACTGAGACAACGCCAATGTAGGAACTAATAAAGTGGGCGTGGCACAAAAACTCAGACTAGGACTACCGGCTCCACAACCTAAAAACTCATCTAAGATAGGCAAATAAACCGAAGAAAGGGTCAGTAAAATCAATCCCGGGATAAAATCCAAATCAGTAAAAATTTCACCCAACGGTGACAACATCAAGGAACTCTCATTCGAGTGTACAACCAAAGAATCGTTCAAAAATACCCTTCCCTCAGATGGTAAATCATCCACAATAACACTAGGGACATTGTCACTCTCAGGCTCCTCAAATGACTCGGAAATAATCTGGGTGGGTGAAATCGTAGGCTCTATCACGATGGGGATCGTAGCCTGGAGAGGGCACTCAATACTTTGGTGGTCAAACACAACACTAGCAGAGCATGTACTAGGCAACGGAATACCCTCACAGATCGGACTATCATCATCATCCCATACATCGTCTTCTAAGTCACTAGGGATTCCATCAATGTCAGGATCATCAGAATCATCGAGCACTAACGAACATGACAGAATACACTCACCTAGCTGATCATCTTCAAAAGCCAGAGATACCACATCTACATCACCATCCTCATGGGTATCATTCACAATCTTGGGAGGCGTAGACGACGCAGCTAAAGGAGGCAAGGCCCTAATAGTAACATCTCTCAATTCCAAGACATATGACCTAGAAGGCATGGTTTCCCTAAAGGTGGTAGTAGGTACACTATGGGCAGGTCGACCTTTGGGGGAAAATGATCTAGCGTTAGGTATATAATCATTCCTGTAGGAAGGTATAAGACTAGTGCCATAACGATACTCACTCACAATCTTGGTGTAAGCAGTGCGGAGGTAGACAAGATCAAATTGATCTGAGAGTAGGCTACACATATGCGGCCAAGCATATTTATAGCTACCAACACGACGTTTTTCATTTAACCAAAACACGCGAGCTTGACCTACTAACCGCTCTCGGGCGAAGTTAACCTTTTCGTGGTCGTCCCATACGTGGCAATAAAAATAGATTTCTATTCCCTTAAGCAAGTCTCTAAAAATTTGGGGATACCCTAAACCGTCATAAGTAGGTGCCTCAGTTCTAGTGGGAGGATAAGCATGAGGACGATTGGAATTCCTATGTTATGAAGGTAAGGCTGGGGTGTGATTGGCCATAACCATAACATACGAATAGTCTAATCGGGGCGCATATACGTCATAGGCCATGTTCAATGAGAACCATAAAGAAAACACGATCCGGATCTTGTGCATATGCAACGAATTAAGGATTCTGACCCATATAATCTAAGATAGACGGATTTGTTCCCGCTAAATAATTACGGTGATAAATATATTTTTTTGGATTTTCTTACTGAAAATAATATGAAGATTATTAAATAATTTATTTTTTATTTTTTGCAGAAAAATAAAAATTTTAGACTGCTATTGGCAGACCAGAATTTTTTTGTGATTTTTTGACAAATAAACGTGCTAGACAATGTGCGTGTCGACGTATTAATAAAAGGGGGAGGGTGCCAATTAGGAAATTGATGTTAACCTCCCTCAGATACCAAATTGATGCAGGCTCATGGTTTTGACGGATTAAACTACGCATTCTTAGGTTTGGTAATTAAAATAAATACGTAGCGAGCGTTTTTCTCTAACTAACACTATCGGTTACTCAAGCAATTAAGGGCATAATTTTCTACATCAAACAACGCAAAGGGTCGCTACCCCTTAAAAAGATTGAACAAGGGTTATATGCCAATGTTCGCTCAAGCGAATAGGACCTACCCGATCCAGACAATTAGCAATTCAAATTATAATTATTCACTAGCGTTCACAAACCCAACAAGAGAGGAATCCGGACTAAATAGCGATTTAAAATAAATTCCAAAATCAATTCCCAAATTAATTAAAACAAGGTATACCAAATCACATGAACTCGAGCAAAAATCAAAGATAATGAATTCGATTTCTTCTAGCGTTCACGCTATCTACCCGCTCCGAGTTATA
The DNA here is from genome assembly GCA_039513925.1 of Platanthera zijinensis. Lineage (NCBI taxonomy): Eukaryota > Viridiplantae > Streptophyta > Magnoliopsida > Asparagales > Orchidaceae > Platanthera > Platanthera zijinensis. The sequence goes on from CM077082.1 coordinate 69,166,731, forward strand.
TGGAAAATATTCGGAAGAGAACACGCTAAAATTTCAGATTTAATTCAGCATGAATTTCAATATAAATTAGGACAATTAACTAGCCTTCTATTCCACAAATTCTCACAATAATTTAGAAGAAACACACGAAGAATTAGTTTAGAAATCGTTACCCAATCCCAAGAAAAAATCCGTCCACAAGATGTATGGAGGAAGCACACACGACGGTGGTTGAATCTATCTCCACGCAAGTCCGCGGATCCACACTGAATGATGAAGTCGCGATCCGTTTTCCTTTGCAATAACCCTAGAAGAGGGAGAATTTAGAAATCCAATATATATAAGGAAAGAAGAGAGAGAAAAGGTGGTGGCCTATTCCTTTCAATGGGGGGTGGGTCGGTTTTGTGATGAGGGACCGCTCGGGTTTGGTTGGTAGTGTAAAGGTTACCGGGAGTTGTAAAGGAGGTGGCGGCTAGGACTTGCCCGAGATTGAAGGGTGGTGGTGGCCGGCAGCTTGGAGGGAGATGGGGCTCAGGTTGGTGGAAGGGGGTGGCCGAGAGGCTTTTGGAGTGAGAGGGATAGGGTGACCGAGTTTAGCATAGGAGGAGGATAGGAGGCCGAGAAATAGAGAGGGGAGGAGAGGATGGTCGGCGGCCAAAGGGAGAGGAAGAAAGGGGGGGTGAATTTTGAGAGGGAGGGGGAGCAAATCTCAATAGATTTTTAGGGTTCAATTTTCTTATTCTTCTTCTCTACTATTCTCTTCATAACATGGCTATATATAGTCTACACCACTCCATCGCCTCCATTCAAAATTTAAAATGAAACTATGATGGTTATATGCAACTATCATGAAATAAAAACAATACAAAAAATTAAATGAATGAAAAAACACTCTTGATGATTACATGCACCCATCATACATGAAATGAAATAAAATCTTAAAATAAAATTGCTTAAAATAAAAATTGCTAAAATATATAACTATAATTATTTAATTTATAATTATATATTTTGTTTGATTGGCGGCTGCGGACGTCGAGCAAAACATGTAGCGGCGGCGGCGTTGGCGAAGAACGTCGTGATAGAATTTCATCTTTGAGCTTGAGGCATCGATCGTCCCAATCCACGAATTCTCTATAACAGGGATATATGGCCGCATCAACATCATCGTCATCACTACATACCATCACAATTCAGCAGTTTTACAATATGCAGATCAACCCAAGGTATATGATGAGCATGAATGGTGACCCATTCAAATATTCATCCAAATGCCTTAGAATTATTACTGGGGGTCTATCATGACATAATTCAACTAAATCCAGAAACTTGTAATTTTTCTAATTAATTTAGCATTTATTAAATTTTCCCCAAAATTAGATCATGGATGGTTTTGAACATGAAGTACTAGATTTCCTTAAGTTATTGCCAACCAAAAATTATGAACATTATATGATGCCAAAATATTAGAGAATATCAAGTTTCACAAATTTTCATAAATGTATTCGCCCCTAATTAATTAATTCATGATAATTACAATAAATAAAGGTAAAGAGGGAAGTACCACCAAACATTATCCAAAAATTACACAAAAATTACCAGAGCTTTATTATAATCATAAAACATTACTGACTAAGTTTCATACAATTCCAAGGTCAGCAAGCTATATAGAAAAATACTTCAAATAAATCCCTAATAGGGAACTTGTGAAGAAACATACTTGTAATCTTTTCCAAACAACATGTAATAGTTTCTCAAGCTTTAATATGTCCTAAAAGGTTCTCTGGCCAAGAAAACTTAACTCACCGACAAGATATAGTATTTATTATCCATTCATTAAGACAAGGTGCACTAGTTCACTTAACACATGAAATACTATGAGATAATGTCATATCATTCTAAATTACTGACTAGTGCATATAAATGATATTTAATCAACATTGCCAGAGTTTCATAACACTCTAAGTTAGTTTAACCATGATTACTTCAAAATCATCAAAAGGAAAACTTGAAGGTTTTGACTATAAGTATGAGCTACTGTCTTCCAAAAATCCTATAAAAAATCTCAGAGGCTCATATTGCTATAAAAACTCTTCTACCAAAATTTCATAAAGATCCAAGGTCATATGACCTTTCAATATTTCCATAAGGAGGTATAGGCCAAAACAATTTCCAATGGATTAAAGTTATGTGCATGTGTCTAAATGTCACCAAATTTCTTTCTAGGGCTATTCACCACCCCATGGACTAAACTTCAAGTTCATACAAGGATATATCACCCTATGTCCTTCACAAACCCTCAAAGTTCAACCTTAGGGTTTGAACTAGGGTCCTAGGACAAATCAACCCTTCTCCACCCCAAACTCCAATTGAGGGTCTTTTAACTAACCTTGAGGCTCTGGCCAAAGTCCCGTCTCCTTTGGGTGAGAATTGGCCCCTCCATGCCTCAAGCACCTTTTTGCCCTAATTTACCCTTAAAGGACCAAACTTTGGTCATAACAATACCTATTCAAATCAACCCCAAATGGGTTGATATTCTTACAAGTGATATATAATGACCCTAAGGACCATCCACCAAATTTTTGGGGAGTTGTGAGGCCATTAGACCTCTTAATTAGCTCATACATGGATTATTAAATGTTTATAAAAACTATAGAAAAAAGTTCTCCAAAAATTCGCATTTTTGGATATGTTACAGGAATGCTTTAGACTGACTCCCATTCCAAATTTCATGTGATTTGGACAAATGTTTTAGTGGAGGCACTCAATTTAGTCTCTGACTAGCCCTATGTATAGACTGCACCATTTTGAGTGCTGTGCTCAGACCACTGACCCAAATGGGTTGAAATCAATTTTAAAATAAAGTCGACTTCAAGGGCTACAATTGTCAAGTTGGAAACATTTCATGGTTCAGCCCCTAATGGCCTCATTTAATTGATTTAAAGGGTGCACAGTAAAGGGTTAAAAATACACTATTTACTAATCTATATAATAACAGATCCAACTGCCAACACATCGTCTTCCTCCTCCAGCCAATGGCCCCGATCATCCCGACCTGGAACCACTTCCAAGTCATTTTGTCGGTGATCCAGTCCCCTCTCCGAACGGCCACCACCACCACCACCTCTGTTGAGGTGGGAGCTATCGCTGGAGGGTGGCACGGCCGCCGGAGGGGCAGTTTACGGCAAACCCGAGTAGTATAAAAACCATGATTTTTCATGGTATTCAAAAATGGAAATCAGCCCAATTGAGCTCTATTTTCAAATCCTATTGATCTAGGATGCTAGCACAAGGGGAGAGGAGGAGAAGTCGACCTGTGCGTGGGGTTGTTGCCTTGCCGATCTCCAAGTCGCCATGGTCAGTGGTGGAGCTCTCGGTGCTCTGCAACTGTACAGTCAGAAGTCTCGAAATCTTCACGGCTAGAGTAGAAACGACTGATCTAGGTGTGGGGAAGCTTTTAAAACAACCAAACGGGGGAGGAGAGGAGTCTAGCTTCAATGGACATTAATGGCCTTGAAAGCTCATTTTCGGCCAAGGTGGATTCACTGCACCCAGCCACTGAAAGGGCCCGGAAAAACCCTTGATCATCTCAGAACTAATGGGGGATATGAACCAAGCCATTAGAGATGAAGAGAGGAGGCTTCTTGGCCTTCCAAGCCATGAATGGCCCTCTTTCTCTCTCTTTCTCTCTCCTCCATTAAAGAGCAACTTGACTTTCTCTCTCCTAGTCACCATTTCCAAATTTTAGATGACATTCCATGTAAATATCAGCCTCCTAAGGTTAATGGGCCACTCAAATAGGGCTTAGCCCAAGTGGCTTGGGCTTGGTTAGGTCATTTAGGCTAGTTTGACTTATTTTAGGGTTGAGTTGACTTTAGTCAATTTGACCTTTTAGTTTGACCCCAATGGGTCCTTAGTGATCCAATGAACCTCATAAAGGGTAAGGGAGATTTAGGTGGGTCATTTTGGCAAGTTGGAGATCCACTGGCCCTAGATAGGCTACTTTGACCATTTTAGGCTTAGGGTTGACTTTGGTCAATTTGACCTTTTGGGATGACCCCAATGAGTCCTTAGTGACTCATTGGACTCTCGTAAAGTCTAGGGATTCTTGATTAGGGTTGGTATGACACCTTGTAGGTCACTTGACCCTTAATTAGGGCACTTTGATCACTTTAGGGTTAGGGTTGACTTTTGGTCAACTTGACCTTTTGGGTTGACCCCAATGGGTCCTTGTTGACCCATTGGCCTCCCATAAAGTCTAAGAGGGGTTGGGTAGGGTTGGTTTGGCACCTTGGAGGTCACTTGACCCTTAATTAGGGTACTTGACCACTTTAGGGTTAGGGTTAACTTTTGATCAACTTGACCTTTTTGGTTGAACCCAATAGGTCCTTTGTGATCCAATGAACTTTTTAAAGGGCTAGGGATATTATGGTGGGGTCAAAGATTCAAGTTGAGGCCCTAAAGTCAAACCCTAGGTTAGGTAATTGGAAAGTGTTATTTGTAGACCATGATGATCTTCACCTTCAAGCCAAAGTTCACATGATCTCTTTGAGCTTCCTAGGGTTTTGTCATGACCTAGTCATGACAAAACCATCTTATGGGTCTTGTTGGAAATGGGATGTTACAAATTCCAATAAACAAAATAAAAATTTCATCCCCGAAATTCAAGTTAGGCCTGCGGGATTTCTACTGAGAATAACTGAATGTAACATCCCTTGAGAATTGACGTTATTCCTGACGCAAAGAGATCCGGGTACTTTTGCTGCATTAGATCTAGTGGCTCCCAGGTATGCTCCTCCTGTCCATGATTTGTCCACATGATCTTGATCACCAAAACCTTCTCGCACAGCAAGACTCACACTGCCATATCGTCTATCCTGACCGACTCTAAGCGGGCAGATCGATCAGAAGCTGTCGAGCCATCTATAATAGGGACCTGCTGCTCTGGTCGACAAACCTCACCATGCGCCTTTCTTTATTCCGAGGAAATACATGTTCTGATAAACACAATTTTCTTCTGGTAATTTGAGTTTTTGTGAGTGTAGACAACGACTCTATACACTTTCTCTACACAATCAGGTTCTTATTCCTTCGAGTATGCCCGAGTAATCAATCAACTCAATTTTACGATTATCGAATCTTATCAATTAACGGGAATGATCACTTCGTCAAATGACCCATCGTCCTAAAAATTTAAGAGGGTGTACTCGTGAATCTTTGGAGATTATCATTAATACCCATTAATTTTGTTCCATTTTGCCGTAGTTACACTTGATAATCCAAAGTCCATTTTTCTTAGTCATAATTTTTTGTTAACCGTGACTATGTAATCAAACGTATATATTATGGTCCTTGATGCTATCCGAATCAAGTCTGCAGAGTCATACTTAAGGTATACGTCTTCAATATATTGTTTGTTAATTTCTTTCAAATTTCCTAGTGTTATCATACTTCCGATGTTACAACATAGTGATTTAGTCTTATCTTCGCAAATATCCTGAATCTTACTACCCGTCATCAAATTCACATGGTATTTTGTAATAGTTGAGTCTCGTAATTACTCCTTATTACAATGACATCACCCGAGTAACATAGAATAAAACCAACTTCAATCTCATTATGATTCGGACAACACATTTTCTAAATTAGGTTTAAGGGAACCCAAGTCAATACCTAATTTGCCCAATAAATAAAGGACAAGCCCTCAATAAACAAAAGATAAGCATCTACCTACCTTGGGCTAAGTATCTACGATATTACCATGTTATATTCGGGCTAGATATGCACACCATCCTTAGGAAATGCAACCTTAGACTTGAGGTTTCATCCTGAAACTCGTTGATATACTCCATACTTTAGACTCTCCAGGTTACTATTTACGACAACTTTCTTAAAGACAACATGTGACTCTGTCCCAAATGGGTCTCTTCTGAACCTAAATTCCTATTCGACCCTTGGTATTTGGTATGATGGTTGTCTCATCCTAATCGTGCCATCGATATGAGGATTGGGTCTATGAGTCCCCTACTATTCCGCTAATGGTTCATAGGCGTCAATTCTCCTTAAGTTGGTCCAATTAGTTTAGGTAATAGGTGATAGTACTACTTGATGAGTAAAGTACCTTCTCTCGCGTTAGGCTCTTCCTCTAGTCATTCAGGCATCCTCGTACCTTAACTGAATTATACCTAAAGTAAATTTTGACCAGGATACACTAAGAATCATCATGGTGAGTCAAGTTTCCTAGTTGGGTTACCTAACTCATTCATTTATGGACTATGTATTGTGATTTTTGCACATGGGCACACCACAGCTTCCGCTGTTTAGTTTGTCGCCAAACTAAAGCTCGCGCGGGGCGACCTAGTGTTTTGTGGACTTCTTCTCTTCGGATCGAGGTTACCTCTAATACCAGTTTGTAAGACCCCATTTTTTTTTCCTACGCTACAGGGTCTTACGCCCAGAATCGTCGTTTTGCGATGACACCAACACTCGGGGTGGTCTACACTACAAAACGCCGATCTTGCCAGCATTAATGATCATCAAAGAAGTAGAAGTAAAATAGTGAAGACAATCAAGTCAAGTCCACAAAGATCACCACATATATAAAAGAGATCAATAGTCCACAATGAGTGCAAAATATGAAAGAGAGTAGAAAAATAGGCTTAAGCCTGTTACATGCCTAATACAAATACTCTCTCTCACACAACTCACACATTTAGAGGAACCAACTTAAAATCGTTCTCGACCTGTCGCTGAGTAGTAGCAGTAGTGCGCAGCAACTGCTCCTCAAGTCCTGCCTCCTTGTCCTGTCGGTGCTGATGCTCCTGCTGCTCGGTCCCCTAAAATGATGTGGTCCACCGACCGTTAGTCAAAAGACTAAACCACTATCGTCCTCGCCTCACCCCCGCGACTCCTAGGCATCGTGCGGGGAGGATGAAAGCGGAGGACAACAAAGCAGAGCGGAACAAGCAGCTGACAACTACCCTAGTAGGTGTTTGTACAAAAGAACAATATCAATGAAGCAGTAATATAAACAAGTAAAGTAGAGCAGTAAGTAAAGGTAAAGTAAACTATAGATTAAGTATCTTTAACTTATATGAATGCACATACAAACTTATAAGTTAAGGGGTCTTTTGCAAGACGCCCATCGTATAAGCTATCACATACTAGTTTATACGATGGGGTGTCAGGTTTAATGCAGGTATGAGTGTTGTGATATGTTATGTCATGATTCATGCAAGTGCAACACACACACACGACTCTATGCGCACAAACCTTTAATTCCCCAATTTTGGAAGCTAGCTACACTCCCAGGTGCCTCTGTAGTAGCCAACGGAGACAGTGGGTCGGGTCACCCCATGCCTAGGCGGGTAATCGCACTACCAGGCCTAGCCCTTATGCACGCCTTTGAAGGACACACCAGAGTCACCACGTCCTATGCTGACCAACCGCCAGTCGTTTCCTTGCCTAAGTGAGAACCACACTTGCCACGTCAACGTATCGACGTTGGTGTGATCGATCGTCTAATACCGAAGACCCACCACTTTATGCACATGGAACCATGAATTTCCCGAGCCATCGGCTCCCCAGACTAACCTTTCTGTTACAACTATCTTCCGAGCCTTTGGCTCACCGGGCTAACTTACCTATTTCCACAACCACCGAGCCTACCGCTCGGATAACCCAACCAAGCTAACCTCCCGAGTCATTGGGGTGAGTGAAGGTGAAGCCCTAGTTTTACTAATTGTTATTTAACCTTTTAGTCTTATGGTTTAAGGTTAACCTTGGACTTCTCAGGGCATTCCCTGTGAAGGGCACTCGAGGGCACTAGGAATTACGATGGGTTGAAGCCCAAAGCTCCATTTCGCAAGACACTTATTATTGTTTGCATCTACCCATATCCAATCCCATTTAATGTTATACTAAATCTAACCCTAGTGTATTTTGACTCTCTCTCCACAGGAAGAACGATCTTTCGTCGATCTCAAACATCACTAAACACTAGTCAACCAAACACCCTCCCCATCATGACTCCTAATGATGAACTCATTTTCACCTTACCAAATTACTATACTATTAACCCCAACTCCCTATGTCCAACCTACATGCCATCACAATTCAACAGTTTTATTATATGTAGACCAACCCAAGCTATATGAAGAGCATGAATGGTGACCCCTTCAAAAATTCATCAAAATACCCTACAATTATTACTGGGGGTCTATCATGACATAGTTAGATTAAATCCAAAAACTTGTAATTTTCCTAATTAATTTAGCATTTATTAAATTTTTTCCCAAAATTAGACCATTGGTGGTTTTGAACATGAAGTACTAGATTTCCTTAAGTTATTGCCACTCAAAAATTATGGACACTATATGATGGCAAAATATCAGATAATACCAAGTTTCACAAATTTTCATAAATGTATTAGCCCCTAATTAATTAATTCAAGATAATTGCAATAAATAAAGGTAAAGAGAGAAGTACCACCAAACATTATCCAAACATTACACAAAAATTACCAGAGCTTTATTATGATCATAAAACATTACTGACCAAGTTTCCTATAATTCCAAGGTCAGCAAGCTATATAGAAAAATACTTCAAATAAATCCCTAATATGGTACTTATGAAGAAATATACTTGTAATCTTTTCCAAATAACATGTAATAATTTCTCAAGCTTTAATATGCCCTAAAAGGTTCTCTGGCCAAGAAAACTTAACTCCCCAGCAAGATATAGTATTTATTATCTATACATTAAGAGAAGGTGCACTAGTTCACTTAACACATGAAGTACTATGAGATAATGTCCTATCATTACAAATTACTGACTAGTGCATATAAATGATATTTAATCGACATTGCCAGAGTTTCATAACACTCTAAGTTAGTTTAACCATGATTACTTCAAAATCATCAAAAGTGCAACTTGAAGGTTTTGACTATAAGTATGAGCTACTGTCTTCCAAACATCCTATAATAAATCTCAGAGGCTCATATTGCTATAAAAACTCTTCTACCAAAATTTCATAAAGATCCAAGGTCATATGACCTTTCAATATTTCCATGAGGTATAGGCCCAAATAATTTCCAATGAATTAAAGTTATGTGCATGTGTCTAAATGTCACCAATTTTTTTTTTCTAGGGCTATTCACCACCCTAAGATCACATGGACTAAACTCCAAGTCCTACAAGGACATATCACCGTATGTCCTTCACAAACCCCCAAAGTTCAACCTTAGGGTTTGAACTAGGGTCCTAGGACAAATCCACCCTTCTCCACCCCAAACTCCAAGTGAGGGTGTTTTAACTGACCTTGAGACTTTGGCCAAAGTACCATCCCCTTTGGGTGAGAATTGGCCCCTCCATGCCCCAAGCACAATTTTGCCCTAATTTACCCTTAAGGGACCAAATGTTGGTCACACCAATACCTATTCAAATCAACCCCAAATGAGTATATTTTTACCAGTGACATATAATGACCCTAAAGACCATCCACCAAAATTTTGGGGAGTTGTGAGGTCATTAGACCCCTTAATTAGCTCATACAAGGATTATTAAATGTTTACCAAAATTATAAAAAAATGTTCTCCAAAAATTCCCATTTTTGGATATGTTACAGGTATGGGTAAGACTAACTCACAGTCCAATTTCAAGTCATTTGGGCAAGTGGTTTAGTGGGGGCACTCAATTTAGTCTCTGACTAGCCCTATGTATAGACTGCACCATTTTGAGTGTTGTGGTCAGACCACTGACCTAAATGGGTTGAAATTAATTTTAAAATAAAGTAGACTTCAAGGAAAACAATTTTCATGTTGGACACTTTCATGGTTCAGTCCCTAAGGGCCTCATTTAATTTCTTTAAAGGGTGCACAGTAAAGGGTTAAAAATACACTATTTAATAATCTATATAATAATAGATCCAACGGCCAACACATTGTCTTCCTCATCCAGCCAATAGCCCCGATCAGCCCGACGTGGAACAACTTCCAGTTCATTTTGTCGGTGATCCATCCCCCTCTCCGGCCGGCCACCACCACCACCACCTCCGTTGAGGTGGGGGCTATTGCCGGAGGGTGGCACGGCCGTCGGAGGGGCGGTTTCTGGTGAACCAATTAGTATAAAAACCATGATTTTTCATGGAATTCGAAAATGGAAATCAGCCCAATTGAGCTCGATTTTTAATTCCTATTGATGTAGGATGCTAGCACAAGGGGAGAGGAGTAGTGGACCTGTATGGGGGGTTGTTGCCTTGCCAATCTCCTAGTTGCCATGGCCGGTGGTTGAGCTTTCGGTGCTCTGCAACTGTGTAGCCAGAAGTCTCAAAATCTTCAGGGAAAGAGTGGAAAATGACTGCTCTAGGTGTGGGGAAGCTTTTAAAACTACCAAGCGAGGGAGGGGAGGAGTCTAGCTTCAATGGACATTAATGGCCTTGAAAGCTCATTTTCGGCCAAGGTGGATTCACTGCTCCCAGCCACTGAAAGGGCATGGAAAACCCCTTGATCTTCTCAAAATTGATGGGGGAGATGAACCAAGCCATTAGAGATGAAGAGAGCAGGCCCCTTGGCCTTCCAAGCCATGAATGACCCTCTTTCTCTTTCTTTCTCTCTCCTCCATTAAAGGGCAACTTGAATTTCTCTCTCCTAGTCACCATTTCCAGAATTTAGATGGAATTCCATGTAAATATAAGACTCCTAAGGTTAATGGGTCACTCAAATAGGGCTTAGCCCAAGTGGCTTGGGCTCGGTTAGGTCATTTAGGCTAGTTTGACTAATTTAGGATTGAGTTGACTTTGTTTAATTTGACCTTTTGGTTTGACCCCAATGAGTCCTTAGTGACCCAATGGACCTCTTAAAGGGTTAGAGAGGTTTAGGTGGGGTCATTTTGGCAAGTTGGAGATCCACTGGCCCTAGATAGGCTACTTTGACCATTTTAGGGTTAGGGTTGACTTTGGTCAATTTGACTTTTTGGGTTGACCCCAAACGGTCAATGGGTCCTTAGTGACCCATTGGCCTCTCCTAAGGTCTAGAGAGACTTGGGTAGGGTTAGTTTGACACCTTGTAGGCCACTTGACCTTAATTAGGACACTTTGACGACTTTATGGTTATGGTTAACTTTTGGTCAACTTGACCTTTTGGGTTGACCTCAATGGGTCCTTGGTGACCCATTGATCTCCCTTAATGTCTAGGAGGGGTTGGGTAGGGTTGGTTTGGCACCTTGGAGGTCAATTGACCCTTAATTAGGGCACTTGATCACTTTAGGGTTAGGGTTGACTTTTAGTCAACTTGACCTTTTGGGTTGACCCCAATGGGTCCTTTGTGACCCAATGAACCTTCAAAAGGGCTAGGGATGTTATGGTGAGGGTCAAAGAGTCAAGGTGAGACCCTAAAGTCAAACCCTAGGTTAGGTAATTGGAAAGTGTTATTTGCAGACCCTGGTGATCTTCACCTTCAAGCCTAAGTTCACATGGTCTCTTTGAGCTTCCTAGGGTTTTGTCATGACCTAGTCATGACAAAACCATCTTACAGGTCTAGTTGGAAATGGGATGTTAAAACATATCCCTACTCTGGCCTATCATCGTGGCACGGAAGGTGCCTCTGGGAATGTATCACCAAAGGACCAAGGCAAATCGTCCACTAGTACGGAGGGTGCCTCAGGAAGTAAGCATTGAGGACCAAGGCCCAACTGTCCAAGTATAACTATCAACTCCCATCCGTGTGATGACTTGCGAGCCCGTAGACCTGTCATACTATCCTTAACTCATGATTATGACACTGTGTGTCAACTCACATCGCATGCAATTTCACATTTAAGGGCTCCACATCGAGTTCCTTTTATTTATTCGCATCCCCCCTCAATAGCACGCAAGGGCTCCATACCGCATAAGTGTTCATCATTTACATAGGTGGCAAGCTACCTTAAACAGCATACCAATCCCACACTGCTACCTATAGGGAGACGCAACTCTAAGCAGTGGACTACTACACACATTCATATCACATGGTCATGCATCAACCTTTCCATTTCCTTTCCACATGATCAAGCATTCACAACAAGTATAACTTCATATGATAGCCACAATAATATAACAATACTTCACATATCCATCAAACATGATAACATAGTTATGGGTTACATATGCAATTATCGGGCGTCACACCCTCTTCCAAAACCTGTTTCATTCTCCTGATTATAATCAAGCACATCCTTACTGGATTTCGCAAGAATATCATTTGTACAACCAAATCGTATAAAATTATTTTTTCACTAACTTACCCAAACCATTTGTTTATCAAACTCCTTCAAACCATTTGTACAATCATGTTTCACCAAACCATTTGTTTATCACGATTACATATAAACTGAGTTTACGAAAACCTTTACATTATTATGCTACAATCTCTCTACCAAATCCAAACCTGGTTCTACATTAACCCGACAATAACATGTACTTAAGACATGACTGTATAGCAACTTCGACTGGACATTCCCAAGGCAACAAGAATCGTATGAAAAAGTGTAACCATCCGTTGGAAAGCTATTCCCAAGGTCTATGACTTTTGTATTTAGTCAAAAAACCCAGATCTGGTCGTATCATACTCGAAAATGGTCTTGAAGTTCGTTGCGCACAAATAACAGATTTCTGCATACATCTTAAAGCAAGATGAATGACATCGATTCATCTTCTTCCTTTAGTTATTTGTTCAAGACTATATTAAGACTTTCCTCCTCCCTTATTCACCCTCAATAGACCATTCCTCTTCATGAAAACAAATCCATCATCTTCACAAAGAAGAGAGGAGATGCTGAAGACATCAAATCCCCAGGACAAGGTCCTAGCATGGTCTCTTCCTAGGAGATCTTCATCTCGCAAGTCAAACTCTTTTGAGTCGACATCTCTACTAGATAATAACTACAGATCTAGCACCAAGGGAGAGGGTAAGAAGCTCACCTCGTTTCTGGCCATGGATTTCGTCACTCTCCTCGGCGGCATCTTCTTCTTCGTTGTTGTTATTCTTCACGGAAAGGAGAAGTCTTTCCTCCAGCAAAATCCGTCACTAGCGGCTTTCCCTCTACCGATGGTTTCGGTATAGGTAACAATTCGGCAAGAAGTGAAGTGATGGTTAGGGTTTTCCGTAAGTCCCCTTTTATAGGAAGATTTAGTGTTAGACCGCCTGCCACGTGTCACCCTAGTGTTAGACAGCCCATTATTATTTAAATTAAGTCTTGTAGAAAAGACGAGGTCCTAATAAGTCAATTGGCGCATTTCCCGAAAACCCGATTCAGCCCGTCCACATGAACCTGCAACACAGTCTGCCGAAAATGTTCTAAGCCAAAATCGTCGTGTATGCCATACACACTCGACGAGTTGTCGAGATTCGTCATGGTCACTCGATGTCCGTCGAGTGGCGTCGAGTTTACTCAACGCCCCCAGAATCTTTCTAAGTTAAAGCATCGGGATCGTCAAGTATACATGACAATTCATCGAATGACATCGAGTTTACTCGACGCACTCGACGCTTCAGCGAGTGGCGTCGAGTTCACTCAATGCCAATAGTATCCAGAATAAATCTAAGTTAAACACTCAACACCTCATCGAATGGCGTTGAGAACACTCAACGCTCTCGACGCTTTCTGAGTCCAGAAATATTCTATGTTAAATCACTTAGCGCCACGTTGAATGGCATTGAGACCACTCAACTCTCTCGATGCATTCTGTGTCCAGAAATATTCTAAGTTAAATCACTGAACACCTCGTCGAATGGCGTTGAGACCACTCAACGCTCTCGATGCCTTCTGAGTCTAGAAATATTCTAACTTAAATCACTCAACGCCTCGTCGAATGGCATTGAGACCACTCAACGCTCTCAACGCCTTCTCAGTCCAGAAATTTTCTAAGTTAAATTTCGTCGAGTGGCGTTGAGACCACTCAACTCACTCAACGTCTGGTGAATCCAGAGCAATTTTCTAAGTTAAACTGGAATGTCGTTGAGACCACTCAACACACTCAACGCCTATTGGATCTAGAACAGTTTTTCTAAGTTAAACTGGAATGGCGTTGAGACCACTCAACGCTTGGTGGATTCCAGAATTCTTCTAAGTGAAATTGCCCTATTAGTCGAGTATCACTTGACGCCTATTACCGGTGCACCCCGAGCTTGACTCAGCTTTCTTGAATCAAAACGCGCGCAAGGGGTCTATCACGAAATGAGACATTACAAATCCTATAAACAAAATAAAAGATTTCCTCCCCGAAATCAGGCTAAGGCTGTGGGGGAGATAAAGCATAGAAATATAGTATGCATAAATTTAACCTTGGGGAAACAACTCCGGGTAGCGCTTCTGCATCAAGTCCACCGGCTCCCAAGTATATTCTTCCTACCCATGCTTAGACCACGGGACCTTCACCAAAGGTAAACTTTTCCAACGCAAGTTCCTCGTCTCGGCATCCACTATCCGCACCGGCTCTAGTCGAACAGACCTATCAGTTGGCATTGCTCCATCTATGGTGTAAACATGTTGATTGGGCCGTAATAGTGCCTTCCGAAGCGACTGCACATGGAAGACATTGTGTAAATTTTCCAGTTCTGGTGGTAGTTCCAGCCGATAGGACACAAGGCCAATTCATTCTAATATAGCATAGGGCCTCACACATCTCGGGCTGAGCTTCTTCATACCACGCACTCGTGACACTCCATGCATCGGCCTGATCTTCAAGAATACTTTGTCAACCACTTGAAATTCCACCATCAGATGTTTCTTATTACGGTATTTTGTTTGCCGACTTTGAGCCTCAAACATGCGATCCCGTATCAATCTAACAACAGCATCGGTATCATCAATATATTTGATTCCCAAAACCTTTGGATCTTCATCCTATACCCATGAAAATGGAGTTCTACACCTCCTCCCATAAAGTGCTTCGTGGGCTGTCATTCCGATGCTATCTTGATGACTGTTGTTATATGAGAATTTCACTAGTGGCAAGAGTCTTTCGCATGCTTCTCCTCTATTCAGTACACACAATCTCAACAGATCTTCCATAGTTCTGATGGTACTCTCAGACTGACCATCCGTCTGAGGATTAAAGGTCGGGTTAAAGGTAAGTCGGGAACCCAAATACGCTTGAATTGTCTTCCATCCCTTGGAGGTGAAGCGACCATCACGGTTGGAGACTATCGTCTTAGGCACACCATGGTACCGTACAAACAGCTCCACAAAGAGATTCACTAAAACATCAACATGCGACTCCTTCATTGGTATGAATTTGGAAACCTTTTTCAAGCGATCTACAATTACCCAAACTGAATCATTCCGAGAGCGCTAGCAAGGCAACCTGTGAACAAGGTCCATGGAGATATCCTCAAACTTCCGCTCTGGAATGGTAATGATTGTAACAATCCTCCATGGGTCTTGCACTCCACCTTCACCTTTTGGCAAGCCTCGCAATGTGTAACATAGTACTTAACAACACTCTTCATTCCGGCTAGAACATGGTCTTTCGTAAGTCACTATACATCTTGGAAATCCCGGAATGCACAGAATACTTGGTGATGTGTGTCTCTCTCAATATATCTTCGGGGATTTCACTGCCATTGAGAATGTAGAGCTGGCCACGAAAATGAACGAGATCGTCTTTAGAGTATACTCTTTAGCAAATCCATCTTCAATTGACTAAATCATAAGAGCCAGAGCAGCATCCTTCCCTTACTCTGCCCGAATTCGATTTCGAATATCACAGATTAAACTCATGGAAGTTAGATATTCATTATATGTCTCGGAATAATCCTTACACACCAATGTGATCTCCATCTCCTCGAGCACTCGATCCAATTTCATACCCATCATCCGAGACTCAGGGCTCGACTCTGGTAATTTTCTGCTCAAAGCATCTGCTACGGAGTTTGCTTTCCCGGGGTGGTAGTTCAATGTAAACTCGTAATCACAGAAAAATTCTAACCACCGCCACTGCCTCAAATTCAACTCCTTTTTAGTATGATCCGAAAAGATATCGCAGTGGACGGCATCTAAAAAATGCATCTAAACCTTTAAGGAGAACACCACTGTTCCCAACTTTAGATCATGCACTGGGTAATTAACCTCATGCTTCATCAACTGCCTTGAAGTGTAAGAGATCATATGTCTGTGTTGCATCAACACTGTTCCCATCCCTTGATAGGAGGCATCAGTGTAAACTGGAAATCCCACTTTCCCTGATGGAAGAGCTAGGATGGGTGCGGTGGTAAGTCTATCTTTAAGCTCTTGAAATACAGCCTCATACTGGGGTGTCCACTCATATGACACCTTTCTTTATTATGGCAGTGAGAGGAAGGGCTATCTAGGAAAATCTTTTCATAAACTTGCGATAATATCCAGCAAGTCCAAGGAAGCTTCATACATCGGCCGCTGACTTGAAAGGCGACCACTCCTTCACGTCACGCACCTTAGTCGGGTCTACTGTTAACCCAGCCCCACTAATCACATGACCCAAGAAGGCAACTTCTCGGAGCCAAAATTCACATTTGCTGAACTTAACAAACAGGGCAAGCTCTTTTAGTGTACAACCCCGTATCCAGCAAGTGGGTCAGCAAGAGCCAGACCGGCCAAATCAGGCAGTCTGATTCTCTGGGCGAGCTCGGCAGGAGGAAGTGCTCGGCAGTCTCCGGCTCGCCCAGACGAGGTGAGACGTTTTCGAGAGGCGAGCTCGTGCTTGTGAAACCCTGTTCGCCTAGCCCCGTTCGTCGAGCTCTAGGCCTTTCATCAAGCTCTGGGCTATTCGTTGATCTCTTGGCCCATTTGTCGAGCTCTAGGCCTTTCGTCGAGCTCTGGTCTGTTCTTTGAGCTTTAGGCCTTTTGTCGAGCTCTGGGACGTTCATCGAGCCCTGGGCCGCTCGTCGAGTTCTGACCGTTCAATGAACTCGCGTCGTGCGAGCAGGGCAGGTCGGGCCCGTACTCGCCCAAAGCCAAAGATAGGCGGCGAGTGCCAGCTCCATCGTGCACTCGCCGCCCTTGCCAAGCAGAGGTTGTTGAGGGCTACTCGCCCAGTGATCCGTGAGATATTGTTACCATTTTGCCCCCGCTGGCCTGCCCATAGCAAGTTTGAACAGCGGAGTTATGCTATTGGCAGACCCAGTTGGGATGCACATAACTGTTCAGAATAGCGGAGGTTGGTTAATTGCAGGCCGTTTTCAGAAATCTATAAATAGGACCCAAGGGGTACCTCAGAAGGCATGCTCACTTGTCTCTCAGCCTTCTAGCGCTTTGTGAGCTACCTTAGCCCGACATTTGGCTAAGGAGGGGAAGCGCTCAATGATCTTCCGGGTGTGTGGTGGGTCCTCCGCGCCGAGCCCTTGGGTCAGTTCCCTGTTCTTTTTTCCTTTGTCATTTTGCTTGCAGGAGAGAAGTAGGTGCGCGATCACCCCTTCCCTAAGGGCGAACTCCACAGGAAAAGAATTCTCGGTTTCAACATTTTGGTGCGGTAAGCGTGGAAAAGTGGTCAGCACAGAAAATATTCAGTAGGCTCGATGACAGGAAGAGAAGGACGAGGCTCAGACATGTCTGACTCGCCGCCCCCCCCCCCCCCCCCGCCTCTTTCCATAGTGGGGATGTTCGAAGATTTCAGGCAAGAGGTGCTCGGCCTCGTCAGGTTCGCACTCGGCGCGCGTGCCGAGTGTGCGACTCCAGCGGCGCCAGTACTCGCGGTCCCGACCCTTGGCGAGGACGCTCCCGGCAGGCGAGATGGGAAGGAGGTTGTAGAGGAAGGGGAAGGCGGCGAGCTTCCCGGGCGAGTACTCTTCTCGAGCTCGGCGAGCGGTGGCAGGTTCGGCGAGATGGGGGTACGAGACCCCCCAACTCGCCTAGCAGGGGGAGGCAGCCCCTTCAGCGAGCTGGTTTCTTCCGCTCCAGTTTCGGAGGGGTTCAGGGAACCAAAGATGTCTTACTACGCCGGGAAGGGAGACCCGGTCTAGCACATCGAATGGTTTGAGGATGTGGTTTCGATCCGACAGATGTTGGATGGGTTCAAGTGCAAGGCTCTTCGCCATCACTCTCAAGGCGAAAGCGAGAGAGTGGTTCCACCAGTTGCCGACCAATTCCATTTACTACTTTGAGGACCTACGTCGGGGATTCATGCTGAGGTACATAACCTCTAAGAGGAGGAAGAAGGAGTCTGAGTCCCTGTTCCACATCAAGCAGGGGTGAACGAGACCCTGGAGAGCTACGTGGACTGGTTCCAGGAGTAGGTGACCCTGGTCTAAGAGATGCTAGGGCATAGCCTGATGATGGCCTTCACCCTGGGGCTACAGTAGGGTTTCTTCTGAATGGAGCTGAAGAGGGTACCGCCCCTTTCCTACGAGGAGTTGATGGAGAGGGAGGCAAAGGAAGTCGACGGGGAAGCGTCGAACCCAGAGTTTGCCTGGAAGCTGGCCAGGTGGGCCATGGAGGAAGAGAGGCCAAGAGGTGGCAGAGGACAGGAGGAGAGAAGAGCTGAACCCTGGCCGAGGGAACAACAACAGCAACAGACCAGGTGGGGGCATCAGGAGCCGAACAATCGGCTAGGTTGGAGGCCTGAGTGGCAAGACCAAGGGTCGCGGAGAGGTCACCATGGGGGCGGACAACTGCCAGGGAGTCCAGGGCCAGTTTTAACCTCCAGGTGGGAGGCAAGGCCAGAGACCACCTCTCCCCGACCAGAACCATGCTATGGTTATAGCCATGGGGCGAGGAGGAGAGCAGCACGGAGGAGGAGAAGGGAGGTTAGGGTGGAGTTGCCCTACTGTGAATTCCATCAAGAGGAGAGGCACGCTATGGCCACGTGCCCGGAGTTCCTCGAGATAAGAGGAAATAGGGAGCAGCAGCAGCAATAAGGCCGCCGGGAAGTGCGGATCGAAGAAGTCCTGCCACGGTCGGAGGAGGATAGGTGTGAGGATCGGACCTATGTTGGGGCCCGGGGGGATCAGAGTGATCCATGGGGGGTGGGGGTCGAGGCTTCCCGCAAGGCAAGTCTGTACCGCAGGAGCGTTGGCTCCACGTCCCAGACTCCACCCCCAAAGGAGAAGATCACCTTCTCAAGGAAGGATATGCCAAACCATGAGGACCCCTTCTGCGATACGTTGGTCATCCAGACAGCGATTGAGAACTTCACCGTCTCCCGGATCCTCATTGACAATGGGAACTCGGTCAACGTCATCTTTAAGAAGGCGTTTAACGCGATGAAGGTAGAGGCCAGGAGGGTGCTGGCCTCGGACATACCTCTGTTTGGGTTCTCAGGGGAGAGGAAGGAGGTCGAAGGAGAAGTGGGACTCCATGTCACTCTAGGGGGGGCAGTCTCGCACCTGCAGGTTCATCATCGTGGACGCCCCAGCAGCTACAATGCCATCTTTGGGCGACCCCTCATCAGCGCCTTCCGCTGCGTCCTCTCATCCTTCCACCAATGCCTGAAGTTCAACGTCGAGGGGATCCAGGTCCGGGTCTGGGGAGACCCCAAGGTGGCAAGGGAGTGCTACGTTACGGCGGTAAACTCCATCCCTTGGCAGGAGGGGGCCAGGAGATGGAGCGGAGGATGGAGGAGGTGGAGCAGGAGGTAGTGGAGATGGAGTTAGAGAACCGCACCCAGGTGGGGGTGGCGGAGGATGTCTAGGAGTCGGCCGAAGTCATGGCCATGGAGGAGTTTGAGGAGGAAGTTCATGCTGGTGTCTGCTAACCATGAAGAGAATAAAAACCGAACTAGCAATCCAACTAGGCAAGTATACTTATCGAACTGTAGCAAGATGACACAAGTGTCATATTAAAATTTGAGAACCATTGAGTAAACTTACTCACACGAAGACTATTATCTTATCGAAAGATTGTTTTAAGGTTGTTAACTAATTTAAAAGAAGAGACTACTGGCATAAAGAAAAATACGTGCACTTAATTAAAAAGGCCACAACTAGCGATTAAAACAAGGGGTTGAACAATGATAAAGAAAAACACTTGATCGAGAATCACCTCGGCTTAAGTTGATCAAAACATGTGATAATAAACTCTAACTTAATAAGGTAAAGGACCTTGATCGTGGAGGTTCCTAAAGCATGAACACGTTTCTCTCGAAGTCGTGCCCACCTGAGTTTAGGAAGGTCTGACCGAACTCTCGTCCAAATCGGAGGCCTAAAGCTCGTTTTACACTGTGAACCCCACTATTGGATTTCACTTCAATCCAGGAGATTTAACGTTTGCATCTCTCGAGGAATGCGTGCAACTCTCTTTACTCTTGAGCGTTCACTCCAAACTATGAGCCTCTCGGCTAACTAAGAGTGGAAACAAAGATGGAAAATATACATAGACAATATATCTCCAAACACGATTTTTCAAGAGTAAATCAAAGGTCTAAGCCTTACAAAGAAAGAGCAAACTAGAGCATCATAACTTAATCAACTCAAACCTCTGATCATCAAGATCGAGTACAAGGAGGATTAGTTACTCATAGTAAAGTGGAGGAAGAGAGATGAGTAGAAGTGCATGGAAACAAAAATGGAGACAAGAAAAAAAATAGATCTTTTATTAAATTCAAACAGAGAGCTACACTTGAACTACAAAACATTACAATTGCAGGAAAATGAAAAACTAGACTAGTAGCAAAGTAAACTACAACAAAAAATACAGGAAACTATTACAGAAGAGTAAACTTAAACTAAACTAGAAAAAATTGAAAACAGAAAGTAGAGAGGAAGAAATGGAGAAATGAAAATGGCAGCACTTCCCCTCTCCCAAAATTCTATTTCCTTTTCTCAAGGGCTGGGGCTCTATTTATAGATTTTCAAGGAGCAGGAAATGCATTAAGCTATGCACGGGAGTTGACCTTGGTACGGGTTTTGGAGGGAAATGATAATTGCATTAGTACGGGTGACGTGCATTTAATGGCGGCAATAGGATTTTTTAAAAAAGCTGGACTTGTCCTCTACCAGCAGGTAAGCTCGACGAAATAAGGAGAGAGCTCGACGAAATATGAAGAGAAGGAGGGAGAGCTCGACGATCGGAGAAAAGAGAAGGAGGAAGGGAGTTCGATGATCGTCGAATGCAGACAGCGAGATCGACGAAATTGGCGGAGGAAAGCGCCGAACTCAGAATGAAGGCGGAGTTCGATGAAATGGCTGAGGAAAACGTCGAACTGAGAAGAGAAGGGGGAGCTCGACGAAATCAGAGGAGAAGGCGAGGGGAGGTCGACGAAATTGGGCCGAAGAAAGCGTCGTACTCAGAAAATGGAGGGGAGTTCGGTGATCGTCGAACTCAGAAAGAAGGCGGGGGATCGACGAATTTCGAACGCAGAAAGGAGGCTGAGCTCGACGATCTCTGCTGAGCTTGAAGAATTCTGCTGAGGTCGACGAAATATGGGTTGAAGGCTGAGGTCGACGATCTGGCTGAAGGCTGAGGTAGACGATCTTTGGGCTAAAGGTTGAGGTCGACGATCTGGCAGAAGGCTGAGGTCAATGATCTCTGGACTGAAAGTTGAGATCAACGAATTGAGCTCGACAAATTCTAGACTGAAGGCAAGGTTGACGACTGAGCTCTTTCGTCAATCGCAAAACTGAAGGCTGAGCTCGATGAAATGAGCTTGACGAAATGAGCTCGACGCACTGCCTAAGTTCGACATATTTGCTGAGCTCGACGAATTCTTCTGAGCTCGATGAAATTGCTGAAAACCTGCAAAAAGAGAAGAAAATATTAGTGGTATTAAAATATATACAAAACGAGGTCAAAATAAAACTTTACAAACATGATTTCTATAATAAAAACTAGTAATTACGCTAGTAGTTTAAACTACAAAATATATTATCAAACTCCCTCAAGCTTAAGCTTTGCTTGTACTCAAGTAAAAATATAAAAACTAGTTAACATAAAAGTGACTAATCAGGAAAATTCTAATTATGCTAACACAAGCACCATGCGAAATTCTAAGTAGGGAGAAGATGAAACGTAAACCTAAAACAATTACTTAAACATGGTTTAACAGTTTATAAACTTTACTAACGAAAATAGATCATCAAAAATTTTAACGAAATTTTTTAAATAAATTTAATCAAAACAATAAAATGAAAAAACGCATTGAGTTGTTACTAGATCCAAGGAACATTATAACTATGTCAATCAAATAACAAAAATCTAAATTTAAATCCAAAATTTTACTATTTTACTATTCTTCTTTACTTAGCTAATAAATAAAATTTAAAAGCATGAATCAAAAGGACTTATTAAGACTAAAACGTTTGGTTTAGGCATATAATTAGGAATGGAATTCAAAGATAAACATGAATGTTTAAAATCACATTAAACCAAAATAAAGAGTTTTAAATATTTTCATCATAAATAAAATATTTTATTTCTTTTCCTTTTTCATTTTCTTTTTTTTTCTTCTTTTCAAAATAGAGGCCATAAATATTTTGTCTTTTCACGTTGAAAATGGCCAAACAAAAGTAAATACTTCTTTTGAACATACATTTTTCAAAAAGTTCTCCAAATATATCACAAAAACAACTTTATCATAATCATGAATTTTTTTAATGAAACTCAAAAGGTTGGTGTGATTAGATAGGTTGGAACATTTTATCTTTGGTGAAAATGAAATGATAAGTTGAGCTGTCAAATGGAATAGGAAAAAGGCTCAAAAGCAGCTAACTAGAAGAAAAAAATTATGTTGATAAGAAGACCCAAACGAAAACAAAATGGCTTAAATCATTTGCATGCTTCTGAATTTATCTAAAGCATCAGTTTTGAAAAATTTCAAAAAGCAAGTCCTAGATAATAAAAAAAATACTAATGAAATTATCTTGAAAATAAAAATAATAAGCGTCTTGGATCGTTCACATCTACTACGCTAATCAAAAGTTGACATTACAAAAATTATCCAAAAACAAAAAGAAAAATAGTGGATAAAATATTTTTCGATAAAATAAAGAACGAAACCATAATAAAAATGCGAGTTTTAGAAAAACGTTTCACGTTAATATACTACCGTGAATTAGAAACACAACATGACCATCATTTTCCTTGTGAAACATAATTAAAAAGAATGATTAAAAAGATCATAACTAGCTAAGTTGTTATAGGGAATATTAAGAAAAACAAAACAAAAAGTAATAGGTACTATTGAAATACCAAAATTCGTTTAAACTATTAAAATAAAAACAAATAATATATAAATATACATATTTTTTTTATTTTGAAATATTTTTCTATTTTTTTAATTTTTAAGATATTCTCTTTTTTATGTATTTTTAAGATACACATAAAAAAATTTTGATTTTGATTTTTTTTAAAGGAAACAAAATAAAGAGAAGAGAAGGAGGAAATCCTCCCCCAAGCTTAAAATGGACATTGTCCTCAATGGAGAAAGGAGAGGATGGAGAGAAAGAAATTAAAACAGAAATGAAAGTACAGAATTGAAAAACAGGTACTTCCCCGGATTTATGCGACGCAAATGATTGATTGATGCAGCTCCCCCATGCTTGTGTTTTGGATCTTCATGAAATGTCTTCTTTGGATTTCGTGATGGATTCAGCAGCGTTGGAGCAGGCGGTCGCAAAAGCTTCAGCTAGTCGGAGCCATCCGGGGCAAAAAGTGTAAAATAAAAAAAACCTAAAAAAACTTGGGTTGCCTCTCCCAAGAGCGCCCTTTGTTTAAAACGTCGTTTGAACTTGACACAATAAAATAATATTGTCCAAAAATAATTTGTCCAAAATAATAATCAAAGTTTTTAACAAAAATAAAGAGTCTTAAGCTAGTTAAAGTTCATGCAGAATAAAATTTACATTGTTCGGACTAATATCTCACCACAGAAATAAAGTTTAAGACGCTGTCCATTCACTTTTGACTCACCCTTATCAGGATGTGAAATTAAAACAGCGTCATACTGAAAAACTTCTTTAACAGTAAACGGCCCAGACCATCGTGATTTTAACTTGACCGGAAATAAACATAATCATGAATTATATAAAAGAACTTCGTCGCCCGGCTTGAAGGTTTTTGGGTGCCTTAAGTATTTGTCGTGAAAACGTTTCGTCCGCTCTTTATAAAATTTGTTATTTTCGTAAGCGTAAGAGTGTCACTCGCCGAGTTCGTTAAGTTGAAATTTTCTAAGGTCGCCGACAGAGTGGAGATCGAAATTTAAAAACCTTAAGGCCCAAAAAGGGCGGTGTTCTAATTCTACGGGTAAATGACACGATTTTCCATAAACCAACCGATACGGCGTACATCTGATTGTAGTTTTATACGCTGTACGGTAGGCCTATAGAGCATCGTCTAATTTGGTTGACCAGTCCTTCCTAGAGGTGAAAACAGTCTTTTCTAAAATCCTTTTAAGCTCTTTGTTCACTACCTCGACTTGTCTGTTAGTTTGGGAGTGGTAGACAGTTGAAAGCTTATGCGTAACGCCATATTTAATAAAAATTTTTGAAAACTACGCATTACAAAAATGTGAAGCCCTATCGCTAACGATGGTTCGTGGCGTACCGAATCGAGAAAATAATTTTTTAAAGAAAGTACTTACGACTCGGGCGTCGTTAGTAGGAAGAGCTTGGGCTTCAGCCCATCGTGAAACATAAACTACAACAATTAGAATGTATTTGTTCCCGAAGCTAGAAGGAAGAGGGTCAACAAAATCAATTACCCAGAGGTCGAAAACTTCGCACTCAAGGAAATAATTTTGCGGCATTTCATTTTTATTGGAAATATTTCCCGACCTTGACAACTATCACACCTACTCACAAAGTATTGCGCGTCTTTAAATAAGCTAGGACGGTAAAAACCCGCGCAAAGCACTTTGTGGGCGGTACGAGCAGCTTTATAGTGACCACCAGTCGGTCCTTCATGCAAATATTTTAAAATATCTAATCCTTCTTCAAAAGAGACACATATCCTTATTGTAAGACCCCTTTTTTTTTTCTTTTTCAGCCATCGGGGTCTTATGCCCAGAATTGCCGCTTTGCGGTGGCACCAACACTCGGGGAGGCCGCCACTACAAAACGCCAACTCTGCCGGTCTTTTTCGATCACAAAGAGAGAGAAGTAAGTCAATACACTGAATGTAAACATGTCCACATAATCATATACGAATAAAATCATAGCAAGTCCATCAATATATAGAAGAAATATATAAGCGGACTCAGCCCGGTACATCAGAGTCCTCAGTACAAATCACTCATCGCGAAAGCTATAAAAATACTAAACACTCACGGAGCTGGTCACAGACGCTCCGGAACTAGACTGGCCCACCTCCATGCGCACCGTACTCCGCTGGTGCTGGTCCCTGTACTGCTGGCCCCTGTCTCTCATCTGGAGCTCTTGTAATGTTGTGGTTCGAAAACCATTAATCATAAAGACTAAGCTCTATCATCCTCTACCCCTCCCCCCACGGCTCCTAAGCATCGAGCGGAGAGGAGGAAAGGGAAACTACAAAGGTAGAGAATAAGCAAGGCGGGTGACAGCGGAACTAGTCTAACAGAAAATAAATATAGTATAAGCAGCTAAGTATGAAAGGTACATCTAGCAGTTCTAAAATAGTGAGCAGTAAGGTAAACATATAGTAAATCAATATATATATAAAAGGACAAGTAGAAAGTAAATATGTAACCTTAACTTATATGAATGTCCATACAAACTTATAAGTTAAGGGGTCTTCTGCAAGACTCCCATCGTATAAAAAGTCTCATACCGATTTATACGTTGGGGTGTCGGTTGTATGCAAATACGAGTGTAGTGATATGCTATGTCATGATTCATGCAAGTGCAACTCACACACACGACTCTATGCGCACAGACCTTTAGTTTCCCCTGTTCGGGAAGCTAGCTTCACTCCCAGGAACCTCCGTAGTGGAAAACGGAGACAGTGGGTCGGGCCCCCCACTCCTAGGCGGGTATCCACACTACCAGGCCTAGCCCTTCCGTACGCCCCTAGAAGAACACATACTAGAGTATCCGCATAATAATGCTGGCTGTATCCACCAGACTTTCTTTGGCTAAGTGCCGCGCACTGCCGAGTCTACGTACCGACGTCGGTGTGAACGACAGTCAAATACCGAAGACCCACCACCTTATTATGTATTTAAACCCTCGAGCCCTCGGCTCCCCGGACTGTCCCGTCCGTGAATCTACCTTCAGAAACTACCGACTGAATGACAATCAAACCAACCTAATCTACCTCCCGAACTACCGGGGTGTGTGAATGTGCAGCCCTAGTTATACTAGTTGCTCTTTTAGTTTATTATTCCTACGGTTTACGTTAGCCCAGGACTGCCCCCGGCATACCCCGTGAAGGGTTCTCAAAGGGCACTAGGAACTACGATGGGCTGAAGCCCAAAGCTCCCTTTCGCAAAGCACTTAATATTATTGATTTCTACCCATTACCCGATCCCTTTCAAATTACTTTGGATCTAACCTAGTGCATTGAGACTCTTCCTCTCCAACCGGGGTGGACGATCTTTCGTCGGTCCCGAACACCACTTAACACTAGCCAATCTCACACTCTACTCATCCTGACTTCCAATAATGAACTTAATTTAACTTACCCTATCCAAACCAGCAACCTACAAAAATTCCATCTCCCCAAGTTCATTACCCACTATAGTTCAGTTTCTGCGATTTTACTATATATAGACCACCCTATACTATATGATGTATATGATAGGAGTTTCTCCAAATATTCATCCAAAAGCCTTAAGTTATTTACTGGGAGTCTATCATGACATGATTAGCCTATGTTCAGAAACTTATAATTTTCCTAATTTATTTAGTGTTTAATTAATTTCCCCCAAAACTAAACCATGGGTGATTTGAACATGAAGTACCCTTTTTTAGGTATGATTAAAGCCCCACAAAATTATGATAAATACTAGGCAGTAATTTGACAGTAAATTCAAATCTCTCAGAAATTTTTACCATATTTAAACCCTTGAACATTAATTGTGAACATATTCACAAATTAATCACTTAGAGAAGTAAATACTATAAATAAGCTTCCAAAAATTCCAAGAAAATTCAAGTATAGTTGTCATGCCTTAAAAGTAATGCTGATAAGGTTTCCAAATTTTTCAGTGAGTATTAACCTCAAAATCTAATTTAGAAATATCACCCTCTTTCTTAACTTAACAAAGCAACCTCTGCAAATATTCATCTAAAAATTATGAATTAATTTATACATCAATGTGTTGACCTCATAACTCTACTGATCAAGTTACATAATTTTCCAACAATATATAATCTTTGAATCAATTTTTGAATAGAATTGCATTACTAAAAGTCTGTAAAGAAAGTACTAAAAATAAACCTCCAAAAATTATAATAAAATTCAAGTGTAATTATATTAGGCTAAAACACTCTCTGCCAAAATTTCATGGAGATCAAGAAACCACAAAGATCATTATAAATAAAAGCCTATTGGGGAAAATTTATGAATTATATGATAAGAACTTGAAGTGCTATCCCATAAATTACAAAAAAAATACTAGAGGACTTGGGATACCCTAGCATCCACTCTACCAAATTTCAAGCTCATACAAGGGCATTTGACCTCATGCCCTTCACAACCCTCAAAAGACCATCCTTAGGGTTTGGTCCTGGGTCCTAGGGCAATTCTGCCCCGATCCACCTCACAAACCATGAGAGGGTGCTAGGAATCATGCCTAGTCAGTGATCAAAATCTCAGTCCATGTTGAGGTGATATGACCACTCAAATCACAAAGTACACTCTTGACCTAAAAATCGCTTAATAGAGCAAAGCTTAGGTTTGTTCATTTCCAATCTAAAACATCTCCAAATGAAATGAGAAATTATACAGATCCTTATGATGAACCCAGGGACCACTCACCAAAATTTGGGAGGGTTTGGAAGTCATTAAGCCATCTAATTAATTTACCCTATAATTATTAAATTATTTCTAAAAACTATAGAAAAACATTCTCCAAAAATTCCCATTTTTGGACAGGCCCTAGGTATAGCTAGGTTAGACTCCCTGCCCAAATTTCAGATCCTTTGGACAAGGGATGAAGGGTGGGCACACATTTTAATCTCTGCTTAGCTCTAGGTATAGATCCCACCAAAAGAGGTGCTCTGGTCAAACCAGTTGACCAAATTGACCCAAATATATTTTAAAATAAAGTAGACTCATAGGGCTACAAATTATATGTTGACCATTTCCTTACATAGAGCCTCTAAGTATTTTTCCTTAATTTTTCTAAGTGACTGTTATTTCAGTCCAGAAAATCATTTTTAAAAGAAAGAGAATAATTATCCTGCACAGATCTTGAAGCAGATCCAACAGTGATGGGTCGTCTTCTTCCTCCAGCCTAGGGCCATGATTGGCCGAACCTGGACCGCATTCCAGACGCTGTCGCCGGCCATCCAGCCTCCTCCCTGGCCGGCCACCGCCACCACCACCTCCGTTGAGGTGGTGGTCATCGTCGGGCGGCGGCGCAGTCGCCGGAGAGGCGGAATCCGGCGAACCCGAAAGCTAGAATTTGTTGCGGGAAAATCCAGGAAGAGGAGCCCTTCCCGATCGAGCTCCGTTGCGCTCAATTATCAATCCTAAAGAGCTCTAAGATCTACCCGTAGAAATAAAGGAGGGGAGGACCTTCTTCGCGGGCTGAAGGCGTGCAGATCGTCGGGATGCCATTGGCGCGGTGGTGGCGTCGCCGGAATTCTTCTACAACACAGTACAAGCTCCAATCCGTCGGGTCAGGGTGTAAACTTCATCTCTGAGTCTAGGGAGCCTTTTTAAAGGAGAGAAATGGGGAGCGGGCGGGTATAGGCTGTCCAGCCATTAATGCTTCCTTAAGAGCATGCTTCGGCCATGGTGGAGGGGAGGTGAAACGGCCCGAAGTAGCTGGAGGGAGGCTGGAAACTTCTCCTCTCCCCATGAGAACTTGAATCCAGCCGTTAAAGAGGAGGGGAAGGGGCCACGTCATCAAGTGCCATTTATGGCTGTGAACGCCGGTTTCCGGCCATGGCCGTGGCTCCTCCTTGTTTTCAAAACCGACGGCCACGTGGCAATGACCGGTCAACGCATTTAAAATAAGACTTAATTGGGTCTTTATAAGAGAAACGGCCTAATCATGCATTCGGGCCCACTATCAAGACCGGCCCGGTTCAGCTGACCATCAGCCAAGCTAAAACCGCCAGAAAAAGTCTAAGTAAAATAGCGTTGAGTGAGCTCAGCTCACTCAACGCCATCCAAGCTACGGCGTTGAGTGAGCTATGCTCACTCAACGCCATCCATGCAGCGGCGTTGAGCTCTGCTCACTCAACGCCATCCAGGATACGGTGTTGAGTGAGCTCTGCTCACTCAACGCCATCCAAAATACAGCCCTTCCAGACTATGGCGTTGAGTGAGCTTAGCTCACTCAACGCCATGCAGATTATGGCGTTGAGTGAGCTCTGCTCACTCAACGCCATCCAGCCTACTCAAGGTGGCGTTGAGTGCAGTCTGTGCACTCAAGGTGGTGTTGAGTGCAGTCTGTGCACTCAACGCCGTCTAGCTTATGGCGTTGAGTGAGCTCTGCTCACTCAACGCCATCCAGTCTTCTTAAGATGGCGTTGAGTGCAGTCTGTGCACTCAACGCCGTCTAGCTTATGGCGTTGAGCGAGCTCTGCTCACTCAACGCCATCCAGCCTACTTAAGATGGCGTTGAGTGCAGTCTGTGCACTCAACGCCGTCTAGCTTATGGCGTTGAGTGAGCTAAGCTCACTCAACGCCATCCAGACTACGGCGTTGAGTGAGCTCAGCTCACTCAACGCCATTCCAAGGTCACGGGTGTGACGGGTCGGTCACGGGCATGCCAGAGCCATGTTGAAATTTCTGAGCTCGCCGATCGTCTTTCTGAGGTCGACGATCGTCGAAGGGGTCACGCCCTAGGTCACGGGCGTGACGAGTCGGTCACGGGCGTGACCATCCCGTGACTCGAACTCTTGGTCGATAGACTTCAATTCTTGGGTTTCCTAGGGTTCTGTTATGACAAAACCACTTTTAGGGATCTAGTTGGAAATGAGATGTTACAAATCCCAATAAACAAAACAAAGATTTCGTCCCCGAAATTAAGGTTAAGTCTACGGGGGCTCCTATCGGGGAGAGAGAAACTTGTAACATCTCATGAGAGTCGGAAGATTTACATCTCGACGCCATGTTTGCTATGTGAGGTTTGAAAGTGATAGTCAAATCTAAGACTAATTCGTCCAATTGACAAGTATAGACCCCAATAAACAAAAGATTAGCCCCTATTTTTGAAATTTCAGTCCTACTAGTTTAAGATAGGAAAGTAAATTGAACATCTTGATAGGTTGTGAGGTATATCTGACTGAACAGCTCCGGATACTTTTGTCGCATCAGGTCCTGCGGTTCCCAGGTATGCTCCTCCTGACCGTGGTTCCTCCACACAACCTTGACTAACAGAACCTTCTTACAACGCAAGACCCGCACTGTCGTGTCATCGATCCTGATAGGCTCCAAGTTGACTGATCGATCTGAGGCCATCGGGCCGTCTGCTGTGGGAATCAGCTGCTCTGGTCGTAGCAGAGCCCTCCATAGTGAGGAGACATGGAAGACGTCATGCAATCCCGCTAACTCCGGTGGTAGCTCCAGTCTATAAGACAAGGGGCCGATCCGCTCCAGGATCCTGTAAGGCCCCATATATCTCGGACTGAGCTTCTTCCGCCCGCGAACCCGCGAGACTCCATGCATCGGCCGTATCTTCAAGAAAACTCGGTCTCCTACCTAAATCTCCACCTGACGATGTCTCGCATCGTAGTATTTGGCATGCCTGCTCTGGGCTTCTAACATCCTGTCCCGGATCAATCTAATCTGAGCATCCGTATCCCCCACAAACTCCGAGCCTAGTGCCTGCGGATCCTCATCCTGAACCCATGATAGTGGGGTCCTGCACCTTCGTCCGTACAACGCCTCATATGGAGTCATGCCTATGCTGGACTGGTAGCTGTTGTTATAGGAGAACTCGACCAGTGGTAAGAGCTTCTCCCAAGGTTCCCCACGGTCCAATATGCATAGCCTCAGGAGGTCCTCCAACGTCCGATTGGTGCGTTCCGTCTGCCCATTCGTCTGGGGATGGAATGCGGTGCTGAAGGTCAATCGCGTTCCTAAGTAAGCCTGCACAGATCTCCACTCCCTGGAAGTGAACCGGCCATCCCGATCCGAAACGATAGTCTTGGGCACCCCATGATAACGCACAAACTGCTCAATGAACCTCCGTACTAATACACCAACTGGGGTGTCCTTCGCCACTGGAATGAATCTGGCCACCTTTGTTAGCCTGTTCACTATCACCCAGATCGAGTCATTTCCCGCACGGGATCGAGGTAGCCCATGTATGAAGTCCATGGCTATATCCTCAAATTTCCATTCCGGCACCGGAAGTGGCTGCAGCAAGCCTGTCGGGTTCCTACACTCTGCCTTTACGAGTTGGCAGGCCTCGCAGTGCGTCACAAAGTACGTAATGTCCTTCTTCATACCCGGCCAGTACATCGTCATCTTCAAATCTTTTACAATCTTGGTGATTCCCGGGTGCACCGAGTATCGGCTGCAGTGAGCTTCCGTCATAATGTCCTCCCGGATCTGGCCTCTTGCCGGTATGTAGACCCTGCCTCTGAAACACAGGAGACCATCCCTCAAAGAGTAATCTCCTGTCGTGCCTTCCTCCAAGGCTCGGAATATCGGCTCAGTTCTCACATCCAGCTTCTGCCCATCTCTGATGTGGTCCTGAATATCATCAGTAGTAACTATCGATCTCAGGTACTCCATGTATAACTCCGGGTCATCCTCGGACACTAGTGATATTTGCATCTCCTCGAATGATTTAACCAACTCCAAGGCCATCAGCTGCGGGCCTACTCCTGACGTACTCGCTCTCCGACTCAAAGTGTCTGCGACCACGTTTGCCTTCCCTGGATGGTAGTGCATGGTATACTGGTAGTCCGACAGAAACTCCACCCAGCGTCTCTGCCTGATGTTTAACTCCTTCTGTGTGTCTACGTATTTCAAGTTCTTGTGGTCTGAGAAGATATCGCAATGTACTCCGTAGAGATAGTGTCGCCAGATCTTAAGAGCAAAAACGACTGCCCCCATCTCCAAATCGTGCACGGGGTAGTTCTGCTCATGCTGCTTCAACTGACGGGAGGCGTAGGCTATTACGTGTCCGTTCTGCATCAGAACGGCACCCATCCCCTGATAGGAAGCATCTGTGTACACCTGGAATTTTTCCTTCCCTGACGGAAGATCAAGGATGGGAGCCGAGGTGAGACGATATTTCAGCTCCTGAAAAGCAGATTCGCATCGTGGCGTCCAAATAAAAGGAGACTCATTCTTCGTTAGAGACGTGAGAGGGAGGGCAATCTGAGAGAATCTCTTTACGAACTTCCGGTAATAACCGGCAAGTCCTAAGAAACTTCGAACATCCGAGGCTGACTTTAGTGGTGGTCAATCCCGTACTGCCTGGACCTTCGCCGGATCCACTGTCAGACCTGCTCCACTGATGACATGGCCCAAAAAGGCCACCTCCTTTAGCCAGAACTGGCACTTGCTGTATTTGGCATACATCTTATGCTCCCACAGCTTCTCCAAGGTCAAGGCCAGATGTCTCGCGTGCTCCTCCTCCGTCCTTGAATAGATAAGGATGTCGTCGATGAATACGATAACGAAGACATCCAGATACTCTTCGAACACCCGGTTCATCAAGGTCATGAATGCGGAGGGTGCATTCATGAGCCCGAAAGGCATCACGGTAAACTCGTACAAACCATATCTGCTGCTGAAGGCCGTCTTCGGGATGTCCTCCTCCCGAATGCGAAGCTGGTAGTACCCCGACCTTAGATCCAACTTTGAGAACCAATGGGCTCCCTCCAGCTGGTCAAATAGCTCGTCTATCCTTGGCAATGGATAAGTATTCTGGACCGTCAACCTGTTCAGGGCTCGGTAATCTATACACAGCCGAAGGGTTTCGTCCTTCTTCTTGATGAATAACAACGGAGCTCCCCATGGTGAAGAGCAAGGTCGAACGAACCCGGCCTCCACTAACTCCTGAAGCTGGCTTCGAAATTCCACCAACTCCTTTGGGGCCATTCGATAAGGAGCTCTGGATACCGGCTTAGCCCCCGGTATAAGCTGAATATGGAAGTCCTTCTCTCGGTGCGGGGGTAGCCCTGGTAGCTTCTCCGGAAATACGTCGGCAAAGTCTCGCACTACTGGAATATCTGAAATGGAGTCCTTGGCCACGACCGCCTAAAAAAGGACCTGATAAACCTCTTCCCCCTGCAGATGGGCCTTAATGGCCTGCACAGGTGATAATAATATGCGGGGTGCTGGTATAATACCTTCGATAACAATAAAGAAGTCCTCGTGCCTCACGGTGATCCTCTTCGCCACGCAGTCAATCTGGGCATGGTTCCAGCACAGCCAAGTCATGCCCAGGATCAGATCGTAATCTGGCATCTTCAGAATCGTCGTTGATGCCTCAAACGCCTTCCCGCCGATCTCCGTTTCCATATTGCAATGAGCAGAGGTCATTAGCTCTGATCCATCGGGTAGGCGCACCCTCATCATCTTTCCGGTGAACGGCTCCACGCCTGCCAATCCTTTCACGAAATATTCCGACACAAACGAGTGCGAAGCACCGGTGTCGAAGAGCGTGTGAGCGGGCTTGCCGCTAATGAAAACTATGCCTGAGGTAATTAAGTGTCTTAGTATTCTTGTTATAGTTGTCTTCTCTTAATTTCTAACTAGGTTATGTCTAGAAAACTAGTTCCTAGGAAGAAAACTTTAAAAAGTACTGACATACCTGCGATAACCTGCTCCGGGTTTCAGGGCTGTGTCAGGTCTAGAGCATACACTTGCTCCCTTTCTAGCCTGTGGCCTCGGCCCTGAAATCCTCGTCCTCGATCATGTCCTCGACCGCCAAACTGTCGGGGAGGTGGGGCGCCCTGATGTGCTGGTGGGGGTGCTCGCCTCATAGGTCAGTTCCTCTTGATATGCCCCGGCTGATTGCACTGAAAGCATACCGGTGCCTGCTCTGCTGTCCTTGGCATCTCCAGCATCTGTAAAGGCTGGGGAGCCAATACCCCCTGACTCCTCTGCTCCTGCCCAATCTCCTGGCGAGGTTGATCCCCGTTCCTTCTCTCCCCAATAACCTGACCTCGAGGACGGTCTCTACGACCTCCAATCACTGCATCGTCAGTCGGTCTCTTCCGGCTCTTGACTGTAAGCTGATCCGCTTCTCTCTTTTTAGCCATCTCCAGAATCCTGGCAAAACTCCCCTCTGAGACAAAGAAGAGGGCCTGTCTCATGTCATCTTGCAGTCCCTTGTAAAACCTCCTG
The DNA here is from genome assembly GCA_039513925.1 of Platanthera zijinensis. Taxonomy (NCBI): domain Eukaryota; kingdom Viridiplantae; phylum Streptophyta; class Magnoliopsida; order Asparagales; family Orchidaceae; genus Platanthera; species Platanthera zijinensis. Next base: position 69,201,054 of record CM077082.1, read on the forward strand.
GCATAGCCAGCGTCGTCCAACTGATAAGCGTCCGCATAGCGGGCCAGGTGAGTAAACTCCTGATAATACTCCAGCACCGTCCTGTTCCCCTGCCTCAACCGCAGGAACCTATCCTCCAGCTCGTCCCTCGCCGACTGAGGTACGAAATGTCCCAGGAGCGCTGCTCTGAACTCCTCCCAAGTAATATCTGCGCAATCCATACCCGCAAAGGTGGTGTCATGCTGTGACTTCCACCGCCTCTTTCCATGTGACTCCAGGCAGGAGACAGTCAAAGCAACTGCCTCCTCAGTGGGGCATCGAATCCCCGCAAGCATCTCGTAAATGGTATCTAACCACTCCTCAGTGCGTACTGTCGATTCCGTCCCCAGGTAGGATGGAGGGGAAAGTCCCCGAAAGACGCTCATCCAGTTGGCCCCGGGGTTTGGTTGTGGAGTCGGGGCTTGCTAAGCTCTGAAGGCCTCCAGAATGGCCGTCAGTGTTTGCCCATCTCCGTCTGCTGGAACGGAGCTGGAGCCGGCGGAGGCGGGACCACATTCGGAGCCTGAGGTGTCCCTGCTGTGGTGTAGGGTTCGTCGCAGGCTACAAGGAAAAATTTCATTTGTAAGAGAATGTATGAATGGAATATAAGAAAGGGGTAGGATGGACTTTCACACGTGATTTCCCTTATGGGCACACCACTGCTTCCGCTGCTAGTTTGTCCGCAAACTAAGCTCGCACGGGGGTGGCCCAAGGTTTGTGGACTACTTCTCTTTCGATCGAGGTTTCCTCTGATACCACTTGTAAGACCCCATTTTTTTTCCTTTTTTCAACCATCGGGGTCTTATGCACAGAATTGCCGCTTTGCGGTGGCACCAACACTCAGGGAGACCGCCACTACAAAACGCCAACTCTGCCGGCCTTTTTCGATCACAAAGAGAGAGAAGTAAGTCAATACACTGAATGTAAACATGTCCACATAATCATATACGAATAAAATCATAGCAAGTCCATAAATATATAGATGAAATATATAAGCGGGCTCAGTCCCGGTACATCAGAGTCCTCACTACAAATCACTCATCGCGGAAGCTATAAAAATACTAAACACTCATGGAGCTGGTCACAGGCGCTCCGGAACTAGACTGGCCCACCTCCATGCGCACCGTACTCCGCTGGTGCTGGTCCCTGCACTGCTGGCCCCTGTCTCCCATCCGGAGCTCCTGTAATATTGTGGTTCGAAAACCATTAGTCATAAAGACTAAGCTCTATCATCCCCTACCCCTACCCCCACGGCTCCTAAGCACCGAGCGGAGAGGAGGAAAGGGAAACTACAAAGGTGGAGAATAAGCAAGGCGGGTGACAGCGGAACTAGTCTAACAGAAAATAAATATAGTATAAGCAGCTAAGTATGAAAGGTACATCTAGCAGTTCTAAAATAGTGAGCAGTAAGGTAAACATGTAGTAAATCAATATATATATGAAAGGACAAGTAGAAAGTAAATATGTAACCTTAACTTATATGAATGCCCATACAAACTTATAAGTTAAGGGGTCTTCTGCAAAGCTCCCATCGTATAAAAAGTCTCATACCGATTTATACGTTGGGGTGTCGGTTGTATGCAAATACGAGTGTAGTGATATGCTATGTCATGATTCATGCAAGTGCAACTCACGCACACGACTCTATGCGCACAGACATTTAGTTCCCCCTGTTCGGGCAGCTAGCTTCACTCCCAGGAACCTCCGTAGTGGCAAACGGAGACAGTGGGTCGGGCCCCCCACTCCTAGGCGGGTATCCACACTACCGGGCCTAGCCCTTCCGTACGCCCCTAGAAGAACACAACCTAGAGTATCCGCGTACTAATGCTGGCTGTATCCACCAAACTTTCTTTGGCTAAGTGTCCACACTGCCGAGTCTACGTACCGATGTCGGTGTGAACGACAGTCAAATACCGAAGACCCACCACCTTATTATGTATTTAAACCCTCGAGCCCTCGGCTCCCCGGACTGTCCCGTCCGTGAATCTACCTTCAGAAACTACCGACTGAATGACAATCAAACCAACCTAATCTACCTCCCTAACTACCGGGGTGTGTGAATGTGCAGCCCTAGTTATACTAGTTGCTCTTTTAGTTTATTATTCCTACGGTTTACGTTAGCCCAGGACTGCCCCCGGCATACCCCGTGAAGGGTTCTCAAAGGGCACTAGGAACTACGATGGGCTGAAGCCCAAAGCTCCCTTTCGCAAGGCACTTAATATTATTGATTTCTACCCATTACCCGATCCCTTTCAAATTACTTTGGATCTAACCTAGTGCATTGAGACTCTTCCTCTCCAACCGGGGTGGACGATCTTTCGTCGGTCCCGAACACCACTTAACACTAGCCAATCTCACACTCTACTCATCCTGACTTCCAATAATGAACTTAATTTAACTTACCCTATCCAAACCAGCAACCTACCAAAATTCCATCTCCCCAAGTTCATTACTCACTCTAGTTCAGTTTCTGCGGTTTTACTATATGTAGACAACCATATACTATATGATGTACATGATAGGAGTTTCTCCAAATATTCATCCAAAAGCCTTAAGTTATTTACTGGGAGTCTATCATGACATGATTAGCCTAGGTTCAGAAACTTATAATTTTCCTAATTTATTTGGTGTTTAATTAATTTCCCCCAAAACTAAATCATGGGTGATTTGAACATAAGTACCCTTTTTTAGGTATGATTAAAGCCCCACAAAATTATGATGAATACTAGGCAGTAATTTGACAGTAAATTCAAATCTCTCAGAAATTTTTACCATATTTAAACTCTTGATCCTTAATTGTGAACATATTCACCAATTAACCACTTAGAGAAGTAAATACTATAAATAAGCTTCCAAAAATTCAAGAAAATTCAAGTATAGTTATCATGCCTTAAAAGTAATGCTGACAAGGTTTCCAAATTTTTCAGTGAGTATTAACCTCAAAATCTAATTTAGAAATATCACCCTCTTTCTTAACTTAACAAAGCAACCTCTGCAAATATTCATCTAAAAATTATGAATTAATTTATACATAAATGTGTTGACCTCATAACTCTACTGATCAAGTTACATAATTTTCCAACAATATATAGTCTCTGAATATATTTCTGAATAGAATTGCATTACTAAAAGTCTGTAAAGAAAGTACTAAAAATAAACCTCCAAAAATTATAATAAAATTCCAGTGTAATTATATTAGGCTAAAACACTCTGCCAAAATTTCATGGAGATCAAGTAACCACAAAGATCATTATAAATAAAAGTCTATTGGGGCAAATTTATGAATTATATGATAAGGACTTGAAGTGCTATCCCATAAATTACAAAACAAATACTAGAGGACTTGGGATACCCTAGCATCCACTCTACCAAATTTCAAGCTCATACAAGGGCATTTGACCTCATGCCCTTCACAACCCTCAAAAGACCATCCTTAGGGTTTGGCCTTGGGTCCTAGGGCAATTCTGCCCCGATCCACCTCACAAACCATGAGAGGGTGCTAGGAATCATGTCTAGTCAGTGGTCAAAATCTCAGCCTCTGTTGAGGTGATATGACCACTCAAATCACAAAGTACACTCTTGACCTAAAAATCGCTTAATAGGGCAAAGCATAGGTTTGTTCATTTCCAATCTAAAACATCTCCAAATGAGATGAGAAATTATACAGATCCTTATGATGAACCCAGGGACCACTCACCAAAATTTGGGAGGGTTTGGAAGTCATTAAGCCATCTAATTAATTTACCCTAAGATTATTAAATTATTTCTAAAAACTATAGAAAAAATTCTCAAAAATTCCCATTTTTGAACAGGCCCTAGGTATAGCTAGGTTAGACTCCCTGCCCAAATTTCAGATCCTTTGGACAAGGGATGAAGGGTGGGCACACATTTTAATCTCTGCTTAGCTCTAGGTATAGATCCCACCAAAAGAGGTGCCCTGGTCAAACCAGTTGACCAAATTGACCCAAATCAATTTTAAAATAAAGTAGACTCATAGGGCTACAAATTATATGTTGATCATTTCCTTACATAGAGCCTCTAAGTATTTTTCCTTAATTTTTCTAAGCGACTGTTATTTCAGTCCAGAAAATCATTTTTAAAAGAAAGAGAATAATTATCCAGCACAGATCTTGAAGCAGATCCAACAGTGCTGGGTCGTCTTCTTCCTCCAGCCTAGGGCCATGATTGGCCGAACCTGGAGCGCATTCCAGACGCTGTCGCCGGCCATCCAGCCTCCTCCCTGGCCGGCCACCGCCACCACCACCTCCGTTAGGTGGTGGCCATCGCCGGGCGGCGGCGCGGCCGCCGGAGAGGCGGAATCTGGCGAACCCGAAAGCTAGAATTTGTTGTGGGAAAATCCAGGAAGAGGAGCCCTTCCCGATCGAGCTCTGTTGCGCTCGATTATCAATCCTAAAGAGCTCTAAGATCTACCCGTAGAAAGAGAGGAGGGGAGGACCTTGTTCGCGGGCTGGAGGCGTGCAGATCGTCGGGATGCCATTGGCGCGGTGGTGGCGTCGCCGGAATTCTTCTACAGCACAGTACAAGCTCCAATCTGTCGGGTCAGGGTGGAAACTTAATCTCTGAGTCTAGGGAACCTTTTTAAAAGGGAGAAATGGGGAGCGGGCGGGTATAGGCTGTCCAGCCATTAATGCTTCCTTAAGAGCATGCTTCGGCCATGGTGGAGGGGAGGTGAAACGGCCCGAAGTAGCTGGAGGGAGGCTGGAAACTTCTCCTCTCCCCATGAGGACTTGAATCCAACCGTTAAAGAGGAGGGGAAGGGGCCACGGCATCAAGTGCCATTTATGGCTGTGAACGCCGGTTTCCGGCCATGGCCGTGGCTCCTCCTTGTTTTCAAAACCGACGGCCACGTGGCATTGACCGGTCAACACTTTTAAAATAAGACTTAATTGGGTCTTTATAAGAGAAACGACCTAATCATGCATTCGGGCCCACTATCCAGACCGGCCCGGTTCAGCTGACCATCAGCCAAGCTAAAACCGCCAGAAAAAAGTCTAAGTAAAATGGCGTTGAGTGAGCTCAGCTCACTCAACGCCATCCAAGCTACGGCGTTGAGTGAGCTCTGCTCACTCAACGCCATCCATGCTGCGGCGTTGAGTGAGCTCTGCTCACTCAACGCCATCCAGGATACGTCGTTGAGTGAGCTCTGCTCACTCAACGCCATCCAAAATACAGCCCTTCCAGACTATGGCGTTGAGTGAGCTCAGCTCACTCAACGCCATCAAGATTATGGCGTTGAGTGAGCTCTGCTCACTCAACGCCATCCAGCCTACTCAAGGTGGCGTTGAGTGCAGTCTGTGCACTCAACGTCGTCTAGCTTATGGCGTTGAGTGAGCTCTGCTCACTCAACGCCATCCAGCCTTCTTAAGATGGCATTGAGTGCAGTCTGTGCACTCAACGCCGTCTAGCTTATGGCGTTGAGTGAGCTCTCCTCACTCAACGCCATCCAGCCTACTTAAGATGGCGTTGAGTGCAGTCTGTGCACTCAACGCCGTCTAGCTTATGGCGTTGAGATCCAGACTACGGCGTTGAGTGAGCTCAGCTCACTCAATGTCATTCCAAGGTCACGGGCGTGACGGGTCGGTCACGGGCGTGTCAGGCCCATGTTGAAATTTCTGAGCTCGCCGATCATCTTTCTGAGGTCGACGATCGTCGAAGGGGTCACGCCCTAGGTCACGGGCGTGACGGGTCGGTCACGGGCGTGACCATCTCGTGACTCGAACTCTTGGTCGATAGACTTCAATTCTTGGGTTTCCTAGGGTTCTGTTATGACAAAACCACTTCTAGGGGTCTAGTTGGAAATGGGATGTTATACTTATCACCTTGTCCGCACAGACTCGGAAAAGATGCGGGTCCTCCCAAAAATAGTTCTTCAACTCAGAAAAGAATTTCTTCTTTTGTTGAGAGAAGAACTCTTTCGGGAGCACACGGGCCACTAAATAGTTGGCTATGTGTGCAAACTAAGAAGAATGGGATGTGCTAATTAAAAGCAGTTTCTCATCGGGGAAGAAATCATTAAAAGATTTTTCATCTAATTTTTCTATATACGGATTATCTAATCGTGAGAGATGGTCGGCGGCCAAATTCTCGGCTCCTCGCTTATCACGGATTTCTAAGTCAAACTCCTAGAGGAGTAAGACCTAGCGAATCAGGCGCGGCTTGGCATCCGTCTTAGCAAGAAGATACTTGAGGGCCGAGTGGTCCGTAAAAACGATAATTTTGGAAAGCGTAATATAAGGGAGGAATTTATCAAAAGCGAAAACAACAGCTAGGAGCTCATTTTCGGTTGTGGTATAATTCTCTTGTCCCGATGTAAGTGTTTTACTTGCATAATAGATGGGGTGGAAGTTTTTATATATTCGTTGTCCTAACACGGCTCCCACCGTGAAACTACTCGCATCGCACATAATTTCAAAGGGATGGTCTCACACCAGAGCTATCATAATAGGAGCATTAATTAATTTTTCTTTTATTAATTTAAAGACAGATAGACAAAGGTCATCAAAAACAAACGGGGCGTCTTTTTCTAAGAGTTGAGTAAGGGGTTTGGTGATTTTGGAGAAGTCTTTTATGAAGCGGCGGTAGTAGCCAGCGTGTCCTAGGAAACTTCTTATAGCTTTTACATTCGTAGGCGGTGGCAGATTCTTGATAACTTCTCTCTTAGCTATGTCTACTTTAATTCCTCTCGTAGAAATCTTATGACCCAAAACTAACCCTTCCCTCACCTTAAAATGACATTTTTTCCAATTTAGGGCAAGGTTAGTTTCTTCGCATTTTTTTAAGACTTTTTCGAGGTTTTCTAAGAAACTATCAAAGGCATCGCCGAACACGGAGAAATCATCCATAAACACTTCCATAACGCTTTCTACGTACTTGTCGAAGATAGCGAGCATACATTGTTGGAATGTAGCTGGCGCATTGCATTATCCAAACGGTATTCTTCAGTAAGCGAAGGTCCCAAAGGGACAAGTAAACGTAATTTTCTCCCGGTCCTCGGGAGATATAGGGATTTGAAAGTACCCCGAGAGACCATCGAGAAAACAGTAAAAGCTATGGTCGGATAATCGCTCTAAATTTTGATCGATGAATGGTAAGGGGAAGTAGTGTTTGCGGGTGGCGTCGTTTAACTTACGATAGTCTATACACATTCGCCACCCCGTCACCGTCCGTGTCGGGATTAAGTCATTATTCTCATTACTAACTACAGTTATCCCTCCCTTTTTCGGCACTATCAGAACAGGACTAACCCACTTACTATCCGATATATGATAGATAATTCCTGCATCTAAGAGTTTCATAACCTCGCCCTTAACTACTTCTTTCATATTTAGATTTATACGGCGCTGAGGTTTGATTGAATTACGCGAATTATCTTCCATTAGAATTTTGTGGGTGTAGAAAGATGGGCTTATGCCCTTAATATCGGAAATCTGTCAAGCAATAGCTCGACGATGTTTACATAAAATTAGAAGGAGTTTATCATTTTGCACTTTAGTTAGGTAGGCCAAAACTATTACTGTTAGTTTAGAATCTTTTTCTAAGAAGACATACTTAAGATGTTCAGACAGTTCTTTTAATTCTAGGGTAGGGGGTTCTTCATGCGACATTTTGGAAATTCTTTCCTTTTCAAAAACAATGTCTTCGTATACTTTTACTTTATACGGAAAATTGGAAAGGGTGGAGTCCGCGGTCATGGCCGTTTCTTGTGGAAATTCATTTGGAAGAGTTGAAGAAAAACAAAAATCAGAACTCTTACTTTCACTTTCAGAAAGGTAGTAGGATGATTCGTCACCTAAGGCATCTAAGAAAAAATAGGAGTCGTCATTCTCTAGGGTATTCTTCATTGAGGGTGTTATAGAGAAGGTCATTTCATCGTCGCCTACTCGTAGGAAGATCTTACCATTGCTTACGTCAATAATACCTTGGGAGGTGGCAAGGAAGGGTCGGCCAAGGATCAAGGGATCCTCGACGTCTTCTTCGATGTCCAATATGACGAAATCCACCGGGAAGATGAATTTATCGACTTTAACTAAGACATCCTCCACGATTCCTAACGGGTACTTAATGGATCTATAAGCGAGCTGGATACACATGTGTGTGGGGTTGAGGCTACCAATTCCTACCTTCTTGAATAACGAGAGGGGCATCAGGTTGATATTCACACAAAACTAAAAACTCATTGGTTCAATGTATATCTCCAGGTGCGGATATTAAGATTGCCAACATCGACATTTCAAAATAAGAGTAATTTTTTCTGCATGAATGAGATTTTTGTGGGCTAGACATGATATTTTTGCCCGAACGCGGCTTTTTTGCACGGCCGCGATTTTTTGGCCAGAACGCTATTTTTTCGCCAGGACGCTATTTTTTCTACCGAACACGTTTTTTTCGCCCGGACGGGCTTTTTTCGCCCAGACGCATTTTTTCGCCCGAGCGCGTTTTTTTTGACCGGGCGCGATTTTTTCGCCTGGGCGCGATTTTTTCGCCTAGACACAATTTTTTCGCTCGTGGGCGTTTTCTTCGCCCGGACACAATTTTTTCGCCCGGACGCAATTTTTTTGCCAAGACGTGATTTTTTTGCACGAACGTGATTTTTTCGCCTCGAGCTGTTTTTTCTCCCGTGGACATTTTTCGCTTGGAAATGATTTTTTCGCCTTGGCGCAAATTTTTCGTCCGAGCGCAATTTTTTCGCCCGGGCCCGATTTTTTCGACCCTGGACGGTTTTTTCACCCGGAAGTGATTTTTTTTCCGCCCGGGCACAATTTTCCGACCAGACGCGACTTTTTCGACCGGACGTGACTTTTTCGCCCCGACGCGACTTTTTCGCCCCAAAGCGACTTTTTCACCTGGACGCGATTTTTTCGCCCCGAAGAGAAAATTTCGCGTCAGGGCGAAAAAATCGAGTCTAGGCAAAATAAATCGCGTCCGGGCAAAAAAGTCGCACACGGAGGAAAAAATCGCGTCCGGGTGATTTTTTTCGCGTCCGGGCGAAAAATCACGTCGGGTACATTGAAATTGCTTGATATGAATCTTTTATTGAAAAGGGGAAGAAGAAAACCCCGTTCAAAAATCGCGTCGGGACGAAAAAATCGCGTTGGGCGAAAAAATCGCGTCTAGGCGAAAAAAATTACTTCTGCGCAAAAAAGTCGCGTCTGGGCGAAAAAATCGCGTCCGGGATTAGAAGTCGCGTATGGGCGAAAAAGTAGTGTCGGAGCAAAAAATTTGAGTTCGGGCGAAAAAATAGCGTCCGTGAGAAAAAATTGCGTGTCGGTGAAAAAATCGCGTTCGAACGAAAAATTTCGCGTTCAGGCCGAAAAATTTAAGCCCGGGCAAAAACATCGCGTCATGACGAAAAAATCGTGTTCGGGCGATAAAATTGATGCCGGGAGAAAAATCCGTGTTTGTTATTTTTAATTGAGAGCATTGACTATTGCCAAATCCTATGATTGAAAATTTTTCTGCAAACGAACAATAAAAAGTGATTAATGTCAATTCCTATGACAGAAAGTCATGCGGCCGAACAAAAGAATTGAATTTAAACTCAATGTCATTTCCCATGTGCATTGATATTGAATTAAAAGTCAATACTTCAATATCAATATCGTTGAAACGAACGGACCCTAAGAGAATTGATAGCCTCATCAAGTGGAAACTTACACCAGCTTCTCAATATTGAAAGTTCATTTGCCTACTTAATACGAAAGTTGAAATTTCTTGGAGGTTGTATTTCATAGAAAATGTAGAATGTAATCATCTCTTTCCAATTTCAATACTTAGTTGTTATATCTAGCATTCATGTCAATTAGCATATGCACCAACTAATTTTGTCATGTTTAATCATGTTATCTTATATTTGTAGTAACTGGGGATATCATCTTTAGGATCTAAAAATGAATTATGCACCATTTAAAGTCTTTGATCATTGGCATGCAGGTTCTCTTAAAGTTCAAAGTTCTAGAAGAACAAATAGATAAACTTACAAGGTGTCATCAGATAGCTTTTGTGTGCAAGCCGTCTAGTGAGCAAGCAACCTACAGCAGACTTAAGAAAAATGTAAGGAAATATGGGATCGATAAGTTCAAAGTCTCTCGGTTGGTAATGGTGATGAAAATGATAGTGATTTTGAAGCAAATACTGTTTTGGATTCTTTTGCTGGGGACCTCAAAATTTGCTAAATGCAGAAGAGTTTGAAGAGGAGACTAGACGTGCGGATGCAATGGTTTAAAAGCAGATGCTACTAGAGGGCTTAAAAAGAGACTGTCCTATTCATTTACTCAAACAAAAGAAGAAATAAGATGATGAGGTAAAAGTAGCTTTTATTCGTAGATTGCGTGATGGTAAGGAATTGACGTGTTATATGATGTACTTGTGTTCATTATAAATCATTGTTGAGAGCTTATTCTCTCATCAAATTTATTTTCTAAAATAATGTCGCTTTTAGATAAACATGTGTTTTCATATGCATCATAATCTGAAGTAGTTATATGTGCTAATCATTGATCCATTTGCATTAAAAAATTGATATCAAGCTTGCATTTCTACATGTAATAGATTCTGTTTAAAAGTTTTATGAATTGTACAAAATCATTAACATTGTTTGTAAGATTGTGATCACTTTTGAACTCTGCCATCATTGATTTTGTTTATAGTCATTATGCATTATCATATGAGGGCGGTTTTTTTAAAATTATTTATTGAAGATGCAAAACAGACTATTAAAGTTATGGGTGGTTAGAATACATATAAATATAATTACTTATGATTGACATCTGATTCATTCTCTAAAAGGACCTTCCCAGGTGGCTTCATGTTATGTTTTATTTCCTGTATGTAGAGTAACTATCTCAATTTTGCTAAAAGGTTGTTATGCCTTTTGCTAGATTGTGTGTTGAGATTTGAGTTAAGTCGCTGCTAATTTATATTGTGTTTGGCTTTGAAATGTCGACAAAGTATGATAAGTGATGTTGTCCACGCCCCTAAAATGTCACGACTGTACAACTCCGTATCCGGCTGGTGGGGTCGGCAGGAGCCAGACTGGCCAAGACCCAGGCGAGCCAGGTCCCTGGCGTCGAGTCTACTCGACGCCCTCAGCCCCGACGTCGAGTGGGGCGAGCTCACTCAACGCCTTCAGCCCCGGCGTCGAGTGGGCGAGCTCACTCAACGCCTTCAGCCCCGGCGTCGAGTGGGGCGAGCTCACTCAACGCCTTCAGCCCCGGCGTCGAGTGGGGCGAGCTCACTCAACGTCTTCAGCCTAGGTGTCAAGTGAGGCGAGCTCACTCAACGCCTTCAGCCTAGGCGCCGAGTGAGGTGAGTTCTGTCAACGCTTCTTGCCCTTGGCGTTGAGGGACATCTCGGCATCCGCCGGCTCGCACTCGCCCTAGAGAGCTCGGCAACAGCCCAAACTCGCCCAGGCGGGATAGGATGCTTCCGGAAGGAGGGCTTGAACTCGCCGAGCCTCTTTTGACGAGCTATGTCCCTCTCGTTGAACACTGGGTCTTTTGACGAGCTCTAGCGGTTCAATGAACTCGCGGCAGGCGAGCATGGGCAGCCGGGCCCGTGCTCGCCAAGGACTAGGAGGAGATGGCGGGTGCCAGCTCCATTGAGCACTCGCCGCCCCTGCTGAGTAGAGATTGTTGAGGGCTACTCGCCCTGTACTCTGTGATGTGTTTTTACCATTTTGCCCCCGCTGGCCTGCCCGTAGCCAGTTAAAACAACGGAGACTCGCTGTTGGCAGACCCGGGTGGGCTGCACATAGCTGTTCAGAACAGCGGAGGTTGGCTATTTGCAGGCCGTTTTCAGAAATCTATAAATAGAACCCAAGAGGTACCTCAGAGGGCATGCTTACTTGTCTCCCAGTCTTCTAGCGCCTTCTGAGGTACCTTAACCCGACATTTGGCTAAGGAGGGGAAGCGCTCAATGATCTTCTGAGTGTGTGGTGGGACCTCCGCGTCGGGCCCTTGGTCTAGTCCTTTGCTCTTTTTTTCTTGTTGTTTTTCTTGCAGGAGCGAAGTAGGTGCGCGACCACCCCTTCCCCAAGGGTGAACTCCACAAGAGACCGATTTTCGGTTTCAAAAACGACATTAGCAATTTTTTTTTAAAAATTTTGTCGCAATTTTTTGGTAATATTTTTGAAGTGTTGTCTTTGTACCTTTTGGTAATAGTTTTTAACGGTAACTCTACAAGCAATATTTCTAAAACGTTGCAATAGGTCCACCGAAAAAATGTTTCCTATTCCAAGGGTTTATGCAATAGTTTTTGTATAGTGTTGCCTAAAGGTATGAATATTGTTGTCTTAGATCTTTGGCAAGACACGTATATAAGATACCTCCTATGGCAAAAGTTTCACTCTTTCGACAACACTTAGAAGTTTTAGGCAATCGTTTTCAAGGGTTGCTATAGACTGAAAATGTTGCGGTAATTCCATTCGTGATGTTGTATCATATGCTCATCTATCCCCAGCAGGAAAGAGATTTGTTCTTGCTCTCTTGGCAATTGTTGTCCCGGTTAACTATCAGGAGACTCTTTTTATTTTGCATTGGAAAGCGAAAATGAATAAAGAAATGAAGACCTTAACTGAAATGGGAACTTGACTCTTATCCTTACTTATCTAGGTGTGGAGGTGGTTGGTTGTCGGTGAGTATTTGTCATCAAGTTTCATCTGGATGGCAATATTGACTGATATAAGTTTAAGCTTATTGCAAAAGGCTTTACTCAAATATATGGTGTGGACTTCTTTGATATCTTCTCCCAGTTTCTCGCATCAGCACTATCTGTGATCTTTTCTCTGTAGCGGTTAACCAATGTTGGGAGATATATCAGTTAGATGTGAGTAATTCCTTCCTATATGGTGATCTATAATAGTTGTTTACATGGAGCAATCTCCTAAGTATATTGCTTAGGGGAGTCTTAGGTATGCAAGTTATGGAAGACAATTTATGGTCTAAAGTAAAGCCCACAGACCTGGTTTGACAAGTTCAGCAAGGTTATCTCTCTTGTTGGCTTCTCTCGGAGTTCTGCTGATCACTTATTTTTATTCACAAGACTACTAAAGGGCTTATGGTTCTTGCTATCTATGTGGATGATATTCTCCTTACTGATGATTATGAGGAATGAGTTGATCTAGCAAAGAGACATCTTTGAAAATATTTGGTTATAAAGGTTATGGGCTCTCCTAAGTACTTCTTGGGAATAGAAATCTTGCGGGAACACAACTCTGTGGTGCTCCCACAATGAAAGTATACGTTAGATCTCTTGAAAGAAATGTGTCTCTTGGGCCAAGACCTATTCATTGTCCTATGACCGTTGGTGATGATAAAAGTTAGACAGATGATTCACTTCTTCTTTCAGATAAAACTATGTATAGGCGACTCATGGTAAAACTCATCTATTTAACTATCACCAGACTTGATATTTGTAATGTAGTAGGGAAGGTCAGTGAGTTTATACAAGCTCCCATAGAATGTCATCTTCATTCCGCCTTGAAAATTCTGAAATATGTGAAAGGGTCTCCAGGGAAGGGGTTATTGTTTTGAAAACAAAACCATCTGAAAGTTGAAACATATTCTCATATTATTATGTTGATAATAAAGAAGATAGAATGTTTACTTCTCATTTTTGTATCTTTGTGGGAGGAAATCTTGTCAGCTTGAAAATCAAGAAATAGTTTATTGTGTCACGAAAAAGCGCTGAAGCTGAGTACCGAAGCATGACATTGACCTCTTGCGAGCTGAAATGGTTGCATGCTCTTATGCTTGACTTGTGAGAGATATATGCCCATCCTTTACCCATGTTTTGTGACAACCAGACTGCTATACTTATATCAAAGAATCTAGATTTTAATGAAAGGACAAAACACATTTAAGTTGACTGGCACTTTGTCAGAGAAGAATTTTGAAGAATCAAATCTGTACATCATTTATCAATTCTAACAAGGAGCTTGTAGACGACTTTACCAAACATGTGTCCGCTTCTCTTTCAAATGTCTGTGACAAGCTGGGCATGATTGACATATATGATCCAACTTAAGGGAAAGTGTTAGATTTTGTAGAGCTTGGCAGTCCAGCTGTTTGGTCGGGCGGCCTGGAAGTTTGACGGTCTGACTGTTTGGTCCAGACAGTATGGAGGATTGGGGATCTAGCAGCTTGTTCCCAGCAGTCTGGACTTTAGTGGACTGGCGGGTTATCCTTGGTGGTCTAGTTCCAGCTGTGTTGTGGACTGCCTCTGGTGGTCTGGTTAGAGATTTAGCCTTTCTGGATCAATGAGGCCACCTCCTTAGTAGTACAAAGAGGTTTATTAAACCCGTTGTTGCGGTTTTGGCACACTGGAGGTTAAAGTCACTGCGGATAGAGGTCGCGGTCTGAGGAGCAGCTAAAGTTGTGTATAGAGGTAGAGCTGAAGCTGCGGTTAGTGGCTATTGTTTTGGCCTGTTGATCAAGGGAGTTGAGGACCTAAAGTTTGGCGGATTTATGTAACTATCCGCTTGTGTGGAGTGGACTGCTGATAGAGGTATACGACAGCGGACTGAGTAGAGACCGACAGATACTTGTCTGGAGCAGATAGTATGTCCATTGTTTTAAATGTCCTCCGACATGTCCGACATGTCTCCCGACATGTCATTTTTAAGACAAAACGATATGTTTTTCTAAAAAAAATAAATTATGTCTTTTTGTAAAATATAGGCCGACATGTCCGATTTTTTCCGATATATCGGCGACACGACTTTTAAATATATCATTTGCTATTTTATTTTATGTTCTATGAGCATACTATATATTTTATATTGTGTATGTTTAAATCAATTACACTTATTATTTCGATTTTTACACTTTATTCTTACAAATAATTTTGTATAATTATTTCACAAATATTTAATTTCATATTACAAAAAATACGAAAACATTTAATATATTTATTAGTTGATTGTTTGCATGTTTTTAATATAAATTTATATGTTTGAAAAAACTTATAATCAATCAAGAATTTTAACTTTTAAATCTTCTTTATTTGTAATAAACTTATTATTATCAAATAAAATTATTGTATACTATTAAATATATTTTAGAACGTATCATTTTGTATTTGTTAATAATATTTTATCTAAAATATTATTTGATTTTATTTTGTAATATAAATGGCTCATTTTTATCTATTTATTGTATTATTTTTCTATTTTTATAACATATAATTATAGTTAGCATACATAAAAATAAAATTTTATTTATAAGACATGATAATCCGATATTTTAAAATATCCCCGACATGTCTCCGACTTCCGACATCCGACATTTAAAAACTCAGTCTGATATGTCGCCGACATCCGATATTTAAAACATTGAGTATGTCTAAGAACTCAGTTATAGCGGTCCAAAATTTTCTAACCGCCTATCCGCATGTTGTATTTTAGTCTCACATCGTCTGTTGTATATTCTTTCTTTCTCTTCACCCTATAAATAGAGGTTCATACTCATGTAACTTAAATTTTTGTTGAATGCAATGTTTGTTATTTAGATTTTCTCACAATTACCATTGAAGAACGCTTTGACGCCATGAATCAGAAATTGATATTGATGGAGGGGATCGCAGCAGGCTCCTCTTTGCGGATCTAGACTCGACTCGCAATTTAGAGCTTTGAAGTTCCTTCAATGGCTAGATTACATTTTTTTTCTCCTCCCTTTCCTCCCTTATTTCTTTACTTTGGAGAAAAAATAAGCTAAGTGAAAATGATGATAGAATCAGCCTTTGTCGACTTTATCTAATCAGGAATAGATTCTAACCATCAGATCTAAAATTCCATAAAGTATGAACAACAATGATTTCATTTGAAGAATCTATTTTGGACGCTATCTCCAGCATTGACACTAATTCTTGATGTTAGCTGAGGCGGCGGCGGTGGTATTATCAAACACCACTTAAAAACCCTTAACAAAATTTGACGTGACAATCTACCGGTATTGCTCATCATGGCCTGTTTGGGAACGCATATTGACTTCTCGACGCACGTCATAATCTTCCACTGATGCATCGTGACAGCTACGGCCCAACAATATCCCTAACGCAACTGTTAGCATTAGCAACAGTGTCCTGCTGCTTTCAACTATTGGGAGAACTGGGGTATCACACCTTCGATACCTTCAACCGCAACAAGAAGATAAAACCTATTTTCATTGCCCACAAGCAAAATTTACGACCAATTCCTATCATAATGGTGGTAAGAACTTTTTTATAATGTATTAATCCCTAAGTCACCTGTGTTGTATGATGAGTTCTAGATTTTCTTAAGGCCAATTATAATTTTGCCGTGCTATAATTTTTGAGCGTCGAAACAATCTGTTGCCCTGCAAATTATTTCACTCATTTTGCTTTGATTCATGATCCCCTTCATTTTGAATTCATTCTTTTCCATTTTAATTAGTTTTTGGAAGTTCCTTTAAATCATCATTATTGCTAATGAGTGTTTTCATATACTACTAAATAGTTCCGACTCTTGTTAGAGTGTAACCCGATAAGGCAAGTGCACCTATCATTTGGAGTATAGAATCAAGTGTTTTCATGTGTCTATCAAGTACTTGTACTCACACAGAAAAGATATTATTTTATCTAATAAAAGAGTTGGTTTAAATATGTAAGCATGTGTGAGTAATCTTACATTCATGCATTGCATTGCACCGCATAAAGATTGTCATCGTATAAATATGTATGGACACTTTTATATGATGATTTATTATTCATGTATAGATCCTTAACTAATAAATTTTTATGAGATTTTATAAGTTAAGTTAAATTCAGTTCTTTATATGTTCTGCTCTTTGATTTATTGTTAGTATGAGTGTGCAGTATGAGCGTGCTTGTATACACATGTAGATATTTCTAGTTAATACATGCTTACTTTTTGAATAGTTGATATATTAATTGCTAGATTAAGATTAATGATTATATCATGTCACCTACTTGTCGTATTACTGATTATATTGTAGCTTCCCTGTGAAACCACTTAGTATTTATGATTATCAGTTGTTGCACCACCATTTTTAGGAGCACACCTTGCAGGAGCAGCAACCGCATCACCCCGTATAGGAAGGCAGCCAGGCTAGGAAGACAGAGCCTGCCACTATGATAACTTCAATACCTTGTGGCTGATGTGAGATTTAAGCACCTTTGGTACCCTAAGGGCCTTATGTACTCTGATTATTGTTCAAGAACTTTGTTGATTCTTGTCCCAAATTTATATATATTATGTACACTTTATGCTAATTATGGATTATGGTTTCTGTGTATAATTATGACGGGTTGGAATGATGATATTGGAAATAGCTAGCAGAATAGGCATCTTGTGGTACATATTAGCTCGTGTGTTGATGCCACCGCAAGGCGGCTGTTCTAGTCATAATGCTCCCCACTGCCGTGTTTTATGTTCCGAGAGAAGGGTCTTTTAATGGTATCAACTTGCAACAATCCAAAGATAGAGAAGTCCATCAAATCACTAGGCCACCCCGCTTGATAAATCATTTTGAGGGCAAACTTGCATAGCGGAAGCTGTGGTTTGCCCATAAGAGATTCAAATTATGTATATCAACTTTTCTCTAAAAATCAACAAACTAATATAAATTTTTAATTTGCTTATAGATTCTGGTGAATTTTTAGCTAATGATGGGCACCCCCATCCCTTTAAACTCTACTTCTTTCTAGCAGTTGAAGCCGGGGCAGAACCTAACTATGATCCTCGATGCTTTTAGATATCAAATAGCCCCAACATAGCAACAAAACTCGGGTTCAAACTGGTTGAGTACCTTCTATGCCCTCTCTCCACTTATCTTTTTCGAGACAGAGTCGGCTGTTCGTAAAAAGGATTGGCTCGACTTAGTGAAGGAGTTGATGGCCAGGATCTGATTCCCCGATAGCATGGCTGTGACTTTAGTATTTTCTTACCTACACTTGCATGGGTTCCACTTTTATGGGACACACGTACATAGACATCAACTGGGATAAATTCTCTGATGCATTCTTGCAGTATTTTGTTCCACCTACTACACGTGATGAACTTGAGTAGAGGTTCTTGTAGCTGAAGCAGGGATCTTGATAAGTTTTAGAATACCAATGTGAGTTTTAGCATCTTGCTAGATTTGTGAGCTCATATGACTTCGACGATATGGTCACAGTAATGTTGTTTTACAAGGTTCAGTGAGACCCTCTCAGGTAGGCTCTCTTATTTGTAGCTGAATCGATCCTAGCTCAATTCATAGATATGGCCAAGTGGCTGGAGGCAGGCCACAATGGGGTCCAAAGTAGTGGAGAGAAGCCATCAAAGGGAGTGATAGAGGCTAGGCCTAGTAGGATGAGGCATCTTATCAGGGGCAGAGTTGTAGATCCCAAGAGAGATGGACATTTTCGTCCAAATTTTTGGATAATACAGACGACCCTACAGCTGGCGTTTCCCCCATCTCAGCGGTATCCAGCACATCAGTGGCCCAGAGAGGTTAACATGAAGATTTGCTTTCATTGTCACCAGCCAGGCCATATTCTGCACTTTTTCCCAAAGCTATAAGGAGATGTCCTGAATAATATGATGGTTCCCACAATATCTTAACGAGGAAGGGGAGAAGGTCGAGGATGGGGACCGCATGGGAGGAATCATGGACCTGTTCGAAAGCAGGTGTTTGTATTAGATTTGGCTCAGAAGAGGGACCCGTAGGATGTCATCATAGGCACCAATATAACTTAAATTCAATGTTCTATTTAATAAATCATTAGTATGCCTAAAAATGTTTGGAGAGCCTCACCATCAATCTGTGAGAACATAACTCTTAAGAATCATGATTATAAGTTGGAGGCCCTCCCACATTCTATTTTATACTAATGCCACCCACTCGTTCGTCTCAGCCAACTTTGTGGATGATTTAGATGGCATACAACACTTCACCGGTGTTACTAGTAGAGTGCGCCTTCCAGATGGCTCTGAGCAACTTTCATCGGCAAAGTGCAGTCTAGAGGTGTGCATTGGAGGCAAACTCTTTGATACCCTTGTTATGGTGTTAAAGATTCATGACCTTGACCTCATCCTAGGCATGATGTGGAAGCATTGGCATCACGCAAGGATTGATTCTACAGAGAAGCAGATCACTCCGAGACATGGAGATTTAAAGGTCATTTTTCAGAGTATTAGACCTGTATCAGAAGTAATGTTATCTTCTATTCAGGCTATCAAGGCCCATGAGCTAGGGGATGAGGTCTTTATGATATGCTTTGAACTGAAGGAGGTAGTGGTTAGTATGGATGATGTGTACCAGTGGTTCGGGATTTTCCCGTTATTTTCCTAAGAAATTACCTGGATTACCCCTGCCTAGGGAAGTAGACTTCGAGATTAGGCTGATAAAAGATTCTAGACCTCTCCCTTGGGCCCCATGTAGGATGGCCCTAAAGGAGCTAGCAGAGTTTCGAGTGCAGCTTTAGGAGTTGGTAAACTCAACATTTGCTCGCCCCTGTTCATCACCTTGGGGAGTCCCCTTCCTGTTTGTGAAGAAGAGGGATAGATCACCACAGCTATGTATGGATTATCGAGAGCTAAACTGGTTGACGATGCAGAACACCTACTCCTTACCCAAGATCGACAAATCTTTTGATCAACTTGTGGGCGAACATTGGTTCTCCAAGCTAGATTTGCGATCAAAGTATTACTAGTTAAGGATTCATGAGATGGATATTCTGAAGATGGCTTTTAGCTTGAGATATGGCTTTTATGAGTTCACCGTTATGTCGTTTGGGCTCACAAATGTCCCCTTTGTGTTCATGAGCCTGATTAATAGGGTGCTTGAGCCTCACCTAGACATGTTTATGATTTTATTCATCGATGACATCTTGGTCTACTTGAGGTTGGAGGAGGATCATACGAAGCATCTTCCCTTGGTACTGGAAAAGTTAAGGGAGCATGAGTTGTTTGACAAGTTCAGCAAGTGCGACTTTTGGCTCCGGGAGGTCGCTTTCCTAGGACTTGTGATTAGTGGAACAGGGTTAGTAGTGGATCCTTTCAAGGTGCGAACAGTTTTAGGAGTGGTTGTTTTTGAAGCCGGCGATGGATGCGTGTATTTTCCCAGGACATGATGGTTGCTACCACAAGTTCGTGGAGGGATTTTTGAAGATCGCCCTTCCCCTGCCCAGACAAAGAAGGGTGTGCCTTTCAAATAGGCACCCAAGTGTGAGACTATATTCCAAGTCCTAAAGGATCGCCTTGCCTCCACGCTGATCCTTACCCTTTGATAAGTTATTGGAAGGTGCACTTGTCATACAAGTAATATAAAGTAGAGAGAGTCTCTCCAAGTATTGGTCTCAGAGGAATTTAGGTTTGGAAGTGTCTTTAAATTGCTTAGAAAATTAATCGTAATGAGTTAAAATGATGGTTTTGATTGGTTTTGTGAATTACAAATAAAAAGATCTAAACTACAACCATATAGGTCACACACTGCTTTGAAAGGTGGATGGAATAACATAGGCAATTAGCACTACTTAGCTTGGCGGATGCAAGAGTAGACTAGTAGATGGGGTGTAACAAAGGAGGAAATAAGGATCTCAAATACCTCCTCGCAAAGCACACAACTAATAATTGCTTGTATGACAAACCAAATAACAAAATGAAAATGGCATGGAAATGGGGCGCTCCTTAAATACACAAAACCACAATTGATTTCATAAAAATGAAATAGAAATTATAACTAGAGTTTAATGTGTACATAGTCCACAACAATAAAAATGAAATCACCATCAACAATAATAAGAGAAAGAAGTGTGTGAATACAACCATATCTGAAGGCTCGTCACAGATGAATCGATGGGGAATCACCCTGCATCCTAACTAAGTCCACAAATTACATCTGAGGTACAAGAGAGCTCTGACCACCTCTCACTTGACCAGTCTTCTTCGGTTGACAATGATCCGCCCACCCCTCTAGTAATATTTACTCCTTGATGCAGTGAATGAAAATGAAGCTTTTAATCACTCCTTGAAGTGTCGTGATGATGGAGATTGCCTAGGGCAAAGCCGTAATGGACGAAAGATGGAGGAAGGAAGCTCGAAGCTCGTCCCTAAGGTGGGTGAATATATAGGGAGAATTCGGGGATGAAGGGAGTGAAACAAGCGAAAGATCCAAAATAGGGTGATCATCTGCACTGAAGTACCAAATTTTTTCAATAATAAACTCACACGGTTGAATGCATGGTTGTGCATGCAGAACCGTGTGATATTTCATGAGAAAATGTCATACAAGCCAAGGGTCCGCCCATGCGATTATTGCTCACGCACGGTTGAAATAACTCTGCACAAACAAAAACGCATGGCTGGGACAAACTACTATATTTGAAAGATAAGGGTTACTACGCACCTAGGGGTAAATAGTTGTTTTGTAATGCCCCAAATCTCCTCAAAAGAACTAGAAGTTGGTCATTAGAGGTTACCGCGCGACGGTAGGTCAAGCGCTGATAGTAACTAGCTGATTTTAATGGACCAACGTCTCTGGTCGGTATCGCGCGGCGGTAGCATGATACCACATGGTTGTAGCTAATAAATTAAGTCGACTTTTGGCTCTGGACAGAACTGCTCGGCGGTAACGGTAACGCTGGCGGTAGCTTGCCACGTGTCGGATAAGGTCGAGGTGGCCTTGAGCGGTAGAGCAGTGTCGATTGGGCTAAGCGGCCAGCGCATGCGATAACGCACAATGGTAGCAAAGATACCACGCGGCGGAAGCTCTTTGATAAAGGCTTACAATGAGAACATTTTCTCATTTTCTCTCATTCTCTCTATCTCTCTCTTGGATTTTGAGAAAGAAGGTAAAGGCCAGGAGAACAAGGGCAAGGTTGATACAACCATGTTGTGAAGGCGTTCGTGTTGTCGAATTCGCGAGTCGAAGCTAGATCGGCAGAGAGGAAATTGTGTTGATCGGTTCCATCCAGATAAAGTGCAAGCTCATGGATCTTAAGCGATCGACAAGGGTAACGACCTTTCTCCTTGAACAAGCGAAGTCCTTATTTGTCATATACATGGAAATACTCACCAATTGGTGAAGAACGATAGATTTCCAGAGGGTTGATCGTTGATATCCCCGTTATGAAACTTGCATATAGAATCCGGAATCGAAGTACGAATTATGTATGTTGTGTGAAGCCCATCCGGACAAGTTAGTCTAGATTGGTGATGATTGATTTGCGAGTCCGGGAAGACTCTCTGGTTAAACGCGTAGTTTACAGAATTATGAGGTATGCAGGATGCTGTAGTGATAGTACTGGAGATTGTCTCTAGGAAAACATCCAAATTGGGGGAAGAAGCGATATTCTGTCCCCTACAGCGTGGTAGTAAAGATACCGTTGACGGTAGCTCCTAGAGAGCTATTGTTGTGGGCCTGTCTCCTGGGGACTTCGAGGCTAAATGGTTGAGTTGAGAGCTAGCCTGATTGTGGTTATGAAGCCAGTGTCCATGTGATAAGGTGGGTTGCATGTGAAGCTGAGAGCCTAAAGTACAAAGCTGTGGTGGGCATGAGTGTTAGCCTTGTACATAACTCACTTATGTATTTTAAATATGGGAAATGGGAGGCCGACCCGCATCACGTCAACCGCCTGTTGGCATGGTGATTTGAGCAACAGGAAAGGGCTGAGTTGTACCCGCACTATGTCGCTTAACAAGATGGCCTAAGGCATCTGCTGCGGTTGAGGACATGGGAGAGAGTCATTAGCATTCGTTTATGCGTGACTATAATGCTCAAGTTATAACATCGGCCTGAGATTGAGGATGGTAGTGGGCCTGGGAAAATCCAGAATACTAAATAAGGTGAGTTTGGGAAAGTCCAGAACACCGAATTTGACAATTGGTGTGGAATTGAGGATGGTGGTGGAACCCTGGGTAATCCGGTACACCAATAATGTGCCCTGAGTGCACGGGGCGTGTGTCCATACATGTCAATGTCTGCGGTGAATGGTGCTTAATTGCATGTTATGAAGCCAATAGAGATATATACTGTTGTTTTCAGGGAAGAAGCACCACTACCCCGAGTGAGGGGTCGGGTCATTATAATTTGGTCAGTTAATGCTGACTGTTGCCTTGTTTTGCCACATCTTGGTGGACTGTGCTTGAGCAAGTGCTGAAGAGCCATGTGTAAAGTAGCGGGCTAAAGTCCCTTATGCTACGATTGGCTGGCCCTCGAATGTCCAAAGGCGAACGTTTACTGTTTTCATGTATGGTCGGCATGTGTGCCAATGTATAGAAGATACATTTGTAAAGAAAAAAGTTGGAAGGCCTTAAGGCCAAAACATTTTGTGTATTTATGTCATTCCTATGTTTTAGTAGTGGACATTCCTGGTATTTGGGTTCTAAAACTTAAAAAAACTACTTCCGCTAGAATGCACTCTGAGTTAGGATGCGTGAATGTAATGGTTTCAATAAGTAACTCTGTTAACTGTCCGTGGAATATGGCGTGAGATCTCGGTCGGACCTTCTGTTATATTATACGTGATGGATGGAGGTGTTACAATTTGGTATAAACTTCTGGTATCGGTCTTTCTTTTTTGAATTCATGGCGAATTCTTTTATGGGGTGGTGAGCATGTGTGTGTGCGCTACCGTTATAACATGAAAGAACACATAAATGTCCACTTAGGAATGAAATACACATGTTTGTGGAACCTACATGTTCTTATAGTTTCTTTTTGCAATATTATTAGTTGTTTAATTGTGTGTTTCATGATTATAAGCGACTAGAAGTGGTGTGGGGCAGAGTGAACCTCAGTGCTCGGCGGAGAGTAATACACCAACTAAGGTGCCAACACCTCCTCCTTCTGCGAAAACGATATGGTTGGTTGCTAAAGCCGTGTTTGCATTAATCAATGTGCAACCAGGAGGGCAAGTACAACCTCCTACCCCTGCGGTGGTCCAGGAACCGATTGGCACAGTTGGGCATGTGACAGAGAGACAAGTGGTCGTTGAGCTAATGGCCGCAAGGCGAGCGACGGAAAGGCAATTGAAACACGTATTGAATTTCAACCTTCCTGTGTTTGCGGGTACTGGAACCCAAACACAAGTTGAAGACTAACTCTCGAGAATAAAGAGAACCATGACAAAAATGGAAACAGAGTAGTGGCAGAAAGTCATTGTATCTACCTTTTTATTAGAGGGAGAGGCAAGGATATTGTGGGATGAGTTGGAGCTGCACCAGTTTGCTGGTAGGCCATTGATTGAGATCTCGATGGAGGAATTCTCGAGACTGTTTCTGAAAATATATCTTCCATCTGCACAACTGATTTCAATGGAAAATTAGTTCCAAAGATTAACTCAAGGTGAGAGTTCTGTGGATGACTACTTGCACGAGTTTACAAGGTTGAATGGTATGCAAGCTTTATGTTTTCAGATGAGAAACAGAAAACCAATCGGTTTTATGAAGGACTGCGAGATGACCTGTGTTTAATTCTCTCAGGTCCGATGATGCAAAGTTTTGTGACCTTGGTCAATACGGCACGTTCACTAGAACAAGATATGAAGCGCGTGCAGCGGAAGAATGATTTGGCGATAAGGAAGCTAGAGTTTAAAGTATCGAGTTCAGCATGGTCTGGATAAGGAAGGTGGAGGAAGAAGGCTAAGTTTGCGGGACCAGCTTCTTCTAACAAGTTTGAAGTGACGATAGGGCAAGGTCTGCTCGCTTGTTACACATGTGGCAAGGTGGGACATCTAGCTCGATAATGTTTGCGTGGTCGTCCAACGGGTGAGAAAAAGACGGGTGCGACATATGCTGAAAAGGGAAAGATAATGGAGTTAACTGCATCCCAAGCGCAACCCCGAGTATATAATCTTGGCCAACAGGAGGGCATTAAACAAAATGACGTCATGACAGGTATGAGTTAAGATACAGTTTTTACTACTTTCTATAGTTGGTACCTGGTGCGTTGCTTGTGTATGACTTGTTTGTGTTAGGCTTTGTCTTGATTTTGGATTATCCGGTGAGAGTACTATTCGATACAGAAGCCTCTCATTCCTTTCTTTCTGAGGACTTTTGAAATTCTTTAGTTTTCAAGGGCAGCTAAACAACTAGAGGGTGGGAGGGGGTGAATAGGTTTTTGGTCTCTATTGTGATTTTCTTCTTTTATGTGAGTTGTGAGTTAGTTGTTAACAACTTTCAAGACACAACACAAATCACACACCAGGTTTTTAGTGGTTCCTCAGATTATGGGTACGTTCAATGTCCCTCCCACCTCTCTAACATCTTATTATATAAGGCACTTCTGCAAATCTCGGCTCATAAGAGCTTACAACACAGATCCCGCTGGATCTCTAAGTCTCCTCCAAGACCTAAACCATGGGCACAAAGCCCTACAACTCAGTGATCCAAAGATCACCTACCTCAGACCAAAGGCCCTAAAACTCAGGCTAGGAGGATAGCCCTACCTCAGAGAGAATGACTATCCTACAGCTCAGGCACAAAGGCTCTACCTCAGATCCAAAGCTGGATCTTACCTCAGATCCAAAGCTGGATCCTACCTCACACTCAAAGGTCCTACACTCAGAGAGAATGACTCTCCTACCTCAGGCACAAATGTCCTACACTCAGATCTACAAATGATCCTACCTCAGCCTATATAAAATAGACCTACAACTCATATCCAAAGGATCCAACAGAAAAGAAAGTGGTTGTGTTGATTTGACACCAGAGAAATTTCTCTGCGTCTTCTTCTTCCTGAGCTGAGTATATCTCAGCCCTACCTTCTTCTCAGCAATAAGAAAAAATGATCTTCAATAAACAGCGGCTTGTGCCAGAATTAACTTAGAAGCAAGGGCTCTAAACTTGTTGTTGATATGCTCTTCAATCAGCTAACTTTGACTGCGGAAGTTTGAAGGCACTGCTTAGTCTTCTTTCTCAGAAAGCTTTTCTGATCTTTTTCGCCCGGATGCATTTTTGTCG
The DNA here is from genome assembly GCA_039513925.1 of Platanthera zijinensis. NCBI lineage: Eukaryota > Viridiplantae > Streptophyta > Magnoliopsida > Asparagales > Orchidaceae > Platanthera > Platanthera zijinensis. The sequence continues at coordinate 69,227,014 of CM077082.1, forward strand.
CCCGGACGTGATTTTTTCGCCCAAACGTGATTTTTTTGCCCGCACGCAACAATTTTTTCGGTCGGATGCGGTTTATCGTCAAGATGGAATTTTTTCGGTCAGATGTGATTTATTCGCCTTAACGCGATTATTTCGCATGGACGCGATTTTTCAACCCGGACTCGATTTTTCGCCCGGACGCAATTTTTCGCCCAGACGCGATTTTATCAATATTAATGTCGTTGAAACGAACAGACCCTTATAATTTTGTGACATTCACTATGATAAATTAGTTGTGTTTCTACCTACGAATATATGGGGGCACCCCCGCGCCCCGCGAGAAAATACCCCGTCCAAGTTTGCTTTAATTTTTTATTGATGTTTTTTTAATTATTTTTTACAAGGATGGATTCAATAGATCTATTTACTATATGTTCATGATTGGGTAGGCGTAAGCTTTTATCTTCTATTTTTTGCATTGAGGTTTAGGATTTCAGATAAGTTCACTCTGCTCTACATTAAATTATTTCATAGCAACTATTCCATTACATGAATCAGTTTTTATGTGTGCTTTAAGGTAGCAAGGTAGTGGTCGTCCCCGGCAAATGTTGCCGCCCTCATCCAATGTTTCCACCATCGACGAGTGTCTCCCCCACGAACAATGTCACACCCACAACCAATGTCACCCCCTTCGACTAATGTCAACCTAAACGATCAATGTTGCCCCCCCCCCCCACGATAAATGTTGCTTCCCCCGCTGAATGTTGCCTCCCGTGCGAGAAGCCTGTTGATGCAGGACAGGTACTATCACGTGGGCCACACCCCCCCCCCCCCCCCCCCCCCGTGCACTAAACCAAAAATATTAAATAAACTGGGGGAGGGCGAAGCCTGCCCGGGGCATGGGGGGGCCCTGTGCACTATCACTCATATGTCTATACGTATATACATATATATATATACTATATACAGAAATATATCGCGGTGTAACGCTGAATACCGCCAAATCAATCTGAGACCAGAACATAAGATCTCGGTCGTTCGATTGCAGAAATGAATCTGAACCGTCTATATTTTGTCCTAGGTCTCCTAAACCTGTCATGATAGGGTGTCATAAACCAAGAAATTTTGTAGGACATCCTACCCTTTCAAAGTGAATTTACTATTTTAGCCCTATAATTTTGAAAAAATCGAATAAATCAAACGCCAGCTCTGCATGCGGTGCACCCTGAATCCAATCCTCCGGCTCTAATTCGTAAAATCGGGTGGAGACCAGACCGGTTTGCCCAGGTTCACCCACGCGCACGAGAGAGGTGGGCTCGCGCTCTGATCCCGGTTCAACCCAGGTTCGCTCACGCACAGGAGACAGCTGGCTCTCGGGCGCGATCATTAACGGTTTCAGGGAGGTTTGCTATATAAATAGCAAAGCGGTGCTTGGAACATTGGGAGCTTTGCTATTTATATAGCAAACCTCCCTGAAATTGTTAATGATCGCGCCCGAGAGTCAGCCGTTAATGTTCCAAGCATCGCTTGGACCATTGGGAGCTTTGCTATCTATATAGCAAACCTCCCTGAAGCCGTTAATGATCGCGCCCGAGAGCCAGTTGTCTCCCGTCTCCTGTGCGTGAGGGAATCTGGGCGAAGAACTGTCGCGCGAGGAACGGAGGGCCCCCCGTGCACTGTCACTCGTGTATATACATAAATATATAGATGTGTATAGATATATATACATATATATATATATACATATATATATGTATATATGTATACATGCATACATATGTATAACATGCATGCATATTGACATGCATACATATGTAGACATGCATACATATGTAGACATGCATACATATGTATATAGATATATATGTATATATAGAAATATACGTGTGTGTGTGTGTGTGTATATATATGTGTTTTCCTTAACATCTATTACAGGAATTTAGGGGACCGAAAGTTTGGAAGAAAACATGCAGTCAGAATAACATCCCGACTGGTGGACTTCGAACTCGAGCAAGTGAGCAGAAAGCAAGCAATCTTCGGCGGAGTTTGCCTTCGAACTTGAGACCACGATATTGTCGTGTCCCGCGAATAATGTCCTGTAATCAATGTCCGCATACTTCAGCTTCAGGGCGCCTTTCTCCTTCAGTAGGCGAAGCGTCATCTTCGTCGAGCGCTTGCTAAGCAGGGCGAGCACCTTGTGGAGTCTCGGATTGTCCACCATATTCCACTCCTACGCCAAGAATACCCGTAAAAGCATGACCCTCTGCGTGGGTAAGGTAAACGGTACTCTTAAGCAATTAACTCATACCTTCAATATTTCTTGCAGGTGATAGTTCGACCCCAAAGCATCATCAAGGACGCTCCATGCCGCACTGTTGAAAGTGGGCGCCCTCAGGGTCGCCGCCGCAGCCCTCGCGGGAAGCACCCCCCACAAGAACCGCTTATATCTCCCGGCGATCCTTTGGGCCACAAGTAACCACCGCAACCGCCAGAGATGGTGGAAAAACCCGCGTGGATTCCCTCCATGACGAAAGCTCATCTTTGAGCTTTACGAACTCTGGCCCCAAGCTGATCAAAGGGATTCGCCGCCTTATAGAGAAGATCCTTCGCCGGAGTCGACTGAGCGGACGCGTCGGTATCCGTCTTTCGTCGACGCCAGGCACGCCACTTCTCAGTTGCAGTCAAAATGTTCTCGGGCGGAGTATACGGTTTCGAGTCGACACCATCAGAACGACTACAAACCAAATGGTTAGACCAAGTACACGCCAATATAATATAAAATTCCTAAACTTACAATTTGCAATAAGTGTGTTCTGCACCTCCCTCACCCGGAGGATGTAGTGTTGGGTGTCCAGAAACTCCTCATCCAAGAAGCACGCTATCCGCAAACCGACAGCGGACAGCTCAGGAGGCAAAAAAACTTCTTCATCACGAATGTTGGGGATGGTGTTGAGCTCACCAAAATTGTCTTTGAGGATGGTGAAGCATGCTCGCCATTCCGCAGCTTTGCCCATCAGATTCAGGATGTGCATCTTGTCTGAGTAAAAATTAAACAGCCCACGCTTAAGGGCCCGGATTAAAAAACACGAAGCGGAATACCTCCAAGGAAAAGCAAATATTCTACGTCTTGAGGTAAGTTATAAAAGACACTACAGTAGCCGTCGAATCCGGCGACAGTTGTGCGGGTACCACCGCGTAGAAATTCAGTATCTCCGCCATCTAGGGAAAAATAGGAAACATCCATCCCGAGTCAAAATGGTCAAAGGATACAATGAATTTGTTCACGAACACTATTTACTCTCTTCTCCCCCTTTGGCAGCCGCGTGGAATAGTTACCGCTAAGAGGATGTTTGGACATGAGGTCGGCCAAGTCCCCATTGGTAAGCATGGGGAGGGATGTCTTGTCACTCAGAAAAGCAATCGCACACTCAGAAAGAAGTGAAGCAGGAGCTCACGCCATCCCCTGGATCTGGTCGCCATGTTTTCGGTAAGGAGAGGTCGGGATCGAGGCCCTCTATTTATAACATCATCTCGGAAGACGAAACGACAGGGGGGTGCGCCCCACTTCGGCAACCATCCGCTCACAAACGCGCAAACAGTGCACCTTCAGGCAAGAGCCGGCAAGAACAGAGATACGCGAAAACACAAGTAAAACACATGCACGAGAGAAAACGGAAATTCAAGTATTAATAAATCATACGGTTAGCAGTTATGACAGAATGAATGAAGGCTTTGACACACAATGGTGCGTGCGGTCACAACGACCTGCTGCATTGTTCGATCAATTTCTTCAGTTCGCCGACCTCCGCCTCCTATTCGGTGATTCGCACCTGTATTTGCGCTACTAGATCTCGTATAACGTCCATGTTCATCCCAAGATCTCACTCCAGCGGGGTCTCTGCAACAACGGTCGCAGGACAGAAGGTAAGTTCCTAATAAATTCATATAAACAATAGTACAGGAAAAGAAACATACCCCGCATCACAGAAGCTGGCGCTCCATTGAACTTTGTTTGCACGTCGTCGAACACGTTAGACAACGTTGTCGTCAAATCAACCACGCTGACCGCAAGTGCGCCACCCTCAAGGGAGCCAAACGCGCCAAAGTTGATCCGCGGGGTGACGGGTAACCGCATGGGCCAAAACACCAGACACTTGGTCATCTCAGTATCCGTCGGCCTGAGGTAATCCCTTTGTGATACCTTCCCCCCCCCCCCCCGCTTGTGCCTTGCATACAGCTGCGCTTGGGTTTGCGGTCGCACTCCCGGTGCAGCCCCCGTAGGGTGCGGGATGATAACCAACTCACGGAGGGCAGGCACGGCAAACTGCGCCCGTGGCCTTTGCGGAAGCACAACCACACCCTCGCAGTCGCCCACCAACTATGCCACAAGGTCGCCCATTTGGTCGAAATTCTCCTCAGCGCCCAGTGTCGGGATGAATTCTTCATGGGATTCCGACAGCTTCCCACCATCGCCTAAGCTATGAGGAGATTCTGTCTGCCTCACCCACTTTGACAGTGGTCTCCTCTCAGGTACGCATTCTGGGTTTTTCTTTTCTGCAGGCACGAGTGCGGACACCTCCTCTAATCGCGCCAATCAAAGTTGGGCCCCATTCAACGTGGCCTCTTCTGCTTGCCTTCTTTCTGCAGCCTTTTCTAGTTCCTTGAGAGCAGACACCTTCTCAAGAATGTCGCGGGTAAATATCCACATTGTCTCCTTCGTTGGTGGCATACTCTCAGCATCAGAGGAGTTATCGGCTACCCGCGAGAAGGAAGGCGCCTTCGTCACCAACTCTTTTCCGGTGGAATCGCGAATAATGGGCCCCCTGTGCTGGTCTATCACGACTTTGAGTGGAACTCCAGCTATTTCTTCGCTTCTAGAGGGAACACTCTTGGTACTTGCATGTATTCTGACTGGGTGCGCTCTCTTGTTCACCGTCTTCGGCAACCTCCCTCGTGGTTGCATCTCTCCGGGCACACCTTCGGCAAGAGGTCGGAGCACCAAGGGTTCGGTCAAGTCGTCGGGGAATTTACGGACTCTTTCTCCCTCAACCCAGCCAGAACAGTTTGATTCAAACCAGCCATTCCCTGGGCAGGAGCTCGTGAAACAAGGAATTGTAAGGGTACGAATGGAGATGTGGGACCGCCTCTGCACTATTCATATATTTTTGACGGCACGGAAATCGAGTCGCAGTCTTTGTGATTATCTGAGTACTTTTTCAGAGCCCCTGCGGGCTCAAAAAAGTGTGGGGGTTACGTTAACTCAAATCCTGCGACGAGAGACAACCTCAGCCGGCGCCGTTCACAAATAAGTAAAGCGGTTACTAAGAAGTGTTCGCAGACGCCATCCGAGAAACTGAGTGATACGCACATACAATAGTACTCGGCAGGAGGGACACGCAATCTCCCAGAGACCTCTTCAACTGATTAGTGAAGAAGACGCGGAAGGGGCTCACCAAGTGCCCGCGCAGACCCTCCCCTCGGCAGCAGCACGCGTGTGTACCGCGCAATCTCTTCTCTCCCCCCCCCCCCCCGTCACCCGACTCTTTGTGTACTTCGAGTGGTTGCGCATTTAATGTTGCATTAAATGCCTCCCCGTTCGGGTAGCCTACCCTCAAGTATAAATAAGGGGTCAAATAGAGAACTTAGGTCAGAATCTACCCTGTTGCAGGTGTGGTTACTAAGTCCGTCTCTTGGTTGCTTTCTTTTCGATCACTCTTGTATGCGCTTGTGCCTACTTGAACTCATTTCTCTGGAGTAATAACATTGTTCGCCGGAAATGGTATTTTCCACAACGGGTAAATCTGGTGTTTATCGTTGTCAGCGGCCCTCTCTTGTTTGTGTTGTGTTTTCTGTTAGCCAAGCCTTTGCAAGGTCAATAGCCTGTCGATTATGGTCTTCAAACTCTCTATTGAACTCCCACAGGCAGTCGATGAGTGTGGAAAGTTCAGTGAAAATTTTTGCACCAACACCGTCATTGCTTTACGGTGCCTCATCTTTCGTTGATCCCATCTCAATATCGCGTATCTGCGTTTCCAGTCGGCTTCTGCTTCTGATGACTCTCATCATACTTCCATCGCAGATTTCATCGTCAGTTCTATCGATGATCCTGACAACTCAACGTTGTTGATCCTGACTCATGTATTCATCAATGATCAAGTCTGTTTGTTGCTCGGTCCGGTGCACATCGTTGCCCACCTGTCCGCTGTTATTACTGTCAGTGTCTTGGTCATGTCAAATCTGAGTGTCGCAAGCTTCAAAGGGCTCAGCAGTCTGGTCAGCAGCGTGCTCCTGCTGCACCTTTGACTCATTTATCTATTCCGGCACGGTCACTTTCTGTTTCTGAGTTTGCCCAGTAGATTGCTCAGCATCTCTCTCTCTTGATTCACTGCCTCAATCCTCTGCTTGTGCTCGCACTGGATGCCTCTTCGTCGGCTGCCTACGCCCATGCAAGTATCTCTCCCTCTGATTGGTTGCTTGACTCTGGAGCCTCTTTTCACATGATTTATGATGTCAATCGCCACTTGTCATGTCAGCTCGTCTCTTTTGACCTTAGCATCATGATAGCAGATAGCACTATTCTCTTCACCACCAGCTGTAGCTTCCATCATATCAGTCTTTCCATGTTCCTGATGCTTCCAAAATACTCAAGTTATCCATGAACCTTATATCCGCTAACAACCTCACATCACACGATTGTCTTGTTATTTTTGATGAGGTTAGATGTCGTGTGCAGGATCGTCTAACAGGGACACTCCTCGGAACTGGCCATCGTCGTAGAAGGGTGTACGTCCTCGATCGTCTCTATCTTCCATCCACTTCATCATCACCGACAGCTTCTACCCTTTGCCTTCCTTCGATGGGCATCTCTCAGTGGCATCATCGTCTCAGTCATCTCACTGGTTCGCACCTAGCGTCTCTTATCACTCATGATTTCATTGGTCGTGTTTTTGTTGATCAGTCTCACTCTTGTACGAGTTGTAAGCTTAGTAAACAGCTGCAACTCCCCTATCATTCTAGTGAGTCCAGGTCTCAACGTCCTTTTGATTTAATTGATTCTGATGTATGGATCCTGCACCTTTTGTATCAAAGGGCGGACACTGGTACTATGTTCTCTTTGTTGATGACTATTCTCGTTACAGTTAGATCTATTTTATACATTCGCATTCTGATTTTTTCAGATTTATGTTACATTTTTTGTTATGGTGCGCACCCAAAATTCTGCTTCCATCCAAGGAAGAAAAGAAGAAAAATTTCCTAACGTTGTTGATCATCCAACAGCCTGTCACACAAATCATTTTTTCCTACATTATGAGCACCAAAATAGCAAAAACTATATGGGATACTCTCAAGGAGATTTACCAAGGAGATAAGAAAGCAATCGGCATTCAACATCAAAATTTAAGACCCCAATTTGATGCTCTTGCAATGAAAGACAATGAAACAATATTCAACTATATGCCACGAATTACTATCATAACAAATCAGTTATGCAACACGGGGGCTCCAATCGACGATCAAAAGATTGTGCTCAAAATTTTAAGGAGTCTCCCAAAGTCATATGATCACATTATGTTGTTATTGAAGAGAGCAATGACCTTGAGACCCATTCCATTGGTGTGCTGATTGGAAAGATCAGTTTCATGGAGAGAGGCTCAAGTGCCGCTCACTTCCCTTAAATCAAGCCCTTAAAAACGCGGTAAGACACAAACATCTCACAAAATGTACAAAAAAGGGCAACCCCTTGGAGTAAAAATTAAAAATCCAAGCCGCCCAAAGCTGACACAAGCTCAGATTCCCTGTTCTGCACACTGTGTAAGAAGAAGAATCATGATGCTACCAGATGTTTTCATAGATGCAAAAGGTGTAAGAAAAGACTCATTTTGATGAGAATGTTGGTTCAAAGCAAAAGAGGAAGTGAAATTCGCTGAGAATGAGAAAGAGGAAGAAGAGAAGTTGTTACTAACCTTCAGCAATGCGGCACCTGAAGAAGGAAACAATGCAACCCCGTATGTTAATTCTAGCTGCAGATCTCACATTACAAATGATAAATCATTCTTCTCTACTTTTGATGATATTTTGAAGTCCCAAGTATATCTTGGGGATGAAAAGACGAACACCATTGAAGAAAGGGGACGATGATTGTTCAATTTCCTGAACATCAACCCAAGGAAGTTGCAGAGGTGTAGTATGTGCCTGCTCTTGCTCAGAATCTTCTCATCGTTGGGCAACTTTCCACCAACAAATACAATGTTCTCTTCAAAAACAGAACCTGCACCATATCAGATTCTTTCGGAAGAAGGTGGCAGTGGCAGAAATGACCAAAATAGAGTATATACTCTATCAATGAAGATATCCAACAAGTCAGCTCTCTCATCACAAGGAGTCTTAGACATGGTCATTACTTGGCAGTTGGCATCATCGGGACAACTGAATTATGGTGCAATGAAGATGTTGTTTGAAGATAAGCAGGTCTCCGGGGATCTAGATTTTCAAATATTTCATCGCCAATGTGAAGTATTTGCACTTGGGAAGTCTCACCGTTTGTCATTCACAGCTTCACAACGTAGAAGTAAACATCCTCTGAATTGATCCATATGGATCTTCGGGGACCTGCATTAACTCCATCTCAAGGAGGGAAGAAGTACTTCCTCCTCATTGACGACTTCTCAAGATATATGTGGGTCTACTTTCTAGAACCTAAGTTTCAAGCCTTATCTCTTTCATAGAATTTAAAATTGAATGGAAGAAGATATTAGAGAGAAGCATAAAAGTTTTAAAAAGTGACAATGGTGGAAATTTTGCTTCTCACTCTTTCAAAAAAATTTGCCTCAACCATGGGATTAGGCAAGAGTTTTCAGTTCCAGGCACCCCATAGAAAAATGGCGTAGTGGAAAAGTGAAATTGAGCTGTGATGAAGATGGATCAAACCATGATGTTACACAAGAAAATGCCCAAAAGCTTCTGGGCTGAAGGTGTCAACACAGCAATACATATTCCTAAAAGAGCACCAGAAGAGCCTTTGAAGAAATCCACTCCCTACGAGACTCTACAAACAAAGCCATCGATTGAACATCTCCGAACATTTGGTTGCATTACCTTTGCACACGAATTGAAAGGAAAGTTGGAAAGCTTGATTCAACAAGTTAAAAATGTGTACTTATTGCCTATAATGCGCTCAGTAAAGCTTACCGCTTGTATGATCAAATCAACCAACAGATTATCATCTTCAGGGATGTTATATTTCATGAAAAAATTAATTGGGATTGGAGATCAGACAAAGGGGGCAAACTCATTTCTTCAAGTGTTCCAGTTGAGCTCAAGTTTCCTGTAAGCCCCATCCAGGAGACACGAGATTGGGAGGATTAGCTTGATCTCACTAATTCACCAAGTCCCCTAGAATCCTCACCGCCCCTAAAAACTTGTTCAATTGAGGACATCTATAGGCGGGCACCTATAGTATTGTTTCACTCAACTCTAAGTCTCCAACATCATTCCAGGAAGCAGTTACCAACTATAAGTAGAAAGAAGTAATGGATGAAGAGATTTCTCTAGTAGATAAAAATCAAGCGTGGAGTTTAGTTGATCGACCAAGTGACAAAGATGTTATAGGCTTTAAATGGATATTCAAGCTTAAATACAATGAATCTGGAGAAATTGTGAAACATAAAGCACAAATTGTTGCTAAGGGATACAGCCAACAATATGGGAGAGATTTTGATGAAATGTTTTGTATGACTCAAATAACGAAGCTAAGTATTCTCTATCAAATAAGAAGACTGAGATGAAAATATTTCTTTGATAGGTTTATAATAATCAAAATTTCAAATATAAATGATTTAGGGATAATGGAAACCGGCAAAGAGAAAAGGAGAGATAATAAATAGCCTACATTATACAATACTGCTTAATTAATTAGAGAAAACTTAGAGATAGTAATCTAAAACTTGATGACCTTGCATCAATTCTTTTCTTCTTCTTTTGATTGCTCTCAGATGCTTCTTTTGATTGCTCTTAGATGCTCCATGATCATTGTTGTAAACTGACCTTAGGTTTGTATTTCTTCACAAATGTACTTACGTGTGAATGAAGGGGGAGAGAGGTAGGCTTACATTTGTAGATGGATTTAGATAGAGGGAGAGTGCGAGAGAATTAAGCAAAGAGAGAAAACTTTCTTCTTGGTTGATGAGTAAAATATCAATACAAGTGGGCTATTTATTAGAAATAATTTAGAATAAAACAATTAGAAAACAAAAGATAATTATTGATTGATAAATTATGATATAGGACTAACTCCCTATCATAATACTCATACGCTATTGGATAGGCTATCAAGATGCTTACCTCATAACCTTAATGAATAAAAAGGAAATTTAGATAATTACTACTATGTGATGTTGATAATCCAAACCATAGACCGGAACAGTTGGCGTCCCATTTTATGGCAAAAAATCTTAGTGCTTTATACCCAATCTATCCTCCAGATAAAGCCTCCTCCTTGCTTGATTAATCCCTCCTTAGGCTCCTCATCTTGAGGATTTGTTGCAATCTCATTCCATTCCTCTTGAAGGGTACCAATGCCAATTTCAAAAGGACCTTCACAATTCTACCCCTCCTACAATTCACAATCAACTATTAGTTGATGCCCCTGGGATTTGAGCTTGATAATGGAGCCTCTTTGGAGCTTTTTGGACTCTCCCAAATACTTCTAAAAGCCCAAGCAACCTCGGAGAAAATTCCCAAAACTTTGTTGGTGTCTCCTGACTCCATAAACCGTGCATTCAAATTTCAGAGCTAACATAGACAGACATTTCTTGCCCTATTTCCATATGCAGAAAACTTGCAATATTTTTCTCATATAATATGGATCTAATCCACGTTTGAAATAGTTGAGGTACAATTTAATAAAGAAGATTTATATTTGCATTGTAGATTCTCAAATAAAATAGAGAATACCATAAGTTCTCTAGATATTTGTCACATATGCTTTATTTGGGTGGTTTTTCCCTGTTGTGATTTTCAACAACCACAAACATTATTTTTTTTTGTTCATTTGAATAGCCTTTATTTGGAACCAGCAATCTCCCAAAATGTCATTTTATGTTTGATTCCAATGGCAAGGAGGGAGATCCATTCAAGAAAGTTATTTTATCTTCATCTTCAACCCCTCCATCTCCAACCACCAACACTCACTCAAACTGTCCCTTAATTAAACTTGTCCAAACTCAGATTTGGCATCTAATTCGCCATATTACATAGATTTAGACACAGTAAAAGATAAATAGCTCATTATTAGAAAGTAAACTAGTCTGTAGCACCATCTATCAAGGAGGAACTAGGCTAAACTAGAAAACCAAAGAAAAAATTACAGCTCCAAAATTTAGCATCCAAACAAGATGCACTTCAAATGAAGTTTTTGACGCAAGGAAAATGAAATAATAAGTTGACAAGAACCTGATCATCCTCATTGACAATTGGTCCTCTGGACCGAAGAGTAATAATGGGTCTCCAGCTCCCTGAGGCTGGCAGCGACCTCCCCTCCCACCCTCTCCAACAGTCTATCCGTGATTTCCTCAAGCCGATTGAATTCACCAATGCGCCGCTCCACATTTTCATTCAGAGACGCAAACCCCGAAAAAATGGCTGTCTGTTTCAGCTCCGACACCAACTTAAGAAGAGAATCCGCCGCCTGAACCTGTTCCCGTTCCACTGTTGCTATAACACTTAGAAGTATTTGGTAAATTTGTTAAGAAATAGGACAAGTTCAAAAGTGAGCCGAATACCATTCTGGCAGCTCGAATTTCCATCTGGAAAGACTCCTGCGCGTTCCGTACCGGAGGATCGTTTACCTGATAGAAAGCAAAGAAAGCAGCGGACGAGGATGGCGCTAGGTTAGAAGGATGCAGGAAACCCTAATTTGGAACTCGCTAGTGGGCATTGATATTTGAAGGCCAGAAGAACGAACTCGAGCGATGTTAACGAGGAGATTGAAGTTATCGACGATATTGGCGATGTCGGTATCAACTCTTTGCAGAAGTGCCTTCTGCTTCTGTGCCGCGGCCGCCGCGGCTGCCGCCGTCGGTCCGCCTCCGGGCTTGCTCATGGTTGACCCTAATGGGCAAACAACATGAATTAATGATACTCTTATTTTTATTTAGGCGATTAACCAGTTTTTCTTTCGGCACCCCCAAAAGTTTTAAAAAAAAACTCCTATTTTTCTGTTATTAGCCACAACCCTCCTCAGGCGAACTTTGTTTTCTTTGCCAGATGGGCCAACGAAAATGACATGTGATGTACAATCTTGTATTTATCGAGTTGACTAATCCAGTCATCAAGCAGACCAGAAAACTGGACTCAGGCGAGTCGAAGGGGCGAATGGAGCTAATGCGTTTGTACCATCCCCAACTTCGAGGCGAGTGGCGAGTCCAAGCCACATCAGGCACTTACCACCCCCAGGCAAGAGGCATAGAACAGCCTCGACTCGCCTATGAATGTTGTGACCTACTTTCGTGGAAATCGCATTTTGTCCGCCATTAACCACTTTAAACAGTGAAATTCCACTGTTGGCAGATCAATTTGAGTTGTACATAGTAAAATCATAAGGCGGGATTTCGCTATCCGCAGAGTAGTTTCAGAAAACTATAAATAGATTCACAAGGGCACCTTTGGAGAGTACTTATTTTAATTTTTTCTCCTTTGACTAGTTCTGGTTGGCAAGATCTCTAGCTCACTGTTCATCATGGTTTCCAAGTATGTAGTCGGGAGCTCTCAAGTGCCCTTCAAGATGTCCGGCTCAGCATTGGTTTGGGAGGTGAAACTCTCTTTGATCTCCCAAGTGTGCAACGGGACCACCTCTTTGCCGCTCGAGGGTCTATTTTTAGTTTTTTGTTCTTGTGAGTGAGGTTCTTACTTTTAGTGCTTAGCCTACTGATCTAACTCGGGAGAAATACGTGCAAGCGACCCCTTTGATCCAAACTCATCGTTGAACCGTAGTTTTGGGTTCAATAATTTTGATGCAGTAAGCGTGGACTAGGGCTTGCCCAAAAAATTCTGAGAAAGACTAATAGCTGGAAGCGAAGAACAAGGAGCCAGCCCAAGAGACTCGCCTCCCGTGGACGAGTTCGTCAAAAAGATAGACTAGGCGAAGCTCGAGAAGACCATCCTCGAGACCCTGCTACTTGCCCTGTCACCTTAAGGCGAGTGCTCGACCCTCACGGTCTCGATACTCGCCATGCAATCCTTAGGCGATGATGTGCCAGTCAGGCTAGCGAGGAAGGAGGTGGCGATGGGAGAAGGTGATCAAGCCTACCAGGTGCGAGTGTTGTTCCCCACCCATTGGTTGATTGTTGTGTTGTTGAAAAGACTCCACAGGGAACTATGACTCGCCAGGTGGGCTCAGGTATCCCTTTTTTTGAGTCGGACCTTTCAGCCCTGGCGTCGGAGGGGTTTAGAGATTCGATCATGTCCTACTACTCCGGGAAGGATGACTTAGTCCAACATCTCCAGTGGTTCTAGGATACAGTCTCCATCAGGCAGGTGACGGATACCTCTAAGTGCAAGTTGTTTGTCATCACCTTCAAGGTAAAGGCAAGAGACTAGTTTCACCAACTTTCCTCGGGAACCATCTATGGCTTTGACGACATGTGTAACGGCCCGGCCCTTTAGACCAAGCGTCGTTACAGGGCTGCAGCCCGCACACCCCAACGCCATCCCTGTACGGCCATTTAATCCGCACAGTAGGTTGTTGGCGCAAGGTTTCGAACCCCAACGCCATTTAACCTTGCGTCAACAACCTACTGTGCGGATTAAATGGCCGTACAGGGATGGCGTTGGGGTGTGCGGGCTGTAGCCCTATAACGGCGCTTGGTCTAAAGGGTCGGGCTGTTACATAAGATTTTGTGGAAGAACCAAGATGTGGAAAGCGCGACTTGGGAGCTAGAATCGGCGATAAGGAAGGCTTACCCTCATCTGTTTCCCTGACCTTTTGCTTGGTATGTATTGTGCTTTCCTTTATAGCTTTTGCTTGGCTATTCCTTCTTTTCCCCTTCTTGATAGAAGTGTTGTGTGTAAAGTTTCGGGACGAAACTTTCTTGCAGGGGGAGTGGCTGTAACGCCCCCCGTTTTTTTTGTATTTTGTTTGATCATTGTTTAGCGTTACGATGAGGCGTTTCCGGCATTTTTCCGTCGTTAGAGCGTGGTCTTAGCTCTTTAGGTTCCTTTAGTGACCTGTTAGTAGCCTGTTTGCAAGATTCCCCAGCTAGCCGGAGCCCGTTGTGGTGACTCGGCTGAGCCTCTTAGGGAATGCTTGTGTTTTGGTGGCGGTGGAGCTGCAGTCTTGGCCGGTGGTTTCTGGTGGCTCTAGTGCTCGGATTGCTCGGGAAAAGGCGGATCCGGCTTGCTCTCGTCCAGATCTTCCATCCTAGGTAGCCTTGCTGCCGGTGTCGAGCCTGTGAAGTGAAGGCTACTGTTGTAGCTTGGCGGTGAGGCAAGTGGCTCCCTTGCCCTTGCTGGTGTTTTTTTTATTATTCTAGCTATTAGCTTATGCTCTGTATTATTTCTTTTCTTCCCTAGATGTAAGAGCAGTTGGTTAACTCTTTCCCCCTCAGACCAGCCCTGTGTTGTCCTTAATCTATAGCTTTAACTCTAGTTTTTTTTCCTTTCTCGGTTAATTAGTTGTCTTGGCTGGTGTCAAGGTTGCTGGGTAATATTGTGATTAGGCTTAGCTTAGTGTAAGCAAGTTTTGGGGTTGCTGTGGTCGGGTATGAGAGATAGGAGTGTGAGCTGGAATTAAATTCCAGCTCTCGGGTTGTGGAAACTGTGTGGGCAGGGGTAGGTTTAGTTCCAGCTTTGTTTCTGGAAAATACTAAGTCAAAAGCGTTGAGTGAGTGTACCTCACTCAACGCCTAGACTGTTAGGCTTATGGCGTTGAGTGTGGTGCACTCACTCAACGCCAGGGTCGTTTTTTTGGCTAAGTATTTAGCCTTGGGGTGTGTGCTTCCGTAGGACTGTTAGAGGAGTTTTTTTTCCTTCCTAAGGGGGATGTTGGGGTGTTCGGCAAGTTTTTGCATGCCGACTCGTGGACTATGACCGGAGGGGGTGTTTTCTGGACTCTAGAGGGGTGAAATGTGTGTGCTGAGCTGCTGCGGACACCACTAAGTTTGGACAATAGGACCAACTTGTTTAGGTGTGTGGACCCTAAGGCTGCCACCGGTTGTGTTTCACCTTGAGTATTTATTTTGGGGTCTAGTTGTTGGTGATGGTACTGGCACATGCTCCAGCCCCTTATTATTTTACACTCCGGTCATTTGCCCGCAAAGTTAGGATTGTTAGCTCTCCTTTTGCTTACTTTTGGCTTTTCCTGTTAGTATACTGATGCTTTACTACTGTAGGTTGGTTTTTTCTATAGAGCATATAGCTTTTGTGCTCACACTTGGTGTGATTTACCTTTATTGTTCTTTTTGACAATATTTTTTTCCTTCTTACTGGCATGTCTTTTCTTCTACTGTTAGCACTTTATTGCCGGGTTGGTAAACCCTTTTTTATTATTTAGTCTAATGCTCCTTTTCTGTTGATTACTTCTTTGTTGAGGTGTTCTCTCTTGAATGCCTCAGGTCCAGGTTGTAGCCGATAGAGCGGCTGATTCCTTTTAGTGAGTTTTGCTGGTAGCCTCCAGGGCATCTGAGTTGCAGATCTTTCACCTGGTGAGGTAGTTATTCTCCTTTTCTATATAGACATGCACACTCGCTGGTGGGTTTGTATCGGGTTGTCGATGCCCACTGGTGGCTTACTTTTTTTTACTGGATATGAATTAAAACTGATGTTTTTTTTGCCCCCTTGGGGTTGCTTACTTGCTTCTGGGAAGGTTTTATGCTAGGTTGTTTGTTAGGTATTTTATAACCCTAAACTATTATATGTACCTCATGCATATCATATTCGAAAAACTAAAGCACTATCTTCTTTAAGCGTAAAGAATATCTTTCTTATATAAATATTATACTCACCTTAGGAGTCGTGCATACCTTAAGTGGTCCCTTGAGGGCCCTTATACTCATTTAGGATATCAAATCAACGAATTCAAAGTATTTTTCACTGCAAACAAATATATTTTTCCTATCGTGGACTAGCTGATCCACTGTGCCGAGAGATACGGCCTTTTAATAAACTAGTTTTCTTCTATTTCTAAACTAGTGATTTGAAATCTTAGTGCATTACCTGAGCGTCAACAGTTATCCCCTGCTGGACGTGGCATCACAACGCGTGTTTTCCCGTACTCTGATACTTCTTAACCTCAGGGAAAATGCGGGTTGTGACAACATGCACATGAGCTTCCTGTTGTGCTTCTTCACGTCCAAGAAAAGGAAGAAAGGTGTTGAGGCCTTCTTCCTGATAAATTAAGGGATCGATGAATCGCTGGCAAGTTTTGTGGATCGCTTCCAAGAGGAGATACTGTTGGTCCAGGAGGTGCCCGGGCACACCCTACAACTTACCTTCACTCTTAGGTTGCAGCAAAGGTTGTTCAGGATAAAGCTTGCATGGGAATCCCTCTATCTTTTGAGAAGCTAATCGACCGAGCAAAGAGGGAGATCAAATGTAAGGCCATGAACCTTAAGTTCATTTTGAAGCTGACCAGAATAAGAAGAAACAAGGCAAAGTCGTCGAGAGCTTTCCAACTGTAGGAAGGGAAATAGAAAGGAAGAGCCAAGGAGGCAGGAGTTTTAGGGACCCCCGAGGCCAGGAATCGAGGTGGAGGTACTACCCGGCGGTCAATCAGCCAGCCTGGAGGCCTGCAAGAGGACCCCCTGAAGGTTAAGAAAGGGGGTATATTCAGGGCAGAGGGCCCTTCCATGGAGGGGGAACTTTCAACCAGGGTGGGGACAATTTAACCATTCAGGGTGGAGATCGGGACCCAAGCCATTCTAACCCCCTCCGCAACAGAACATGCCAATTGTCCAAGGGATAAGAAAAAGAAGGAACTGACCTGAAGGGGTAAGAAGGGGAAGGGCAGCATTGCTCTACTATGACTTCTACAAGGAGGAAGGTCATGCGATGGTCGCTTGCCCTGAGTTTTGGGAGATACGGGGAATGGTGATAGCCCTGAGAGGGCAGCAGAAGCAATTATAGATTGAAGGATTCATAGAAAGAGGAGGAACAAGGGTGGAAGGCCGATGCAAAGATCATGCTGACATAGGTACCCAAGGCGGGCTTAGTGTGATTCATGGGGGGATCGAGTTCACTCGAAAGGGGAGCCTCCATGTCATCTATCGTCGGAGTGTCATTTTGACCTCCAAGACCCGACCCCTAGAAGTGAAAATTACCTTCTCCGTGAAGGGCATGCCCGAGCACTGTAACACCCTCGATTTTTTTGCGATTATTTAATTCTTGTTTGGCGTTACGTCGACGCGTTTTCTTGGCTTGTGCCATCTATGGAGTATGGTATTAACTCCTTAGAACTGGGTGGCCTATTTTGTAGCCTATTGGCAAGATCTCCCAAGCAAGCCGAGTCGTTTTGGGTGACCCGGTGTGGCCTCTCGGGGGATGCTTGTGTTTTGGCTTTAGATGGGTATAACTCGAGTTCTGTTTGTCGAAAGTTAATTTCGACTTCGCCGATGTGTTTGTAGCATGGGTATTTAGCTACGGTGCGAATTTCGTCGAATTCCGAGGTAGTTCGATTTTCGGGTCGTTTTGGGTGTGCTATTAGTGAAAGCAAATTGGAAATTTCTTAGCTTAAGTGAACCGGCAGTTTAGGCAGCGGTTAGGGCCGAATAGGCGTGTCTTTTTATTTTAAAGCCTTATTCAGTAGATGGCGGGCTCACTCTTCTTCTTCTTCTTCCCGAGACCGAACTCGCCTCTCATGTACGCGGAAAAAGCAGCCGAGAAACCGTCGACCTGCTACCCTTCAAACGTCGATTTTGGGAGTGTTTGTGGACGGATTTCGATTCCGAGAGCGGATTTGGATTGCTCTCTCTTAGACCTTTGTTTCTATGGTAAGATATTTGAGTTTCTTAGGGTTTTTAGGAGGTTTGGATTTTTGGTTTTTTGCTCTTTCCGCCATTAAATCTCGAGATGTGCTGGCTAGGTGTTGCTACTGCTGGTGCCGAGGGAGAGGAAGGGCTCGAGTGAAGCTTCGCTGAAAAACTGAGGCAAGTGGTCCTTGCACTTGCTGTTTTGATTTTCCCCCTCTTAACTACCCGGTTAGCCCTAGGATAGAAGCCAAGTTTTTCTCTTCTGCTTGCTAAAAGTTCTGCGCTGTAGTTTTAGGTTAGCCCTAAATTCTGTTTTGATCTTCCCCCTCCTTGTGCTGTTTTGCTCAACCCGCTGATTGTTTTCACCATTTAGACTCCAAATTATTAGTTCTGGTTGGGTGCTTTTGCGGGTGGAGCCGAGAGAGAGAGAAGGAGGTTTCTGTGGTAGTGCTCTGGTTAGAACCAGTCTTGGTAGGCTCTCGGGATTTGGTGTTGAGTGTGGTGCACACACTCTGAAAGTGAGGATAGATACAATTCTAGAGGGGGGGGTGAATAGAGTATTCAAAAATATGACAATCTACTCCACTCCCTTAGAGTTAATTTGCGGAATAAGTATATAGATATTTGAAACCCTAGAGCCTAACACAAAGTGAGGTGCACAAGAGAAAGCTAACTGTAATTACAGTTTAAGCTTTAGTCCTAACACAGCAACTAGCAATCCTAGTTAATTCTACTCACAGCCACAGTACAGTAATTAAAATAAGCAACACAGACAACACAAGAAGATTTATAGTGGTTCTCTCTCAATAGGTACATCCACTCTTCTACCACCCTGGTAGGAATCCACTACAGGTTTTTGTTCAGGTGCCCTGCCACCAACTGATATGATTCAGGTAGATCAAGTAAACCCTTTGAGCTTTTGATTAGGAGCTCAAAATCCAACACAGGTTTTTGCTCAGGTGCCCTTCCACCAAGGTTCACTTTTGAAGGGAGTAATAACCCTTTGTATAGGAGGTTGAGAGAGTTAGAATGTCTTCTCTATTGTTAAACAGAATTAGAGAAGCTAGATGATTGCACTGAGCTATAGAAAGCTCTGAAGGAATCAAAGCTCCCCCTGGCTTAAGGGAATATCAAGGAAGAAGACTTACTTCAGGGTACAGGATCTCTTCAGAACTCTTGACAGAGAAGATCTGTTGTCTTGAAGTTCTTGAAGGAGCAGCTTGAAGAAGACTCTTGATGTGGAATGGTTGTTCTTCTTCAACAGCTTTTCTTTCTTCTTCTTCTTCTTGAAGCTCTGAGTATGAATGTTCCTGTGAGTAGGATGAACTCAGGATTGAAGAAGAGAACTTTGAAGAGAGTTGTTCTTCTCAGCTGTATGTAAAAATATCTGAGAGCTGTATCTTCTTATTCTTGTTGTGTATGTGTATCTGTGTTTAAACTTCTTTCAATAGCTCTTTTTATATATCAGCCTTTGTAACGGCTTCTATCTTTCTCTTGATTTGAAACTTATCTTCTTCTGAGATCTGCAATCTGGGCTGCAAATAACACATAGTACAAATATCCTGTAGAAGGACATCCTATAAAGAGATAAAGCTTTCTAAGAAGCTGCTTATCCATTCTGCAAGTCCAAAAGATATTAGAGAAAGTCACATCAAAAACAAACTCTTTACGGCCAGAGAAAGACATATTTGTCTAACGGCTATAAAGGACAGCATGGCAGATAAAGCACAAAGATTTTTCAACTAATAGGACAAAAGACTTTGTCATATAGAACTTGACTTATGCATAAAGAATTAGGCAAAGATTGCATTGATATGTAAGCATAAAATCAATGAAATAATCTTTAATAAAATAAGTCAGATAAATGAGAAATAATTCACAGAAGAGAAGGAATACAACATCTCTAAATGCAGACAAAAGATCGTCGAACGAATCACAGAGATCGTCAAACTCTCAGAGAAGATAGTCAAACTATCAGAACAGATAGTCGAACTACAAGAAATCTGTTTGGGCAAAAGGAGTCGAGTAGGACTCGACGATCGACGATACTGAGACCACAGATCGTCAAGCTAACAGAGATGAACTAACTCAGAGATAATCGATCTGCTGAAAGACGATAGTCGAGCGGCGTTCGACTATAGTCGAACTAAAAAAAACACTTAACCAGATTTTCAACTGGATAAACAACAACTCTACACAACTGATGGAATCTAACCTAAATCTAACCTTTGACCATAGATAAATCTTGGGTCAAGAAACTAATTGAGAAGACTTAACTCAAATCCAAACTAGGGTACCAACAATCTCCCCCTATTTGGGTCAAGTCTCTCAAAACAAAAAGAATGATATAAATAGATATAAAAACAACAATAACCTGTTAGGATCAACGTGTATCATATCATATCAATAAGCAGCATTTCATATCAAACATAAAATAAAACAATCAAGCAAAACAGACTGTCAATACAAATAAATTTATACATTATCAGAGTCTGGTTTAGAAGTGAAAGAAACGGGAAGGAAGGAAATTTTCCTTTTGGGATCAAGAGTATCCTTCTTTGAAGTCTTCAAGTCCTGTTCTCCAATAATCTTAGATTCTCCTGCTCTGGGCAAAACAGCCTCTGGATGCTTTTCCATATATTTTGAGGCATAAAAACTTCTGGTCTGACTTGAAATCTGTCTAGTTCCTTTTCTCTGAACTTTGACATTGTTGTTAAGCCTGTTATGTCTTTGCCTTCAGCTTTAGCTTTTTTATTTGGGCTGATCAAACTAACTTAAGGAATCTGGCCATCCTGAACTCAGGATTAAGCTCTTGGCTTTCATAAGCATTTTCATTAGTTGGATCTAGATGCTTTATAGTCTTGAACTTTGTAGAAAGGTCTAACAGACCTGCAGCTCGTTCTATGTCTTCTTGAATAACAAGAGATGATGGTGGAGCAACCTCTACAAATTTCTTGCTTGACTTGTCAGAGTAAATTACTCTTTTTCCTTTTGAATCTACTTGCTTAATCTGAGCTGGCTTTCTGGAGGGAAGAATTTTGCTCTCCTTAGGAGGTGAAACTTTTCTTTTAGGTGAAGGAGGAGGAGAAAATGTTGGTTTCTTGTAAGTCATCTCCTTCACCTGCTCTTTAGGTCCATCTACTTATCTTTGCTGGCCTGAATGGGGTCTGCCCTGGTAACCTGGGTTTCCTCTTCTCTGATAGGCCTGAGAAGGAGTAAATCTGGCTGGAGGAGCTGAGGGATTAGAAGATACATTCTGAAAGTCCACCTAGTGTCAACTACTTACACCTATGGGGGGGATAGATGTCTTTGCAGCGTATTAGCGGAACTAAAATTTTACCTGCACAAGAAAACAAAACAACACAGCACAACAAGTACACAAGCAATTTATAGTGGTTCCCCGATTTGGGTACGTCCACTTTCCCCCTTCGACCTATCTCCCAACCAGGGACGACTCGGTCACTTCACCAACAGGATTGAAATCCAATCCTAGCACTAACGGAAGGAACCCTTCCACACGTAGGAGTCAACACTCCCACAACACGGGTTGCACCCAACCCTACAACTAGAGACCAAACGGTCCTTTACAAAGAAATGAAAATAGCTTGTAAGAGATACAAACAACGTATGGAGAATAAGGTGTCCCTCTTCGTTCGACGACGTGTTCTTGAAGTCACGAAGAGTCCACAACCTAGATCTCACTTGGAGAGGATCTCCCCGAGACCGGCGGTGGCGTCGAGCGGCGGCAGGGCTCTCGGTGTTGGCGGCGACAACTGAACACAGCAGCAAAGCACAGGAGATCCAATCTTCTTAGCGAAGTCGGCAAGGTCTACCAACGGTCACACGAGGATCGATCGTCTCGATCGATTCGGACGGGGAAAGATTTCCCTATCACAAATCAAGAGACAAAAGATCTCTGGATAGACACGTGAGACGCTGTGCAGGACTTGGCTTCTATCACCGAGGATCTGGAGGAGATCGAGATCGACTTCGGTGATCGGCTGCGGCGACGGAGGCGGAGCAAGTTCGCGAGTTTAGGGTTTCGTCGGCCGCTTTCTTTCGTATATCGTCTGTGTGTTTTTACTGTACACAAATACCAGAGTATTTATACACTAGGTCAAGAGATGACCGTTGTGGGCCCCACCAGCAGTAAGACTGAAGTCCGGTTCAAAATCCCGTAGACAACGTGGACCGGTCCAGACAGAGTTAGAAAAATACCTAAGTCAAATTCGGCGAGAATCGTGAGTGATTCTCGACGAATCGGCGAGAATCACTTACGATTCTCGCCGAATTCTACTTAGAGAATTCAGGCTGCACAGGTTATAGAGGCCGGGGAGAATCGGTGGGAATCACCTTGGATTCTCGCAGACTCGTCGAGAATGCAAAGTCATTCTCGACGAATCGGCGAGAATCACTTGGTGATTCTCGACGATTCTGCCTTAGATGATTTTTCTGACTGCGTCGAGACAGCCGGCCCAACCCGGAAAGAATCAACTAGTGATTCTCGTCGACTCGTCGAGAATCACTAGTGATTCTCGACAAATCGGCGAGAATCACTTAGTGATTCTCGACGAATTATACTTAGACGAATTCTCGTCTTTCCACCCATGAGCTGGTCTTTGGCCCATCCTTGCTTCTTGTCTGCTCTTGCTTTATCATAGCCCTGTACTTGAACTTAAGTACACCCCAATAGAGAGAGTACACGTAGGCCAACACACTGATCTGCTCAACGAGGGATTACGTTGCGCAGACCCGTGTATATTGACCCACTGCACCCTGACATTGGTGTGTACTTAGCATGGAATAACTGCAAGCACAACTAGAAATATTTCATCAATACATTGTCTATTTACCTTAGCTTGTTCAGGGGCTTCTTCAAATCAGGTGCATTGTGGATACAATACCCAACAATCTCCCCCTATTTGAAGAAGCCTAAACCCTACAAGCTAAGGTGAATCGAGCATATAGGAATGAAACTCATAAACTTAAAATTGAGTTGAGAGAGATATTCATTACCAATTACTTGAGAGCAAAACTTGGAGCCACCTTAACCTTAGCCGAGAGGGTGGAGCCACCTTAACCTTAGCCGAGAGGGTAATCTCCCCCTTTTCGGCTTCTGCAAATCGGGGTCTGGTGCATATGACCCCATGCTCCCCCTCAGTTCTTGCACCTATGCTTACACTTGAGTGCCTGACAGATGCTCCCCCTAGATGCACGAGCCATGAGCTTCTGTGGTCTTCATTCCTCATAGTTTAGCATCCCCAATTCAGTTTTGAAAAGACTGAACTTGGCCTCGTCCAAAGGCTTTGTGAAGATGTCTGCAATTTGTTTGTCAGTGGGAACATAGCAGAGAGAGATGTCCTTGTTCTCCACGTGCTCCCGA
Organism: Platanthera zijinensis; assembly: GCA_039513925.1. Classification (NCBI taxonomy): domain Eukaryota; kingdom Viridiplantae; phylum Streptophyta; class Magnoliopsida; order Asparagales; family Orchidaceae; genus Platanthera; species Platanthera zijinensis. The sequence goes on from CM077082.1 coordinate 69,250,336, forward strand.
ATGAAATGGTAACACACTTCAATATGCTTCGTTCTGCTGTGCGATACCGAATTGTTGGCAATAGCAATTGCACTGGAGGAGTCGCAGTACATCGGTACTTCCTTGAACTGGAGGTCATAGTCGGCTAACTGGTTTCTTATCCATAGGGGTTGTGCGCAACAGCTGCCAGCCGAGATGTACTCAGACTCTACAGTGGAGGTCGCTACACAATTCTGCTTCTTGCTGTTCCATGAAATAAGCCTTCTTCCGAGGAATTGACACGTCCCGGAGGTGCTTTTCCTGTCATCCCTACTCCCTGCAAAATCAACATCTGAAAACCCTATTAGCTCGACATCATTGCTTCTCGGGTACCATAAGCCAAGATTAGGGGTACCTTTAAGGTATCTGAGAATTCGCTTTGCAGCGACATAATGAGATTCCTTAGTGTTCACCTGATATCTGGCACAAACACATGTGGAGAACATGATATCCGGTCTATTCGTAGTAAGATAGAGCAGGGATCCAATGATGCTTCTGTATTTGGTTTCATCAAAAGGTTTCCATTTCTCATCCTTATCCAGAGACATGGTGGATCCCATTGGAGTCCTCATAGAGGTTGCATTCTCCATTCCGAATTTCTTGAGGAGTTCATTTGTGAACTTCGTCTGAGAAATGAAGATTCCTTCCTCAGACTGTTTCACTTGAAGTCTCAAGAAATACTTCAGCTCTCCCATACTGCTTATTTCAAACTTTCCTTGCATAAGTTTGGAAAACTTTTTGCAAAGATTGTTGTCCGTTGAGCCGAATATAATATCATCAACATAGATTTGCACCAGCAAAATCTTGCCTTTGACTTCCCTGAGAAACAATGTCTTATCTATTTTTCCTCTAGAGAACTTGTTCTCAAGAAGAAAACTAGACAATGTCTTATACCAAGCTCGAGGAGCTTGTTTTAGGACATATAGCGCTTTATTAAGAAAATATACATGATTAGGATAAGTAGGATTGACAAAACCTGGAGGTTGAGCAACGTATACTTCCTCTTTCAAATCTCCATTCAAGAAGGCCGATTTCACGTCCATCTGATAGACAGTGAATCCTTTGTGAGAGGCATAGGCTAGGAATAGCCGGATTGCCTCGAGCCGTGCAACTGGTGCAAACGTCTGGTCAAAGTCAATCCCATCCTCCTGTCTGTATCCTTGAGCCACCAGTCTGGCTTTGTTCTTGATGATGACTCCATGTTCATCCAACTTGTTTCTGAAGATCCACTTGGTGCCAATCACATTTTGCGTCTTTGGTCTGGGAACCAGCGTCCAGACTTCGCATCTTTCGAATTGATGCAGCTCCTCTTGCATGGCCAAAATCCACGATGCGTCTTTGTTCGCTTCGTCGAACTTCTTTGGCTCCACCTGCGACAGAAAGCTAAGATGCAAGATCTCGTTAAGAGTACCTCGGCGAGTTCTGACACCGTCTCGGGGATCTCTAATGATTTGATTTCTGGGATGATCCCTCACGTGTCTGAGCTCTAAAATTCTTGCATCAGGAGCTTCAACTATTTCTTGGGCATCTCCTCCTTCTAAAGGATTTGCCTTATTTTGAGCTTCAACTTCTCCGATCGGCGTTGATGTGGAGACCTTGACATACTTTGGAGTTGCATCTTTCTCGGGATCATCCAGTTGTAGCTTTTCGAGTCTGGCACCTGCAGCTTCAGGAAGACAACTAGAAGTCTTGCAGTTAAGCAAGCTTCCTTCATCAAATACAACATTTATTGATTCCTATACCACTAGGGTTTTCTTGTTGAAAACTCTATAAGCCCGGCTGTGGCTACTATAGCCCATGAATATGCCTTCGAAGCATTTTTCACCAAACTTAGTACGCGGGTACTTCCCATTATTCAGTACATAACATTTGCAGCCAAAAATCCTCAGATAGGACATGGTTGGTTTCTTGCCTTTCAGTAGCTCATAAGGAGTCTTACGATGGCTCTTGTTGATCAATGCCCGGTTTTGTACATGACAGGCCGTATTGACCGCCTCGGCCCAGAAGTATTCTGGGAGAGAGGCGTCATTCAACATTGTCGTGCATGCTTCAATGAGTGTTCTATTCCTCCTCTCCGCCACTCCATTCTGTTGAGGAGTGCGAGGGGAGGAGAACTCATGAAAGATACCAAGCTCTTCACAGAACTCTGTCATAGCCCCAGACTCAAACTCTGTTCCGTGGTCACTTCTGATTTTGACCACTGAGCAGTTAAGTTCGTTCTGTATCTGCTTGAAAAAACTGGTGAAGATGTCAAACGTATCAGACTTGCGTTTTAAAAAGAACACCCACATAAATCGAGAGTGATCATCTACAATCACTAACGTATACGACTTCCCTCCTAAGCTATGAACTTGCATTGGACCAAACAAGTCCATGTGCAGAAGATATAGACATCTGGATGAATCTTTGTCTGGGATGCCCTTAAAGGTAGCCCGAGTCTGCTTGCCCATCTGACATGCAGGACATGGACTATCTTTGATGCACTTAATAATGGGAGCATCCCTTACTAAGTTTTTGGAAAACAGCATATTAATTGTCTTGTTATTAATGTGTGTCAATCTCTTGTGTCATTGTTCACAAAGAGATGCACTGCCTTTAGCAACGAGGCATACTGGGGTAGAAGAATCTAAACTAAGAAAGTCTAAACAGAAAATATTTCTGCTCCTAATGCCTGTTAATACGGTCACCGAAGAGTCACATGATATTATCAGGCATTTATCCTTGCAGAACTTAACGTCATACCCTTTATCACATAACTGGCTTACGCTGATCAGGTTATGATTTAACCCTTCAACATAAACTACGTTAGTGATAGAGAGTATACCGTTGGAAATCGTACCGTAACCTCTGGTGACTCCCCGATCAGATCCCCCAAATATGACTTTGGGTCCATCCTCGACTGAAGAGTAATCCCTCAGCAGGCTTCTTGTCCCGGTCATGTGACGGGAGCATCCACTGTCCAAATACCAAATAGGAGTTTTGTTGGCCTTTGGACATCCCTGCAAAACAGAATTAATTTGCCTTAGGAACCCAATCGAACTTGGGTCCTAGATTCCTTGTTAGCATACTCCCCCTCGATTGGTTAACTCTACGAGTGGTCGGCCTCGCATTGCTAACATAAGGAGTCTCGTTATACCTTGGATTAAACCAACAATCCACGGCAAAGTGACCAATTTTGCCACAGCACCAGCAGTCAAACCTGTTATACTTCCTCTTGGGCGCCTGCTTTACCTTTGAAACGTAGGGTTCAGCTGGGGCCGAAGACCTGGAGGTGGAGGCAACATGATGACCACAGTCACATGACTTCTTCACCTCTTGGCTTTTCAGTATAACATGCTTGGCCTTAGGTGCTTGCTTCCTATTATGGCCGCTAGAGAAGTGACCATAATTTCCCAAGTGGATTTCCTCAAAAGGTGCCTTGAAGACACTCTCACTGAAGTTACGGGGAAAGGTCCACCCATCATATCGGTTCTTCGGCTTTGCAACTGAGGGCCTGAAGTGATGCCCATATGTTGACTCAAAGTCATGTTGGTTACAGGGAAAACTAGGCTTTCTGAACTCAACAGGGCTGAGTGGGGCCTTTCCTTTCTCATCAGCAGAGGCTTTCTTGGCAGCCTTATTCTTTCTCCTGTTCCTGTTTCTCCTGGATGAGGAGCTAGATACCCCTACGTGCCCCAAGCCAGCTCCTTTGGCTTGAGCAGAGAAGGTATCAACTAATGGAAGAACAGTTTTTGGCATAGAGAAGCTCTTGACGATCTTCCTTTCTGCCGCAAGTAGTTCTTCCAACTTGTCGACTTCCTCCTGCTTAAGATTAAGGAGCTTGAGAGACTCTGAATGCTTTGAAGTCAGGTCCAAGTGCTCCTGTCGGAGGGAGATCAAACTGGTGATCTCTTCCCTCAGGGAAACACTCTCATCTTTAAGGAATTTTACTTCCTTCTTCTCAGCCTTCAGTCTCTTTCGACACTCCAGGAAAGTATTGAGCAGAAGCTCATACTTATCGAGGAGCTCAGCTTCACGAGCAGAAGCGCTATCCTCAGGGTCATCATCCTGAGACTCAGGATCAGAGTCAGAGTCGGAGAGAGGGGTGCGAGCTTTTACCTTCCCCGTAAATGGGGAGCAATCTCCTTCCGAGTCACAGTGACCCATTAGCCCAAAGTACGCTTCCTCGTCATCGCTGGTATCTGATGTGTCAGATTCACTCAGCGTCTTTGGCTTCTTCGCGATGTAGCTCCTCTCCTTCTTCTTGTCTTTTGAGGACCGGTGCTCCTCTCCCTTTCCCTTTTCCCTCTTGCCTTGATGGCAGTCGGCCACGACATGTCCTGGCTTGTTGCAACCAAAGCAAATAATGTCAGATGTGCGATGTTTGTTCGGTTTGGAAACATACCCGTCGGAAGAATAGTTCTTCTTCTGATCCCTTGACGAGGAGCTGTTTCTCTTTCTCTGATTCCTCAGCTTGAGGAACTTCTTGAACTCCCTTGTGATGAGGGATAAGTCTTCCTCAGACAATTCTGAGTCGGAGGAGCTTGGCTTAGAGTCTTCCTCTTCATCCCTCTTCCACGCACGAGAAGATGTGGTACCCTTGCCCTTTCTGGATTGAATGGCTTTCAGGGCCACCGTCTTTTCTTTGGCCGTGGCTTTCTCTGCTTCCTCTTCAGCCTTCCTTGTGTTCAACTGAAGCTCATAGGACATGAGCTTCCCGAACAGAATCTGTGGATCAGTTTCCGCAAGTCTGCCAAACTCGCGGATGGCGCAGATCTTTGTGTCCCATTCTTTAGTGAGGGACCTAAGGAACTTATCATTGAGTTCACCGTCAGTGAACACTCTTCCATATCCTTTGAGTGCATTGACGATCTTGAGGAAGTTTTCGAAGGTAACTCCGATCTCCTCCTTTGGCCCTTGTCTGAAGGCCTCATATTTCTGATTGAGGAGGGATCTCCGATCGTCCCTCACTTCATCTGTGCCCTCCATTAGGACAATCAGACAGCTCCAGAGATCCTTGGCTGTCCTGCAATTGCTGAAGTTCTGCATCATGGAGTCGTCAACTGCGCTTACCAGGATGTTCTGAGCTTTCTTGTCGAGTCCAAACAACACCATTTCGTCCTTGTCCATTTCTGAAAGTTTCTTGGGTACTTTCTTGGTAGGATCAATGGTGGAGGCCTTAGTGGGAATGTAAGGTCCTTCCTCCACTATCATGAAGAGCCGGGGGTCGACTGCTTCCATGTAGAATCTGATTCTTTCCTTCCAGATAGGAAAGTTCAGTCTGGTGCATACTGGGATCTTGCCGGAGTGCTTGAGTCCGTCCATGGAAGATATCGGTCTTCTTCTTGACACTGGTGGCAGGATTCTACTCAAGGTGTGAACCTTTTTGATGAGTAACCTCCCTCTGATACCACTTGAAAGTCCACCTAGTGTCAACTACTTACACCTATGGGGGGGGGGATAGGTGTCTTTGCAGCGTATTAGCGGAACTAAAATTTTACCTGCACAAGAAAACAAAACAACACAGCACAACAAGTACACAAGCAATTTATAGTGGTTCCCCGATTTGGGTACGTCCACTTTCCCCCTTCGACCTATCTCCCAACCAGGGACGACTCGGTCACTTCACCAACAGGATTGAAATCCAATCCTAGCACTAACGGAAGGAACCCTTCCACACGTAGGAGTCAACACTCCCACAACACGGGTTGCACCCAACCCTACAACTAGAGACCAAACGGTCCTTTACAAAGAAATGAAAATAGCTTGTAAGAGATACAAACAACGTATGGAGAATAAGGTGTCCCTCTTCGTTCGATGACGTGTTCTTGAAGTCACGAAGAGTCCACAACCTAGATCTCACTTGGAGAGGATCTCCCCGAGACCGGCGGCGGCGTCGAGCGGCGGCAGGGCTCTCAGTGTTGGCGGCGGCAACTGAACACAACAGCAAAGCATAGGAGATCCAATCTTCTTAGCGAAGTCGGCAAGGTCTACCAACGGTCACACGAGGATCGATCGTCTCGATCGATTCGGACGGGGAATGATTTCCCTATCACAAATCAAGAGACAAAAGATCTCTGGATAGACACGTGAGACGCTGTGCAGGACTTGGCTTCTATCACCGAGGATCTGGAGGAGATCGAGATCGACTTCGGTGATCAGCTGCGGCGACGGAGGCGGAGCAAGTTCGCGAGTTTAGGGTTTCGTCGGCCGCTTTCTTTCGTATATTGTCTGTGTGTTTTTACTGTACACAAATACCAGAGTATTTATACACTAGGTCAAGAGATGACCGTTGTGGGCCCCACCAGTAGTAAGACCGAAGTCCGGTTCAAAATCCCGTAAACAACGTGGACCGGTCCAGACAGAGTTGGAAAAATACCTAAGTCAAATTCGGCGAGAATCGTGAGTGATTCTCGACGAATCGGCGAGAATCACTTACGATTCTCGCCGAATTCTACTTAGAGAATTCAGGTTGCACAGGTTATAGAGGCTGAGGAGAATCGGTGGGAATCACCTTGGATTCTCGCCGACTCGTCGAGAATGCAAAGTCATTCTCGACGAATTGGCGAGAATCACTTGGTGATTCTCGACGATTCTGCCTTAGATGATTTTTCTGACTGCGTCGAGACAGCCGGCCCAACCCGGCAAGAATCAACTAGTGATTCTCGTTGACTCGTCGAGAATCAACTAGTGATTCTCGACGAATCGGCGAGAATCACTTAGTGATTCTCGACGAATTATACTTAGACGAATTCTCGTCTTTCCACCCATGAGCTGGTCTTTGGCCCATCCTTGCTTCTTGTCTGCTCTTGCTTTATCATAGCCCTGTACTTGAACTCAAGTACACCCCAATAGAGAGAGTACACGTAGGCCAACACACTGATCTGCTCAACGAGGGATTACGTTGCGCAGACCCGTGTATATTGACCCACTGCACCCTGACATTGGTGTGTACTTAGCATGGAATAACTGCAAGCACAACTAGAAATATTTCATCAAATACATTGTCTATTTACCTTAGCTTGTTCAGGGGCTTCTTCAAATTAGGTGCATTGTGGATACAATACCCAACACATTCCCTGAAGCTCCTGCACTAGGAGGAGGAGGAGGAGGACCTCTAGGAGTCCACTTGGGAGCTGGAGTATCATATCTCTTGCTCTTCTTCCTCTTCTTCTACTGATTTTTAGACAATCCCATCCAATTTTGAAAGTCCTTAGACAATCCCTTTCAATATGTAATAAGGGATGTCATTCTCTGGATTAGGAGGAGGAGGAGCTTGAGCTTTCCTTTTCCTTTGAGCAATTTTCCTTTTCTTAGTTCCTTTAGAATCCTCTGAATCTTCCTCATCATAAGAATGTGATGACTGAGGTTGGCCATATGGATCAATGATATCTTGAACAGCTTTTGCTTTGGCTTTTAAAACAGCCTTTTCTTTTTCTTCTTCTTTGGCATCCTGAGCCAATAGGAAATCCAGGTCTAATCCTGGAGTATCATCCCAGACAGTTGATCTTTCTACTGACTCATCTGTAACTGTCTTGGGGACCAGTTCTTCTGAGGCTTGCACAAATTCCTTATCTGGTATAACAGACTCAGGTTCTTTATTTTCTGCAGTAGGTTCTGGAGCAGGTTCTTGAACATCTTGAGCTTGATCTGTAGCCAAAGGGACACAAAAGTTTTCTAAATGGTATAGAAACATCCCTTCAAGGTATTCACAACTTAACATGTCAGTCAACAGGTCAGAGAATTGAGTAATTGTATTACCTGCAGAATTCCCTAACTCCCATAAATCATCTAGGTAGGAGGTAATGACTCCTTCTAAGTACATGACAACAATAGGAGTAGATGATTCTTCAAGACAAACTCTGAAAGCAAATTCAGCCTCAGTTATAACTTCAGATGTCCTTTATTCTGAAACTTGAGCTTCTGGAGCAACAGCTGTGTCTTTAATTTCAGCTATAACTTCAGCTGTATCTGGAACTGCAACTGCAACTGTTGTTGTAATTTCTGAATTTGCAGCTGTAGGAATTTCATCTGATGGTGTATCTTTTGGAACTTCAGCTGAAAGAATGACCAGTGGAAGTTCTGAGACATCTTCCTGGAACATCTCCCCCTGCCTGACTTTAGTGGGTACTGAACTCAGGACCCTAAGAGAAGAGGGCTCAACAGAATTTGAGAGGGCTGCAATGGAGGATGTAAGAGATGAAATGGAGGAAACAAGAGGGGCAATTGCTGCTTCAATCATTGATTTGATTGAAGGAGTAATTAGCTCCATAATGCTTGCAATGAGAGCTGGTGTGATTTCAAAAGATGTAGATGGGGGAATCACAACAGATGGATGAACATGAGGGATGATGTTCTCCTGATGAGATTGAGTGTGAACTGGTGATGGAGATGCAGATGCATGAAGATCAATATGATCTTGAGGTGAAATTGGTGACTGAGGCGGAGTTAGAAGTGTCTCAGAAACCAACAGATCAATGCTAAGATTTGAAATCCCAGTAAGGTGTGAAGGAGTTGGAGATGCTAGTGGTGATGCATGGAGAATAGTTGATGAATGCAGTGGGAGAAGAACAGTGGATGTAGATGGTACTGCAATAGAAATGGATGGCAATGCAAATGTAGATGGAATGGGGGAAATGGAAGAGCCATCTTCAATTAGGTGGGGGGTGACTGTTACTGTCCTTGTGTTCTCAGATGGAACAGGAGCAACCCCAGCAGGTGAAGGCTTCTGGATATTCCTTCTCCACTTGATAGACAGAGAGGGATCCATCTTCTTGCTTGCATTGATTGATGTTGAGACTGTTCCCAACAGCTGAGGATATTTCTCTCTTAGAAATATCCCAATCACCCTTCCAAGGGTCACCTCTTTCTTTGAGTTCTTTCTCCTGATTAATTCAAAAACTATTCCAGCCCAATTGATTGCTTTCCTGTTAGCAATAACACACATTAAGGCAAACTGCTGCCAGGTAATGTTATCGTGCGCAAAGTGCTTTCCCAACAACACTTTCCCTACTAGTTCTGCTAAGAACTTGATCTTCATCGGGAAGCTTATCGTAAACAACTTGGAAGGAATGCTTTCAGCATGTCCTAGTTCTAATAGCATCCTGCTATATTCCTGAGTATCTTGTTCATACTCTTCTTGTCCATTGATCAAACAAAAAATATTAGTTAAGACGGCAGGAGTCAAAATTACCTCCTCGCCGCCGATAGTCCCTGTCATTGATTCGTCGCTGGAAGACGATGTATAGACCCATTCTTTGATTTCTAGAACATTTATCTTAATCCTTGTAGACATAAGCTTCTCCAGTCCTTGATCTTTGCATAACTGTACCATCTCGAGAATATCGTCATCGTAGGCACTGAAAGAATCAAAATCGATGCTAAAGCCGGCATCAAACTTCATCACGGACAGCAAAGCTGGAGCAATCGCCATAGATTTGGTTGGGGAAGACGAGAGAAATGAAAGCAGAAAGCGCGGGGCAGAGCTCAAGTCAAACCTTTCAAGCAGGAATGAGGAATATGAAAAGACGAGCTCTATCGACTACAAAAAGCACGATCTATTAACCTAGATCGACCATCGGCTTATATTTAAACAGTAATCGTCGACCTATTTCAACAGATACTAGAAACGATGGTCGATCGATCGTTCGACGATCGTTTCCTAAAGCAAAGTAGTCGAGCTATCGATCGACTATTTTTGTCTTCACAAACAATTGAGCCGTCATCAACCATAGGTCGACGATAGGCTCAACCTGTTCGACTATGGTCGAACGACATTCGACGATATTCGAGCAGATTTCAACATAGGCAGAAATTATACTTGGTCTATTCCATTTATCATACCTAGTTGATTCAAAAAGAACAAATGCTTCTGTTCATCTAAGGGCTTGGTGAAAATATCACCTCTCTGAAGGTCAGTGGATATGAACTCAAGACTGATTTTGTTCTTTTCAACACAATCTCTTAGAAAATGGTGTCTGATCTCAATGTGCTTAGTCCTAGAGTGGTGCACAGGATTTTGTGCTATGGAAATAGTACTGGTACTATCACACATGATTTTTGTGTTCTTGTATGTGTACCCATAATCCAAAAGCTGGTTTTGAATCCACATGATCTTTGAACAACAACTAGCAGCTGCTATATATTCAGCCTCTGCAGTTGAAGTTGAGACAAAAGTCTGTTTCTTACAGAACCAAGAGACTAATCTCTCTCCCAGGAACTGACATGTCCCTGAGGTACTTTTCCTGTCAAATCTACAACCAGCATAGTCAGAATAAGAGTATCCAATTAACTCAAATTCTAATTCAGCTGGGTACCACAGTCCTAAATTTGGACATCCCTTCAGGTATCTCAAAATTCTCTTGAGAAGAATCAAATGAGATTCCTTTGGGTTGATCTGGAATCTAGTACATAGGCATGTGACAAACATTATATCAGGTCTACTTGCAGTTAAATACAATAGGGAACCAATAATGGCCCTATAGTTTTTCTGATCAACTGGCTTACCCTTATCATCAAAATCTATAACTACATTTGTAGCCAAGGGTGTATGTATTGCTGAAGCATCAGCCATCCAAAATTTCTTTACCAATTCCTTGGCATATTTGGATTGGGAGATGAAGATGCCATCAGCATCTTGCTTCACTTGGAGACCAAGAAAGTAAGACAGCTCACCCATACTACTCATCTCAAACTTAGAGTGCATCAGGTCTGAGAACCTTTTGCATAGTTTGGGATCAGTGGAACTAAAGATAATATCATCCACATAGACTTGAACCAACAAGATTGTGTCCTTATGATGCTTAACAAACAGGGTTCTATCAATTACTCCCCTAACAAAGTTGTGCTGTAATAGGAAACTAGCTAGAGTCTCATACCAGGCTCTGGGTGCTTGCTTAAGTCCATAAAGAGTTTTTTTGCAACTTATAAACAAATGAGGGTTGAGTTAAAGAAACAAACCCAGGAGGTTGTTCAACAAACACCTCTTCCTTTAGCTCATAATTTAGGAATGCACTCTTAACATCCATTTGAAAAACCTTAAACTTCATATAGGCTGCATAGGCTAGAAAGATCCTTATTGCCTCTAGCCTTGCAACAGGGGCAAAGGTTTGGTCATAGTCTATACCTTCCTCCTGTCTGTAACCCTGAGCTACAAGCCTAGCTTTGTTCCTTATAATAATCCCTTGGGCATCCAACTTGTTTCTGAACACCCACTTGGTGTCTATGATCAGTTGGCCTTTTGGTCTTGGAACCAAAGTCCATACTTTACATCTTTCAAATTAATTAAGCTCCTCTTGCATAGCAATGATCCAGTGGGAATCTAGCTCAGCATCTTTTATGGTGAGGGGCTCAATTTGTGAAAGGAAATAAGCATGCATCACATCCTGTCTTAATTGATGTCTTGTTTGCACACCAGCTGATATGTCACCAATCACTTGAGATGTAGGATGATCTCTAAGTGTGACAATATCAGTAGGTGGGATGTGATCTTCAACAATAGTTTGGATTAATTTCTCTTGTGGAATAGGATTAACTGTTGGTGGTACAATAATTGCTTCCACAAAGTCTTCATCACTATCTGAATCAGTAATATGAAGAGTTGATAGAGGGGGAATCTCTTGGGTGAGATCCTTGCATAACTCAGGTACCTGCAATGAGTTTGAGGAAGAAGAAGTTTCCTTCTCCTTGTAAAACATTTTTGACTCATCAAAGGAAACATGCACAGACTCTTCTATTTTTAATGATGATTTGTTAAACACCCTTTAAGCTTTGCTTACTTGGGAATATCCAAGAAAAATTCCCATTGAAGCTTTTGCTTAAAACTTTCTAAGGTATTCTTTGTTGTTATTGTGAATGTACACTACACAACTAAAGACTCTAAAATAGTTAATTTTAGGTTTCTTTCCTTTAAGTAATTCATAAGGAGTTTTACTCTTAAGCTTATGTATTAGACATCTATTCAAAACATAATTAGCTGTGCTAACAGCTTCTGCCCAATAAGAGAGAGGCATGTTAGCATCTGCCAACAATGTTCCTGCAGCTTCAATTAGGGTTCTATTTTTTCTTTCCACTACCCCATTTTGTTGAGGAGTTCTAGGAGCAGAGAAGCTATGTTTGATACCTTCTTTCTTACAGAATTCTTGCATGAGAAGAGATTCAAACTCAGTACCATGATCACTTCTGATCAAGGCAACATGAGTAGAATACTCAGTCTGCACACATAGCAGAAAGTCTGTAAGAACTTTGAAGTTATCAGCCTTACTTCTCAAAAAGAACACCCAAGTGAACCTAGAGAAATAATCTACAATCACTAAAGTGTAAAATTTCTCTCCTAGACTCTGTACTTTTATTGGGCCAAAAAGGTCCAAGTGCAATAAATACAGGATTCTAGGTGAATCACTCTTATTTACAGATTTGAAAGAATTTTTGGTTTGCTTGCCTAATTGACAAGCCCAGCATAGACTTTCCTTCTTGTAGGGGCAAGAAGGTAAACCTATAACAAGGTTGTATTTAGATAACCTAGATATATTCTTGAGGTTAACATGACTAAGCCTTTTATGCCATAAGGTGTTATTATTGGTTACATCATTAAACAGGCAGATTTCAGATTGAGTTGAATTAAAATCTACTAAGTAAATATTACCCTGTCTAATGCCTACTAACACTACATTACTATTTAAAGTAATATTGCAAAGAGTGTCAGTGAATGATACCTGATAACCTGCATCACATAACTAGCTTACTGAGATTAAGTTGTGCTTCAGCCCAGTTATATATGCAACCCTTTTGAATGTCACTGCTCTAATGGTAAAATTACCATATCCTTCTGTTTGACCACAGCTGGAATCCCCAAAGATCACCTTTGGTCCAAGCTTGGCCTTGAAGCTTGACAGATTGTTTTTGTTTCCTGTCATATGTTTGGAATAACCACTATCCAAATACCATTTGTCTTTAGTAATTGGATAGGTCTTCACCTGCAAAATAAACAGTTAGACATTGTGGACCCAGACAACCTTGGGTCCATTATTCTTCACATAATTAAAACTTGAAATGAAAGAATAAGCAAGCTGAGGTTTATATCCTAAGGGATAGGATCTCCTATGTGGAATACTCCATGCAGTTGATGGGTCAATGAACCGAGTATTTTTATTTACCTTAGTGTTTCTAAGGTTCTGATTATTATTTTGAAAATCATGTTCAGATCGTCGATCAACGTTCGATGATCGATGCCCAGATTATCGAGTATCGGTCGACCATTAGGGCTGCGATCGTCGAGCATAGTTCGACAATTTTTGTATTTCTTTAAATTTCTGTTTTCTCTTTTCTCTCTTAGCCTTATTTAAAGCTTTGTTAACTTGATTTAATTGCTCAGTATTCTTTATTACTTCAGCTGAAATAAAGTTTACTGGGGTGGAAAGATGGTTTTTCAGAACTATGGGGGGTTCACTTGGTGAAGCTCCTAAGCCTAGCTTATTGTTACCTGTCCTAGTGTTTGACATGCTAGTAATCTCTAACAGCTTAAGACTTCTACCATTAAGAGATTCTTCTAATCTTTTAGATTTGGCTAGTTCAGTTTTAAGAAATTTGATTTCTTTAGTAGATCTAGTGAGTTCAGCTTCTAGCCTAGCATTTTCACTAGATAAGGATTCTGATTCAGCTATCCTATTTCTAAGCTCCTTAATTTCCTTATCTGAGCTAATTAAGTCTAAACAGAGAGATTTAAATTCAAATCTAAATTCAACAGAAGTAAAATCATAAGAAGACAATACCTGATCTTCAGTAGGCATTTCTTCTTCATCAGAACTCTCTGCAGCTGAATGATTGCTGCAAGCATCAATTACCATTAGGCAAGTTTCTTTTTCCTTCTTTTCTTCCTCATCTTCACTAGAGCTTGAGGAGGAAGATTCCTCATCAGTATCACTCCAAGTTTCAGCCACAAATCCTTTCTCCTTCTTCTTGTTTTTGTAGGAGGAGGACTTGGATTGGTTCTTCTGATATTCTTTGTCTTTTCTCTTCTCTTTGTTCTTTTCCTCTGGACACTCAGGTAAAATGTGTCCAGGTTTCTTGCAGCCATAACATATAAGTTCTTTAGCTGGTGTTCTGTCATACCTTAGCTTGTCTTCATATTTTGAAGACTTCTTTCTGAAGTCCTTTCTGCCCATTTTGAGAAACCTTTTGGCAAAGAGTGCCATCAACTCCTCATTTTATTGGCTTCCTTCAGATGCATCAGCAGCCTTTAGAGCAAGAGTTTGCTCTTTACTTGTTGGAGTAAGTGCTTTGGCTTCATCTTCAGCTTCCCTGGTCTTCAGTACTTGCTCAAAATATTTGAGCTTGCCAAGGAGAGCTTCAGTTTAGATCTCAGTTATACTTCTGGACTCTTTGATGGGCCAGATCCTGAGATCCCATGTGCTGGGAAAGCACATCAATATCTTGTCATTGACTTCTGTCAATGTGATCTCCTTATCAAGGGTTCTCAGCTCATTGATGATAGAGCTGAGCCTGGTGTACATTGCATCAACTGATTCTGCTTCAGTCTTCTTGAAATTCTCATATTGGGATATGAGGTTGGACCTTCTGTCCTTCCTTTTATCAGCTGAACCAGCTACAATCTGGTTCAGTGAGTCCCACATGGCTTTTACTGAAGTGCAATCAGCCACTTTCTTGAAAGTTTCACCAGACACGGTCTGAGCCAGAATGTTTATAACTTTTGCATCAGCTATCTTTGCTTTCTTATAAGCATCATTGTAGTCAGGAGGTGGCACTGCACTCAGATCTGTTAAAGTTGTAGTAGTAGTTGCAGCAGGTGGTGTTGGTGGTCCTGTCAAAATAGAAGAAAAGATATCTTCATTAATAAAATTCATATACAGTTTGATTCTTGCCTTCCAGATGCTGAACTTAGCTAAGTTGCATACTGGAGGTATGGTGCTAGAATAATCCTTGTACTGAGCCATGAAGTGAATATCTATAAACTTGGTATCTATCTAGATCTTGTGACTCAGGTGTTAGACTGTACAGTCAATTAACCTCCCTCTGATACCAATTGAAAGTGAGGATATATACAACTCAAGAGGGGGGGGGGGTGAATAGAGTATTCAAAAATATGACAATCTACTCAACTCCCTTAGAGTTAATTTGCGGAATAAATATATAGATATATGAAACCCTAGAGCCTAACACAAAGTGAGGTGCACAAGAGAAAGTTAACTGTAATTATAAGTTAAGCTTTAGTCCTAACACAACAACTAGCAATCCTAGTTAATTCTACTCACATCTATAGTGTAGTAATTAAAATAAGCAACACAGACAACACAAGAAGATTTATAGTGGTTCCCTCTCAATAGGTACATCCACTCTTCTACCACCCTGGTAGGAATCCACTACAGGTTTTTGTTCAGGTGCCCTGCCACCAACTGATCTGATTCAGGTAGATCAAGTAAACCCTTTGAGCTTTTGATCAGGAGCTCAAAATCCAACACAGGTTTTTGCTCAGGTGCCCTGCCACCAAGGTTCACTTTTGAAGGGAGTAATAACCCTTTGCACAGGAGGTTGAGAGAGTTAGAATGTCTTCTCTATTGTTAAACAGAATTAGAGAAGCTAGATGATTGCACTGAGCTATTGAAAGCTTTGAAGGAATCAAAGCTCCCCTGGCTTAGAGAATATCAAGGAAGAAGCCTTGCTTCAGGGTACAGGATCTTTTCAGAACTCTTGACAGAGAAGATCGGTTGTCTTGAAGTTCTTGAAGGAGCAGCTTGAAGAAGAATCTTGATGTGGAATGGTTGTTCTTCTTCAACAACTTTTCTTTCTTCTTCTTCAACAACTTTTCTTTCTTCTTCTTCTTGAAGCTCTGAGTATGAATGTTCCTGTGAGCAAGAAGAACTCAGGATTGAAGAAGAGAACTTTGAAGAGAGTTGTTCTTCTCAGCTGTATGTAAAAATATCTGAGAGCTGTATCTTCTTGTTCTTGTTGTGTATGTGTATCTGTGTTTAAACTTCTTTCAATAGCTCTTTTTATATATCAGCCTTTGTAATGGCTTCTATCTTTCTCTTGATTTGAAACTTGTCTTCTTCTGAGATCTGCAATCTGGGCTACAAATAACACATAGTACAAATATCCTGCAGAAGGACATCCTATAAAGAGATAAAGCTTTCTAAGAAGCTGCTTATCCATTCTGCAAGTCCAAAAGATATTAGAGAAAGTCACATCAAAAACAAACTCTTTACGGCCAGAGAAAGACATCTGTGTCTAACGGCTATAAAGGACAGCATGACAGATAAAGCACAAAGATTTTTCAACTAATAGGACAAAAGACTTTGTCAGATAGAACTTGAATTATGCATAAAGAATGAGGCAAAGATTGTCTTGATATGTAAGCATAAAATCAATGAAATAATCTTTAATAAAATAAGCCAGATAAATGAGAAATAATTCACAGAAGAGAAGGAACACAATATCTCTAAATGCAGACAAAAGATCGTCGAACGAATCACAGAGATAGTCGAACACTCAGAGCAGATAGTCGAACTATCAGAACAGATAGTCGAACTACAAGAAATTTGTCTAGGCAAAAGGAGTCGAGCAGGACTCGACGATCGACGATACTGAGACCACAGATCGTCGAGCTAACAGAGATGAACTAACTCTGAGATAGTCGATCTGCTGAAAGACGATAGTCGATCAACTGATAGACGATAGTCGAGTGGCGTTCGACTATATTCGAACTAAAAAAAACACTTAACAAAATTTTCAACTGGATAAACAACAACTCTACACAACTGATGGAATCTAACCTAAATCTAACCTTTGACCATAGATAAATCTTGGGTCAAGAAACTAGTTGAGAAGACTTAACTCAAATCCAAACTAGGGTACCAACACACTCAAAGCCAAAAGCCGCCCGGGTTTGGCGTTGAGTGTGGTGTACACACTCAAAGCCAAAGTTTGGTCCGTTCTTTTGCGGCTAAGTAGTGAGGCGATTGAGTGAGAAAATTTGTCTAAGTCAAAATCGATGGGAATCACTAAGTGATTCTCGCCGATTTCGACGAGTATCGTCAGTGATTCCCGCCGATTCGGCGAGAATCAATCTGGATTCCCGCCGATTCGGCGAGAATCAGTCGGCATTCCCGCCGACCTCTTCATGTTGGCGTTGGTTTAGGATTTTCCTGCGGTAAAGTGCTAAGGCATTGAGTGAGTAGACCTCACTCAACGCCGTAGTTTTTTTGGCGTTGAGTGAGGTTAGCTCACTCAACGCCATTGCCTCTTTTGCTGAAGGCATTGAGGGAGTGGACCTCACTCAACGCCATAGCTGTTTTGGCATTGAGTGAGGTTAGCTCACTCAACGCCAGAGTTTTCTTGCAGTAAGCGTTGAGTGAGTGAACCTCACTCAACGCCATAACTGTTTTGGCATTGAGTGAGGTTAGCTCACTCAATGCCAGAGCTGTTCTTGCGGAGGGCGTTGAGTGAGTGATGGTAACTCACTAAACACCAAGGTTATTTCTAGCGCTGAGTGATGGTAACTCACTAAACGCCAAGGTCTGGTTAGGCGTTGAGTGAGTGGGTCTCACTCAACACCATGCCGTGTTGAGTCATCTCAATACTTTTCCCATACTTTGATTTTCTTCCCCGAGTGAATTTCTTGATTTTGAGGTTCCTTGTCAGCTATTTTCTTGTTTTTTTCCAAAAAGGCCGAATCATGGATCGTGGTTAGTAGTGGTGGTTTGAAGCTCTTAATTGGGGAGGTATTGTGTAATTTAGCCAAGGCCACCCTTTTTCTTTTATCTTGCTCTAGGTACGGGCTGGGCAAGGGGGTGGGAGGTCCCTAGTGCTTTCACATGTAGACCCCTGAGATTAGTTTCTTGGAAATAGTGGTTGGGGGACTGAGTTTGCCTCAAACCCGGATCCGCGATGTTTTTGCTACTACCATCTCTCACAGCTTAGGGTGTTAGACGTTTCTTAATTCCTTGGTAGATTGAAGCATTTGGGATCATGGTAGCCTTATGACTCTGCAGCTTTTGGGCAGAGTTACTGTTGTGTCCTCGCACTTAGTGCACTTCCTTTTTGCCTTGCCTTGGGTAGTTGTGACTGTTACTGCTTTGTTTTCCTCTTTTACTTATCTTCTGATTGACACTTTCGAGCAGTTTTCTAGTTTGCTTGCTGAGGTATTCTTTCTTCTTTGAATGCCTCAGGTTTTGGATAGTAGCCGCTCTGACAGCTAGTGGTATTGTGCTGTTGCTGGTGGTCTCGAGTGCTATAGAGATCAGTTCCTTGTTTCTGTGAGGTAGTTTTGGTGTTGTTTTTCTTACAGACATACATACTTGTCAGTGGGTTCGTGTCAGTTTGTTGGCGCCCACTAGTAGTTTTTACCTTGATACTAGATATGTTACTTTTTGCTGCTACCTTTCTGGAGATAGTCTACTTGCTCTGGGGATGATTTATGCAAGGTTGCTAGTTACTTTTAAACCTAAAAACACTATTATAAGTATTACTCATGATCAACATGTTTTACAAAACTCAGCACTATTTTCCAAACAACGTAAAAAGATCGTTTTCTTATATAAAGAATTAATCTAATGTAGGGTCTTACATAGTATAAGTTGTCCTCTGAGGACACTTATGCACTCTTTTATGATGTCCAAACCTGAATAAAGTATTTTTCGCAACGTATAAGTATAGTTTTTAAATTGTGGACTAGGTGACTCACCTAGCCGAGGGATACGGCCTTTAAAAATATAACTGATTTTCTAATCATTTAACTTATGAATTTTCATAAAGTATAGTTGATTGTGGTTTGACTGAGCGTCGGTAGTTATCCCCTGCTCGACGTGGCATCATGACGTGTGTTTTCTCCTACTCTGATAATTTGTTTTTCTTCGGAGAAAATGCGGGTTGTGACAGTTGGTCTAAGAGGGAGGTTGCTTGACAAGCTAGTCGGGCAACCTTCCCTTTTGATTGCTTTAGTAGTTCAGCATCATGTGATTCACACGCCGATATGTCATCGGCACGTCTTGGCAAAAGCACGAACACTACACTCATAGCATAACATGAAGTATACGGGGCATATTATGTAGTATGGGATGCATAATATGTGTTCGTATATGGATCCACCATAGGGGCAACATGTGAGGGTTATGTAGTATGGGATGCATAACCTCACCACATGGATGCGACTAGCTCATTTTCTTTTCGTTGCATGAGGATGTTATTTAGTATGGGATGCATAACATTTTCATGTGTACGCTGCTCATAACATGCATTAGGGACTTTTTAGAATGCATAGCACAAACATGCATATCATAACATTGCATAAGCACAACGTGCCAAGCTAAAGACTGGCAAGATGATATATGTACACACATAAGTTTTTGAGTCAAAAATAATATAAAGTCATGCATTCCCGATCTAGGCACAAGAGTTAGTATGGTGGTGGTTAACCATCCTAGGTTAAGGCATAACATCAATTCTTGTAAAAAAAAAACTCCCAGAGCAAGTTTAGCAGCTTTAAGTTCATATTTATGTATGTATTGTCTGTACATGTAGTTAGTTGCAGCTGTCGTACTACGATCTGTCTAATATCGCTATGATTTTAGGATGGCGAGACGTCCTTTGACTAGATCGACTTTCCTGTCTGAGGGTGAGTCATCTGGAGTGCAGAATGATGCGGTGATTGAGAGCCTGCGACAGAGTAGCGATTCCTTGAGCAAGCAGTTAGTGGAGGTGCGAGCCCAGATCCAGTCTCTGGTGGCAGTTGTGGCAGGATAGACTCAGGGAGTACAAGGCCCTGCAGGAGGGTTAGCTGTTCCCCTCCTCCTACACCCCTGAGATTTCCAGTGGTGGTGCTAGCAGAAATTGCATTCATCTCACAGTTCCAGAGACTTAGCCCTCCTACTTATGATGGGAAGGCAGATTTCATGGTCATAGAAGATTGGCTGATCTCCATGGAGGAGATGTTCTCGTACTCCAGTATTGCAGATGATCAGAGAGTGATGATAGCTGCCTATCAGCTCAAGAGTTTGGCTAAGAGTTGGTGGCTTAGAGAAAAGGAGAGCTTGGTAGCTGGTTGCTCCTGTTGCTGAGGAAGTTCTTGCCCTCGGTCGAGCGTGACCGTCTTATGAATGACTTCCTCCACCTGAAGCAAAGGCAACTCACGGTCAGTGAGTATGAGATAGAGTTCAGCAAGTTGAGCCGGTTTGCTCCTGGGTTGGTGAATGTTAAGGCTGATCGAGTCAAGCGGTTTCTTGGTGGCTTGAGGAGCGAGGTGCAGCAGTTGACCAGTGCTTATAGATCGGAGACCTATACTGGGGTAGTGGATGCTGCTCTGAAGGTGGAGGCTATCGAGACCGCAAAGTGCAGATGCTAGAAAATGAGGAAGGACAAGAGGAAGTCCGTCGAGGAGAAGAAACCCCAGGTACCCGATGTTGCTTTGGGAAAGAAGAGCAAGGTGGTGTATAGCTTCTATGGTCGGTCAGGCCACCCTGTTGAGAGGTGCTTTAAGAAGGCAGCGGCTCAGAAGAAGGAGCAAGTTCATGCTATTCAGGGTGCTCCTAGGAGGGATGTTTCCTATTCTGTTTGCAAGCGACCCGGGCATGATGCTGCCCAGTGCTGGTCCAAGGATAAAGTCTTCTATCAGTGTGGGCAGAAGGGTCACATCAAGTCTAGGTGTCCTCAGGTCCAGCCTGCTCTTCATGCAGTTCCACTTCAGGCACTACCTCCGCCTCAGCATGTGGACAAGGGCAAAGGAAAGCTGAACGTGATCTCTTCCGAGGAGGCCCAAGCTTCGAATAAGGTCATCTCAGGTTAGTTGTTTCTTTTTCCAGCTTGGAAGTTTTATTTGCTAGAATGGTTACAGTTGGGTTTTGGTAGATCCTTAGTTGTATATACTCCTATAGGGAAATTTAAGGTGAAGAACCGCTGGGCGCACGTTTTGTTCGACTCCGGCGCTACCCACTCGTTTGTGGCAAGAGCCTTTGTGGAGCGACGTCGGTTAACTCTAGATCGAGTTCGTGGTACCTTCCGCATCAAGTTCCCTTCTGGTGAATCTGTGTTATCAGATTTGGGCATTCTAGATTGCCCTGTTTTGTTAGGGGATTTTCTTGCGAGGGCGGACTTGAAGATGATTGATCTGGAGGACTTCGATGTCATTCTGGGCATGGACTAGCTGTCTAGGTATGATGCGGTCATTCAGTGCAAAGGGAAGCACTTGGATTTCATCAAGGACAATGGTCAGCCGAGAAGCGTGTATGCTGATCCGTGCCAAGATTCTCCTGTCTTCTCTGCGGTATGTGCTCAAAAGTTGTTTCCTTCAGGTTGTTTTGCTTGTTTAGTCTCGGTGGTTGGGACCGTTGTTAGTATACCGCACTTAGAGGAGATTCCCGTTGTTCGCGATTTCGCCGATGTGTTTCCTGATGACCTTCCTGGTCTCCCTCCCGATCGGGATGTCGAATTTGTGATTGATTTGGAACCGGGTACGCGTCCTATTGCTAAGGCGACGTACCGGATGGCCCCTCGTGAGCTAGAGGAGTTGCGAGTTCAGTTAGATGAGTTGTTGGCATAAGGGTTTATCAGGCAGAGTTTGTCACCTTGGGGTGCTCCTATTCTATTTGTAAAGAAGAAGGATGGGTCGATGCGGCTTTGCATCGACTATAGGGAGTTGAACAAAGTCACTATTAAGAATAGGTATCCTCTGCCGAGGATCGATGACTTGTTTGATCAGCTGCGCGGTAGCACAGTGTTCTCCAAGATCGATCTTCATTCTGGCTATCATCAGCTCAGGATCCGTGAGGCAGATATTCCACGGATTGTGTTTAGATCGAGGCATTGTCATTTTGAGTTCTTGGTGATGTCGTTTGGTCTGACCAACGCACCATCAGCTTTCATGGATATGATGAACTGGGTGTTCAAGGATTTTCTGGATAAGTTCGTTGTGGTTTTCATCGATGACGTGCTGGTCTATTCCCGCAATGCTGAGGAGCATGAGCAGCATCTGCGCTTGGTTTTATCGGAGTTGAGGAATCACAAGTTATTCGCCAAGTTGAGCAAGTGCGAATTTTGGTTGCCTCAGGTCTCGTTCCTGGGCCACATGGTGAACAAGGATGGAATCTCAGTCGACCCGGAAAAGATCGCAGCAGTGATGGATTGGAGTAGGCCGGGCACGCCCAAGGAGATCAGGAGCTTTCTAGGGTTGGCCGACTACTACAAGAGGTTCGTGGAGGGTTTCTCTACCCTAGCTGCACTTTTGACCAGGTTGACTCAGAAGAACGCGGCCTTTGTTTGGAGCGAGAAGTGCAAAGAAGCCTTCCTGGATCTAAAGAACAGATTGTGCACGGCTCCCGTCCTGACCCTTCCTACTGAGGGTGTGGAGTTTGACGTTTACGTGGATGCTTCACATGTTTGTTTAGGTTGTGTGTTGATGCAAGTAGGAAAAGTGATTGCGTATGGGTCAAGGCAATTAAAGACTCATGAGAGAAATTACTCTACGCATGACCTTGAGTTTGCAACGGTAATTTATGCGTTGAAGCTATGGAGGCATCTACTTTATGGGGCTCAGTGCAAGATCTTCACTGATCACAAGATCCTGAAGTACGTGTTCATGCAGAAGGAGTTAAATCTGCGCCAGCGTCGGTGGCTTGAGTTTGTGGCCGATTATGATGTAGAGATCCAGTATCATTCAGGCAAGGCCAATGTGGTGGCTGACGCCCTGAGTCGGAAGACGGGGAAGATCTTTAATCTCTCCGTCGACCGTTTAGTGGAAGAGTTCCTCCTTATGGATATCTCAGTGGGATGCTGCGACGTGCAGAGTAGTTTGGTAGTGGCAGAGCCTTCTTGGATTTCCCTTACTAGGTTGCACCAAAAGGATGATCCGGACCTTCTGCACTTATACCTCAGGACTGAGAGATGGGAGTTACCAGATTTTTCCATCGATGATGCGGGTACTTTGAAGTAACGCGACAGATTTTGCATCCCTGCTGTTAGGGACATCAGGGGTATGGTATGCAGAGAGGCTCATGGATCCAGTGTTGCCTACCATCCAGGATCTACGAGGATGTATCATGATTTGAAGCAAATTGCCTTGTGGTATGGGATGAAAGGTGATATAGCCCGATTTGTTGCTGAGTGCCACACTTGCAAGCATGTGAAGGCCAATCACGGAAGGCCTGGTCGCAAGTTGACCCCACTAGAGATCCCGACTTGGAAGTGGGAAAGTATTTCTATGGACTTCATCACGGGCTTACCGAAATATCCGAGGGGATTTGATTCTGTTATGGTTATAGTGGATAGACTGACGAAGTGTGCTCACTTCGTGCCGTATAAGATTGACTACCCGATGAAGAAGATAACAGAGTTGTACTTGAATGAGGTCATCAGATTGCACAGTGTGCCTGTTAGCATCATTTCTGATCGAGACTCCCGGTTTACTTCTTGCTTTTGGTAGAGTCTGCAGGAGGGTTTGGGTACCGATCTGAGGTATTAAACTGCTTACCACCCACATACCAATGAGCATACGGAGCGGGTGAACCAGATAGTTGAGGATATGATCAGCTCTTACATTCTAGACCACGGTGGAGCGTGGGATGAGCGGTTGTGGCTTATGGAGTTTGCATACAATAACAGTTATCAAGAAAGTTTGCAAATGGCCCCGTTTGAAGCGTTGTATGGGAGGCGCTGCAGAACTCCCCTGTTTTGGGCTGAGGTAGGTGAGAGACCCTTATTGGGTCCGGATGCGCTCGAGGAGATGGAATTCACAGTGAAGCTTATTCAAGAAAAGCTTCGTATAGCTCAGGAGAGATATGAAAAGAACGCCAATCGGCGTAGGTCGGACTTGGAGTTTTTTGTAGGGGACCTTGTATTTCTTAAGGTTTCCCTGATGGTTGGAGTTAAGAGGTTCGGTAAGAATCGGAAATTGGACCCGAGGTATGTGGGCCCGTTTAAGATTGTGGAACGGATTGGCATGTCAGCTTATAGGTTGGATTTGCCAGCAAACTTCCCAGGTGTTCATAATATATTTCACATAAGCCAATTGCGGAAGTGTGTGCGCAGTAGTGGGCAAGTCTTGGATGTTGTGCCCCAGTTGGAGCCTAACCTCTCTTTTATTGAAGTGTCGGTCCGCATTTTGGATACTCAAGATCGGGTGCTGCGAAGGAAGTCCATCCCGATGGTCAAAGTTCTATGGAAGAATCAGGGTTTGGAAAGCGCGACTTGGGAGTTAGAGTCGGCTATGAGGGAGGCTCACCATCAACTTGTTTCCTGATTAGGTTGGTTTGTATTCTTCTTGTAATGTTTGGCTTATTACTTTTCCTTCTATAGTAGAAGTGTTGTGCGTAAAGTTTCGGGACGAAACTTTCTTTTAGGGGGAGTGACTGTAACGCCCCCGATTTTTCTACGATTATTTAATTCTCGTTTGGCGTTACGTCGACGCATTTCATTGGCTTGTGCCATCTGTGGAGTGTGTTCTTAACTCCTTAGAACTGGGTGGCCTATTTTGTAGCATATTGGCAAGATCTCCCTAGCAAGCCGAGTCATTTTGGATGACCCGGTGTGGCCTCTCGGGGGATGCTTGTGTTTTGGCTTCGGATGGGTATAACTCGAGTTCTGTTCGTCGAAATTTAATTTTGACTTCGTCGATGTGTTCGTAGCATGGGTATTTAGCTACGGTGTAAATTTCGTCGAATTCCGAGGTAGTTCGGTTTTCGGGTCGTTTTGGGTGTGCTATTAGTAAAAGCAAATTGGAAATTTCTTAGCTTAAGTGAACCGGCAGTTTTGGCAGCGGTTAGGGCCGAATAGGCGTGTCTTTTTATTTTAAAGCCTTATTCAGTAGTTGGAGGGCCCACTCTTCTTCTTCTTCCCGAGACCGAACTCGCCTCTCCTGTACGCGAAAAAAAGCAGCGGAGAAACCGCCGGCCTGCTACCCTTCAGACGTCGATTTTGGGAGTGTTTGTGGACGGATTTCGATTCCAAGAGCGGATTTGGATTGCTCTCTCTTAGACCTTCATTTCTACGGTAAGAGATTTGAGTTTCTTAGGGTTTTTAGGAGGTTTGGATTTTTGGTTTTTTGCTCTTTCCGCCATTAAATCTCGGGATGTGCTGGCTAGGTGTTGCTGCTGCTGGTGCCAAGGGAGAGGAAGGGCTTGAGTGAAGATTCACTGAAAAACCAAGGCAAGTGGTCCTTGCACTTGCTGTTTTGATTTTCCCCCTCTTAACTACCTGGTTAGCCCTAGGATAGAAGCCAAGTTTTTCTCTTCTGCTTGCTAAAAGTTCTGTGCTGTAGTTTTAGGTTAGCCCTAAATTCTGTTTTGATATTCCCCCTCCTTGTGCTGTTTTGCTCAACCCGCTGATTGTTTTCACCATTTAGACTCCAGATTGTTAGTTCTGGTTGGGTACTTTTGCGGGTGGTGCCGAGAGAGAGAGAGAAAGAGGTTTCTGTGGTAGTGCTCTGGTTAGAACCAGTCTTGGTAGGCTCCCAGGATTTGGTGTTGAGTATGGTGCACACACTCAAAGCCAAAAGCCGCCCGAGTTTGGCGTTGAGTGTGGTGCACACACTCAAAGCCATAGTTTGGTCCATTCTTTTGCGGCCAAGTAGTGATGCGATTGAGTGAGAAAATTTGTCTAAGTCAAAATCGACGGAAATCACTAAGTGATTCTCACCGATTTCGACGAGTATCGTCAGTGATTCCCGCCGATTCGGCGAGAATCAATCTGGATTCCCGCCGATTCGGCGAGAATCAATCTGGATTCCCGCCGATTCGGCGAGAATCAATCTGGATTCCCGCCGATTCGGCGAGAATCAGTCGGCATTCCCGCCGACCTCTTCTTGTTGGAGTTGGTTTAGGGTTTTCCTGCGGTAAAGTGCTAAGGCATTTAGTGAGTAGACCTCACTCAACGTCGTAGCTGTTTTGGCGTTGAGTGAGGTTAGCTCACTCAACACCACTGCCTCTTTTGCTGAAGGCGTTGAGGGAGTGGACCTCACTCAACGCCAAGGTGGTTTCTGGCGCTGAGTGATGGTAACTTACTCAACGCCAAGGTCTGGTTAGGCGTTGAGTGAGTGGGGCTCACTCAACGCCATGCCGTGTTGAGTCTTCTCAACGCTTTTCCCATACCTTGATTTTCTTCCTCGAGTGAATTTCTTGATTTTGAGGTTCCTTGTCGGCTATTTTCTTGTTTTTTTCCAAAAAGGCCGAATCGTGGGTCGTGGTTAGTAGTGGTGGTTTGAAGCTCTTAATTGGGGAGGTATTGTGTAATTTAGCCAAGGCCACCCTTTTTCTTTTATCTTGCTCCAGGTACGGGCTTGGCAAGGGGGTGGGAGGTCCCTAGTGCTTTCATATGTAGACCCCTGAGCTTGGTTTCTTGGAAATAGTGGTTGGGAGACTGAGTTTGCCTCCAACCCAGATCCGCGATGTTTTTGCTACTACCATCTCTCATAGCTTTGGGTGTTAGACGTTTCTTCCTTGTTAGATTGCAGCATTTGGGCTCATGGTAGCCTTGTGACTCTGCAGCTTTTGGGCAGAGTTATTGTTGTGTCTTCGCACTTAGTGCACTTCCTTTTTGCCTTGCATTGGGCAGTTGTGACTGTTACTGCTTTGTTTTCCTCTTTTACTTATCTTCTGATTGACACTTTGGAGCAGTTTTCTAGTTTGCTTGCTAAGGTATTCTTTCTTATTTGAATGCCTCAAGTTCTGGATAGTAGCCGCTCTGACGGCTAGTGGTGCTGTGCTGTTGCAGGTGGTCTCTGGTGCTATAGAGATCAGTTCCTTATTTCTGTGAGGTAGTTTTGGTGTTGTTTTTCTTACAGACATACATACTTGTCAGTGGGTTCGTGTCAGTTTGTTGGCGCCCACTGGTAGTTTTTACCTTGATACTAGATATGTTACTTTTTGCTGCTACATTTCTGGAGATAGTCTACTTGCTCTGGGGATGATTTATGCTAGGTTGCTAGTTACTTTTAAACCTAAAAATACTATTATAAGTATTACTCATGATCAGCATGTTTTACCAAACTCGGCACTATTTTCCAAACAACGTAAAAAGATCGTTTTCTTATATAAAGAATAAATTAAATGCAGGGTCTTGCATAGTATAAGTTATCCTCTGGGGACACATATGCACTCTTTTAGGATGTCCAAACCTGAATAAAGTATTTTCCGCAACGTATAAGTATAGTTTTTAAATTGTGGACTAGGTGATCCACCGAGCCGAGGGATATGACCTTTAAAAATATAACTGATTTTCTAATCATTTAACTTATGAATTTTCATAAAGTATAGTTGATTGTGGTTTGCCTGAGCATCGGCAGTTATCCCCTGCTCGACGTGGTATCATGACGCGTGTTTTCTCCTACTCTGATAATTCGTTTTTCTTTAGAGAAAATGCGGGTTATGACAAGCACAAAGACTCGTTCTATGATGGGCTAGTAATTCAGACAATGATTGAGAACCTCGATTTCTAAGATCCTGGTGGATAATAAGAATTCTGTTAACATAATCTTCAAGAAGGCCTTCGACGAGATGAAGGTGTAGTTAAAAAGGGTGCTTGCCTCAGACGACCTGCACTTTATGTTCATCAGAGAAAGGAAGGAGGTGGAAGGAGCTGTGCTCCTCATGACCCTAGGGGGAGTCCAAAAACTATTGCTTCATCATCGTAGATGTACCTGTTGGAGCATGCATTTCACGCTTCTTGGTTTACTAATAACTATTAGAAACTAGGTCGGGCCCAAGGCTCCGAATTATCTAGCGTGCTTGGTGTGACAGGCGGTGTTAGTCCCCTCTTATAAAGGAGGTCCTAGGATCAAGACCCGGGCCTCAACAACCTACCTTTGATTGTCCTCGTTGCGGGCTCTAGGAGATTTAGTTGGGGATGTTGATGTCGTTAGACTGTAGTCTGCAAGGTCCGGATTACCCAATATTCCCGTAGATAATTCGAAGTCTTGGGCCCAGCCTAGTTTCTAACAAAAGATATGGCAATATTGGGTAATCTGGACCTGGCCTACTGTAGTCGAACGACATCAACATCGCCAACCAAATCCCCTAAGGCTCACTGCGGGGACAATAACAAATCTCGTTCGTATTTGATCATAGTGTGTTTATGATGTGTAGATATAACATGTCTAACACTCTAATTATTTTTGGCTTGGATTCGGGATTGCAAAGAGAAGTTAAGGTGATATCGTCTGGCGATATCCAGTATCGCTACCATACGATAGCTCGCGGGACAGTTACTGTATGATCTCCACGGCGTATAGTTAAATTTGATATCTCCTTACAATATCGATATCGCCCAGGAAATAGCGATATCGCCCAGGCAATAGCGCACGATTGGTCACGATCCGAACATCTCGCAGAATCCTAAGAATCATGGGACATGTGCCAGCCAGATAAGATATCGCTGACAGGCGATACCCAGTATCGCTGGCGATAGCTCCAAAATATATATTTGGCTCATTTTTTCTGTGGAAATCATGTCTTTCATAATCTGGAGTGTTTCTTCCCGTACAACTTGTTTAGAGAGCTCATGCATCCAGAAAAACTCCATCTTCCCAAGAAGGTTTAAGAGCGAAAAAGCAATGACTCGTACGCGTCATCTCAAGAAACCTTAACAAGGATTCGTCGACATCTTCCGCACTTCATTTAGAGGGAGTTTTCATTCTGAAAGTTATTCTTTGTAATTCTTCATTTCATCATTGTAACCGATAGAGGAAATCGTCATCTTGTGTGTGGCGTCTAAGTCCTTGCGTGGCTTAGGAGAAAATCATTGTCTTGTACGTGATGTCTAGGTTCTTGTGTGACTTAGAGAGTTTTCTCCGCCTTGTGTGGAGCATCTAGATTGTGGTGAGATTTAGGGGAGGCTAGTAGCAAGATCTAGGGAGAGATACGCTATAGCCGGTCAGTTCTTGGTAGAAAGACCGGTGAAATCAAAAGGAGATTATTTTTCATAGCCTTGATCTCTAGCTTTATAGAGAATCTTTGTACTTTGTTTGTAACACTTATTAATTAAACTATAATCATTTTGTTCTTATGATTTACTAAGTGTTCATCATTGATTAAAATAATTTTGCTTTTGATTTTTGAAGTTATTTCATCCAGTAAAAAATAGACTAAGAGAAAACTAGTGTTAACCCTTATTCACCCCCCTTATAAGGGCATCTCATGATCTAGCACTTGATATTAGAGGAAGGTTACTCTAAAATAGTTTCATCACCGGGAGTAATGGCGCATACCGATCATGAGTTTTCTGAGGGTCAAGGGATTAGTAGACCTCCCTTATTCACTTACACAGATTATAACTATTGGAAAACTCGAATGCGATGTTTTCTAATCACCTTAGATATTGAAGTATTGGGTATGTAGAACAATACTACACTCCACCTACAACAGTAGTTGGAAGTGTCATTATGGAAAAACCTAAGAACAAATGGGATGCCACTGACAAATTATGATGTAAAAATAACGTTAAGGCAATAAATGTTTTATTCTGTGTGTTTGATAGAATTGAGTTTAATCAAGTGTGTGCATGTGAAACTGTGTATGATATTTGGAATTTACTTGAAGTTACTTGAAAGTCTTGATTTCAAGAATAACTAATTACCTAGAGGGGGGGGGGGTGAATAGGTCCAATTTAAAAACTTAGGAAACTAATCGATTATAATCACAGCATAGCAATCTTATCACAATCAATACAAGCACAGTACACAACACAGCACACAGAGAATTATAGTGGTTCTCCAATTGATGGGTACATCCACTTTCCCCCTTCACATATCTAGCAGTATACTAGATTCGGCCAAACTTCCTTCTATCTTTCTCAAATCCTCAGATCTTACAGCTCAGAGCCTAACCGGCTCCTACAATTCAAGCGTAAGTCCTACCACTCAGATCACCAAGATCCTACAGGTCAAGTTCTTTCCAAGAACTCTACCTCAGAGTGACTCCACACACTTACAGCTCAGTAAATCCTGCCCTACCTCAGTGTGAATCCACACACTTACAACTCAGGCAACTCCTGCCTTACCTCAGTCTTTATAACACAGGCTTATAACTCAGGCCTTAGCCTTACCACTCAGATTCAAAATGAATCTTACACAGAAGTATTCAAGATAATGAATTACAGACACCATAAAAAATTCTTCTAACTTTGTCTTCACAGCAACAAGATGATACAACGATCTTGAAATGGAATTCGACTTGTTCTGGAAGCGACTAGCAGATGAATCTGCTTCTTCTTCTTCAGGAATATCTCCCGATCTGGACTGAGAAGATTTCATCCCTTCCTTCTTCTTTGATCTAGCAAATTGATCTTCAGATTCTTGCTCGGCTTGGATCGAGAAGATAACTTCAGCTAAGGCACGCCTAGGCTAATTCATCTCTCTCAGAGGATTACACTGAACCTGCTAGATTGGATGTTGATTGCACCAGCAAACTCAAAATCCCTTCAGATTTGAACTTGAGGTTCTTGGATTCTGCAATAATGGCGGATGAAGATGACGAACTCCACTTCTCATTTTTTAGAAAGTTAATCAAAAATTAATCCAATGATTATCCTTAGATCTCGATCTCTTCTGCTATTTATAATCCCGTCACATTGGCGAGATGATCGACATGTGTCTCAATTTTAACGGTGGTTAAAACCTCGGCTTTATTAACTTGAGATCCACTGTAGACTAATAGTGACGTTAATGTCAATTTGCATCGAATCTGAATTTTGTTGACTTGTTGACTTTGCTGAGTCAACATCATTCTGGACTTAGCCAAAATCAACTAACTTTTATGAAATCTTGCGTTCGATAAACTTCAAGCTCAGCTCGACGAAATCTGAGCTCAGCTTGACGAAACAGTGAACCTGAGATCGATGAATTCTCTCAGCTGAGTTCTTTCTTTAGGTGAAGGCTGAGTTCGACGATCGTCAGGCTCAGGTCCATGAAATCTGAGCTAAGCTTGACGAAACAGTGAAGCTGAGATTGACGAATTCTCTCAGCCCAGTTCTTTCTTCAGGTGAAGGCTGAGGTCGACAAAATCTGATAGCTGAGTCCTTCTTATAGGTAAAAACTGAGATCGAAGAAATCCGAACTACAGTCGATGAAAGCTAAGCTTAGCTCGATGAATGGTAGACTCAGCGATTATGGACTTAGAAATTTCTTCAGCTTTACTTGATGGCATCAAGAGCCTTAGCATGGCGTTGAGTGATGAAGCTTCACTCAATGCTTCTGGACTTAGTCAATATTATGGCTTCCATGGCGTAGGATTGGACAGGATAACCTTGACTCAATGTTTCTAGTTGTATATCATTGAGTAAGTTGAGCTCACTTAGCGCT
Source organism: Platanthera zijinensis (assembly GCA_039513925.1). NCBI lineage: Eukaryota > Viridiplantae > Streptophyta > Magnoliopsida > Asparagales > Orchidaceae > Platanthera > Platanthera zijinensis. The sequence goes on from CM077082.1 coordinate 69,281,624, forward strand.
TCTGGACTTAGCCAGAGTTCTGTCTTTGCAATACTGTCAGTTTTGACTGTCTGCCTTCTCTCAGCACTATTAGCTTAATGGCATTGAGTGAGCTTGTTTCACTCAACGCTTTTGGACTTAGGTATTTTTCTGAGTTTCCAGCTCCACCTTGAGTCCACCTTTAATTTTCTCTTGAACTAGTTGTCCAATCATTGTGACAAAGACTAACCTATATGCATGAACTTAACCATGTATCAAATACAATTATGTCTATCTCATTGACACGTTTGACATCTGTTGGGTACATTGGAAAATGTGTACCTGATTTAGACAAGCCAAACTAAGCTCAATGATATACATCAAGGTGTATTTGATGTTGTTTTAAGTTTATATGTGCAGGTTAAGAATGTGTTAAAATGCAAAGAAAAATTTCTATGTCAATGTGTCGACACATGAGGAAGCTGTGTCGACACTTGGAAATGGCTGTGTCGACACTTCAGTGAGTTTATGTCGACACCGGGAGGCTGTGTCGACACTTCAGTGAGTTTGTGTCGACACCGGGAGGCTATGTCGACACACAGAAGCATTGTCGACATAAACTGTGTCGACACTGGGAGGGAGTGTCAACATACAGAAATAGTCAGTCGACATCAACTGTGTCGACACCGGGAGGCTGTGTCGACACACAGAGGCAGAGTCGATAACAACTGTGTCGACACTTGGAGGCAGTGTCGACATACACTATGTTCTGAGTCTACATCAACTGTGTCGAAACACAGGACTTGTGTCGACACACAGCTGAGTCTAGACCAAGTTGATTGCTGATGAATGGTGAAGTGTTTGTGTCGACACAAATAATCAGTGTCGACACATTCTCAAGATGCAATGTCAAGAAGCTGTGTCGACATCAAGGCAGCTATGTCGACACCACCAAAGTCTGTGTCGACACTTAAGTCACTTGTGTCGACACATATTGACAGATGGTCTCGACACTTTATGACAGTCAGTCTCGACGCTTTGTTGACAAAGACAAAGGCTCAAGATCTATTTGATGACTTGACAGCTGTGAGTTACAACAGGTTTACTGAAGCTGTAAGACTTGTTAGAAGTTAGTTATAAACCGGATCAGCCGGTTACCATGGATGAAGTCTATATATATAGATGGATTCAGAAGAAGAGATATCATTATTCATTATTGACACACAAAAACACAACTATTGTGAGATAGATCTCTGATCAAGAAAGTGCAAGGCACAGAAAAAGATCTTCGTGAGAAGATCTAAGAAGACATTCTGAAGTGATCATCCACTCAGATTCAGTCTAAGTTGAATTCAATCAAGAATTCAGAAGTATCTTCAAGAGGTTTGGAGAGAGAGAGATCCAGCTATTTGAAGTCAAGAAGGAGACAATCACTGGTCTATCAAGAAGCAGATACTGAACTAATCTGTCAAGAAGATTCAGATCTATTTTTGGAATCTAAGGAGGAAGCTGCCAGTCAGTTATATTCAAAGGAAATCAACCCAACTAAGTTCAGATTCAAGAAGTTTTGAAGAAAGATAAGATTAAGTTGATTTCAGCCATCAACCTCTTCAAGAAGCTGATCAAGAAAGTTCTTATCCCTTCTCTCTCAACAGGGGTAAGAGATTATAAAATTCCTTATAAAATTTTGTAAGATCTATTCATAGATCTGAGTTGTAAGCCTGTTTTATAAAGGCTGAGTGTAGGAGATTTGTTCTCTGAGTGGTAGGGCTGTTTGTGCCTGAGTTGTAGGAGAAGGTATTCTCTGAGTTGTAGGCCTTGTGGAAAGGCTTAGGTAGGGCTTGTTAGCCTGAGTTGTAGGAATTTGGAAATATTCTGAGTTGTAGGAATCCTTCTGGATTCTTAGTTGTAGGATTTGAGATAAAGGAAGAAGTTAGGACGAATCTAGCATACTGCTGGATAGGTGAAGGGGGAAAGTGGATGTACCCAGACCTTGGGAAACCACTATAAATACTGTGTGCAATATGTGAATTGTGTAGCTGTAGAATCTTTGATTGTGTGTGCTGAGTTTGCTGCAGATTTTTCTGTTCTATATTACAACATTGAAGTGATTTTTTGTCTTAATTTTAAAACAAGAATTAGAACCTATTCACCCCCCTCTAGGTGTTTAGGTAGTCTTGAAAGTAAAACTATCAAGTGGTATCAGAGGGAGGTTGCTCAAAGAAGGACTTAACAGTTTGAGTTAGATCCCTAAGGCAGAATCAAGAATCAAGAAAATGGGTTCTGGAGAGAATCACATGGAACTAGGGTCAATGAAATTACCCATCTACAGGAAAGAGATTTTTGGAATCTGGAAAGAAAGGGTTAGGTTGTTTATGGAGGCCTCTGACCCAAGGATATATATCACAGTATAAGAAGGTCAATATATCCCAATGAATGTGTCTGTTCTAGATACAAATCAAAGAACTCCTAAAGATTTTTCTGAAATGACTAAGGATGAGATTATACTGGCAACTATGGATAAAAGAGCTCAGAATATCATAGTGAGTGCCATAGATGATTCTACTTTCCAAAATTTGATTCACTGCAAAACCTCTAAGGAAATGTGGGACACTTTGATTGTCTACATGGAGGGTTCTGAAGAAGTTAGACAAGACAGAAAGTCTATGCTCAATCAAGAATATGAGAGTTTCAGACAAGGGAAGTCTGATAGCATATCTGAATGCTACAAGAAATTCTACAGGATAGTGAATGAACTGATATTCTATGGAAGGGTCTTCAGTATATATGAGCTGAATGACAAATTCCTAAGATCCTTGACAAAGGATTGGGATACTAAGATTTGTGCCATTAGAGAAGTGGCCAAACTAGCAGACATTTCTCCTCCAACCTTATTTGGAAAGTTGCTATCATATGAAATGCAACTAATGGCTAGGAAGGAGGAAGAAAGAAATACAAAAGGAGAGCATAGAGAAAGATCTGTGGTCTTCAAGGTTGAAGCCACTAGAAAGAATAGAAGGATATCTCCATCACCTCCTAAGGAAGTTGCTGAAGTTATCTCAGAGAATTCAGACAATCAGAACTCAGATAGCAGTGATTCAGATGCAGATTTTGCTTCCTTTACAAGGCAGTTTCAGAGGTTCTTGAAGAAGAAGCAGTGGAAGTCAAGGCCCTCCACATCACAGCCAGTTGATGACTATTATCAAAAGAGAAAATCATCAAGAAAGGAAAGGAGCAGGTCTAAGCCCAACAAAGCTACAACATCAAAAATTGTTTACTATTGCTGCAATAGGCCTGGACATATGGTGGCTGAGTGTCAAGAAAAGAGGAAGGAGTCAGTAGACAGAAAGAAGACTCAATAAAAGGGAAAGAAGGAGAAATCCTTTGTTGCTAAGAAGGAGAAGAGTCTTACAGATCAATCCTCCTAAGAGTCAGAATCTGAAGCTGAAGCATACATTGGACTGTATGCAGCTAGTGAAGAAGATGAGTTTATGCAATTGCTGAACTCCATCTATGAACAAGAAGACCATCAGTGCATGGGACTGATGGCTGAATCAGAAGACAACAAGTGCCAGGATCAGCCTGGTCCCAATAAGGAATAAAGTAATTCTAGAATTTCTGATTACAGTACTGGTTCAGAGTCAGATTCATCTGCATTAAGTGATGAGGATGGATCTGAATCTGAAGGAGATATTCATCAGTTGATAGATAAATATGGGGACTTATTGCAGGCACTTAAGAAAAGCAAAAACCTGGCCAAAACTCAGGCTAAGGAAATTGCAGATCTTAAGATGACTGCATCTGGTTTAGAGAAAGAATTGGATCAAAAAATGAATGAGGTTGCCAAGCTAAAAACTATAACTATTATTCAGATGGGTACAATCACATATAAAAATGATCTAATTAAAAGTCTGGAAGTCAGACTTCAAAAGGAGAAAGATTTGGTGGATAGTTACTCTAAGCCAAAATCAGTCTTACCCTTAATAGATGAGTTTGTGGCTCAAAAGGGTAAGACAGGATTAAGCTTTAAAGGTAACACCAGGGTTGTCCAATTCAAGATAAAAGGCAAAGTACCAGTCCAGCCAGTAAATTTTAAAGTGCCTGTAATGTTTAGAAAGGTACAAGTGCCTTCTAACAAATATGATCTTGAAAACATTCATGGTCATAATAAGACTGATGTTCTGAATAACAAGGGTGTTAATGCCAATAAGTCAGCCCAGGTTAATGAACCCCATGTTTCAAGGAAAATAATGGGTGTAGTTGCAGCAGCACCAGCACAGAACAAAAATTTTTCTGCCAAAAATGTATATAGACCTAGATACAACAAGTATGAATGCTGGTGCTGTGGCAAGACAGGCCATTTTTCTTTAGACTGCTGGCATAACACAAGTGTTAGGAAGAACAACAGTCTACCAGTTAGAAGAGCTGCTGGTAGATTTGATATGAATGAAGCTAACTTGAACCAAGGACCCAAGACTTACTTGGGTTCTAAGGGAAAGTAATTCTTTATTGCAGGTGAGTCCAAGTCTCCATACCCCTATATGGTACTTGGACAGTGGATGTTCCAGGCACATGACTGGAACAAAGGGATTGCTGAAGGAGTATTTACCTATTTCAAATGGGCCTAAAGTAATCTTTGGTGGCTCTGAAAGAGGAATCATCAAAGGGTTTGGTAACATTTCTAGTAACCAGATTACTATCACTCAAGTGGCCTATGTGAAGGGTTTGAAACACAACCTTATAAGCCTAATCCAGCTGAGTGATTTAGGATATGATATTTCATTTGTTAAGAATGGATGTCATATCAAAAGGTTAAGTGATCAAAAGATCATTTTGACAGGATATAGAAAGAGGAATGTATACTGTCTCAATTTTGAGTGTGAGAACAAAGGTTCTCCTATTTGTATTGTAGCTGATGAGAAAGCCTCTCACTGTGTCAAATGGCACAAGAGGCTGGCCCATCTTAACTACAAAAAAATTGGCCAACTCTTTAGCAAAGAGTTAGTGAGGAATGGTCCTCAAGTTAAGTGTATAAAGGAAGGGATATGTTCAGCTTGTCAAAAGGGCAAGCAGACAAAATCCTCCTTTCATAGCCTTGTAAACAAGGATTTAGTGAGGTGTCTATACCTCTTACATATGGATTTTTTTGGTCCTATGCCAGTTCATAGTCTAGGTAGGAAGGTCTACACTTTTGTGGTGGTAGATGACTATTCTAGATATTCCTTGGTGTTCTTTCTGAGACAAAAATCACAAACCCCAAGTGTTTTACATAGTTTTGTCAAACAAATTCAGAATGAATTGGACAGTACAGTGGTCAAAATTAGAAGTGACCATGGCACTTAATTTCAATCTGAAAGTATGACAAGATTGTGTGAAGAGTTTGGGATTTTTCAAGAATTCTCCTCATCTAGAACACCACAGCAAAATGGAATTGCTGAAAGAAAGAATAGAACATTGATTGAGGTTGGTAGAACTCTATTGAGTGACACTTCTCTCCCACAATATTTCTGGGCTGAGGCAATAAACACTGCATGTCATGTGCTCAACAGGGCTTCTATCACCAAGTACCACAAAAAGACTCCCTATGAGATCATGAAAGGTAGAAAACCAAATCTATCCTACTTTAGAATCTTTGGTTGCAAGTGTTATATCCTTAACAATGACAAGTCTTATCTAACTAAGTTTGCTTCCAAATCCCAAGATGGGATATTTATTGGGTACAACAACGATAGTAAGGCTTATAGGGTCTACAACTTAATTACCCAGGTTGTAGAAGAATCTGTACATATTGTATTTGATGAAACTAGATTAATCAAAAGTGACTTGCCTTGTAGTTCATGCAGTACAACAGGTATAAGCAATAGAATGGACAAACTTTCCATTGCAGAAGGCTCAACTGCAGATGAAGAATTGGAAAATGATGGCTACTGTCTAGGGGGAGTACAAGACTCTCTAGAAGCTGATGACAACCAAGAGGTGCAGCATAATGAAGAAACTGGAGGTGTTCAGCCAGAAGGAAGTCTACCTCCAGCTGTAAGACATCTAAAGGATCATCCAGCAAATCAGATAATTGGTGATCCAAGACATGGAGTGCAAACCAGAAGCAGAAATCTGAATACAGTCCTGCACTCAAGTTTTCTATCTCAACTGGAGCCAAAGAAATTTGAAGAAGCTATCCAAGACCAACACTGGATTAATGCTATTCAAGAGGAGCTTAATCAGTTTAGAAGATGCAGGGTCTGGGAGTTAGTTCCTAAACCAAAAGACCACAACATCATTGGTACAAAGTGGATTTTTAGGAACAAGTTGGATGAGAATGGAGTTATTGTGAAGAACAAAGCAAGATTGGTTGCAAAAGGATACATGCAGGAAGAGGGAATAGACTTTGATCAAACATTTGCTCCCGTAGCAAGACTGGAAGCAATCAGGATGTTCCTTGCCTATGCAGCATATCAAGGCTTCAAGGTATACCAAATGGATATGAAATCAGCATTCCTGAATGGTGATCTAAAAGAAGAAGTCTATGTAGAGCAGCCATCAGGTTTTGTAGACTCTCTTAAACCTGGTTATGTCTATAGACATAGGAAAGCATTGTATGGGTTAAAGCAAGCCCCAAGGGCTTGGTATGAAACTCTTTCTACTTTCCTTATTGAGAACAAATTCTCGAGAGGTAAAACAGACAAAACTCTATTCCTAAGGGAATTTAAAGGTAAGATAATCTTAGTTCAGATCTATGTAGATGATATAATTTTTGGGTCTAAAGAGAACAACCTTTGCAAGAAGTTTGCCAAACTTATGCAAGGGAAGTTTGAAATGAGAAGTATGGGGGAACTTAAGTTCTTCTTGGGACTCGAAGTAAGACAGACTGATGATGGCTTATCCATATCCCAGTCTAAGTTCACCAAGGAGTTAATTAAGAAGTATGGTATGGAATCATCCTCCACCATGAGAACTCCTATGGGAACAAGTATGCCTATATGCAAAGATGATGCAGGTAATCCTGTAGATGAGTCTTTGTATAGAGGAATAATTGGCTCTTTATTATATCTCACTGCTAGTAGACCAGACATTATGTATGCTATATGTGTTTGTGCAAGGTACCAAGCATGCCCTAAAGAATCACATTATACTGCAGTCAAGAGGATTTTGAGATATCTAAAGGGCACACCTAATCTAGGCCTTTGGTACCCTAGGAATGGAGATTTTCTACTAACAGGTTATTTAGATGCAGATTTTGCAGGTTGTAGAGAAGATAGAAAAAGTACTACAGGTACATGCCAATTCTTGGGAGAAAGGTTGATATCCTAGAGCAGTAAGAAGCAGACTAGTGTGGCAATATCCACAGCTGAGTCTGAATATGTGGCAGCAGGAAGTTGCTGTGCACAGCTGTTGTGGATTCAGCATCAGCTAAGGTACTATGGTATTCAAGTAAGTAGAACACCTTTACTGTGTGATTCTAAAAGTGCCATTTCTATTGCAAACAATCCTGTTTCACATAGTAGGACTAAGCATATAGGGATAATATACCATTTTCTTAGAGAACATGTAGAAAAAGAAGACATCTCATTAGAATTTGTTAAAACTCATTATCAAATTGCAGATGTATTTACTAAGCCTCTGGATGAAACTAAATTCAATAGATTTAAAATTGAATTAGGAATGCTGACCATAGGTTAGTTTACCAAAAATTGGCTAAGTAAAATGGTGTCGACACATTCAGTAATAAAGTGTCGACACAGGGAAGTTATGTCGATAATTCAGGAAAATTGTGTCGACACAGAGTAAAAGTGTCGACACCTAAAGGACTATATGTCGACTCATCCAGACAAGTAGTGTCTACATATCCAGAAGAGTTGTGTCGACACAGAATTTCTATTTCTCATCTTCGTAAGTCAAGTGTCGACACATCATCAATTTGTGTCGACACATAGAGGTCAACTCTGTTGTTGAGACATTAGGAGTTTGTGTCGACACATTCCAACTGTGTTTACACTTTTAGACTGCTTTTGCCCGCCTTTTGACCTTCTTCGATTAGAAGGGTATAAATAGGTCAAGAACATATTCTATCGACACGCTCACCAGGGTTTCGAGACAAAAACCTTGTGTCGACAATCTCTCTTCTCTCCAACCAAGCTTTCTCTTCATTCCAATGGCGCCCAAGGTTGAAGACAACATCAATAAAGGATATGAGTTGGTTAGGCATGCATTCGACGATGCCGCAATGGAGATCAAACAGGTCATTTCTCTTCTTACAGACAACAGATTATAATATCTTATCTCTGAACCTACAAAGATATGGAAGAAAGAAGTATTTGAGTTCTATACTGCTGCATCAATAGACTCAACTGGATTGAAGATCAAATCCACTGTACATGGAGAAAAAGTCAAGCTATCTCAAAAGAGGTTGAGCAAGATTCTCCATCTTCCTAGAATACATGATGAGGAAGAGGTTCCAGCCTCAATGACCAGGGAGGTGCTTCAATGGTGTGGATTGGATCCAACCTTAAAGATAAGAGCAGCCATCAATAGAAAAGACATGAATCATCAAGGGAAATTCCTGTCTTAAATAGTAGGAAAAGTGATCTTATGTAAACCAGGTGACCATGATAGGATATCAGCCTATATGTTCAGCCTGATGACAAAGGTAATCTTTAAGATTCACACCAATTGGTCTGCAGTACTGTTTGATTAGATAAAAGAAGGAATCAAGAAGCCAAACTTGGCTAGGATCATGAGTCTGTACCTGGCTGGAATAATTCCAGAGGTGTGCAATAGATTCCTGGATCAAAGATAAATCACATGAGGAGAATGAACATAAGGTTATTCTCAAGATGGGATAGAGTTCTTTCAAAGGAGATGCCTGATGTGGACAGGCCAGAGCTAACGGAAAAATCACCAGCACATGACCTTTCTGAGCATGGTCATGAAGATGCACAAGAACAGGAAGCACAAGTTAGAGAACAAGTTCAGGATCAGACTGAGACTACCCAAGTCCAGGAAGAGACTATCTCTGCACAGGTGCAGGGGGAGCCAATTACTGCACAGTTGTAGGGGGAGCCACGTTCTGAACAGGTGTAGGAGGAACAAAGAATCAATTTATCAGAGGACATAGTTTCTCAAACTGGTCTTGATATTTCTGGAGTTGTTACTGCTGCTTAGAAAGTACTATCTCCTGCTCACACTCAAATAGAATTCACTCTTGAAGAGTTGTTTCCTGATCTTGAAGGAGCAGCAGATAAAATGGAGACCCTAATATTTAAGGGGGAGCAAGTAAGGATTGAGGGGGAGCAGGTTAATATTGAGGAGGAGCAACATGGACTTGAGAAAGAAATTTATTCCACTCCTCAAGAGAGAGTTAATATTGAAAGTTCTTCAGATTCTGAGCATGAAGAAGTCAGGGAGGCCAAGAAAAGAAAACTAATGGTCTTTAAGAGAAGAAGTCAAAGCTATAAGAAGGCTCTCCAAACAACTACTTCACAATCTACTTCTGATTTTGATTACAACAAGCTTATGGTGAATTTACAAATAAAGCTGGATGAGCAGAGATTGGCTCTTGAAAAGTATGTGGATGAAAGCCATAAGGCTCTTCAATTTGATCTAGCCCAAGACATTAAGTCCATCAGATTTGAGGTCAACCAGAATAAGAAAGAGATGACAGATTGCTTCCACAAGGGGGGCAATCCTGTGGTATTTCTTGCAAAACAACAAGCAGAAATAAAGAGCAAGTGGATGAGATTGCTGTTAAACAAGGCTATGTCCTTGAAAATCAAATAAGAATGAATGACAATCTGACTGAATCACATAATATGATAGTCACTGAGTTCAAAAATACTATTATTGCAATGACTGAGGCAAGAAATAAGGAGAAAGAAGAATTTGATAAGAAGCTACAGGAAATATTGGATTCCTTTCAGACAGCTATTACTAATTCACATAAAACAATTTCTAATCAGCTTCAAAAATTAAAGCCATTCTTTAAAGATGGTATAAATTACCTGGATGGGCAAATCAGATTTCAGAAAGATGATTTGAGAGAACATGTGGCTAGAAAAGTCATAAAGGGGGAGAGGGTGTTAGTATATGCTGGCTCTGATCATGCCAAATAGGTAACCAACAACATTAGAGCCACTCTGGGATATCCACCCTTGTGTAATGATGATAATGTGGCTGAGTCAGGGGTGCAACCAACACTACTTGAAGGTGATCAACCTGAGGTTGCCCAAGTTATTTACCCCCCTACAGATCTTGAAATGATACATCAACAAGTTTAGTCAATGTACAACCCTCCACAACCAGTTACTAATGTGATTATTGAAAAGGTTGATATGCCAGATACTGTTATCAAAGCTCAACAAGATGCTCAGTTATCAAAGAAGAGATTCAGAGAGAAAGAAGAGCTAAAGCCAGACTTTGAGCAGTGGAGCCCCACTTCAAGGAATATCATATTAACTGCCTGGAAAGCTGTAAAAGATCAAGTACATGAAAGGGGTAAATGGTACAATGAGCAAGAATGACAAAAGTATAAAGCCAGGCATGAGGCCATACTTCAACACAAGAGAAAGGCTAAGAGTGGGAAGCTACCTCCTGATGCTCAGGAGCCTAACAAGTATTTCCCCAAGCCTTTTCATTATTTTGAAAGGCAAAGGATCAAGGCTAAAGCGCAGAAGAAAGCTGATTTGAAAGGCAAGAAGCCTATTGAAGATACAGGGCCTCCTGTGCAGGCTCAAATTATATCTGGAAAAGGAATAGTCATCAAGGAGCCAGCCCAGCCTTAGTCTAAGCTTTACTTGTTTTTTTGTCCAAGAACTATGTTATTGTTTGTTTGTTAAAGAAATCAATGTAAACAACTTGTAACAAGCATTTTTGAGTTAATATACAAAACATTGTTCTATGATCATTTTTTCTTTTACATCTTTATTCTGTGATGAAACTATGATATGTGTTTTGTTTATAAAGTACCCTGTAATATAATGCGTATGCATATCATCATGTTTATTTTCTAAGTGGTGTATATCATTGGCTAAAGGGTTATGACTTCTCCAAATAGGGGGAGATTGTTGGGTACATTGGAAAATGTGTACCTGATTTGGACAAGCCAAACTAAGCTCAATGATATACATCAAGGTGTATTTGATGTTGTTTTAAGTTTATATGTGCAGGTTAAGAATGTGCTAAAATGCAAAGAAAAATTTCTAAGTTCATGTGTCGACACCTGAGGAAGCTGTGTCGACACTTCAGTAAGATTGTGTCGACACTTGGAAATGGCTGTATCGATACTTCAGTGAGTTTGTGTCGACACCGGGAGGCTGTGTCGACACTTCAGTGAGTTTGTGTCGACACCGGGAGGCTGTGTCGACACATAGAAGCATTATCGACATCAACTGTGTCGACACTGGGAGGCAGTGTCGACACACAGAAATAGTCAGTCGACATCAACTGTGTCGATACCGGGAGGCTGTGTCGACACACAAAGGCAGAGTCGATAACAACTGTGTCGACACCTGGAGGCAGTGTCGACATACGCTATGTTCTGAGTCTACATCAACTGTATCGACACACAGGACTTGTGTCGACACACAGTTGAGTCTAGACCAAGTTGATTGCTGATGAATGGTGAAGTGTTTGTGTCGACACAAATAATTAGTGTCGACACATTCTCAAGATGCAGTGTCAAGAAGCTGTGTCGACATCAAGGAAGCTATGTCGATACCACCAAAGTCTGTGTCGACACTTAAGTCACTTGTGTCGACACATATTAACAGATGGTCTCGACACTTTATGACAGTCAGTCTCGACGCTTTGCTGACAAAGACAAAGGCTCAAGATTTGTTTGATGACTTGACAGCTGTGAGTTACAACAGGTTTACTGAAGCTGTCAGACTTGTCAGAAGTTAGTTATAAACCGGATCAGCCGGTTACCATGGATGAAGTCTATATATATAGATGGATTTAGAAGAAGAGATATCATTATTCATTATTGACACACAAAAACACAACTATTGTGAGATAGATCTCTGATCAAGAAAGTGCAAGGCACAGAAGAAGATCTTTGTGAGAAGATCTAAGAAGACATTCTGAAGTGATCATCCACTCAGATTCAGTCTAAGTTGAATTCAATCAAGAATTCAGAAGTATCTTCAAGAGGTTTGGAGAGAGAGAAATCCAGCTATTTGAAGTCAAGAAGGAGACAATCACTGGTCTCTCAAGAAGCAGATACTGAACTAATCTATCAAGAAGATTTAGATCTATTTTTGGAATCTAAGGAGGAAGCTGCCAGTCAGTTATATTCAAAGGAAATCAACCCAACTAAGTTCAGATTCAAGAAGCTTTGACGAAAGCTAAGATCAAGTTGATTTCAGCCATCAGCCTCTTTAAGAAGCTGATCAAGAAAGTTCTTATCCCTTCTCTCTTAACAGGGGTAAGAGATTATAAAATTCCTTATCAAATTATGTAGGATCTATTCATAGATCTGAGTTGTAAACCTATTTTATAAAGGCTGAGTGTAGGAGATTTGTTCTCTGAGTGGTAGGGCTGTTTATGCCTGAGTTGTAGGAGAAGGTATTCTCTGAGTTGTAGGCCTTATGGCAAGGCTGAGGTAGCGCTTGTTAGCCTGAGTTGTAGGAATGTGGAAACACTCTGAGTTGTAGGAATCCTTCTGGATTCTGAGCTGTAGGATCTTAGGATCTGAGATAAAGGAAGAAGTTAGGCCGAATCTAGCATACTTCTGGATAGGTGAAGGGGTAAAGTGGATGTACCCAGACCTTGGGGAACCACTATAAATACTTTGTGCAATCTGTGAATTGTGTAGCTGTAGAATCTGTGATTTTGTGTGCTGAGTTTGCTGCAGAATTTTCTGTTCTATATTACAGCATTGAAGTGATTTTCTGTCTTAATTTTAAAACAAGAATTAGAACCTATTCACCCCCCTCTAGGTGTTTAGGTAGTCTTGAAAGTAAAATTATCAACATCTTCAAATCAAGGCCATTGGGATCAATGGACCCAACATTACTCATGAATGTACATCGTAGGTGAAGGACTCAAAGATGTTCCAGTTAGAGTTAGAATTTAAAATATCCAAGATGGAGGTTGATGAAAACATAGACTCCATGTACATGAGATTCAGTAAAATTATGAATGACTCTAAGGTTCTTGGAAAGAGTTTTTCAAATGGTGATTTAGTGAGGAAGATTCTTAGATCGCTTCCCCAAAAATTCAATCAAAAATGACTGTCATCTCAGAGTCACACGATCTAAAAAATCTTCAAATTGAGAATCTCTTCGGAAATATGAAAACTCATGAGGTGGAACTAAGAATTAAACAATAAGAGTATAATTTGGAGCCAAGAAAGAAAGCATTGGCGCTAAAATCCAAGAAGGAAGAGGAAAGTGAATCTGATGAGAATGACGAGGAAGATGATGATAGCTTGTTCGTTAAGAAGTTCAAGAGGTTTATGAGAAATCCTGAAAGAACAAATTCTTTTAGAAAGTTTTTCAACAAGAAAGAATCTGGATACAAGAAAGGAAAAGCAAAAGCTGATGTAAATGATAATGAAGAGTGTCCACCACCTGAATGTTATCACTACAAAAAATTGAACATATCAGGAGCAAGTGCCCAAAATATCTAAAAGAACTGAAATAGAAGAGGCACGATAAGAAAGACAAGAAGAAAGTTCTTAAAACTAAAACCTGTGATGACATCACATTTAAGGAGTCTAGTGGATCAAGTTCAGAAGCTGACGAGTAGGCCAACATGTGCTTGATGGGAAAGAGCGTCTCACCATCTGTTTACGAGTGTAGTGTCCAGAGCGATACTTGCGTAACTCCTCCAATTTATGATGAATTATATTCTGAATTTCTGAAAACATGTAAATATTTTGATAAAAGTTTTAAAAAAATTGAATTACTTAAATATGAAAACAAAATATTGTTAAAAGAAAATTAAAAACTAATCACTCAATTAAGATTACTTGAGAAGGAGAAAGTGACTTGTCAAGAGTACTATCACTCTTCGAAAAGGATACTAGAATTAGAAAAGGATCTTGCTAAGTCTCAATGTCATATTGATTCTCTTACAAAGAAAAAGAGGGACTTAAAAAGATCTCTAAAATTTTCGCAATCTCAAGTAGAAGGTGGTAAGAAGGCCTTGGCAAACTGGTGCAGTATATTAGTGGTTGAAAACACCGCCTTGAAAGAATGACTTCATGATTTAGAAATGTCAATTAAAAATTTTGAAGTAGGCCGAAAATCATTGGATATGATTTTGGTAAATCAATGCTATGGTTTAGAAAAATTTGGTCTTGGTTATACTAATTGAAGCTATCGGACGACGAAATTTTTTTTTAAAATTTCAACTTTTTCTGATAAAAATAGTAAATCTGTTATCACTGCTACATCCAGCAAGAATTCTAAAAATATTTTTAAAAATCCTTCAACCTCATTTATCATGTGTGCCAAATGTAATAAGTTGGTCACACCACTGAAACTTGTAGGAAGATAGGTCACTATTTTGTTAAATAAGTCTGGGTACCTAAGGCTTCCACCTATACTATGGAAAGAACTACTTGGGTAACCAGATCTTTACTCTTATCCTCTTTCTAAGTTTGTTGGCAGGCTAAGAATAAAGAAGATGTGTGGTACTTGGACTGAAGAAATTCAAAATACATGACGGGCAAAAAATCAAAGTTCCTTAGCCTGGAAATGAAGAAAGGTGAAATAGTTAATTTTGGCGATAATAATAAAGGAAGGATCATTGGCATTGCGGTTGTTAACCCCAAAATCGGCGATCCCTCACAAGGTCTCTAGCTCGCAAGTCGCGGCCCACTCAGGGGTACCCCCCGAGAGTCGCGATCTGCCTCAAACTTATTTTTTTGGGCCAAGCGGGCTCCCTTATCCTATTCGCTCAGGCCATGCGGTTAGGACGGTTTCCCCGGTCTAACCGCCCCAGTCGCATAGCTACTGCGTGCCATGCGGGACGACGGGCTGCTCCCATAGCTCACCCTCACAAGCCATGCAGTAAGGTCTGCTAACCATGCAACATTCTTCCTTGTAGGAGGCGATATGAGGTAACGAGGACGATCTATGCGATCTACTCCTTCTGACCGCCAGGTCACCCAATCGGCGTCAACCCTAGACCAACGTAACCGTCGCGGGATCGACAAGCTCATTCTCCGGCTTGCCATCAGTTTTCCCCCATGAAGGTGGTATGCTCCTCAGGTCGCCTCCTTTGTTCGCCCAAGCGGCGCGGCCTCCTGCCGCTGCCCGCCGATGCCGCCTCCAGCTCACCTGGGGCGCGGCCTCCTGCCGCTGCCCGCCCAGGCCGCCTGCCTGGGTGGCCTCCTGAGGCCAGGCCGCCCTCCTGGGCTGCCTCCCTTGGCAAGGCCGCCCGCCTGGGCGGCCTCCCTTGGCCAGGCCGCCAGCCTAGGCGGCCTCCCTTTGCCAGGCTGCCTGCCTTGGCGACCTCCCTTGGCCAGGCCACCCGCCTGGGCGCCCTCTTGTGCCCAGGCCACCCGCCTGGGCAGCCTCTAGTTCAGGGGTAGCCTGCCCTCTTCAGCCCGCTCAGAAAGTCAACCAGCTCTTCCCGCCAGCCAGGCGGACTGATTTTCTCAGTCTGCGGAGTCCGTTCAGGTAGTCAACCAGCTCTTCCCGCCAGCCGGGCGGACTGATTTTTTCAGTCTGCGGAGTCCGCTCAGGTCGTCAACCAGCTCTTCCAGCCAGCTGGGCAGGCTGATTTTCTCAGTCTGCGGAGTCCGCTCAGGTCATCGACCAGCTTTTCCAGCCAGCCGGGAGGACTGATTTTCTCAGTCCGCGGAGTCCGCTCAGGTAGTCAACCAGCTCTTCCCGCTAGCCGGGAGGACTGATTTTCTCAGTCCGCGGAGTCCGCTCAGGTCGTCAACCAGCCCTTCCAGCCAGCCGGGCGGACTGATTTTCTCAGTCCGCGGAGTCCACTCAGGTCATCGACCAGCTTTTCCAGCCAGCCGGGCGGACTGATTTTCTCAGTCTGTGGAGTCCGCTCAGGTAGTCGACCAGCTCTTCCAGCTAGCCGGGCGGACTGATTTTCTCAGTGCGCCGAGTCCACGCAGTACTCCATGATGACGTCACTAGGCCCCACTTCTAGAAGATTCTCCCCGGGCCTATAAATAGCCCCCAAGGCCTCTCATTCTGGATAGAGGCGGGAGGAGAACAACCAGCTTGATCAAGGTCTGCGGCCTCAAATCTCCAGTCCGTCACAGCTTGGGCAAGGTCGGCGGACTCAAATCTCAAGTCCGTCAGGTCATCGAGGACTGTGGACTTAGTTTTTTCTGCCCTCAGTAGGCAGTTTGAGCAGAAGCTACAGTCTCTGATTTCCCGTCCTCTGCAACCTCTTTTGCTTAGCTTCTGGCACCTCTTTCCTTAACCGCCAGCTTCCCCCATTGTACCCTTTACTGCTTTCTCTTGTAAAGGTGTAATAGCAAGTTGTAACCCAACTTGATTAAAGGAAAAGCCCGTCGCAAGAGTGGCATTCAAGCCGCGGCGGGCGAAGTCTGCTGTTGCCGCTGCTAGCAGCCCCCTTTTCTCTTCTCTCGGCACCAACCTACAAGATCAACCGCTAAATTAATGTCTGCTCGACAGTTCCTGATCCAGCTTATCGCTTGCTCAAGCAAGCTTCTCCCTTGCTCAAGCAGGCTTCCCGGCTGCTCTCGAGTAAACATCTCCTCTATCCCCGCAATCCTTTTTCCTTCATCCTTAGCTTGTGAGATCGAACACCCTGTTAAATTGAAGGCGCAATTCTTGCATCAAAAGTTTACACGCGACCTTCAGATCTCGATCAGACAGTGAAAGCAGTGGTTACTCATGACAGACCATCAACCAGCCGAGAGAATCGCTCCAAGTCCCAGTGATGATTCTCTTTGGGAGGCCTTGGAGCAATCTCGCAGAGATACTGCACAACAGCTTCAAGCGATCAACCGTACTCTAGCTGCTATCACCCAACGATTGGAAGCTCAATCTTCAGCAGCGCCAACTCCTCCAATCAATCCAGCACCAGCATTCAAGACTCCCCAAGTTTATCCACCGACCTATCCTCCTCTTTACACTCCAACCTTTCCGCAAGGGCCCGCAGCCCCTTTGCGGTCTCAGAATGAAGAATTCGCAGCTCGTAAAAATTTCTTCCGGGAAGCTGCCCGGGGAAGTCTCGCTAGATTTCTGAACTTTCAGGGAAGTCATCCCTTCTCTCCAGCTCCTGCCTTTGCTCCTCCCACAACAACTTTTTTCTCCTATCCTCCTGCCCCTTCTGCATCTACAACTCATGCTCCTTTTTTTCCTTATGCAGCAGAACAAGAAGAGCCATCGCCGTTTATAGAGCATGTTCGACATGAACCAACTCCAGGCAATTTCAGAGAGCCTCGGTTACCCATCTATACTGGAGAGACTGATCCAGTTAAACATCTTCAAGCCTTTGAATCCGCCGTGGCTCTCAAGACCCTCTCAGATGCAATTAAATGCAAGCTCTTTGTGACATCCTTCGATGGGCAAGTGAGGGATTGGTTCTTTGGACTACGTCCTCAGTCCATCTCTTCCTTCGCTGAGTTGCGAAGGGAGTTTTTGCTCAGATTTTCCACCTCTTCAAAGAGGAAGGGCGGTCCAGAAGCCCTCTTTGAGATCAGGCAGCGAGAGAATGAGACTTGGTCTCATTTTGTGGATCATTTTCAAAGAGAAATCTTAGACATTGAGATCGTTCACCAGGAGATGTATCGAGTGGCTCTCATTAATGGTTTGTAAGAGGGACCACTCAAGTTTGAGGCAAATGTCCGAGCATCAAAGACATATCAAGAGCTAATTGCCTTAACATACTCATACATCTGTGGTGAGAAGAGCAACCCCAACTTCATCTCCAGGCTTGTGTCAGAGAAAAATCCTTCTTCTTACAAGCAGCCTCCGAGGTATCCTCGGAAAGTCTTTTCATCCCGCTCAAGAAAAACAAAAAGATTCCAGCATCATCATCAACACCTCTTCCCGGGCCAGGATCGTGCCCAAGAACGATTACTACCACTAGCCCCACCTCCGCAAGCAGCTTCGGTTCACCAACCGCAAGATGATGACTTGTCATACTCTGGACTTGATGAGGCCATGCTAGAAGTATGCCAAATCATGAAGGATAAGGCAAATTCCAAAAGGCCTTACCAGCCGACAAATCAAAAATCAAAAGATTCAGATCTGTTCTGCAAGTTCCACAAAGAAAGCGGACATCTGACTG
Organism: Platanthera zijinensis; assembly: GCA_039513925.1. Classification (NCBI taxonomy): domain Eukaryota; kingdom Viridiplantae; phylum Streptophyta; class Magnoliopsida; order Asparagales; family Orchidaceae; genus Platanthera; species Platanthera zijinensis. Next base: position 69,299,813 of record CM077082.1, read on the forward strand.
AAAACTGTCGAGCGCTTCGTCAACTAGTGCTAAAATTGTTGAAGCGGGGTAAGATCGCAGTCTGTTCCCGAAGGATGACCACTTCGATCCGTCAACTTCAAAAGGAAAAGAAGTAGCGGACATTCCTTGCAGCTCAAAGGGAGTGAATCAAATCAACACGTATCATAGCCTTGCTATAGGCGAGACCCTCGATGCCAATGACGTGGGCACCCTTTGAGACCTATTCTAAAGCAAAATGGACATGATAGTCCTCAAAGCTCCTCTCAACAAATAACAATTACTCTTACTATGTTTTGCATATTTTCAAACATTCTCTTTTGTTTCATTCAATAAAGTTTACGTTAGAGATCCCATACTGACACAGTTCCCTTTTTGTGATGCTTCTCCTCTATATTTTTTCTCTTTGTCAAAGAGATCACTGAACCACCGAGATATCGCCAAGTCTTTCTCAGGGCCCCCTCGAGGTTGGCCTCTGGCGTAAGACCACAATGACCATATATTGCGGGGACTTTTCGCATATGTGCAGTGGGGGCCGTTCAACTCTCGTGCGGAGTATGACGGGACTTTGGATCCTAGCTGACATCTAACACAGAGCGTGTTTCCAGGGAGGACCCATGTGTTAGCTCTACTGTGCTTCATTAAAGGATACATCATAATTATGATGATCTTTGCTTGATAAGCAATGGAGATCAAGTGTAGCTTTGTCTCTTCGATCATCTCACAATTGTGACGGCCGAACACTCTTTGGTACTCTCGATCCGTGCCTTCGCGGGACCCATAACTCCGCTGATCAATCTGCAGACAAGCAATAGGACACTTGGCTCAACTTGTCTAATTGATCAGCGATGCTTGTAACCCGAGGCCAGAGAGCAGTTTATCTGTCGCTTACTTCTTAGGATTTTGCACATGTTTCCCTTTTGTGCTCTATCAAGGGAACGCGGCCAGCTCTCTTTAGGTAGGATTATGCCCTGGATGACTTCTTGGCAAGTGATGCGTAAGGCCCACGGGTGCTCTCCTGTGGCAGCATTCAACCTTTTTTAGCTCATCCTCGGGGTATAGTCCTCTTTTGTGCTTTTGTCTTCTTACAGGTTAACAGGTTAAGTCAAACCTATTTAAAGGACCCTATATATCTTTTTTGCATATGTTCATCTTATACGCATTGCTTGCATGAAGCTCTATCGGATGATCTACAAACATTCTACTACTCTTATCGAATATTTATGGCACAAATCACTGATCAGAATATATGGTTCTTCTTAACTAACAAGCCATGCAATTACGATTCTAAATTGAGATGGTTTCATCTTGCTGATCTAAATTTCATGTCGACATTATATCTAATCACGCGAGACGGTCATTATCACACTTTGATCTCTATTCAGTTAATAACAAAGTCTGCTGGATATGTCTTCTATCATATCTTATCTTATCAACAATCAACATTCACAGGTTCCCTACAGGTACTTGCGATCTAGTTTTCTATCATATCTGTTTGTTAACTCTTCTTTTGCAGAGATTAGCAGACATTCGCAAGTTCCCTCCAGGTACTTGCGATTTTAGTTTTCATTCATATATGTTTGCTTAGTCTACTTTTGCAAAGACTAGCAGATATTAGCAAGTTCCTCTCAGGTACTTGCAGCTTATTCTCTTTTCCTATCTGCTGTCTCACTCTACTTTTGCAGAGACTAGCGGATATTAGCAAGTCCCCTTCAGGTACTTGCAGCTTAATTTTCCTTCATATTTGTTTGCTCACTCTACTTTTGCAGAGACTAGCAGATATTAGCAAGTCCCCTTCAGGTACTTGCAGCTTAATTTTCCTTCATATTTGCCTTCTCACTTTACTTTTGCAGAGACTAGCAGATATTAGCAAGTCCCATTCAGGTACTTGCAGCTTGATTTTCCTTCATATCTGCTTGCTCACTTTACTTTTATAGAGACTAGCAAGTCCTTTTCAGGTACTTACAGATTATTATCCTTCTATATTTTCTCTTATCTGTATTTTTGCAAAGCTTAATGGAAGATAGTTATCCGTCTTCATCATTTACCAAAGCATCTCAGGTACACATAAGATGTACCTCCTTTTTGCCTACATTAAATTTCTCTTCGCAGGGGAAAAGATAAACATTGACAGATTTTTTCTGAGGAGAGACATCAGGTTCTATCTCTTCCAGTCTCTGGTTTTCCCCTTTCTTTTCTTGAGGGAAAGATCATGATTTTCGTTGGTCTCCTAATTTTTCGAAGTTCCCCTCGGAACTTAAAAAAGTGCGGGGATTATGTTAACCCCAAAATCAGCGATCCCTCCCAAGGTCTCTAGCTTGCAAGTCGCGGCCCACTCAGGGGTACCCCCCCGAGGGTCGCGATCTGCCTCAACCTTCCTTTTTTGGGCCAAGCGGGCTCCCTTATCCTATTCGCTCAGGCCGTGCGGTTAGGACGGTTTCCCCGGTCTAACCACCCCGGTCGCATAACTACTACGTGCCATGCGGGATGACGGGCTGCTACCATAGCTCACCCTCGCAGGCCACGCAGTTAGGTCTGCTAAGCATGCAACATTCTTCCTTGTAGGAGGCGATATGAGGTAACGAGGATGATCTATGCGATCTACTCCTTCAGACTGCCATGTCGCCCAATCAGCGTCAACCCTAGACCAACGCAACCATCGCGGGCTTGGCAAGCTCATTCTCCGGCTTGCCATCAGTTTTCCCCCATGAAGGTGGCCTACTCTTCAGGCCGCCTCCTCTGTTCGCCCAAGGGGCGCGACCTCCAGTCGCTGCACGCCGATGCCGCCTCCAGCTCGCCCGGGGCGCGACCTCCTGCCTCTTCCTGCCCAGGCCGCCCGCCTGGGCGGCCTCCTGAGGCCAGGCCGCCCGCCTAGGCGGCCTCCGGAGGCTAGGCCGCCCGTCTGGGCGGCCTCCCTTTGCCAGGCTGCCCTCCTGGGCAGCCTCCCTTGGCCAGGCCGCCCGCCTGAGCGACCTCCTTTGGCCAGGACGCCCGCCTGGGCGGCCTCCCTTGGCCAGGCCGCCCGCCTGGGCGGCCTCCTATGCCCAGGCCGCCCGCCTAGGCGCCCTCCTATGCCCAGGCCGCCCGCCTGGGCGGCCTCCAGTTCAGGGGCAGCCTCCCCTCTTCAGCTCGCTCAGGTAGTCAACCAACTCTTCCCACTAGCCGGGCGGAATGATTTTCTCAGAACACGGAGTCCGCTCAGGTAGTCAACCAGCTCTTCCCGCCAGCCGAGCGGACTGGTTTTCTCAGTCCGCGGAGTCCGCTTAGGTCGTCAACCAGCTCTTCCAGCCAGCTGGGCGGGCTGATTTTCTCAGTCCGCGGAGTCCGCTCAGGTCGTCGACAAGCTTTTTCAGCCAGCCGGGCGGACTGATTTTCTCAGTCCGCGGAGTCCGATCAGGTAGTCAACCAGCTCTTCTCGCCAACCGGGCGGACTGATTTTCTCAGACTGCGGAGTCCGCTCAGGTCATCAACCAACTCTTCTAGCCAGCTGGGTGGACTGATTTTCTCAGTCCGCGGAGTCCGCTCAGGTCATAGACCAGCTTTTCCAGCCAACCGGGCGGACTGATTTTCTTAGTCCGCGGAGTCCGCTCAGGTCGTCGACCAGCTCTTCTAGCCAGCCGGGCGGACTGATTTTCTCACTCCGTCGAGTCCGCGCAGTCCTCAATGATGACGTCACTAGGCCCCTCTTCTAGAAGATTCTCCCCGGGCCTATAAATAGCCCCCAAGGCCTCTCATTCTTGATAGAGGAGGGAGGAGAACAACCAGCTTTATCAAGGTCTGCGGCCTTAAATCTCCAGTCCATCACAGCTTGGGCAAGGTCGGCAGACTCAAATCTCCAGTCCGTCAGTCGTCGAGGACTGTGGACTTAGTTTTTTCTGCCCTCACCCGGGAGTTTGAGCAGAAGCTGCAGCCTCTTATTTCTCGTCCTCTGCAACCTCTTTTGCTTAGCTTCTGGCACCTCTTTCCTTAACCGCCAGCTTCCCCCATTGTACCCTTTACTGCTTTCTCTTATAAAGGTGTAATAGCAAGTTGTAACCCAACTTGATTAAAGGAAAAGCCCGTCAAAAGAGTGGCATTCAAGCCGCGGTGGGCGAAGTCTGCTGTTGCCGCTGCTAGCGGCCCCCTTTTTCTCTTCTCTCAGCACCAACCTGCAAGCTCAACCGCTAAAGTAACGTCTGCTCGACAGTTCCTGATCCAGCTTCTCGCTTGCTCAAGCAAGCTTCTCCCTTGCTCAAGTAGGCTTCCCGGCTGCTCTCGAGCAAACCTCTCCTCTATCCCCGCAATCCTTTTTCCTTCATCCTTAGCTTGTGAGATCGAACACCCCGTTAACTGGAAGGCGCAATTCTTGCATCAACAGCGGAAGTAGGTAACGATTATTTTACTATATCAAATGTTTTGCATATAAAAGGTTTAAAACACAATTTGATTTCTATAAGTCAGTTATGTGATATAGGTCTAAATGTTTTATTTGACTCTTCAACAAACTTTTGCAAAATTTTTGATTCCAAAACAAATGTTGTTCTTACTGCACCTAGGTCTCAAAATATTTATATGATAAAATTTCACGATCTATCACATTCGTCTTTAAAATGTTTTATTTCCAAAAATGAGGTGTTAAATTTATGGCATAGGCGACTTGGTCATTCTAGTGCCAAGTTAATTTTAAAATTGTCAAAAGAAAAATTAATTAAAGGCTTATCGATTTTAAGTGGATGTTTATCTTCTTTATGTTCGCCATGTCAAAAAGGGAAATTCTCAAAGTCCTCATTCAAAAGCAAAAATGTTATTTCTACTACTAGACCTTTACAATTGATTCATATGAATTTATTTGGTCCAATTACTACACAAAGTCTAGGAGGTAGAAAATACACTTTTGTTTTGATTGATGATTTTTCATGTTTTTGTTGACCAATTTTTTTAACGTCAAAATCTGATGCTTTCTTAAAATTTACTAAATTATGTATACTTATTCAAAATGAACTTGACTTAAAAATAAAATGCATTCGTTCAGATCATGGAGATGAATTTGAAAATGATAGGTTTATTTCTTTTTTGCAATGAGTTAGAAATTAAGCATGAATTTTCTGCTCCACGCAAACTGCAATAAGATGGTGTGGTCGAGAGGAAAAATAGGACCCTTCAAGAACTAGCTCGTACTATGTTGTCTAAATACAAATTACCTAGATCATTTTGGGTTGAAGCTATAAATACTGTTTGCTATGTTATTAATCGTGTTATGCTTTGACCATTGTTGAAATTAACACCTTGTGAACTTTATTTTCAAAAGAAATCGAATGTATCTTATTTTAAAGTTTTTGGTAGCAAATGTTTCATTTTAAATACTAAGGACACATTAAGAAAATTTGATGAAAAATGTGTTGAAGGTATATTTATTGGTTATTCTTCAACTAGTAAAGCTTATAGAGTCTTTAATAAGAGGACAAAAATAGTTGAAAAATCAATTCACATTAAATTTGATGAACTTCCTTCTTGTGTAGAAATTGACCCTACAGGTAATGATGAAGAACCACTTTCCCCACTAAAGTCGGATGATGATGAAATACTTGGAGAACAAGAAGAAGATAAAGAAGAAAGAGAAGGAGAAGAAGTGGAAGAATACGTGCCTCCATGTGACATAAGGTTTTCAAAAGATCATCCACAAGATTTGGTCATTGGGGAATCATCAAGAGGGGTAAATACTTGTTCGTCATTACATGATTTATTTCCAAATCTTTGTTTTGTTTCCAATATCGAATAAAAAGATGTTTCAACCGCTTTAAATGATGAGTCTTGGTATTTAGCTATGATAGATGAACTTAGTCAATTTGAACGTAATAAGGTTTGAAATCTTGTTGAAAGATATTTTGATCATCCTGTTGTAGGAGTTAAGTGGATATTCAAAAATAAATTAGATAGTGAGTTTAGGATCATTAGAAGCAAAGCAAGACTTGTAGCAAAATGATATTCTCAAGTTGAGGGGATAGATTTTGAAGAAACTTTTACACTCGTAGCAAGTTTAGAAGCAGTTAGAATTTTTCTTGCATTTGCTAGCTTTAAAAGATTTAAATTGTTTCAAATCAAATGTATGTGAAAGTTGCTTTTCATAACAGGTATATTAAGGAAGAGGTTTATATAGAACAACCTTCAGGCTTTGTTTATGAAATTTTTTCTAATCATATATATATGTTAGAATAAATTTTTACAGAGCAAGGACCGTAAGCGGGAGCAAGCTCGCCGGCCAAAAAGGCCTAAGTCTCATGAAGTGGATTCTCTTTTATTTACTTATGTTTTGTTGAATGCTTTGCTCCATAAACTATAATCTGGCTTGCATGTCGAGGTAGCCTAGGAGTACTAAAGCACATTGTTATGTTTGTTATTTTTTCAGTTTTTTGGACTCATGATTGTTGTAAGGCATTAAGGCTGTTTGGATACTCCTGTGATAGTGGATAACTTCTAGTGTTTGTGGGTTTCCGCTGTTTGTGTTCTGAGTTTTGAGATGCGTTGTTCTTTTATATTACTTTATAATGTTAAACTTGCGACGTCTATATGTTGTAGGGCCCCGGCTGGACCCATATTATATAGTCATTATAAGGGAGGTGTTACAATTTGGTATCGGAGGGAGGTTAGTGTCCAGGGTAAGGTTTAGTGGTCGATTTGGCATAATCGGATCACGTAAAGAAGTTATCAAAATAGGAGTATCGTGGGACCATACATGTCATAGTATCTAAGTTTTGTGAATATAAGCTGATTCTCGTTTTACCTTGCTTTTGCTAAGGGTGTAAGCGACGATGCGGGGACGTCGAGGCCACAAGAGGAGCCTTCGGCGAGTAGAGCTATTGCTCCTGGTCTTATGGGAATGGGTGTGACCCCGACCGATTTCCATCATATGCTTGTAGAGGCAATGGTGGCAGCCTAAGCTACAATGACAGCGCAAGTTGTGACCCCTGTTGCATAGGTAACGACTCCCGTTACCCCAAATGTGACACCGGTCATACCGGGCGGATGAGCCAGACCGGTAGAGCCATTGGCTGAGAGAGTGGTTGTTGGGCAGGGAGACCGACATATGAAGTACTTTCTAAGTTTCCATCCTCCAACGTTCAAGGGACACCGAATGATGCGAAGGACTGATTAGCGAGGATTCAAAAAATTCTGAGGGCGGCAGAGAGGCTAGAGGAAAAGTGGTCATAGTTTGCGACCTTCATGTTGGAAGGTGACGTCAAGCTGTGGTGGGTGAGCCATAGTGGCCACCAGTTTGCTGGATGCACTCCATCTATGGAAGAGTTCGGGAATGCCTTCTTAAAGAAGTATATCCCTTCATCGACGAGGTTATCCCTTCAAAGACAATTTTTGCACTTGGTGCAATGGGACAAGATGGTGGATGAGTATGTTCAGGAATTTACTCGTTTGGGTCGTTATGCGGGAATGACCATGGCTGATCATGAGGAGAGGGACAACCTCTTCTACCATGGATTGAGAGAGAATTTAAGACAACCCCTTATAGTTATGAAGAATGCGGGTTTCAACGAGTTGATTGAGGTTGCCAAGACATTGAAAAGTGATATAGAGCGAACCCAACACCGTAAGGGACTCACGATCAAGCAGGGAGAGAGAAATTATTCTCAATCATAAGGGAAGTATGAAGGGAGTAAGTGGAAGAAGAAGCCCCATCCCTTTAGGTCATGGCAGAAGAGCAGTACAACATCGGGGGGATCTCTCTTCAAGGTACCACCAACGTGCTACACATGTGGAAAGTCAGGCCACATAACTCGATTTTGTACTGAGGGTGGTGCTGAACAAGAGCCAAGACAGGAGTAGTCAGTGCGTTCCGGTCCCAGCGTCGTAGAGAAAGGGAAAATGGCGGAGTCGAGCGCTTCACATTTCCAACCCGTGCAGCCAAGGGCTTACAACCTTGGGTAACAGGAAGGGATTCAGCAACTCGATGTGGTGACAGGTATGAGAATGTTTAAGTTTTTTTATTGGCTTTATACTTTCGAGACTTTTATTTGTGTTGCTTGTGTATTAGGATTTGTGCTAGTTTTCAAGTACCCCGCTAGGGTATTGTTCGATACGGGAGCATCACACTCTTTTGTTGCGGAGAGATTTATCCGGAGAATTGGAGTCAAGCCTTTTTCGGCAAACACAGAACTTAGAGTATGCATGCCCAATGGGTCTTTCATGACTACCGGGACGAAAGGACGCATTGGATGGATTTTAGACGGAGTTAACTTCGTGTTGGTTGTAGTGGTCCTACCATTACCCTAGTTTGATGTAATCTTGGCAATGGGTTGGCTTGCAGAATAGCGAGCTAGCATTTACTGTCTGTCAAAGGTGGTGACCCTGAGAAGCGAAGGAAAGGTAGAATTCAAGTTTAAGGGCCTCAGTGGAGTGCCCTGCTCCCTGATTTCGGCCATGCAATTGGTGAGGGCAGTTAACCAGGGAGGAGTAGAATTAATAGTGTTGTTAGAAGTTAAAATTTCCAAGCTATCAATTGGAGAAGTTCTAGTAGTGATAGAATTCGAGGATGCGTTTCTCGAGAAGCTTCCTGGAGTACCTCCTCGGCAGGAGATCGATTTCCCAATTTAATTAGTGCCATAAGCTAGACCGGTGTCACGTCCACCTTTTAGGATGACACCAAAGGAGTTGGCCGAGCTCAATGTATAATTGTAGGAACTATTGGAGCAGGGGTATATCAGACCAAGCTCATAGCCATAGAGCATGTCAGTTTTGTTTGTAAAGGAGAAAGTTGATAGTATGCAGTTATGCATTGACTATCGTGAACTAAATAAACTGACCATCAAGAATAAGTATCTGATCCCACAGATACTTGACCTGTTCGACCAATTAGTGGGGTCAGTGGTGTACTCTACATTGGACTTGAAGTCAAGGTACTAGCAGTTGCAGATTCGAGATGATGACATACCCAAGAAAACTTTTGGTATGAGATATGACCACTTTGATTTCTCGGTGATGCGGTTCGAGTTGACGAACGCGCCATCGATATTTATGGATTTGATGAACCGAGTATTTTGGGAGTACTTAGACTAATTTGTGGTGGTATTCATCGACAAATTTTTGGTATACTCCAAATCGGAGGCAGAGCATGAGGCTCATTTGAGAGTAGTCTGGCAGATACTGAGAGAGAACCAGCTTTATGTAAAGTTCTCGAAGTACGAGTTCTTGTTGGAGGTAGCATTTTTAGGCCATGTGATTAGTAGTGAAGGGGTGGCGGTGGATCCAACAAAAGTTGAGGCTATTAGGGATTGGCCAGTTCTGAGCATCGTGGAGGAAGTCAGGAGTTTCCTTAGACTAGCCGGGTACTATAGAAGGTATGTGGAAAAATTTTTGCGGATAGCTCTGCCCCTCACTAATCTGACTCATAACTACCAGAAGTTTGTGTGGACTCAGGAGTGTAATCAAGCATTTGACACCTTGAAGGAAAGTTTGATGTCGGCTCCAATCCCAAGTCTCTCTAAAGGGACTAAAGGATTTCAGATTTTCAATGATGTGTCAGATTGCGGTTTGGGTTGCGTTCTAGTGCAACATGGCAATGTGATAGCCTTTGGATCTAGATAGTTGAAACCTCATGATAAGAATTACCCCGTCCATGAATTGGAGTTGGCGGTGGTGTTTTTTGCGTTAAAGTTATTGCGGTACTATGTGTACGGTGCAAAAGTGGAGATCTTCACAGACCACAAAAGCCAGAAGTATCTTATAGATCAAAAAGACTTGAACATGCGGCAACGTAGGTGGGTCGAGTTCCTTGGGGACTATGGCGTGGTGATTCAGTATACGATGGGTAAGGCCAATGGGGTGGCCGATGCCTTGAGTAGGAAATATTCTTGACAAGGTAATTGGATTGAAGCTCATGATGAGCGGTTAGTGCGGGAGTTTGAGTCCATTGGCATTGAGTGTGTAGAAAGAGGCGAGTCTAGCATGACTCGGTTGAACTAGATCGAGTTGCAAAGTGACTTATCTGATCATATCAGGGAAGTGACCAGTGTGGATGCAGAGTTCCAACCATTTGTGGTGGAAACTCAAAAAAGGCGAGGGTAATACCTGGGAGATGGTTTGTGGGATCTTAAATCAGGATGAAAGGGTATGTGTACCGCAATTTTGCAAGCTCCGTGAGGAGTTAATGTTTGAGGCCTATTTCACGAAGTACTCTATTCACCCTGGTAGTACAAAGATGTACTTGGATATGAAGAAAACCTTTTGGTGGCCTGGTTTGAAGCGGGATGTAGCCTTGTATGTGAGCCGGTGCCAAACTTGTTCCTTAGTGAAGGCTGAGTGTCAAAAGTCGGGCGGGTTCCTGAAGCCCCTTCCTATCCTCGAGTGGAAATTTCATGATATCTCCATGGATTTTATGCATGGCTTAGCTTGGTCGTAATACGGTAACACTGTGATTTGGGTGATCGTGGATCGCTTGACCAAAGTGGCTCACTTCATCCCGAATCGGAAGGAGGACAGCATGGAAAAGCTGGTAGAACTATGCGTTCGCAATATTGTGCGGTTGCATGGAATTCCAAAGAGTATTGTTAGTGATCGCGATGGATGGTTCACGTCCAAAGACTGGATATTAGTACAGAAGAGTCTGGGCACAAAGCTCAAGTTTAGTACGGCATTCCATCCTAAAATCGATAGTCAAACGGAAAGGATGAATCATACAATGGAGGATATGCTTAGAATGTGTACCCTTTATTTTGGAAAGATGTGGGAAGATCACCTTTTCATGGTGGAGTTTGCCTATAATAATTGTTTCCAGACAAGTATCAAGATGGCGCCATATGAACCTTTGTATGGAAGGCGATGTCGAACACCGATGTCATGGATAGAGGCTGGGGACACAAAAATTTTGGAAAATGAGGTGGTGGTTGATGCTTGCGAGTTGGTGCGAACAATTCAAGAGCGCATGAAGGTTGCTTAGGATCGACAGGCATAGTATTTCAATGCGCGCCATAGGAACGTGAAATTTGTGATAGGGGACTGGGTGTATCTAAAGATTGAGCCATTCAAATGTGTTTCGCGGATTTGCCGACTCAAGAAGTTGAGTCCGAGGTTTTTGGGGCCATTCAAAGTTGTGGAATGAATTGGAGAAGCAACCTATTAGTTGGCATTGTCCCCGGATATGAGTGGATTACACGATGTGTTCCATGTTTTAGTCTTAAAGAAAGCTTTGATGGAGACAAGTGTTTTGGTTGAGTTAACGGTAGTGCCGGTAGAAGAGGACTTGAGGAAGTCCTTCCAGTCAACTTAGAGGATTCAAAAGTTCAACAATTGTGGAATAAAGAGGTAAAGCTCGTAAAAGTGCGCTGGGATAACTGCAAGCAAGACGAATTCTCCTGGGAGCGTGAGAAAGCGATACGGGAAGACTTTCTAGATCTCTTTGCACCAGGTATGCTTTGTTGTTTGTTTACTGCTAAATTTCGAGGACACAATTCTTTTTAGGGGGGAGGAGTTGTAACACCCCAGTTTTCTAGACTTGAGGCTCTAGATGTTACCGCGCGGCAGTAACATCTCTATCGCCCGACGGTAGCCTTCTTGCATTGTGTAGAGACGCTGAGTGGTAGGCGTCGAGTGGTAGCACGCAACGTTAGATAATTATCGCTCGACGGTAGCCTTTAAGCGTTGAGTGAGCTACCACGTAGAGGTATTGCTACTGTCGGAGATAGCGCTGCATTATTTTCTGACCAATGGCTCAGGAAGTTATCACGATGTGGTAGGTAGCTAACGCCCGACGGTAGCATGCGGGAGAAATTTCTTAACAGTTTAGTTTAGGCCGTCTGATCCTTCTTGGGATGTAATCTTATGGCCCAGGACACTCCGTCAAGGAGGCTTAAGTAAGGCAGAAAGGTTGTTTTCCCTTATTCTTCTCATTTTGAGTTGGAGTTAGGGTTTGGGAGAGAGGTTTTTGAGGAGGAAGAAGAAGGACTCTCTTCGCCTTTAGCGAAGCTCTGAGCCTCCGTTCGTCAAATCGAGGTCAGATCCATGGAGTGGACTTGAAGGTGAACATTTTCATCCATGAAAAGCAAGATCTCCAAGGCTAGAAAGAGGAGTCGTAAGATAACGACATTTCTCCTTTCGGTCTTTAGGATGCGTGCATGGCATCCGTTTTATTCTTGCTTTTGTCAAGCATTTAGGCACCCGATCTCTCAACTGAGAGGGGTTCGGGTTGCCATGATTCAAGAGGAGCCACCGGGTCGATTATGCCCATCCCAGCATGATGTTGCATTAGAAATCCACTCTGCTAGTGGATTAGGCATTATGGGTGAAGCCGTAGTCACAACCGTTTGTCCGATACAGTGATGTTGCATAACAAGCCTTAAGGATTTTACTAGAAATTCTTTGCGGCAAGAAGCCGTTTGTGATGTTTTCCCCCCTTTATTTTGTGCGAGGTGGATTAGGGTGGGAAAGGCTATGTTCGTTGATTGATGTGCGAATGATGAGCCAAAAAATGGCCCTCAACAAGAATTCGGACCCTTGAGTGTAGCCAACACCTACTTCTCTCAAGCCCAGACCCCTGACTAGCTATGAGGAACTAAAAAACTAACCTTAGGCTTCAACATAGAGGTCCCTCCACTAACCCGTAAGATCTCAGAGCGCTTCCCATCCTTAGCCAAGTGTTGGGCTAATGATACCTCAAAAAGCACTACAAGGCTTCCGAAAATGAGAAAGCTTGCCTTATGAGGTACCCTATAGGTCTATTTATAGAATCCAGAAATCTGGTCTGCCAACAGCGTAGCTCCGCTGTTTTAAAAGAATATATGCAGCCCAAACTGGTCTGTCAACAGCCAAACTCCGCTATTCTGAGGAGTTAAATGCAGACCTCTAAGGGCATCCAGGTAAATTTACCTCTGGACCAAACTAGGCGGGAGGCTTCTCGCATACCTAGGAGGAAGACCTTCTGCCTACTTCACTTATCTGACCAGACTATCCTAGGCCTAGGGAAATCTGTCTAGATATTTATGTGTATAGACCCATTCCTAATGGAAGATAATTCGCGGAATTCAATCCAACCTCAGCGTCGCATAAATCCCAACATGAAAGAAGTAGTTAAGGGCGAGGTTATGAAATTGTTAGACGCAGAAATTATCTATCCTATATCTGATAGTAAGTGGGTTAGCCTAGTCCAGGTAGTGCCGAAGAAGGTAGGGATACCGGTAGTTAGTAATGAGAATAATGAATTAATCCCAACACGGACGGTGACCGGGTGGTGAATGTGTATAGATTATCGTAAGTTAAATGACGCCACCGACAAGGATCACTTTCCCTAGCCGTTCATCGATCAAATTTTAGAACGATTATCCGGCCATAGATTTTATTGTTTTCTCGATGGCCTCTCAGGGTACTTTCAAATTCCCTTCTCCACCAAGGACCAGGAGAAAACTATGTTTACTTGTCCTTTCGACACCTTCGCTTACGGAAGAATGCCATTTGGATTGTGCAATGCGCCAGCTACATTCCAACGATGTATGCTCGCTATCTTTGACAAGTACGTAGGAAGCATTAGGGAGGTATTTATGGATGATTTCTCCGTGTTCGGCGATGCTTTTGATAATTATTTAGAAAACCTCACAAAAATCTTAGAAAAATGCGAAGAAACTAACCTTTCCCTAAACTTGGAAAAATGCCATTTTATGGTAAGGGAAGGGTTAGTTTTGGGTCATAAAATTTCTGCGAGAGGAATTGAAGTAGACATAGCCAAGATAGAAGTTATCGAGAAGCTACCGCCGCCTACGAACGTCAAAGCTATGAGAAGTTTCCTAGAACACGCGGGCTTCATCCGCCGCTTCATAAAAGATTTCTCCAAAATCACCAAACCCCTTACTCATATTCTAAAAAAAGATGCCCATTTGTTTTTGATGACCTTTTCCTAGCTGCTTTTAATTTAATAAAAGAAAAATTAATTAATGCCCCAATTATGATAGCTCCGGTGTGGGACCTCCCCTTTGAAATCATGTGCGACGCGAGTAGTTACGCGGTGGAAGCCGTATTAGGTCAACGAATGTCTAATAACTTCCACCCCATCTATTACACAAGTAAAACACTCGCATCTGCACAAGAAAACTATACCACAACCGAGAAAGAGCTCATTGTTGTTGTTTTCTCCCTTGATAAATTCCATTCATATATTATGCTTTCAAAAATCATCATTTTTACGGACCACTCGATCTTCAAATATCTTCTTGCTAAAATGGATGCCAAACCGCGCCTGATTCGCTGGGTCTTACTCCTCGAGGAGTTTTATTTAGAAATCCGTGATAAGCGAGGGGCCGAGAATTTGGCCGCCGACCATCTCTCACGATTAGATAACCCGCACATAGAAAAGTTAGACGAAAGATCTTTTAATGATTATTTTCCCAATGAGAAGCTGCTGTTAATTAACATATCGCCTTCTCCTTGGTTTGCACAAATAACCAACTATTTAGTTGCCCGGGTGCCCCTAAACGAGTTCTCCTCTCAGCAAAAGAAGAAATTCTTTTCTGAGTTGAAGAACTACTTTTGGGAGGACCCGCATCTTTTCCGAGTCTATGCGGACCAGGTGATAAAGAGATGTGTCTCATTTGAAGAAGGATCAGATATTTTAAAGCATTTGCATTAAGGACCGACAGGTGGGCACTATCAAGCTGCTCGCACCGCTCACAAAGTGCTAAGAGTGGGTTTTTACTAGCCTAGCCTATTTAAAGACACGCAGGCCTTTGTGAGTAGGTGTGATAGTTGCCAACGGTCGGGTAATATTTCCAATAAAAATGAAATGCTGCAAAATTATTTCCTTGAGTGCGAAGTTCTTGACCTTTGGGGAATTTATTTTGTTGGCCCTCTTCTTTCTAGCTTCGGGAACAAGTACATCTTAGTCGCTGTCGATTATGTTTCATGATGGGCAGAAGCCCAAGCTCTTCCTACGAACGATGCCCGAGTCGTAGTTATGTTTTAAAAAAAATTTATTTTCTCGATTCGGTATGCTGCGAGCCATCGTTAGTGATAGGGGTTCCCATTTCTTTAATGCACAGTTTTCTAAAATCCTTACTAAATACGACATTACGCATAAACTTTCAACTGCCTACCATCCCCAAACTAACGGACAAGTCGAAGTAGTGAACAGAGAGATAAAAAGAATTTTAAAAAAGACTATTTCCACCTCTAGAAAAGACTGGTCAACCAAATTAGACGATGCACTATGGGCCTACCGAACGGCGTACAAAACCACCATCAGATGTATGTCGTATCAATTAGTCTATAGAAAATCGTGTCATTTACCCTAGAACTAGAACACCGTGCTTTTTGGGCCTTAAGGTTCTTAAATTTCGATCCCCACTATGTCAGCGATTTTAGAAAATTTCAGCTCTATAAACTCGACGAGTGGCGCTCTTACGCGTACGAAAATAACAAACTCTAAAAATAGCAGATGAAACGTTTGCATGATAAACACCTTAGGCACCCAAAAACCTTTAAGCCGGGCGACCAAGTTCTTTTATACAACTCTCGTTTACATTTATTTCCAGGCAAACTAAAATCACGTTGGTCTGGGCCATTTACTATTTTAGAAGTTTTCCGTATGGAACTATTTTAATTTCACACCCTGATAAGGGTAATTTCAAAGTGAATTGTTAGCATCTTAAACTGTAATTTTGTGGTGATGTCAGTCCCAACTGTATAAAATCTATCTTGCATGATTTGACTTTCGAATAATTTAAAACTTTGTCTTATTATTAAAACTTTGAATGTTATTCTTGGACAATATTTTTTGTTGCGTTGAGCTCAATGATATTTTTAAACAAAGGGCGCTCTTGGGAGGCAACCCAAGTTATCTTTTTTCTATTTTATTTATTTTACACTTCTTTTTGCCCCGGACGGCTTCGATAAGTTGAAGCTTCTGCAACCGCCTGCTCCAATGCTGCTGAATCCATCACGAAGTCCAAAGAAGGCATTTCATGAAGATCTAAAGCACAAGCATGGGGGAGCGGCATCAATCAACATTTGCAGCGCATAAATCCGGGGAAGTACCTATTTTTTAATTATGTACTTTTATTTATGTTTTAATCTCTCTCTCTCTCTCAATCCCCTTCTTTTGCCATTGAGGAGAATTTCCATTTTAAGCTTGGGGGAGGATTTCCTCCTTCTCTTTTTCATCTTATTTGTTGTATCCCTAAAACAATCCAAAAAGTGAGAATATTCCAAAACCAAAATAATTTTTTTTAGGGTTTAGAATATTAATAGTCTAAATGAATTTTAGTTTTTCAATAATACCCCTTGCTTTTATTTTGTTTTTCTCAAAATCCCATATAATAACTTAGCTAATTATAATTTTTCTAATCAATCCTTTTAATTATATTTCACAAGTAAAATGTTGGCCTTGCTGTGTTTCTAATACATGGTAGCATGTTAAGGTGAAATATTTTTTCTAAAAATTGCATTTCTATTATGGTTTTTCGTCATTTATTTTCTTTACTTTCTTAAAAATCTCTCATCTGCTATTTTTCTTTTTTCTTTTTGGATAATTTTTGTAAAGTTAGCTTTTGATTAGCGTAGTAGATTCGAATGATTCTAGACTCATATTATCCTTACTTTTAAAATAAGTTCATTAGTCTCTATTTAATTTCTAGGACCTACTTTTTGAAATTTTTCAAAACTAATGCTTTAGAAAAACTTTAGGAGCATGAAAATGATGTAGACCATTTTTGTTTTCGTTTGAGCCTTCTCGCCAACCCTAAAATTATCTCCTTAGCCGCTTTTGAGCCTTTTTCCGATTTCAATTGGTAACTCCACATTTCATTTCACTTTCACCAAAGCCAAATTTTTTCCAACCCTTCTTATCACACTAAACTTTTTGAGCTTCATAAATTTCTTGTTATGATAGGATTGTTTTGTGATTTTTGGAAATTTTTTTGAAAAAGTATGCTCAAAAAGAAATGTTTAATTTTGTGGCCAATTTCAAAATGAAAAGACAAATATTTTATGGCCTTTTGTTTAAAGAAAAAATATGGAAAAGAAAAAGAAAAAGTAAAAGAAAAAAAGAAAGAGAAAATATTTATGTTATTTATGAAAATTTTGAAGCTCTTTATTTTGGTTTAGCGTGATTTTAAGCCTTCATGTTTATTTTTGAATTCCAATCCTAATTATATGCCTAAACCAAACGTTTCAGTCCTATTAAGTCCTGTTGATTCATGCTCTTAGATTTTCTTTTAAGCTAAGTAAAGAAAAATAGTAGACTAGTTAAGTCTTGGATTTAAATTTAGACTTTTGTTCTTTGTTTAATTTGGGTATAAAATGCCTCTTAGAATCTAGTAACATTTAAATGCATTTTTCATTTTGTGGCTTTGCTTAAGTTTATCTAAAGAATTTTGTTAAAAATTTTGGATGAATTATTTTTGTTAGTAAAGTTTATAAAAATTGAAATCATGTTTAAGTAATTGTTTTAGGTTTACATTTCACCTTCTCCCTACTTATAAATTCGCATAGTACTTGTGTAAGGATAATAAGAAATTTTTGATTAGTCACTTTTTATGATAACTTGTTTTTATATCTTTGCTTGGGGACAAGCAAAGTTTAAGCTTGGGGGAATTTGATAGGTTGTTTTGTAATTAAACTATTAGAGTGTTTTTAGGTCTTTATTATGCAAATCTTGTCTTATAAACTTATATGTTGACCCCCTTTTATATTTATTAATCCTACTAATGTTTTCTGCTTTTTTTTTCATGATTTCTCAATTTTCAGCTCAAAGGACCTGACACGGCCACCTACACGGCCGTGTCATGAGGCGTGTCACTTGTTCCTAAGGAAGCCGGCCACCAGAGAAAAAATTCTGAAGATAATCCCGAGAAGGACACGACCACCAATACGGTCGTATTGTCGCCGTGTTGACGGCCGTGTCAACCTTGCCGTTTCAACATGGAGTGTTACTAGAAGCCAAAGATCATCCCGAGAAGGACATAGCCACGAACACGGCCGTGTCAACATGGCGTGTCACCAAAAGCCGAAGACTTTCTAGAGAAGGACACGACCACTAACACGGCCGTGTCGCCGGGCGAGTCGCCACCTCCTCCATTCCTGCTACTCGCCATAAATACAACCCATGTTGTAGCCCATCAACTGCAGTGGACACGACCACCAACACGACCGTGTCACTGGCTGTGTCAGCATAGCCAAGCCCATTCTTCCAATGGTGCCATGATCATTCCCGCCATAACTAGAGCCCGAGGTCAACCAGCACAGGACACGACCGTGTCAGCCCCTCAAGATTTTCTATAAATTTAGCCCTTCCTCCTTGTTTTCCAGAGAGTTCATGGATGGTGTAGGGAGGTGCTGCCCTTTTGTTTTCTGAAGTTTTCCATGCATTTTTATTTCTCTCTTTTTTCATTTTAAGTCTTTCTTAATCCTAGCTTACTGCTTTCCTTGTAATAGTTTACAGTTTCTTTTAGTAGCTTAATGTTAATGCTAGCCTAGTTTTATTTTCCATGCACTTGTAATTTTCATTTCCAAGTTGTAAGCTTTCTTTATCATTAATAAAAAGTTATTGTTTTCTCTCCTCTTTCTATATTGTTTTCATTATGTTCTTCTTCTCATCTCCTTCCCTCCACTTCACCATGGGTAACTAATCCTCCTTGTACTCGATCTCGACGATCTGAGGTTCGAGTTGATTAAGTTATGATGCGTTAATTTTACTTTTTATTTTTAGGGTTTAGACCTTGAATTACTCTTGATTTACTTTTGCTTGGAGATATATCATCGATATATATTTTCCATCTTTGCTTTCATTCTTGGCTAGCCGAGAGGCCGATAGTTTGAAGTGAGTGGTCAAGAGTAAAGAGAGTTGCACGCACCCCTCGAGAGAGGCAGATGTTAAATCTCCCGGATTTTAGTGAAATCCAATAGTGGGGTTCACAGCGTAAGGCAAGCTTTTAGCCTCCGATTTAGACGAGAGTCGGTCGGACCTTCCTAAACTCAGGTGGGCATGTCTTCGAGAGAAGCGTGTTTATGCTTTAGGAACCTCCACGGTCAAGGTACTTTACCTTATTAAGCTAAAGTGTTTTATCACATTTGTTTATTCAACTTTTGCCAAGGTGATTCTCGATCAAGTACTTCTTCTTCTCATCGTTGAACCCCTTGTTTTAATCTATAGTTGTGGTCTTTCTAGTTTAGTGTCAGTAGTACTTTCATTTTATGCAAGTGTTTTCCTTTATGCTAGTAGTCTTTCCTTTTTAGTTAGTAAACGACCCTAGTTTTCCTTCAATAAGATAATAGCGTTCGTGTGAGTAAGATTACTCAACGGTTCCTAGATTTAAATACGACACTTATGTCCCCTAGCTATAATTCGATAGGTATACTTGCCTAGATGGATTGCTAGTTCGTTCGCTTTTCTTTTCCTAATGAATAGTAGGCCACCAGTTGTATTGATATACTACCTCTCTCGCGGAATACAGTTCCGGAAGGCATCGCCGATGCTCCTCCGACGAATACTGAGTCAACCTGGCTTCCCAATAAAAACATACAGTCGGTCTTGGAGGCTGCCCCTCCGATTACTTGGGCCGAGCCTGCGATTGCTCCTAGTAATTTTTTTGCCTGACTTTTGGTTTTACTGGCTTGTTTTTTCCTTCTTTCGCTTACATAGCTTTCCACAGTATCCCCTTCCGGAACCTTGGATATCGTTGGCCCGAGGCCCAGGACTCCCGCCGCCAAGGACCCTATCGATCTAGCAACTAGCCTTCCCCTCTCACCCAGGAGAACTGCTGATAAGTCTCCTGTTCTTGCGCTGGATTCCCACACACCCGGCTTGGAGGACACTGCCCTCTCGCCTCTGGCCGAGGCTCACTTGTCGGGGAAGGCATCTTTCACTCCGGGTCGGGGAAAACCGCACCGCCCACTCCTTGGGAGACCTTTTGAAGGGCAACCTGGGTCTTCCCGTCAGCAATCTGGTAAACACTCCCCCTTCTCGCCCTTTGATTACACCTCCCACCCCTAAATTGGCCCTGGAATAGCCCCTCACCAGATCATCGGGAGACTACAAAGGAGCCTGATGCAGATGAGGAGGTGATCTCGCCACCACCTTCCCCAGGAGAGATGGTAAGCTTCCTTGAAGCCTCCGGAGATGTCAAGAATCAGAGGTAGATAATAAAAAAAAGTCCTGTCGAAACTCATTTGGATGCGGCAAGGGGACTCCTTACGGGAAACTTCATTCCTGGCATCAATTAAGCGGCGTCTATGCATGATAGAGCGGGATTATACGCGCCTTTTTGGCGAGACGGAGCGCCTGAGAGGCGGAAGCGAGGAGACTTATCCCAGAAGGCACATCGCGTGGGCTCGGGACCAACTGTGTCTGATACACCAAGAGCTCGCCGCTATGACAACCTATCTCTATTCACGAGTGCCCCTGAGGATAGGGAGGTGAGGTCGGGGTTGCTGGTGGTGGGAACAATACTAAGCCCTACTAGTTCTTACCCCTTCTTATCCCAACCTCTTGGCCTACCCTTTTTGCCATGTACCCCTTTCTGCGCTTATGTAATCAACAATAAACGTATATTTTATTATGTCTCTCACCCAGCGAGAGGCCTATTGTATCTGACCTTTCATTTTTTACGCCATTCTTACTATCTTGTTGAATGCCTAGCTCTTGCGCCATGTTTACTTTTTATACTTGTCGTTGCTTCGCTCTTATCCGGGATCCCTCCTGGAGGCTCTCGCCATCTACAGGTACATGAAGCATCAGCAGGGCGGGGAGGGATACAAAGCATCGAAATATCAAAGTTGCTATTCGCACTTCCACCGTTAGGAAAAATCTCATGATTATTGTATTTTTCTATAAATAGGCCGGCTTACCAACCGCATTTACTTCCATTTGATTCTGAACCTTCGCATTCCTCCTTCTTCCTCATTCTCGCCACTTATGTAACCTCAAGCCCCTCGCCCATAATTTTTCTCTCCCTTTCCTCTTTTTACAAAATGCTAGGCGAGACTGAGGGCCGCACTAAGTTCACACAGAACTTCATCGAGCACGACTTCCCCCTATCATTTAACTGAGGCAGAGTATACTTCTGTAGCCGCGAACTATATTCCCCCTAAGTTCGTAGCGCGCAACTTTAGAGTGAAGACATGGTCAACTTCATGCCGGAATGGGAGCTTGCCATCCCGCTAGAGCATTTGTAGGTAGGTTTTCACCTCCCCCTCTGGTCGAAAGTACAGCAGGCCCTCCAGTACTATGGACTTGTCCCGGCCCAACTCAATCCTAACTCTGTTGCGCTTTTACTGGCTTTCGCCTATTATATGTGCGTGAAAAGGATTGAGTTTAATATCTCCATCTTCCGGAAACTATTCAACTTCCGGGCTAAAAGCGGGATTGTCTTCTTCTCGGGGCAGACGATCAAGACCACCAGTCTCGCCAACAAGAATCACAACTAACCTAAGAAGTTCATTTTTGTATCCGGGAACATAGGCAATATTCCCCTCTCGGCGATCCAGTACGACGAGGCAACTTATTGGCCTCCGACATTGGGGAGCACGAGACATACATCCTCACCTTCTTCGGGACCAAGAACTTCGACATCAAGTTCTTACGGCAGGATCTTGACTCTCTTCCACCAGTTCCCATCGGCGAAGGTACCATTCAGCCTTGTCCCTTTAATCTCTCTTCAAACTATAAGACTTACTTTTATGGCTTTAATAGGTGAGCAGGAGATCCCCCTCAACCAACCTTTCGACGAGACCCGGGGTTCCGCCGCTACCCTCGCTCTCGCCAAGTCTACAACCCTTGCCTGCCAGAATGAGCCGGGCTCTTCCTCCCAGCCGAGTGCCCCGAAGCGAAAGCCTGACACTCCTACCTCGACCCCTTCCAAGAAGTCAAAACCATCCGCGACGGACAAGGGAAAATCCATCATCAAAACCCTGCCGAAGCCCCACTTGCCGCGGATGAAATGAGTGTTGCCGCACAGGTTGTCGCTGCCTCAAAGAAAGTTCCCGTGAGACCGATGCCGAGAGGGCATCAGAAGTTTGGCCTTGGCTGGAAGCACCTGGATGAAGAGGGCCAACCCCTTCTTCGGTGGGACCTGGAGGCTAACCGGGTCTCCATCTCATCGCTCCTTCCCTCATGGATGGAGTAGGACACAAGCAGTGGCAAAGCCTTCGCGATCAGCTTCGGGCTTTAAGGCCAGTGGATGAAAGCATATACAACAAGGAATCTACCAAGGCTCTCGCCCATGAAGTTGTTTGAGCCTAGCTGCAGGCGTTTGAGCTTACACTTATGTCTGCGTCCTGTAGCCTCATCATTGAGCGCAACTTGGGTGAGGCGCTTAAGACGCGGGAGCTCGGTGTTGTCAAGGTGGTCACCCAGAAGGCCAATATGGAGGCCTCCCAAAAACTTCTCGCTCTCTGCCCGGTGACTAAGGTATGAGAAACTTCAAATGTCTCCTGCCTTATAGCTATTTCCCTCCATTTAGTTCCATTTTATTCTAACAAATTTCTTAAAGGATTCCGCCCAAGCCTAGCTATCACGTGCGTGGGAGGCTGCCCTTAGGTGCGAGATCACAATGCTGAAGGCCCAGCTCAAACGAGTACAAGAGTCTAAGGCACTGGTTCCACCGCCGCTGTACAAGAAGGTCAAGCGTCATCAATATTCTAATTATGAGATAGAAGTGATGATGTAGGAGAATGTGCATGCAGTGGTCAAGTGCGTGATCAAGGTGCTGCGAGAGTCTGGGTTTTTAAATGACGGCGGCGAGACGCTCATGTCATGTAGGATCCTTCCTTGGCTGTTCGATCCCATCGCTAAGCCAGCAAAAGTGGATGACTCCCTAGGTGAAGATGACGAAGTAATCTTCGACTAGATCGACTGGTCTACTAGCGAGACATCTAGCGAGATGTCCAGCGGGAAGCCCAGTGAATCATCCTGAAGACTTTTTGCCTGTTTTAACTTGTAATTTTTCTTTTCTTTGAACCTTTATGTAAGGGGTGAGACCCCTAGAAACGTGTAATCTTTTTGGGATACAAGTAAAATTGAGTTTTCTTCTGTCTTTTCTGAAATGCCTTTTTATCGTTAATTTTCACTTCTCGCTTATTGCAATTCACAAATGTTTCCGCACATTCGCTCAAACCTTAGGCTCTTAGGCGATGACCGCAGTCCATTCGCTGAATAGATTAATAAGGTAAACTTTGCCAAGAAGGGTATGGAGAGAGGGACATGCCCAAGAGACACTCCGAGAAACCCCTGCCGAGAGAAAGGTGCTGAAATGGGTCTGGATTACCTTATCCCTACTTAAGATAGGCGTTAGCTATTCGAAAACCTATTGGCAGAGCTCTTTGTAACGCTTATTACAAGTCTGACTGCCCCATCAGCTAGGTTAGAGCCTGACAGCAGGAGCAGCTCCTGACCTAATTATTCTAAGCAGTTTTTGTCTTGTCACCGAGCGAGCCTTCAGATTTGCCAGCTCATGAGAGCCTAAACAATGGGTCTATTCGGGGTCGTTCAAACCACAACTTTTATCCTTACCCCCAAGCGAGCCTACGGACCTGCCAATTAGTGAGTGCCTGAACAATAGGTCTACTTAGGGCCGAGGGCGCCTGCTAGCCCTGCCAGCTGATGGGAGCCTAGTCAGTGGGATCTACTCGGGGTCGTTCAAACCATAACATTTCTTTTTACCCACCAAGCGAGCCTACGAACCTACCAGCTAGTGATAGCCATGACAACGAGTCTACTTGGGGCTGAGTGCGCCTTCTAGGCCTGCTAGCTGATGGGAGCCTGGCCAGTGAGATCTACACGGGTTCGTTCAAACCATACCTGTTCTCCTTACCCTCCAAGCAAGCCTATGACCCTGCCAGCTAGTGAGAGCCTAGGAAATGGGTCTACTAAGAGCCGAGTGTGCCTTCCAGTCCTGCCAGCTAATGGGAGCCTGGTCAGCAGGATCTACTCGGGGTTATTCAAACCATAATTTTCTCCTTACCCCCTAAGCAAGCCTACGACCCTGCCAGCTAGCGAGAGCCTGGATAGTGGGTCTACTTTGGGCCGAGTTTACCTTCCAGCCATGCTAACTGATGGGAGCCGGGTTAACAGGATCTACTCAGGGTCATTCAAACCACAACTTTTCACCTTACCCCCCCCCCCAAAACGAGCGTACGACCCTGCCAGCTAGTGAAAGCCTAGACAGCGGGTCTACTCGGAGCAAGGTGCGCCTTCTAGCCCTGCCAGCTGATAGGAACCTAGTTAGCGGGATCTACTTGGGGTCGTTCAAACCATAACTTTTCTCCTTACCCCCAAGTGAGCTTTTGGCCCTGCCAGCTAGTGAGAGCCTGGACAACGGGTCTACTCGGGGCTGAGTGTGTCTTCCATCCCTACCAGCTGATGGGAGCTTGGTCAGCTGGACCTACTCGGGGTCATTCAAACCATAACTTTTCTCCTTACCCCCTAAGCGAGACTACGACCCTGCCAGCTAGCGAGAGCCTGGACATCGGGACTACTCGGGGCCGAGTGCGTCTTCCAGCCCTGTTAGCTGATGGGAGCCGGGTCAGCGGGATCTACTCGGGGTCGTTCAAACCACAACTATTCACCTTACCCACCAAGTGAGCCTACGACCCTGACAGCTAGTGAGATCCTGGACAGCGGGTCTACTCGGGGCCGAGTGCACCTTCCAGCCCTGCCAGCTGATGGGAGACTGGTCAGAGGGATCTACTAGGGTCGTTCAAACCACAACTTTTCACCTTACCCCCCAAACGAGCCTACGACTCTGCCAGCTTGTGAGAGCCTGAATAGCGGGTCTACTCTGAGCCAAGTGCACCTTCTAGCACTTCAAGTTGATGGGAGCCTTGTTAGCGGCATCTACTCGGGGTCATTAAAACCACCACTTTATGCAAACTTCAAGAGAAACAAACCTAAAACGATTCAATGTATCCATTATAATAGGATGTACAATTTTACCCCAACTAAGGGTAAAAATGCTTCAGGTTGTCACAACTCTAAGTGTGGCCCATGGTCACCCATTCCACATCCTGGAGGTGGTATCCTCTCGACCCCAGGGCCTTTTTAACTATGTAGGGGCCCTCCCAGTTAGGATTGAGCTTCCCAATAGCTGTCGACCTTTTAGCGGCGACGACCTTATTCAAGACCAAATCTCCTTCTTTTAACTGCTTGATCCTGACATGTTTATCAAAGTACTTGGCCATCCTCCATTTAATCTCTTCCTGTCTGACGGCGGCCACATCGTGAAGTTTCTCTATCATGTATAACAATAGGTTCAGCTCCCCTTCATTTTCTTCCATCCATTCCTCATCTCCTCTACTGGCGGCCACGAATCGCGGTGACCGAACCTCAAACTCTTCGGGCAGGACCGCCTCGTACCCATGAGAAAGTTTGAAGGGAGTCTCCCGGTGGCTGTATTGGGGGTTGTCTGCAGAGCCCACTACACCAAGGGGAGTTGCTCTACCCAATTCCCCCTTAAGTTCCCTACCTTCTTCTTAAGAAGGTTCACGATGATTTTGTTTTCCGCTTCCACCTTGTTGTTGCTCCTTTGGTGGTGGACGAAGGCAAACCTGAGGTCGATCCCCAACTGAGTGCAGACACTGATGAATTCTTCGCTGGCAAATTGGGGCCTATTATCCATGATAATGGCTTGAGGAAACCCATTCGGGCAAATGATATCTCCCCATACAAAATTTCTGATGACTTGGGAGGTCACCTTGGCCAATGCCTTGACCTCCAATCACTTTGAGAAATAATCAATCATGACCAGAAGGAACCTTCTCTGCCTGCTTGCCGAGGGAAAAGGCTCATCCAAATCCATCCCCCAAATTGCTAAAGGCCATGGCGTTGTGATGCTCCAAACCCTTTAGGAGGGCAAGAGTTGGAGTGTCCTTACAGATGGGATCCCCCAGCTTCGCGATGATGGTCCTCATTTTCTGGCAGATGGGGCGTGTCTTGGAGTTGATATTCAGACGGTGGCATGCCATATCTGCATCGTTGCTCGACATGTCTACCGCGCTCCAAGCGAAGACATCAAAGTTCTTTTGGATTTACTCCCTCTTCCTCCCCTGATCTTCATGGCTCAATCTGTAAGACCCCCCTCTCGGGACACAAGACATGGCCGAGGGGAGTCTTATGCCAGAACAGCCGCCTTGCGGTAGCTCCAACACACGAGTCAACCTGTACCACAAGATGCCTATCCTGCCGGCTAAATAAATATCATTCATGCTAACCCAACATAAGAAAGTATAGAAGTCCAAATTCACATAAGAATATAGTCCATGACAAGTACACAAATAAAAAGAAGCAACCAAGGCTTCTATAGTATCAGAGAACAACATGCCAAAAGGCTACACAATGAGTCTCTCAAAACTCACATCAGTCACCGATGGCAGCGATGGTATTGTCACTTCAGGCCCTATCACCCTGGCCTAGCCGCTCTCCTGCATAACCTATTGCTTCTCTATCTGCGGGGTTTTATCCTAAAAAGAGAGACGTAGCAACCGTTAAGTTATAAATACTAAGTGGCTATCACATCCGCTCTCTCGGCAACTCTTAGGCACCGGGCAGAGAAAAGAAGAGGGTACAATATATATAATAGCTATAATACAAAACAAGTGGCAAAGTGCTAAACAATATCATGGTATATCAAAGCAAATTCAACAATATATACTAGCAGTTCTACTATCAACAACAGTGTACACGTATGAATATATAACAGGAAGTAACTTAACTAATATGAATGCCCATACAGACATATAAGTTAAGGATCAGCTTAATGGTAGAGTAACTCATCATATAAGAGTGCCCATACAAACTTATATGATGAGGATCTTGTGTATGTAATGCAATGCAATGTAATGAATGCAATACGATGACTTACCCATTCACACACGTGCAATTGCTATGTCGACACAGACTTGAAGTTCCCACTTTTTGAGCAGGTAGCTAACCACTCAGGCATCATCCATTGTGGCCAGACGGTGACAGCGAAACAGGCTTTTCCACTACTAGACGGGCATCCACACTACCAAGCCTAAGCCTCCGTACACCTCAACATTAAGAACCAACAACGGAGCTCACATGCGTACTACGACTCAGAGGGGTCTCGGGTAGATGTGTACCAAGAACATATACCTACGCTGGCCTATCATCGTGACACAGAAGGTGCCTATGGGAGCGTATCACCAGAGGACCAAGCCCAATCGTCTAATTGGCACGAAAGGAGCCCTGAGGATGAGCACCGAGGACCAAGCCCAACCGTCCAAAGTCTATCTGTTAAACCCCTTCGGTATGACAGCTAGTGAGCTTGTAGACCTGCCATACTATCCTTAACCCAAGATTATGACACCGCATGTCAACTCATACTGCATGCAATTCCACATCTAAGGGCTCCACACTGATTCCCTTTTTATTATTCACATCCCGTGCTCAACAACACGCAAGGGCTCCACTCTGAGTCCCTTTTCAACACATAATTCTAGTGCGGCAAACACACATTCACTTCCAACCCTTCCACATTTCCATACCACACAAGGGTTCATCATCTACATAGGTGGCAAGCCACCTTATTCAACATACCAATCCCACACTGCTACCCGTAGGGAGACTCAACTCTAAGCAGTGGTCTACTATACACATTCCATTAATCAACATCTCACATAACCATGCATTAGTCTTATCCACTTCAGTCTAAAATTAAGCATCCACAAACAACTATGCTTCCACCAAAATTTCAGATACAACTATGATACTTCACATGTATATATATGGCTCACTAACTTTTCCATCCATTTGATTATTAAACTTCACCAACTCGTTTGCACAAACACGTTTCACCAAACCATTTGTTTTACTTAAGGATCTACCAACTAAATGCCAACAATAATTTATTTATCACAATCACTAATAAATTAAGTCCAACAAACATCATACAAACCTCAACATTAATTTACTATGACCTCTCTGCTAAATTCAAACTCGGCTCTACACTATCCCGAGAGCAACATGTACATAAGATTTGACTGTATAGCAACTTCGATTGGACATTACCGAGTCCACAGGACTCATATGAAAATGTTTAACCATCCGTTGAAAAGGTATTTCCAAGGGCTACGACTTTCGTGTTTAGTCAAAAGCCTAGATCTGGACATAACATACCCGAAAATGGCCTTGAAGTTCACTGCGCACGAAAACATATTTCTGCATGCATCTTAAAGCAAGATGAACGACATCGGTTCATCTTCTTCCTTTAGACATTTAATTAAAACTATATGTAGAACTTCCTACCCCCTTATTCACCCTCAATATACCATTTCTATTCACGAAACCTAGTCCACCATCTTCACAAAGAAGAGAGGAGAGGTTGAAGACATCAAATCTCCAGGACATAATCCCTAGTATGGTCTCTACCTAGGAGATCTTAATCTCACAAGTCAAAGTCTTTTGAGTAAACATCTCTCCTAGAAGATAACTACAGTTCTAGCACCAAGGAAGAGGGTAGGAAGCTCGTCTCATTTCCGGTAGCTCCGGACATGGATCTCGTCACTCTCCTTGGCGGCATCTTTCTCCTTGTTTGTGTTGTTCTTTACGAGGAAGAGAAAGGGAAGAATTTCCTCAAGAAAATCCGACTCCGGCGATCTCCTTCTCCATCGGGTTCGGTAAGAATAACTGCTTGGCAAGAATGAGAAGTGACGCCTAGGGTTCTCCCGTAAATATCCTTTTATAAGAGGAATTAGGTCAACTACTTTGCCACGTGTCAGCCAGACATAGGACCGCCCAATATTATTAAAATTAAGTCTTATCGAAAGGATCGGTCAAAATAAGTCAATAGGCGCCAATCCCAAAACAGGTTCAGTCCATAAATGAAAGACAGTGAATCCCGCCTGGGTCGAAAATATGCCAAGTCAAATTCGTCGTGTATAGCATACCCACTTGACGAATCGTCGAGATTCGTTATGATCACTTGAAGCCTATATAAGTTCAACAGTTCAAAGTTAAAGTCATTGAGTACGCAAACCTTCACTCAATGAATCGTCGGGTGGCATTGAGTGCACTCGACGCACTCGACGCCTGCAGGCCTCCGAATAACTAAGTAAAAAATGTTGAGTGGCGTTGAGACCACTCAATGCCACATTGAATCCACTCAACGCCAACAACCACCAGAATAATCCCAAGTTAAAAGCGTTGAGTGGCGTTAAGACCACTCAACGCTGTGTCGACTTCACTCAATGCCAACATCAACCAGAATAGATCTAAGTTAAAAGCGTTGAGTGGCATTAAGACCACTCAACGCCGCGTTGACTCCACTCAACGCCAACCGCAGCCAGAATAGATCTAAGTTAAAAGCATTGAGTGGCGTTGAGACCACTCAACGCCGCGTACACTCCACTCAATGCCAACCGCAGCTAGAATAGATCTAAGTTAAAAGAGTTGAGTGGCATTGAGACCACTCAATGCCGCGTTGACTTCACTCAACGCCTCAACTTCGAGAAAATATTCTAAGTAAGATTCTTCGAATCTAGTCGACAAACTCAACTCTTCCCGAGAACATAATTATTCTAAGTCCACTTCATCTAATATACTCGACTAAATCATCGGATATTCGTGACGATATTCGACCAATAATATTTGTCTTAACTCACAAGTCAAACTCGACTAATTCGTCGGATATCCGTGATGATATCCGATGAATTTTACTTGTTGAGACTTGCGCACCCTGAACCCGAGTCAACTCTCCTTACTCAAAACACGTGCGAGGGGTCTAGCGCAAAATTGGACGTTACAAATCCTATAAGCAAAATAAAAGATTTCGTCCCTGAAATCGGGCTAAGGCTGTGGGGGAGATAAAGCATGAAAACTTAATATGCTTAAATTTTACCTTGGGGAAACAACTCCAGGTAGCACTTCTGCATTAAGTCCACCGGTTACCAAGTGTACTCTTCTTTCCCATGATTAGACCACAAGAACATCACCAAAGGAACACTCTTCTGACGCAAGTTCCTTGTCTCGGTGTCCACTATCCGCACCGGCTCTAGTCGGACGGATCTATCAGTTACCACTGCTCCATCTGTAGTGGGGACATATTGATCAGGCCATAGTAGTGCCTTCCGAAGAGAATACACATGGAAGATGTGCAGATTTTCTAGCTCTTGTGGTAGCTCCAGCTGATAGGCTAAATGGCCAATTCTCTCCAATATTGTAAAGGGCCCCACATACCTCAGGCTGAGCTTCTTCATACCACGCACTCGCGACACTCCATGCATTGGCCTGATCTTCAAGAATACCTTATCACCCACATGAAATTCTACCATCCGATTCTCCACATTATAGTACTTTGCCTGCAAACTTTGAGCCTCAAACAAGCGTTCTCGTATCAATCTAACCATCGCATAGGCATCATCAATATACTCTATCCAAAAAATCTTTGGATCTTCATCCTTCAACCATGACAATGGGGTTCTACACCTTCTCCCATAAAGTGCTTCGTGGGGAGCCATCCCAATGCTAGCTTGATGGATATTATTGTATGAAAATTCTACCAGTGGTAAGAGCCTTTCCTACAGCTCACATCTATCCAATACACACAACCTCAAAAGATCCTCCATTGTCCTGATGGTCCTTTCAGACTGACCATCCGTCTGAGGGTGAATAGCTGTGCTGAAGGTAAGGAGAGAGCCCAGATATGCTTGTACTGCCTTCCACTCCTTGGAGGTAAAGTGGACATCATGATTGGAGACTATCGTCTTAGGCAAGCCATGGTACCGTACAAATTTCTCCACAAAGAGTCGAACTAAAACATCCACATGTGCCTCCTTCTTCATAGGGATAAATCTGGCCACCTTCGTCAAGCAATCTACAATCACCCAAACTAAATCGTTCCCAGAGCGCGAGCGAGGAAACCCGTGAACAAAATCTATGGAGATATCCTCTGACTTTCACTCAGGGATGGGAAATGACTGTAATAATCCTCCGGGGCTCTTGCGATCCACCTTCACCTTCTGACAAGCCTCACAGTGTGTAACAAAATACTTGACCGCACTCTTCATCCCTGGGCAGTAAATGGTCTTTCGCAAGTCGCTATACATCTTGGAAATCCTGGGGTGCACCGAATACTTGGAACAATGTGCCTCTCTCAATATGTCTTCCCGAATTTCCCCTCCCTTGGGAATGTAGAGTCGTCCACGGAAATGCACGAGACCATCCTTTAGTGTATACTCCTCAGTGGTTCCATCTTGAATTGACTTAATCATAGGGGCCAGAGCAGCAACCTTCCCTTGCTCGGCCCGAATTCGATCTTGAATGTCACATGCTATACTCATAGCAAATAGATACTCAATATACTCCTCAGAATGATATTTATACACCAACGTGATCTCCATCTCCTCGAGCATTCGAGCTAATTCCATACTAATCAACCGAGACTCAGGGCTCGACTCTGGTACCTTTCTGCTCAACGCTTCTCTTATGGAGTTTGATTTTTCGGGGTGGTAGTTTAATGTAAACTCATAATCACATAAAAATTCTAGCCACTGCAGTTGTCTCAAATTTAACTCCATTTGGGTATGAACATACTTCAAATTTTTGTGATCCGAAAAGATCTCACAGTGGACGCCATATAAATAGTGCCTAATGCGGTATACGTCAAGTGTACTGGTCGCACAAGTAATATAAAATGGGCGAATTTTCCCTAGTATCGATCTCTCAAGGAACACAGTAAGGTGGAGTTAATTTTGAGGAGGACTTGAGATTGAATTCCTTAGGTCGGTGCTTACAAAGGGGGTTTTGATTATTTGCGGAAAAAGAAAGTCAAACAATAATAAACTACTCCTATGCAACGCTGCTATGCGATGCTTCGCCAGGCGGATGGAAAACTACACAGGCCACTATGCACCGAATCGCTAGGCAGATGGACAAGTAGGATTGCGGATGAGGTGGTGAGAACGGCAGAATGTGGGTCATGAGCACCTCTTTGCTACGCACGCCACTAGCAATTGCTAGTGTGTCACTGTGTGGTGGAGGATGGATAATGACGCACCTCAAGCAAATAACGTGAATATAAAATCACATAGACATGATTGTACATAAACACATATCAAATTAAGCACACTTCATCAAATACAAAGAGATCAAACTACACTATCAACAACAAAAGAAAAAGAGAGTGCGAAATCGACCGGATCCGAAGTCTTGCAGAGGATTCACGGAAGGAATCACCGGGTTGTCAATCCGCATCCTTGCTCGGTCCTCAATTGCTTCCGGGGTAGAGGAGGCTCTCACTAACTCCTAATGGACCCGTCTTCTTCGCGTCACGTTCCGGTGTAGGATGACACAAACTCCTCCGAGATTGATGGTGAAAGCTAGGTCAAACCCATCTTGAAACTCAAGGATGAAGGAGGAGGCCGATAGGAAGCTCCGACTTTAATTTGGCGTTGAAAGCTTGCCCGGAGCCCCTCCCTATGATGATGAAGGAGAACGACGAGACCCTCCTCAGAGACGAAAATGGCAGAGAAAAAGTCCGGTCATTAGAATTAATCTACATATTTATAGATTGCAGAAAATCAGAGTGCACGATCAGTAGCGCACGACCAGTTGTTGTGCGCACTGATGGTTGATGATCATGCGCTCTGCTCCAGAGAAACCTATAGTTGTACAAAAAAAATTAATATATATGCGCACGATCAGTGGAGCACGACTAGAGGTCATGCGCACTGGATTCCATGATCGTGCGATTAGCAATAGTAGAACTCAAGAAAAATGGGATAAATGCGCACGAGTAGTGGCGCACGACTAGAGGTCGTGCGCACTATGTCCAATGGTCGTGCGATTGCCCCAAACAGAACTTGGAAAAATTGAATCAATGCACACGATCAGTGGCACGCGACCGGTGGTCGTGCGCTAAGGAATCCACTGAGCATGCACGTGTAAAAACGCACGATTAGTGGACCTTAGGCAAAAATGGGCCCCAAACCAACCCTGAGCACCAACACAACCCCTGTACTTGCAGGAAAAACTAACCATGAATATGTGCAGACATTCCCGGCAATCCCAATAAGAAGTGCAATCAATATAAGTAACAAAAATACACAACCACGGGCCTATAAGTGCACTTCCTATGGAAATTAAGATTAGAAGAAATATATACAATAACAAACTAAAAGTGAAGTGCATGTGAAAGAAAACTAGCCCAGATGAGTCCGAAAATCAGTATATAAATAGGACTCATCAGTGCCTCCAAACCTTTAAGGCAAACACCACTGCTCCTATCTCCAAATCATGAACTGGGTAACTGGATTCATGCTTCTTCAGTTGCCTCGAAGCATAAGAAATCACATGCTTATGCTGCATCAGTACTACTTCCATCCCTTGATATGATGCATCTATGTAAACCTGAAATCCTTCCTTCTTGGATGGAAGGGCTAGGATGGGTGCGGTGGTAAGTCTATCTTTCAACTCTTAGAATGCAGCTTCACACTGGGGTGTTCACTCGTATGGCACACCTTTCTTTGTCAGAGTAGTGAGAGGAAGGGCTAACTTTGAGAATCCTTTCACAAACTTGCGATAATACCCAGCAAGTCTAAGGAAACACCATACATTGGCCGCTGACTTCAAAAGTGACCATTCCTTCACAACATGTACCTTGGCTGGGTCCATAGCTTTTCCAGCACCACTGATCACATGGCCCAAGAAGGAAACTTCTCGGAGCCAAAATTCATACTTACTGAATTCAGCAAACAAGGTATGCTCCTTTAAATTCTTCAGCACCAAGGTCAAGTGTTCAACATGCTCTTCCTCTGTCTTTGAATAGACCAAAATGTCATCGGTGAAGACGATGACAAAGACATCTACATATGGCTCAAAAACCTTGTTCATCAAACTCATGAATGTTGAAGGGGCATTTGTGAGCCCAAACGGCATCACGGTGAACTCATACAAACTGTACCTTGAGCTAAAAGCTGTTTTTTGAATGTCCTCCTCGCGTATCCTCAACTAATAGTACCCCGAGCATAGATCTAGTTTGGAGAACCAATGTGCTCCCACCAGTTGATCGAACAACTCATCGATCCGGGGTAAGGGATAGGTGTTTCACACCATCAGTCGGTTGAGCTCCTGATAATCTATACACAGATGCAAGGTCCTGTCTTTCTTCTTAACAAACAGAACAGGGGCTCCCCATGGTGAGGAACTAGGGCGAACAAACCCTCACTCTACTAATTCTTGTAATTGAACTCTAAATTCGGCGAGTTTCTTTGGGTACATTCGGTAAGGGATCCTAGAGATGGGTTTGGCA
This sequence comes from Platanthera zijinensis, assembly GCA_039513925.1. Lineage (NCBI taxonomy): Eukaryota > Viridiplantae > Streptophyta > Magnoliopsida > Asparagales > Orchidaceae > Platanthera > Platanthera zijinensis. The sequence goes on from CM077082.1 coordinate 69,334,036, forward strand.
CCCGGTACCAGTTTAATTTGGAAGTCCAATTCCCTATGCGGGGGTAATCCTGGCAGTTTCTTCGGAAACACCTAAGGGAAATCGAGTACTACTGACACATCTTTCATACTGGATGTCATCTCATTTAATTCAAAACATATCATATATACCTCCTCCCCTTTCATATGGGCCTTGAGGGTTTGAATTGAAGATAACAACATTCGGGGTGCGAATCTAATACCTTGGAAAACAACCTCAGAGTCCTCATGCCTCAACATGATTTACTTCGCCACGAAATAAATCCTAGCGCGGCGCCAATCTAACCATGTCATGCCCAGAATGAGGTTGAATTTTGGCATTCTCAACACTATTGCAGGGGTTTCAAAGAACTTTCCTCCAAGAAGTACCTCCAAATCACACTTTGCTGATGAAGTCATCTCAGAGCCATCCGGGAGGCGTACTCTCCGAGTAATACCAGTGAAGTATTGCACTTCTCCTAGGTCTTTAACAAAATCTGCCGACACAAACGAGTTTGTGGCACCGGTATCAAATAATGTGTAAGCTGGTTTCCTACCAACCATCACGGTGCCTAAGTACCAATTATACAGACTCAAGCTCGACTCTTAGTATATCTTAGTCTATTTAAAGGGAAATGATTATAACATAGTAATTAAATCACAACATACCGGCAATCACGTCCTGAGGATTCCGCTCCTGTACCATGTCCAGCACGAACACCTGATCCCATGCAGGTCTGGGGTTCCTTCCTCGTGGTCCTCGTCCTCGACCATGTATATGTCCCTATCCTCGTGGAGCTGCCGGAGGGAGAGCAGGGGGAGCATTTCCACCTAGTTTTGGACAGTAGTGCCGGATGTGGCCCGGCTGGTTACACTGGAAGTAGACTCGCTCATATTCCTCCCAGGGTTGCAAACACATTAATGGTGGTGGAGGTAGTGCTGGCCACGGGGCTGGACGCTCCATCCTAAAATTCTGACAGAAGCGACCCCCGCCTCTACTGTTTCAACTCCCTCTATTATTCTACCTCCTCTTATAGCTAGGACCGGCCTCCATCACACCCTCAGCGGATCTCTTATTAATTCCCAAGTTATCTGCCTACAACATTTTCGCCATATTAATTATCTCCGCTAAGCTTGAATCCTCTATAAACAAAAGAGCTTGCCTTAGGTGATTCCGCAAGACTTTGTAGAATCTCTTAGCATACCCCTATCATTCAACTCGTATGCATTAGCAAACCTAGCGAGATGCTGAAACTCTCTCTGATATTTTATAACTGTCTTGGATCCCTGTTTCAGCTGTAGGAATCTTTCTTCAAGTTCATACCGAGCGATAGAAGGGATGAAGTGTTCAAAGAAGGCTTCTGAAAACTCACTCCAACTAATCTTCATGTACACCCGGCCTTGAAAGGTGGAGCCCATGAGTATCTTCCATCACCTCTTGGCATGGGATTTGAATACTGACATGACTAATATTACAGCCATGTTGGCTGGACATCAGATTCCCGCCATTAGTTCTTGCACTGAGTCAAGCCATTCCTCTGTATGCATGGCCGACTCTGTCCCATGATAGGCAGGTGTAGAGAGAGCTCAGAACGTGCTTAACCAATTAGGGATCGGGGCTTGCTGTTGCACCGGAGCCTGTTGAGCCCTAAATGTGTCCAAAATAGCCGTGAGCGCCTGTCCTAGCTCCGACTGTTAAAACTGAGTGGGTATGGAAGGGGTGGGAGTGCCCCCTACTAGCTCTACATTCGCCGGGATTTACACCAGAGGTACAAACCTAAGGTCAGGTCGGCTAATCATAGGGTAACGATTGGACATACTTAGTGTGAATTACATATGGGCACAACACTGCTTCCGCTAAGGCACTTTGTACGCAACCTGACCAATCGAGCGGGGGTGGCACCATTGTTCCTTCACTTCTTTTAGTTCAGGATTGTTTCAAGCTGATACCATTTGTAAGACCCCCTCCCAAGACATAAGACACGGCCGAGGGAAGTCTTATGCCTAGAACAGCCGCCTTGCGTTAGTAACAACACACGGGTCGACCTGTACCACAAGACGCCTATCTTGCCAGCTAAATCAATATCATTCATGCCAACCCAACATAAGAAAGTATAGAAGTCAAAATCCACATAAGCATATAGTCCATGAAAAGTACACAAATAAAAAGAAGCAACCAAGGCTTCTATAGTATCAGAGCACAACAGGCTAACAAGGCTACAAAATGAGTCTCTCAAAACTCACATCAGTCACCGATGACAGCAAAGGTATTGTCACTTCAGGCCCTGACACCTTGGCCTGGCTGCCCTCCTGCATAACATGTTGCCGCTCTATCTGTGGGGTTTCCTCCTAAAAAGGGAGACGTAGCAACCGTTAGTCATAAATACTAAGTGACTATCACATCCGCTACCCTGGTAACTATTAGGCACCGGGCGGAGAAAAGAAGAGGGTACAATATATATAATAGTTGTAGTACAAAACAAGTGGCAAAGTGCTAAACTATATCATGGTATATCAAAGCAACTACAACAATATATACTAGCAGTTCTACTATAAACAGCAGTGTACAAATATGAATATACAATAGGAAGTAACTTAACTAATATGAATGCCCATACAAACATATAAGTTAAGGATCAGCTTAATGGTAAAGTATTTTATCATATAAGAGTGCCCATACAAACTTATATGATGAGGATATTGTGTATGTAATGCAATGCAATGTTATGAATGCAATGCGATGACTCACCCATGCACACACATGCAATTTTCTGAGGCTACAAGACATATATGAAAATGTACAACCATTCGTTGGAAAGGTCTTTCCAAGGGCTACGACTTTTGTGTTCAGTCAAAAGACCAGATCTGGCCGTAACATACTCGAAAATGTCCTTGAAGTTTGCTGCACACAAAAAATAGATTTCTACACGCATCTTAAAGCAAGATGAACGACATCGGTTCATCTTCTTCCTTTAGAAATGTAATCAAAACTATATGCAGAACTTCCTCCCCCCTTATTCACCCTCAATAGACCATTTCTCTTCACGAAACCTAGTCTGCCATCTTCACAAAGAAGAGAGGAGAGGTTGAATACATCAAATCTCTAGGGTATAAACCCTTACATAGTATCTACCTAGGATATCTTCATCTCACAAGTAAAACTCTTTTGAGTCGACATCTCTCCTAAAAGATAACTACAGATCTAGTTCCAAGGGAGAGGGTATAAAGCTCACCTCATTTCTGGCAGTTTCGGCCATGGATCTCGTCACTCTTCTTGGTGGCATCTTTCTCCTTGTTGGTGTTGTTCTTCCGGGGAAGATAAATGGAATACTTTCCTCCAGAAAATCCGACTCCGGCGATCTCCTTCTCCGTCAGGTTTGGTAAGGATAACTGCTTGGCAAGAATGGCGAAGTGATGGCTAGGGTTCTCCCGTAAATCTCCTTTTATAAGAGGAATTAGGGTTAACTGCTTTGCCATATGTCGGCCTGACATTGGACCCCCCATTAATATTAAAATTAAGTCTTATCAAAAGGACCTGTCCAAATAAGTCAATAGGCATCAATCCCGAAACCAGTTCAGTCCATAAATGCAAGACAGTGAATCCCGACTGGGTCGAAAATATACCAAGTCAAATTCGACGTGTGTTGGAACCCTACTTGTGATTTGGGCTAGGATCACTATTATGATTGATTAGATGACCAGACATGTATAGTCAAGGGTCATAGGATGTTTCCAGGGTCAAGGTCAGTCACATGATGTTAGATTGTTTGAACCTACCTTCAAAAGACTTTAGAGACAAAAGACTTTAGTGAAAAAATCAGTTAAAAGTATGCAAAAAAAGTCGTTTGACGAAAGCTGAACTAAGTTTGACGATCGTCGATCTCAGATCGACAAACTCAGAGTTCCTTCTCTAAGTTGAGCTCGATGAAATTCAAGCTGAGGTCGACGAACTGCTTTCTCTACTTTGAAGTTCAGCTTGACGAAGGACTTACTCAGTTCGACGAACTTGGAGCTCAGATTGAAGAAGTAAATTATTCAGCTCAATGATCTTGGAACTCAGCTCAACGAAAGAGAAATATCATCTCGACGAACTTGGAGCTCAGGTCGACAAAAATTTACTGAGTTCGACAAACTCCTTCCAGGTTCTGTTCGACTAATTCTCTGCAGTTTTCAGTTCAACTAATGACAGATCGATTTCAAATTAATTCAATTAAGTAATAATCTGATAATTAATGCATAATATTCCCAATAAATATAGCCGTTACCAGGCAGTATTAATTATGGATTTCACAAAGTTATTACCATACCAAATTACTGAGACAGTTATGGAAATGCATTTAAGACAAATTGAGTCGTTCCAACTCCCTGAGATTGTGCAGACAATTTTAAGAAAAGATTTTAAAATTCAAAGGTTTGAAATCTGCTATAATATATATACTCCTTCAGAAAATTGCAGATGCCAATGAATGTAGAATAGAGTACAAAAAACAAGTGAAGAACAAATATAGTTTTACATATAGAGTTCTTCATCATCTGCTTCAAACATTCAAGATACAACAAATCAAATATCAGTCTGAAAGTTTTGCTGGAGAGCAACATCAACTTTGAAGGACTACACCCTAAAGCAAAGCATCCATCTCCTTATCATCTACACAACTCAGGGGGAGCTTTGACATCATCAACAATCCACTAGTCTTCTCAGAGATTTGAGATAAAGAAGACAAAATCATTTTCATTTTTCTTTCACTGTGTACAGGGTTTTAACTCCCTTTAAGAGTTAACCTTTTGGTTCACAAGTCACCTGATCAAAAGACATGGGATTGGTTTTTGGGCACCTGAGCAAAAGCTCAAAGGGTTGCTAGATCTCCCTTAGAAAAATAGATCTTCTGGTGATAGGGCACCTGAGCAAAAACCTGCGGTGGTAGGGCACCTGAGCAAAAACCTATAGTGGATTCTTACCAGGGTGGTAGAAGAGTGGATATACCCAGGTGTATTGGGGAACCACTATAAATTCTTTATGTCGTCTGAATTACCTTTATTTTTTTATTTGTGTGCTGTGATTTTCATTTTTTTATATACATATATATCACCTACTTTAATCTGCTATAAAAACAAGTTAATAATTTTTAAAATACTCTATTCACCCCCCCTCTAGAGTTAAGTTAGATCTATCCCTCACTTTCAATTGGTATTAGAGGGTTGTTTTTTTGGTTTCACAGGCTAAGACCTAAACCAAAAGATCTTTGATAGATCTTATTTACTCTAGTTTGTTCTTTTTCTCATGGCACAAAATAAAGAGTGTTCAAGCACAGACCTCCAGTGTGCAATCTGAATAAGTTTGTACTTTGGAAGGCAAGGATAAGACTTTACATGAATTCTATTGATGAGGACATATATAATTCTAATTTGAGAGGGCCACCACTACTAGTGAAAACTACAAGCACTAGTGAAGTTCCACCACCTGAGTATACTGAAGCTCAGAAGAAGTCCAAGATTGTTGATGCCAAAGCAATGAACATTCTGGCCCAGACTATATCAGATGACATATTCCAGAAAGTTGCTGAATGCACTTCAGCAAAGGACATCTGGGATTCTCTCAATGCTATGGTAGCAGGATTTATAGATGAAAGAAAAGATAGAAGATCACATCTGATCTCTCAGTTTGAGAACTTCAAGAAGGAAGAAGCAGAATCAGTTGCTGATATGTACAACAGACTCAGACTCATAATCAATGAGCTGAAATCATTGGACAAGAATATCACATTGACAGAGATAAATGACAAGATCCTTATGTGCTTCCCTAACACATGGGATTCAAGGATCTGGCCAATCAAAGAAGCTAGAAGCCATAATGAAATCTCTACAGAGGTCTTGTTGGGCAAGCTCAAATCGTATGAGCAGCTCATCAAGACCAGAGAAGCTGAAAAAAGAACCTCTTCTTCAGTAAGGAAAGAGCAAAGCATTGCTTTTAATGCAACTAAAGAAGCAAGAGCCATTCCAGACAATAAAGAACTAATGAGTCTCTTGGCTAAGAGATTTTACAAGATGGCAAGGAAGGACTTTAGGAGAAGATCAGCCAAAAATGATGATAAGCAAAGGTATGACAAGACTCCTACTAAAGAGATTATCTATTATGGGTGCAGGAAACCTAGACATATACTTCCAGAATGTCCAGAGAACCAAAAGAAAGAGAAGAAGAAGGAGAAGCACTCTAAGAAGTATACTCACAAGCCCTCCTCTAGCAAACACAAGAAGAAGAAGAGGGGCTTTATTGCTGAAACATGGAGTGAATCTGAGGATGAATCTTCATCCAGCTCCAGTGAGGATGAAGAAGAAGCTAAGGCCAGAGAGGTCTGCTTGATGGAAATCAATGCATCATGCAACCACTCTGAAGCTGAATCTAAATCAGAAGAAGATTAGGTCATTTCTTTTTTTGATTTTACTTCAGAATAATTCAAAATTAAATTTAAACTATTATGCAATGATTTAATCAAATCTAAGAAGGAAATCAAAGTTCTCAGGGAAAAATTATTTGAATATGATAATTTATTTTCTGAAAATATTAAACTTAAAGATGATTTAGACAATGCTTCAGAACAAATAATTTCCTTAAAAACTAAATTATCTGGGGCTAAGGAGTTTGAATAATCCCTTAATGGGAGAAGTATCAAAATGTTGAATATCACAAGTACAGAAAATGCCAGCCTAAATAGCAAACTGGGCTTGGGAGCTTCATCTAGTCAGCCTCCTTTATTAAAGAAAAACATATTATCTACTCCTGTAAAGTTTGTTTCTGAAAAAGAAAAAGAAAAATTAGAAATGTAAATAAAGAAACTGAAGTTTTTTCACAAGACTAAACAAAATAAAAAGAAATTTTTTCATAAAAATTATGTTCAACATAATTTGTCGAACCGAGCTCGACAAAATAACTATTATTCGTCGAACTCAGATCGACGAACTATGAACCCAAAATTTCAATATAATTATTCTACTAACTGTGCTCGACGATCTCAATATGGTTCATCGAACCGCAATAAATGAATGTAGGGTGCAGAGAATGAATGTTTTCATTATGTGAATGGAGTTCGACAAACTCATCCCCATTCATCGAACGCAGATCGACGAACTTATTTTAATTCATTGAACCCCGAATTTTTTAACAGAAACTTTAATTCTTTTAAAACTTTTAATCAAGCTAAAACTTTTATTAATCCTTTTACCCAGTGGATCATTCCTCCTAGGAGATTTTATCCACTAGGTTATAAGGATCAGCTTGAATTTTCCAATATTTCTAGTTATAAGTTTGAAAGAAATCAAGGACCCAAGGTTACCTGAGTCAAGAACACCTAACCTATTTTTTTATGCAGGTGAAGAACTATACTACCACAGAGGAACAGTGGTATCTGGATAGATGGTGCTCTAAACATATGACTAGAAGTAAAGAAAATCTAACCGACTTCAAGTTAAAGCCTTGACCAAAAGTAATATTTGGAGACTCCAACAATGGACAAACAGAAGGCTATGGAAATGTCAAAGTTGGAGTAGTTACCTTTAGGAAGGTAGCTTATGCAAGTGGTCTCAAGCATAACCTAATATCTATAAGTCAATTATGTGATGAAGGTTATCAGGTATTATTCAATCAATCTTCTTGCATTATTACTTCTAGTGACAATAAATCCATTTTAACTGGAATTAGACAAGACAATATCTATGTAGTAAATTTTAAATCTACTAATTTAGAAATTTGTTTATTTAATCAAATTAGTTCAACCAATGAATTATGGAATAAGAGATTAGGTCATATAAACCTTAGGAATATTGCCAAATTATCTAGGGATAACCTTGTTAAAGGACTGCCTTCTGGTTCTTATAGGAAGGAAGGACTATGCAGGGCTTGTCAATCAAGCAAGCAAACTAAAAATAGTTTTAAACCCATTAATAAAAGTGATTCACATAGGATTTTGTATTTTCTACATATGGAACTTTTTGGCCCTATTGCTGTAAAAAGTTTGGGATGAATGTCATACACTCTAGTTGTTAATGATGACTTCTCAAAATTCACTTGGGTGTTCTATCTTAGAAACAAGTCAGATAACTTTAAAGTTCTTAAAAACTTTCTTTGGAACATCAAGATTGAGTACTCTACTCAGGTTGCATTGATTAGAAGTGATCATGACATCGAGTTTGAATCTATTCTGATGAAAGAATTTTGTGAGAAGAAAGGTATCAGACATTATTTTTATGCTCCTAGAACTCCTCAATAAAATGGGGTAGCTGAAAGGAAAAATTGAAACCTAATTGAATCTGCTGGGATATTACTTATAGATGCTTACTTGCCCCTATTCTTTTGGGCAGAGGTAGTAAGCAAAACAAATTATATTCTGAATAGAAGTCCAATTAATAAGCTAAAGGGTAAGACACCCTATGAATTACTTAAAGGTAAGAAACCTAAATTAGATTATTTTAAAGTCTTTGGATGTAAGTGTTATATTCATAATAATAACTAGAAACACTTAAGGAAATTTGAAGCCAAAGCTGTAGAGGGAATTTTCCTTAGATATTCCCAAGTCAGTAAGGCTTATAGGATTTTTAATAAATCAACACTAAAACTGGAAGAGTCTGTTCATATATCTTTTGATGAGGCTAACATGGTTTACATGGAGAAGGATTCTTCTACCATAGACACATTGCAGCTACCCTATCTGTGTGAGAAGTTGGATGATTTAAACCATAAATAAGAGGTTACTTTGCATCTCTCTCCACAGATTGATGAAGAAAGTGATGAAGATTATGTTGAAATTGGTGAACCAACAACAACAAATGTAATTCCACAAGAGGAATTAACTCCACTAGCTGTTGATATACCAACTCCACCTGCTGATCTTGTCATACTAAGAGATCACCCTATATCTTAAGTGATTGGAGACATATCAGTTGATGTGCAAATAAGGCATCAACTCAACAAAGATCAGATGCATGCTTGCTTCATTTCTCAAATTGAGCCTCAATCCATTAAATATGCAGAGCAAGATCCCAACTAGATTATTGCAATGTAAGAGGAGCTCAATCAATTTGAGAGGTGTAGAGTTTGGGATTTAGTTCTAAGACCCAAAGACTACCCAGTCATTGGAACTAAATGGGTCTTCAGGAACAAGTTGGATGCACAAGGAGTAATAGTAAGAAACAAAGCTAGGCTAGTAGCCCAAGGATATTCATAGGAAGAAGGCATTGATTATGATCAAACCTTTTCTCCTGTTGCAAGACTTGAAGAAATCAGGATCTTTCTTGCTTATGCTATATTCCAGAACTTCAAAGTATATCAAATGGACGTAAAAAGTGCCTTTCTAAATGGAGAACTTAAAGAGGAAGTATATGTTGAACAACCTCCATGTTTTATTTCTTCAACTCATCCCTCTTATGTTTTTAAGCTGCATAAAGCCCTTTATGGTCTAAAGTAAGCTTTAAGAGCTTGGTATGAGACCTTTGCTAGTTTTCTTTTAGAGTATAAGTTCATTAGAGGCATTGTAGATAGGACTTTATTTATTAGACATCATAAATCTAAAATTTTTTGCTAGTACAAATATATATAGATGATATAATCTTTGCTTCTACTTATTCCAAACTGTGCAAAAGGTTTTCTGACCTGATGCATTCAAAGTTTGAAATGAGTAACATGGGTGAACTATCCTACTCCCTTAGTCTTCAAGTGATGAAAACCATTGATGGTATCTTTATATCCCAATCTAAATATGCTAAAGAGCTATTTAAAAGATTTGGGATGTCAGATGCCTCAACCATAAAAACACCCATACCCTCCAATGCTGTAGTTGATTCTGATGAACAGGGCAAACCAGTTGATCAGAAAACATATAGGGTTATTGTTGAATTCTTATTGTATCTTACAACTAGTAGGCCTGATATTATGTTTGCTACTTGTATTTGTGCTAGATTTCAAGTCAACCTTAAAGAATCTCATCTTATTTTATTAAAAAGCATTTTAAGTTATATAAAGGGTTGTCCTAATCTAGGACTCTAGTATCCTACGTAGTCATAATTTGAATTAACTGGATTCTCAGATGCTAACTTTGCTGGATGTAGAGTTGATAGGAAAAGCACATCAGGAACTTATCAGTTCCTTGGTGATAGGCTTGTGTCCTGGTTTTGCAAGAAGAAAACATATGTGTTAACTTCAACTATTGAAACTGAATACATAGCAGCAGGTAGTTGATATTCACAGATTTTGTGGATTCAAAACCAACTTTTGGATTATGGTTTTAAATTAAATAATTCAACCATATTTTGTGATAATACAAGTGCAATTTCAATTGCACAAAATCCAGTGCATCATAGTAGGACCAAGCATATGGAGATAAGGCATCATTTCATTAGAGACAATGTGGACAAAAATAAAATTAATCTTGTCTTTATCTCTACTAATTTACAAAGGACAGATATTTTCACCAAACCCTTAGATGAAAAGAAACATCTGTTCTTCCTAAATATGCTAGGTATGATTAATGGAGAAGCTTTAATTTGATTTTTGTCTGTGGTCGATGAATTGTCCATTTTTTGTCGAACAGAGATTGACGAACTGTGAACTCTTCGTGGAGTATTCATCGAACGGAGATCGATGAACCTTCCTTTGTGAAACTTTTCATCGAATGGAGATCGATGAAGTTTGTTTTAGAAAATTTTTTGTTGAACGGAGAACGACGAAATGTTTTCTTCTCTTCAAACTTAGATTGACGCTTTTATTTTTTTGCGATATTTTTTGTCGAACTGAGTTTGAAGTTTTTATTTTTCTTTGGACGGAGTTCGCCTTTTCATCTTCTGAAAACTTATAATTATGTTTCCATCAAACTCCATCCCATGCTTTCCAGTTCTCTTGCACTTGATCTTTTCTCTTTGCAGGAAAACAATGGTGATTTCTGCGGCGACTCTCTCCGGGATGAAGTTTTATGCTGGTTTTGACATTGATATTAATTCCTTCAACCATTCTGACCAGATATTCAAAGGCATTCCCCAGTTGTTTGAGGCTCAACAACTAAGGAAGTTACATGACTACTAGGATAAAGCTTCCTCTTCTAATTGAGCCATGAGCTTAAAGTAAGCTTCCTCATTTTCTGAACATGACTAATTCGAGTCACTATAGCTGAGAGTCTTGGACTTCTTAGCAATGAAGCTCTTCTCTTCCTTCCTCTTATTTTTGAAGGATCTCTTCTCTTACATCTTGGAACCTTCCTTCTTCTTGTAAGAAAACTACGCAATCATGTGTACTGGCTTATTACAACAGTAACAAACAATGTCAGAGGAAGAATGTTTATTCGGTTTAGATTTATACTTGTCCTCTTGGTTATAACTCTTCTTGGAGCAATCACCATCACGATGTGATCTTCTGAAATCAGAGGATGAGGGGTGATTTTTCATTTGCCTCATCTTGCTGAGTAATCTCTTGAATTACTTAGAGATTAGTGAGAACTATCCATCAGACAATTTAGAGACTGACGTGCTTGGCTCAGAGTCTTTTAGAGTACCTAGATCTCATGTCCTTACTACTGACATGGCTTTAGACTTTTTTGCCCCTTCAAATTTCAGGTTAATTGACTTCTCTCTGCTTGAAGTCTTGCTGCTTTGATCCTCTTTCTTTCTGGTATTCATCTAAAGTTCATAGGAGAGTAGCTTTCTAAAGAGGTTCTGGGGGTCAATCTCTAGTAGCTTCCCAAACTCCCAAATGGCTACAACTTTTGTATCCCAGTCCTTTGTCAAGGATCTGAGTGTGTAAACCGAAAATCGGCTTCTATGGAGTTCGACCCTTGGGGAAGGGTCGATCATACACTTACTTCTCTCTCACAAGCTAAACGACCAAAAATTAGCACAAGGAACATACCTAAGGCTCTAGCACGGAAGTCCCACCATACACCCGAAAGATCTTAGAGCGCTTCCCCTCCTTAGCCATGTGTTGTGCTTGGCATACCTCAGAAAGCGCAAGAAGATCAGGGCACCAGTAAGCATACCTTCTGATGTACCCCCTTGGGTCTATTTATAGTTTTTTGAAGTTGGTCTGCCAACAACGCACCTCCGTTGTTTGGAACGGCTATATACGGCCAAAAGTGGTCGGCCAATAGCGTAACTCCGACGTTCTAAACAGTAATATGCAGACCAAATTAGGTTAACCATGTGATACCTGCATCCCACTCTTAGGGGAAATCAGGACCAGCTCGCCACTAGCCTAGGCGGGTATGGGCTGGCAAAAGTGACTCGTCGTTATCATTAGGGGAGCGCGAGTTGGCTCGCGCGACTATCCCGCCCTTCTTGGCGAAAGCTGGCTCGCGATCCTGGTTCACCCGCCTACCTGGCGGGCGTGGGATGGATACCCTAGCTCGCTCGCTTTCCTGGTGGGCCCAGGCTTACTTCCCTAGCTCGCTCACATTCCTGGAGGGCACGGGCTGGCATCCCTAGCTCGCTCGCTTTCCTAGCGGTCCCACTCGGCGAACACTGGGTTATAAACAATCCTCGATCTTTTTGAGCTTGTCAAAACTCAGAAAGAATCAACCAACCCCACGTGTTCGTTGAGTGCTTGCTGAGCTGGAGAGAATCTTTCGGTGGGTCCCACCAGTATGCTATACATATGCCACCGAGCCTATGGGAAAATCCCGTCCTCTTTATTTAACATTCCTTGCGAACTGTAGCAGAGCGATACCCATGTCAGAAGAGATGCTAGTGTGCCTAGCGGCAGCAAGGGAGGGGACGCAGGAGAAGGTCCTTGATGTTGCTCCTTGGCTGGCGCGTGAATCACCCGATACCATCTTTAGGCCGAAAAAGGGGAAGATGATCAGGCTGTCTCCCCCGAGAAGCGCCCCTGCATCCAGTTCGGCTGTAGGTGTCGAGGCCACCCATAAGGTATGCGGGCCTCTTGCCTGATTTATCACTCTGCTTCTAATCTCTTTTCCCACAGGAGGCACCCAGCGATGATGGAGGCGGTAGGATGGAACTGGAGCAATATACCTGAAAGTTAGGTGATAAGATCTAACAGCCTCTAGAGGGGGGGTGAATAGAGTAAGTTCAAATAAATTGATATATTTAAAACCTTTAGATTTACTTAGTGTAGGTAGTGAGTGATGCAAACAGATAAATATATTTAAAGTAAAATCACACAGCACACAAGCAAGAAGAAAAGCAATCCACAGAAGACACAAGGAAATTTATAGTGGTTCCCCAAACTTGGGTAGTCCACTCTTCTATCACCCCTTGATAGGAATCCACTGCAGGATGCTTGATCAGGTGTCCTGGGCACCACCAGATTTTTTGATAAGGTGTCTTGCCACCACTGATTTTGACAAGGTCTCAGCTAACCAAAAGGTAACTTTTGAAGGGAGTTAAAACCCTGTACAGAAGAGGTAAGGTAAGAAGGGTTGAGTTTGCTTCTCTGTCAACAATCAGAGAGAAGCTAGTGGATGTAGATGTTGTCAAAGCTCCCCCTGAGATATAGAAGTTCAGGTAGAAGAAGCTTTGCACAAGGGTGACAGGCTCTTCACTGCTTGTCCTTCTTCAGCAATAGATGACTCAGAAACTGAGTGTTTGATGTCTGAAGGTAGAAAGCAAATTGAGAAGAGTTGAATGCAGAGGCAGAAGAGGTTTCAGAGAATGTTGATCAAGATGTTTCTCTGAGTGTAGTTCTTCTCTGTAAATTCTCTGCAGACCGATTTCTTGAGAGAGAGATGAAGATAGATGTTCTCTGTGTTATCAGAATGAATGTTCTTCCTGTTCTCCTTGTCTCTCTCGAATAGATCTCTGAGTAATGGGATTATTACTTTTTTTTGATTGATAGCCGTTGGCAGGGCATTTAATGTATTCCATAACTGTCCATGCCTAGAAGGAAAGCCTTAATTGATTTCCATTGAAAATTCCTTGAGATATGGAGCAATTAAGTCTTGAAACGGCCAGGGGATCTCTTGCAATAACTGCTTGAAAAATCTCTCATTTGAATTTCAAATGTCGACAGCCGGGAGAACTTAAAACGTCGAACTCATCCTGAAGCGTCGATCTGAGCTCGACTGACCATCGATCAGAGAGTAAAATTGAAGCAGAGAGATACACGTCAAAACGTCGAGCAGAACTCGACGTTACGTCGAACTGAGAACGACGCTGCGTCGAGCTGCGATCGACTGTGCGTTGAGCAGCGGTCGACTATGCGTCGAGCTGAGGACGACTCTACGTCGAGCTGGGGTCGACTCTCCGTCGAGCTGAGCAGAACTAAATCTCAAATAACCTAAGTTCTAAACTCACACTCAATGACCTATGCTATACAATTAGGTCAACATCCTTAGCATAGTTATCCTGACCCAAATATAAAAAGGGTGTTCCAACAATCTCCCCCTATTTGGATTAGGATTACTATTCACATGAATTTAAGGAAATTAAAAATGCATACAGACATTTGAAATACTGAAAATCAAGAACACAGATGGAAGCAGGAGCAGATAAGCAACTATCAAAGATGTTTATGGCAGAGGCATAGAAGATAAGCCATCTTACATTTACTTCTTCTTAGGCTCTTCTTCAAAGCCTTTCTTGAATTTGATTTCCCTTTGAGGGTTGGCAATGTCTTTCTTTGATCTGTAATCTTCAGAAGTCCCCAATGAAGTTATGCTCTTTCCAGAGGGAGGAACAGCAGCAGGATGTAACTCCATGTATCTATCAGCATCAAAGAATTTGCTAGAATGATATTTGTCTAATTCCTGTCTTCTTTGGTCTGACATTGTGCTTATGTTGGATGTGTCCAGTCCCCTTTCTTTGTTCTTCTTAATTAGGTCTAGGGCAGCAAGCTCAGCCATCCTAGCCTTCCATGCAGTAGGGTTGTTAACTGGATCATCATATGGAATAGGAGGCTCATACTTATTACTTTGATCTGAAGGAATAGGTTTCTGCCTTACACCCTCATTGAGCTTAAAGGGAAAGGGACCAGTGGTTGAAGCAATGGTCTTTCCTTCCCTTTGATAAGGTTGGGGTCTGGCTTGACCTCTAGCTTGATTACCTCTAGAAGATCCTTTGGATTGATTTCCTCTTGATTGATAACCTCTAGATTGGCCACCTCCTTGTCCTCTCCTTGACTGATAAGTCTTGCCTTGGAAGGAGGATGTTGGAGGTTTGCTTACTGGGTTAGCACTGCCTCCTGCACCTGGAGAAGGAGGAGGTGGAGGAGGAGGAAAGTCAAAAGACTTGGAATCTCCTTTCTTGAACTTCTTTTTCTTTCTCATTGCCTTGAGCTGATTTTTAGAGAACTGCATCCATGGCTCAGTAATCTTGCATTTGTGCTGTATGTAATAAGGGATGTCATGGTCAGTAGCCCTTTCCATTGGAACTCTCTTTAGAGCTTTGCTTCTAGCTTTCCTCTTTTTAGCAATAGTTGCAGAAGAGTCATCAGAGCTAGTTGCAAACTCATCAGAGGAGCTGCTTTGGATATGATCATAGGGATCATAATAATCATCTTTTGATGCACTTTCTGAAACAGGAGGAGGAGCATCTGCCAGTGTAGATGACTTATCTAGCACTGCAGGGAAAGAAATGGTTTCAGGAGCAGCAGGCACTGAATCAGCTAAGTCACTCAAGACTTCAGAAATCACAGCCTCAACAGAAATGGCTGGATAACTTTCACTAGCAGGAGCTGAGGCTACCACTGCATCAGAAACAGAAGAAACAAAAGAACTGGCAGGAGCAACAACTACCACTGCCTCAGAAACAACAACTTCAGCAGGAGCAAGGGCTTCCACTGCATCAGAAGTGTTAAGAACCTTATCAACAGTCATGTTATCAACAGACTGATCATCATCAATAATATCAACAGAATCAGAACAAATATGAGCAACAGACTCATTTGCAGGAGCATCAGCTACCACTGCATCATCTTCAAGAATCATCTTATCACAACCAACAACAGCAGCAGCAAAGGGAATGATGGCCCTGGACAGATCTTCAGCAAGCAGTAACTTGTGAGAGCTGAAGGATCTTCTGAAAAATGATGCTGGTACTGTCACAATAGAATCTTCAACTGGAGGTGGACTGAATTCTCTATCTGCAATCTGAACATCTGAAACAAGCATCTCTTCACAATCAACAGAAGGCAGCTCTTCTTCTACCAAAATCTCCCCCTGCCTAGATTCAGTAGCAACTGATTCTAGGCCCCTAGAAGAAGGGCCAGCCACAGCAGGAGAGAGGGAAGAGAGCTTTGAAGAAATAGAGTCCAAAGATCTGATTATTGGAGCTAGGGAAGCATCCAATAAGGAGGACAACCTTGGAGCCAAGAGCTCATAGAGCTTATTAGCCAAGGGAAGCAGATCTACTTGCTCAGACTGTTGAGCAGAGGTAGAGGGGAGAGAAACAGATGCAGCAGGAGAAGATGATGGTATAGAAGGAAGAGGAATGGAGGGTTCAATAATGGAGGACATGATGAGGTCTGAGAATGAGGGCTCAGCAATGTTATCATGTGAATCATCCAAGAAGGAATCATCTTGATTGATCTCAATGTCCATTGGAGGGAAGTAATGAAGAGAATCAAACACTTCAGAAGTGGTGGTAATGGATGGAGGAAGAGAAGATGCAATAGTGTCAATTGATGATGTTTGCAAAGGGGATGAGAGCTGAGAAGTTGATGGAGTGAAGGTGGTTGGAAAGCTGAATGAAGGAGAGATGGTGATTGATGGCCTGGCTTCTTCTACTAGGTCAGTTGACTGAGGGTGAGTGGCCACAACAGCCCTTGTTTCAGTAGAGGATTTTATTGCTGCAGCAGCCTTGGGATTTACAATCTTCCTGTCCCATTTTCCAATCAGGGCACAGGTCAACCTCTTTGAAGCATTAATGTGCTTGGAGGTTACCAGAAGCTGTGGGCAGACATGATGAAGCAACAATCCCAAAGTCCTTCCAAAATGAACATAGGTCTTATTGACCTTTTTCTTCACTAAATCAAACAGTAATTCTCCCCAATTTAGGTGCTTTTTATCTAGGAGGGCAGCCATGATGCAGAATTATTGCCTGGTAATAGCATCATGTGCTGTCCTCTTAGCACAGATGACCTTGCCTACCACATCAGCTAAAAGCCTAAATTCAATGGCAAGATCCACTTTCAGCAATTTGGAGGCATTCTCAGAAGAATGACCCATTCTGTCTAGCATTGCAGCATACTCCTCATTTGACAATTCCAAGCTGTCATTTCCATTCTCTAATTCAAAAGCTTCAGTAAAAGTAGCAGGAGATATTGATACCTGAGTTCCAGAAATAGAACCAGTAATAGTGCTCTCATCTGTATTAGCTGCTGTATATATCCACTCTTTAATTTCAGTCTCTGCCATGGGCATTCTTGTTGACATAAACTTCACTAGTTTCTGTTCTTTAAATAGCTCCAGGATATCCAGAAAATTCTGTGAGGAACCTTCAAAGGAATCCAAGTCGATGTCGAAACCATAATCGAACTTCATTGTCGTCAATATGTTTGCTGGAATCGCCATTATCTGCAGAATACCTCTCAAGAACAAGTGTAAAAGCTTTGGAGGGAGAATGTAGTTGCAGGAAATACGAAAGCGCAAATGACATCGACGCCGAGAAGATGATTTTATACTAGGGTTCGACGCAGAAAAGGAAATAACGTCGAGCTTAGTTCGACGCTAAGAGGCTCTAGGGGAAACGAAGAGACTCGATGGCGTTCAGCTGAGTTCGACGTTCGCCGTTTTGAAGGTCGACGGTCGACGCTATTAGGGATGCTGAACGTCGAGCTCTGGTCGACGTCAATTAACGTCGTCGACCGAAACAGAAACTTAACAAACTCTAGACAGAGTCGATCTCTGGTCGACGCAAAAGATGAGGTCGACGGTCGACGCTATATAGCGGTCGACGGTCAGTCGATCTCCGGTCGACGTTTTCAAGTGAAAAGCGTCGAGCGTCGAGCAGAGTTCAGACAGAACCTCTAGATCTACCAGCCTCTAGATCCTTAAGGAAGAGATACATTTGCCTAGATTTTGTTATTTTTATGGTTTCAAAATCTTGTAAATTAATTTATGCTATCTCCATCTATCATTCCCAACTGATTAAGGAAGAAGAAGTGTTTCTTTTCATCCAAAGGTTTGGTGAAAATATCTCCCCTTTGTAAATCAGTAGAAATATACTCTAGTGCTATTTTATTCTTTTCTACATTATCCCTTAAGAAATGATGTCTGATCTCTATGTGCTTTGTCCTACTATGGAGAACTGGATTTTGAGCAATACAAATTGCACTAGTATTATCACAAAGAATTTTTGACTTCTCTAAGTTGTAACCATAGTCTAGGAGCTGGTTTTGAATCCACAATATCTGTGAGCAGCAACTTCCTGCAGCCATGTATTCAGCTTCAGCAGTTGATGTAGACACAGATGTTTGCTTTTTGCAAAACCAGGAGACAAGTCTATCACCCAGGAATTGACAAGTTCCACTGGTGCTTTTCCTGTCTACTCTACATCCAGCATAATCAGCATCTGAAAATCCAGTGAGATCAAATCCTGAATCATGTGGATACTAGAGACCTAGGTTTGGACAACTTTTTACATATCTAAGAATTCTCTTAACTAATGTGAGGTGTGACTCTCTAGGGCTCACTTGGAACCTAGCACATACACATGTAGCAAACATAATATCTGGTCTGCTAGCTGTAAGATATAAAAGAGAGCCAATGATTGCTCTAAAATTAGTCTGATCAACTGGTTTACCAGATTCATCAGCATCTAAGACAGCATTAGTAGGCATAGGTGTTTTCATAGAAGATGCATCTGACATACCAAATTTCTTAACCAATTCTTTTGCATACTTGGTTTGAGAGATGAATATGCCATCAGCATGTTGTTTGATTTGCAATCCTAAGAAAAAGGAAAGCTCACCCATGCTACTCATTTCAAACTTTGAGTGCATAAGTTGTGAGAACTTTTTGCATAAGCTTGTATCAGTAGACCCAAATATTATATCATCTACATATATTTGTACTAGTAGGATATGAGACTTATGGGTTCTAATAAAAAGAGTTTGGTCTACTCTACCCCTTTTAAAATCATTCTCAAGCAAAAAGGAGGCTAAGGTCTCATACCATGCTCTTGGAGCTTGCTTGAGGCCATATAAAGCCTTATGTAATTTGAAAACATGTTCAGGAAGGGTTGAAGAGATAAAACCTGGAGGTTGCTTGACATAGACTTCTTCCTTGATGTCTCCATTGAGAAATGCACTTTTAACATCCATTTGGAAAACTTTGAACTTCTTGTGTGCAGCATAAGCAAGGAAAATTCTTATGGCCTCCAACCTTGCAACTGGTGCAAAGGTTTGGTCATAATCAATCCCTTCTTCTTGACAATAGCCTTGAGCAACAAGCCTTGCCTTGTTTCTCACAATGATCCCTTGATCATCTAGCTTATTCCTGAAAACCCACTTAGTTCCAACAATTTGATGGTTTCTTGGTTTTGGAACCAATTCCCATACTTTGTTCCTTTCAAACTGGTTTAGTTCCTCTTGCATTGCAATGATCCAGTTTGGATCTTGCTCTGCATCTTGAATAGTTTGAGGCTCTATTTGGGAGAGAAAACAGGTGTGCATCAGATGTTGATTTATCTGATTTCTGGTTTGCACACCTTCTGAAATTTCTCCAATCACTTGGGAGATTGGATGATCTCTTATTGTTACTAAATCAACAGTGGGTATTGATTGTTCACCAACCTGTGTTGTTGTTTCCTCTTGTGGAACAACAACTGGCTCTCCATTTGGTTCTGAAATTTGATCTGTATCTTCACTCTTATTGCTAGCAGCTTCTTGTTGAGTTGTTGAAGATAGATTTCCCTCATCCATGATGGTTAACTGATTAATATTTTCAGCTAATGATTGTACCTGTAAGTGATCTATGGTAGAAGAATTCTTCTCCTTATAAGACATATTAGATTCATCAAAGGTAATATGCATGGACTCTTCAATTTTATGAGATGATTTGTTATACACCCTATAAGCTTTGCTGTTCAAAGAGTATCCCAGAAACACTCCTTCATCAGCCTTAGCTTCAAATTTTGCTAAATATCTCTTGTCATTATTGTGAATGAAACAAATGCAACCAAAATTTTTGAAAAAGCTAACTTTAGGTTTCTTCCCTTTGAGCAATTCATAAGGAGTCTTATCCTTTAGTTTATGTATCAGGCTTCTATTCAAAACATAATTGGAGGTGTTCACAGCCTCTGCCCAAAAGGTTAGAGGAAGATGAGCATCTGTCAATAATGTTGTGGCTGATTCAATTAAGGTTCTATTTTTCCTTTCAACTACCCCATTTTGTTGAGGAGTTCTAGGAGCTGAGAAAGTGTGCCTGATCCCTTCATTCTGACAGAACTCTTGCATAAGAAGAGAATCAAACTCTGTCCCATGATCACTTCTGATCAGGGCTATATGAGTATTGAACTCAATCTGTATGCTCTTGAGAAAATCTGTCAAAATTTTGAAGTTATCAGACTTCTTTCTTAGGAAGAACACCCAAGTGAATCTTGAGAAGTCATCTACAATCACTAAGGCATAAGATTTCCCCCCTAGACTTTGTACTGTAGTAGGTCCAAAAAGGTCCATGTGCAACAGATACAAAACCCTAGGTGAATCACTCTTGTTAAGTGATTTGAAACTATTTTTAGTTTGCTTTCCTAGTTGGCAAGCCTTGCAGAGTCCTTCCTTCTTGTAGGGACCAGAAGGTAGTCCTCTAACAAGGTTGAGTTTAGACAACCTAGCAATAGTTCTAAGGTTAACATGTCCTAATCTTTTATGCCAAAGCTCATTTGGCTTACTAAGGGAATTAAAAAGGCATATGTCTACTTTAGAAGAATTAAAATCTACTAGGTATATGTTATCTTGCCTATTTCCGATCAACACAATATTATTATCTAGAGCAATATTACATACTAGATCAGTGAACCAAACCTGATAACCAGCATCACAAAGTTGACTGATGCTGATTAAGTTGTGCTTCAGTCCTTCCACATAGGCTACCTTCTTGAAAGTGATTGAGCCTATTTTGACTTGACCATATCCCTTGGTTTGTCCAAAATTGGAGTCACCAAAGATTACTCTTGGTCCAAGCTTTGCTTTGAAGGATGAAAGATTGCTTTTGGTTCCTGTCATATGTTTGGAGCAACCACTATCCAGGTACCAATGCTGGTTCACCACTGGATAGCTCTTCATCTGCACATGTAACAGCTTAGTTGTTTTTCACCCAGTTCACCTTGGGTTGAGGTTGATAACCAATGAAATCAGAAATGAATGACATTTCAGGCTGACTCTTATAGCCTTCAGGATGATATCTCCTAGGAGGAATCACCCATTCAGCATAAGGGTTAGGCTGAGATGTAGGATACTTGATATTCAATTTAGATTTATCCTGTGCAGACAACCCAGAACTCTGAGCTCTGTTCGACGCACGTCGACCTAAGTTCGACGCTGAAGTTTCAGGACGTCGAGCTCCATTCGACGCTTGAACAGGCCTACTTTCAGGGACAACAGCAAGTCGACCTGAGTTCGACGTGTGTCGACCTGAGTTCGACGCTTCAGCAAGGTGTTGCTGATTCTTGTTAGAACGGCGTCGAGCTCTGGTCGAAGGACGTCGAGCTCTGTTCGACGTTTTCTGTTGAACTTGAAGTTGCTTAGGTAGATCAGAATTTTTTCTGGCTACTACCATAATTCCTTTACCCTTGTTACTGGTAAATTTTATGGGAGTTGTTAGCACTATAGGTTGGCTTGGAGAGGCACCCAAACCTAGTGAACCACTCATTCTTGAGTTCACTGTGCTTGTGATGTCTATTAGCTTGAGGCTCCTCCCATTGAGAGTTTCCTCTAGCTGTTTAGCCTTGGATAACTCACTCTTTAGTGAAGCTATCTCCTCCCTACAGCACTCTAACTCATCAGAGAGCTTGAGATTATTTGCACTTAATGTGCTGTAATCAGACAGTTGACTTCTAAGAGAATCATTTGTCTTCTCTGCTGTCAGCAAGTCTATGCACATTGATTTAAATCTAAACTTGAAATCATCAGAAGAAAAATCAAATGAGTCAAGTACCTGATCTTCACTCAATTCCTGATCAGTCACATATTCAGATTCATGCTCTGAATCTGAGCTGCTTTGTGATGCATTGATTGCCATCATGCAGAATCCTTTTTCTGTGGCATCATCCTCATCATCACTTGTGCTGGATGATTCTTCAGAATCTTCAGTATCACTCCAAGTTTCTGCAACAAATCCTTTCCTTGTATTTTTGGTGTTGTTGGAAGAGGATTTCTCATAATATTTCTTTGAATCTTTCTCTCTTTTCTTGTCTTTTCTTTCTCTCTTATCTTTCTTGTCTTTGCCTTGATTCTCAGGACAGTTTGGTGCAATGTGTCCTGGTTTCCTGCAGCCATAGCAAATAATTTCTTTATTATTAGATCTATCATACCTTGGCTTGTCTTGGTCCTTAGAAGACCATTTTCTGAAATTCTTCCTAGCCATCTTGTTGAATCTTTTGGCTAGTAGGCTTAGAAGTTCTTCATTGACTATCTCCTTCTCTTTAGGTACTTCCTCTGAAGCTTTGAGAGCTATTGTCTTCTCCACTTTGGGTGCAGGAGAAGATGTGTTTTGCTCCCCTTCTCTTGTCTTGACAAATTGCTCATAGGACTTGAGCTTGCCTAAGAGAGCTTCAGTGGATAGCTCAATTTGACTTCTGCCATCTTTGATTGGCCAGATTCTTGAATCCCAAGTGCTAGGTAGGCACATGAGAATTTTATCATTTATCTCAGTGAGAGATATATCCTTGTCCAGAGTTTTCAACTCACTGACAATGAGACTGAATCTGTTGTACATGTCAGCCACAGATTCAGCTGGAGCCATTTTGAAGTTCTCATACTGTGTTATCAGTTGAGCTCTTCTATCCTTTCTTTCATCAGCTGAACCTGAGACTATTTCAGTTAATTTGTCCCAGATTTCCTTGGCAGAATTGCATTCAGCAACTTTTTGGAATATGTCATCAGACATAGTTTGTGCCAATATGTTCATTGCTTTTGCATCAGCAACTTTCCACTTCTTTATATCAGTGTCTGTTCCTGCAGGAGGTGGAACAGCTGAAGTACTTGTTGAAGTAGGAGGTCTTGGACATTCTGTTAAGACACAATTAAAGATATCTTCATCAAAAGAATTCATGTAAAGTTTTATCCTTGCTTTCCAGAGTCCAAACTTGGAAAGATTGCACACTGGAGGTCTTGTGCTTGCATACTCCTTGTTTTGTGCCATGAGTTTTATAAAAACAATTTATAACAAAACAAAATAAAGTAACCACTCTATAGGGTTTGATCTTATCAAAGATCTTTGTGGTCCAGGTGTTAGCCTGAAGTAAAGACCAACCTGCCTCTGATACCAATTGAAAGTTAGGTGATAAGATCTAACAGCCTCTAGAGGGGGGGGTGAATAGAGTAAGTTCAAATAAATTGATATATTTAAAACCTTTAGATTTACTTAGTGTAGGTAGTGAGTGATGCAAACAGATAAATATATTTAAAGTAAAATCACACAGCACACAAGCAAGAAGAAAAGCAATCCACAGAAGACACAAGGAAATTTATAGTGGTTCCCCAAACTTGGGTAGTCCACTCTTCTATCACCCCTTGATAGGAATCCACTGCAGGATGCTTGATCAGGTGTCCTGGGCACCACTAGATTTTTTGATAAGGTGTCTTGCCACCACTGATTTTGACAAGGTCTCAGCTAACCAAAAGGTAACTTTTGAAGGGAGTTAAAACCCTGTACAGAAGAGGTAAGGTAAGAAGGGTTGAGTTTGCTTCTCTGTCAACAATCAGAGAGAAGCTAGTGGATGTAGATGTTGTCAAAGCTCCCCCTGAGATATAGAAGTTCAGGTAGAAGAAGCTTTGCACAAGGGTGACAGGCTCTTCACTGCTTGTCCTTCTTCAGCAATAGATGACTCAGAAACTGAGTGTTTGATGTCTGAAGGTAGAAAGCAAATTGAGAAGAGTTGAATGCAGAGGCAGAAGAGGTTTCAGAGAATGTTGATCAAGATGTTTCTCTGAGTGTAGTTCTTCTCTGTAAATTCTCTGCAGACCGATTTCTTGAGAGAGAGATGAAGATAGATGTTCTCTGTGTTATCAGAATGAATGTTCTTCCTGTTCTCCTTGTCTCTCTCGAATAGATCTCTGAGTAATGGGATTATTACTTTTTTTTGATTGATAGCCGTTGGCAGGGCATTTAATGTATTCCATAACTGTCCATGCCTAGAAGGAAAGCCTTAATTGATTTCCATTGAAAATTCCTTGAGATATGGAGCAATTAAGTCTTGAAACGGCCAGGGGATCTCTTGCAATAACTGCTTGAAAAATCTCTCATTTGAATTTCAAATGTCGACAGACGGGAGAACTTAAAACGTCGAACTCATCCTGAAGCGTCGATCTGAGCTCGACTGACCGTCGATCAGAGAGTAAAATTGAAGCAGAGAGATACACGTCAAAACGTCGAGCAGAACTCGACGTTACGTCGAACTGAGAACGACGCTGCGTCGAGCTGCGATCGACTGTGCGTCGAGCAGCGGTCGACTATGCGTCGAGCTGAGGACGACTCTACGTCGAGCTGGGGTCGACTCTCCGTCGAGCTGAGCAGAACTAAATCTCAAATAACCTAAGTTCTAAACTCACACTCAATGACCTATGCTATACAATTAGGTCAACATCCTTAGCATAGTTATCCTGACCCAAATATAAAAAGGGTGTTCCAACAATACCCAAGATAACTGAGCGGGTCTCCAGCCCTTCGACCCTAGGGCCTCCTCGTCCAGCGATTCCCCCATTGCCAACACACCGGGCTAGGGAATTCTTTCACCACTCTCGAAGGCGAGCTCTTCTAGGGGCAGCCAGGTACCTCCTGCCCACATACCAGCACGAGGTACGTGACGATCCCCGGTGAGTTTATACGCTCCCTTGATTGGTGACTGCTTGTTTTTCCTGATCTTTCCTACCTTTGCAGGCTTTAATGCGATCTCCTCCTCAGATGTCGACATCAGCGGGGGATACTCACCTTTCACTTCTGAAGACCACATCTCCGAATACTTAGGCGACCCACAGAATATCGAGGGGATGAAGAGGCGGGTGACACAGTTATTCTAGAAGCAATCCCTAATACTACAGGAGGTTTGCGATATGGTGGACGAGGATAAAACCTAGGAGGAGGGGTAGTTTGCTGTACTAGAGGGTAAGAGGTGCCCAACTAATGGTGATGGGATGACTTCTCTAGGGGTGCACATTATGCGAGCGGAGGAACGGCTCAGGCACGCTAAGGAGCAGGTCGACCTGGCTCAGCGGGAACTATTGGCTGTTCGCGAGTACTTTTATCCTAACATGTCTCCCCGTTCCAGGGCACGAGCGTGGGACAGGTGGATGTGGATTCAGTTCCGAGCCATCCGCCCCTTCCTCGCTATCGGCCGGCATGCACGGGTCGAACATGTATCTTGAATCAACCTGCGCGATAGGGCCATGAACTTTATTCATCTTTACTCAGGAACATAAAACTTTTCTTATTTGTAACAATTTGAGACTTTTCGCCCGCTGACGGGCTTATGTTTATATATTATATTCATAGCCTGTCACTGCTTAACTTTCTCTAATCGAATACGGACAAGGTACTCTTGCTCGCCTTCCCCCTCCTTAGGCAGGCGCTAGGCTGTTGGGCTGGCTCGCCCCTCTACCAGATGCGAGCCAGCAGGACTCGCTAGACTCCTTGGCAGACACGAGTCACCGGGGCTCTCCCGCCACTTGGGAAGACGCGAGTCAGTGCGGATCGCCCCCCACTTGGGTGGACGCGAGTCAGCGCGGCTCGCCTGCCACTTGGGCAGACGCGAGTCAGCATGGCTCGTTGCCGCATAACTTTCGTATGGCCGTGGCAAGCTAGCAGGAACTAGTGTTGGGCTCGAAAGTCAAAGCGTCGGGTCATATTTTTACTATCCACACATTTCCCGTTAACGGGACGTTTTTTCGCCCTTTATTTTCCTATAAATAGGCCCTAGTGCTCCTTCTCACATACCATATTTAAAGCCTTCCTCCCCTTCTCTACTTCCTGCGACTCCCGGTCCACCCGCTCTTTACGAGAACTACAGCGTCCCGCTCAGCGATCTGATTGCGAGATGGGCGGTAGTGGCGGTCACGCTAATGGGCGAAGTAAGTGCGCCTGGACTTTTTTTGACCACTCCTTCTCCTTTGCCAGCACCATTGAGGCTGAATTTCTTGACTTGATCGGTGACTTCATTCCGCCTGGCTTTGAGGCGAGTGGCTTGGGGAGCAGGAGAAGATTAATGATCTTTCCATCGGGGAGCTCACCATCCCCATTGCCCATATCAATGCAGGCCTCCAGCCGCCCTTATGGCCAGAGGTATGGCTGATACTGAAGTATTTCAGGGTTTTCCCTTGCTAGATGACTCCCAATTTGGTTGTTGTCGCAGTCGGGTTTGCTTTCTACCTACGGGAGGAGCGGATCGAGTTCAGCCTTGTGGTCTTCTGCAAGCTGTTCTCCTTCCGGGCGAACAAGGATGACACTGACTATTTCTCCAGCACCCAAGCCAAGGTGTGCGAGAAGGTGAACAAGAGCCATAATTGGCTGAAGAAGTTTGTCTTCGTCAAAGGCAACTTCAGAAACATTCCTTTCTCGCCGGTACATCTCAACGAGGTGAGCAAACGCCCCCTATCCTAGGAGGCCATGAAGCCAATCTATGTAGGTTCTTCCAAGGGAAGAATTTTGAAGTCACGTTCCTTCACAGGAACATGGATATCCTCGATCCCATCCCGCCCGTGGGAGTTAAGCTACTTGCACATTACCCTATTCACTTATACCATTTTTTCTTCTTTACCCTAACTCTCTTTCCACAGGTGAGCGAGACATTCCCCTGCACCCTCCTTACGAGAGTGCGCGAGCCTCCTACAGAGAGCTCCCTCGTATCGAGGCAGTGGCTGCCACACATCGCGAGACCACAACCCTCACTACTTAGAAGCGGGCAACCTATAAATAGCCTCTGCCTTCGTCGCTTCCCAAAAAGCCGAAGACTGCGGGCAGTGCACCTCCCGTAACCCAGGAGAAAGGCAAGGCTCCGGCGGGCCAACCGACTAAAGAGCCTTCCACCCCGAGTGTTTCGACCAGCAACCCTCCTAGCGAGGCGGCCGGCACCTCCAGGTCGCGAGGATAAGAGCCCGCCGCTAAGCCTATGCCGAGAGGGCACCACAACTTTTGCTATGACAAGTGGCCACTGGACAAGCTCGACAAGCCCCTCCTCTAGTGGGATAAGGATGCGAACCGAGCCTCTACCTCCACCCTACTGCCGAGCTGGTTGGAGAAGGAAATTATCAGTGGGGAAGCTTACGCCTTCTCTTTTGCCCTCTATTCATGAGAGGATGCCATTATTTTTGATGAGGAGGCCACATGAGTCCTCATGCACGAAAGCGCGTGGGCACAGCTCCGCGGCCTTGAGCTGGCTCACATGGTGGGCAGGCGGTGCACGCAGTTGGAGCGGAACTCCACCTCCCTCAAAAAGATCGCCAATGACATGGAAGAGGCCCGACATCTTGCTCAGGAGGAAGCAGAGCATCAGACGAAGCGGGCAGATGCGACCGATACTTTTCTCGCCGGATACCTGGAGGGGGTGGTAAGTACCAGAATTTGCATGAGATGCCTCAAGATTGCTTCCAATATTTCTTATGCTCCTTTTATTTCTTCTCGCAGGTTGCGGGATGGCTAAGCGCCTTAGTTTCCAGATCGCCACCCTCTAGAAGGAGAACGAGGCATTGTAGGCATGAGTAAGAGAACTGGAAGCCGCAGCTCTGTCTCCGCCCTCCAGCTACAGCTTCCAGCTCGCCCACTATTCTGAGTACGAGCTAGAGGAGATGATGGAGAAGAATGTCGCCATGGATGCAAAGTTCAAGCTCCAAACTATGCAGCGGGATGCCCTCATCACGAGCAAAAGCGTGTGGCTTTTGGCGAGCGAGGTGGTACCGGAGCTATTCCTTTCGGTACCAAAGCCGTGCGTTGAGTCCTACCAACCCCTTTAGGATGGCTCACTGCCCGAGAGCTCACCTCGCTGAACCCCTGTGCCATATTTCTCTTCCCTTTTGTAACATGCTCTTTTATTCCTAAAATGTAGACGCGGGTTGAGTCCCTTCCTTGTAACTCTTTGTGGTTAAAAATATATGTTTTTTTTTCTTTTTATGAAATGATACTGCCTTTGTTTTTCTCGTTCCCTTTATTCTTCATACTCACGACCCAGCTCGACCCTCCCGCTTGCTGCCTCCGAGCCCGCATTTTGTTAGTGAGATCGCGCGTTCCTTAAGGACTCGGCTTACGGAATGCGTGATCTTAGACAGCCGACCCGCGAGTGGCGATCTGTCTTCCTTATCTAGAGACTCTCTTTATGTTGCTCGCAATATAATGGGGTCGGCCCGGCTTGACTCGCACCCAAGCCGCTCGGCTTCACACGAGCCAGGCCTCATGAGGTCGCGATGTAGCCTGAGTGCTCGCGACCTTGGTCGCTTTATGGGCACCGTGCTAGATATATGCTGGGCGGGCGACCGAGGTATGGAATCCAACTTTCCTGCGATCTGGGCCTTGCGGTGATACTATTAGGAATATCTACTTCTATTCTTTCTATCTGCTGGTAGGAGCCTGATAGTGCGAGATGAGTGTCAATCGATCCTTCTCTTTGGATGAACATTGGATGCCCCCACCGGCCTACTCAACTAGATGGGAGCTTGATGGCGGGTGTTGGGCTTCTACTAGGCATATCGAGGCTTCCTCCTAGAGGCCCATTTGCCCTGCCGGCTAGTGAGAGCCTGGCCAGCGAAACCATCTCGAGGACCATCGTTTCAAAACTCCATCGAGTGACATCCAACCCTGCCAGCTAGTGGGAGCCTGGCAGCGAGATCTGCTCGGGGTCTGGGAGATGCTCTCGAGTGATATCCAGCCCTGCCATCTAGTGAGAGCCTGGCACCAGGATCTGCTCGGGGTTTGGGAGATGCTCTTGAGTGACATCTAGCCCTGCCATCTAGTGGGAGCCTGGCAGTGGGATTTGCTCAGTGTCTGGGGCACTCTCGAGTGACATCCAACCCTGCTATCTAGTGGAAGCCTGGAAACGGGATCTGCTCGAGGTCCGGGAGATGTTCTCGAGTGACATCCTACCCTGCTAGGTAGTGGGAGCCTGCCAGTGAGATCTGCTCAGGGTATAGGAGATGATCTCGAGTAGCATCCAGTAATGCCAGCTAGTGGGAGCCTGGCAGCGGGATCTGATCGGGGTCTGTGATATTCTATCGAGTGACATCCAGCCCTGCCAGCTAGCGAGAGCCTAGCATCGGGATCTGCTCGTGGTCTGGGAGATGATCTTGAGTGATATCCAGCCCTGCCAGCTAGTGGGAGCCTGGCAGCAGGATCTGCTCAGGGTCTGGGAGACGCTCTCGAGTGACATCCAGCCTTGCCAGCTAGTGGGAGCCTTGTAGCGGGATCTTCTCGGGGTCTGGGAGATGCTCTCAAGTGACAACAAGCTCTTCCAGCTAGTGTGAGCCTGGAAATGGGATCTGCTTAGGGTCTGGGAAATGGTCTCGAGTGACATCTAGCCCTGCCAGCTAGTGAGAGTCTGACAGTAGGATCTGCTCGGGGTCTGGGAGATGCTCTCGAGTGATATCCATCTTTACTAGCTATTGGGATCCTGACAGCGGGATCTGCTCGAGGTCTGGGAGATGCTCTAGAGTGACATCCAGCCCTGCCAGCTAGTGGGAGCCCGACAGCAGGATCTGCTCGGAGTCTTTTTCATGAACACCACCGACCACACAAACTATTACAAAAGATCTAAAAATGATGTGACATCTTATATTCATAAAATACGGTGTTACATACTTTATTCATGGATAGAAATGCTACAAGTCATCATCGCTCCAGGTGCGACTGAGGGCCTCTCACTCCACATTCAAGAGGTGATACCCCCTGACCTTAATGCCTCCTGTACAATATATGGACCTTCCCAGTTGGGGTTGAGCTTCCCCACGGTAGCTGATCTTCCAGCCGCATACACCATTTTTAAGACCAAGTCCCCCTCCATAAACTGTTTGATTCGAACGTGCTTGTTAAAATACTTAGCCATTTTTCGTTTGACCTCCTCCTGTCGGATAGCTAACAGGTCATGTAGCTCCTCCACCAAGTCCAGGGAGAGACGCAACTCATTATCGTTCTCAGCTCACCACTCTTCTCTACCCCCCTTCTGCCTCAACTACCTGAGGTGTTTTGACCTCGAATTCTATAGGAAGTCCTGCTTCGCAGCCCTAGGAGGATTTGAAAGGGGTCTCCCCTGTGGCTGTGTTGGAGGTGGTACTCAAGGCCCAGAGGACTGAAGGAAGCTTTTTTACCCATATCCTATTCAAGTTTTCAATTTTCTTCATCAAGAGATTTATAATGATTTTGTTTGCTGCCTCCACCTGTTCGTTGCTTGTGGTGTGGTGGACCGAGGCAAACCTGAGATCGATCCCAAGCTGTCCACAAAAACTGATTAACTTCGTGCTGACAAACTGAGGCCCATTATCTGTGACAATGTCCTGGGGCAACCCGTGTATGTAAATGATCTCCACCCATATGAAGTTTTGGATTACCTGGGAGGTCACCTTGGCTAGCGCCTTTACTTCCAACCACTTAGAAAAAAAATCATTCATGACTAATAAGAACATCCTTTACTCGCTGGCTTGAGGGAAGGGTCCCACCAGTTCCATTTCCTAGATGGAGAAGTGCTAAGGTGTCATGATGCTCCTAAGATTCTGAGCTGGTAGAAGTTGGAGAGGTACGAACAACTGACACTTGTGGCACTTCTTCGTGAACTCAGCAGCATCATTGCCCAGGGTCGGCTAGAAATATCCTTGCCTAACTATCCTCCCCTCTAGGGTCCGGCTTCTAGAGTGACTCCCGCACTCCACAGAATGGACCACTTCCAAAATCCTGTGGACAACCCTCTCGGACACACAACGTGCCAACATCCCCGAGAGGGTCTTCCTATATAGCTGCCCGTCACGTATAAGGTAGTATGCCGACTTATGTTTGAATCGATTTTTGTCCATCCCCAATGAGTACTCCCATGTTGATAGGAAAGTTGCAAAAGGATCCATCCATGAGGGGTGTAGGTCTATCTCCATCAGCTCCCCCTCTTCGATGGACGGGCAGAACAAGTCAGAGATGGTGCTATCCAATTGGGGTCCGTGCTTGGCCAATTAATCCACCTACTCATTTTCTTTCCTTGGAACGTGCCAGATGGAGAAGGTCTGGAACATTCCAATTACTCCCTTCACCTTTCCCCAGTACAACTGGAGAGTTGGCTCCCTTGCCTCAAACTCCCCATTGATCTGGGAGGCCACCACCATGGAGTTTGTGAGGACCTCCACATCATGCACTCCCAGCTCTCTGGCCAGACACAATCCTGCTTTCACTGCCTCATACTCGGCTTGATTGTTGGTGATGGGAAAATATAGCACCATCGTTTGCTCGATCCTTGTTCCCTGAGGGCTCTCCAATAGTATTCCACCTCTATGGAATGCCTTCCTGAAGCACCATCCACCATCACCTTCTAAGGGATCGGACGAGTGAGTTCTGCCTCCGCCACCTCGACCACATAATCAACAAGAAAGTAGGTCATCGCCTTGGCCTTTATCGAGAGGCGGGGAGTGAAGGATGTGTCGAACTCACTCAACTCCACCGACCACTTTGTCAACCTCCCTGAGTGCTCCACCCCCTCGAAGATGTTGTAGAGGGGGTGGTCAGTCACCACTTGAATGGAGTGTGCCTAGAAGTAGGGTCAGAGACTCCAGGACGAGATGACTAGAGCAAAGGCCAGCATCTCTAAGATTGGATACAATAGCTCTACCTTCCTCAAGACTCGGCTCACGTAATAGATATGTAGTTACTTCATTCCTTCTTCTCGGACTAGAATGGAGCTCAAGGGCTCGTCCCTGACCCTAAGGTATATGGACAGATCTTCACCCTCCTTTGGTCCCTGGAGTAACGGGGCCTGGGTAAGGTGCCGCTTCAAGGTTTGGAATGCCTCCTCCCATTCCTTAGACCATTTGAATATCTGACCCCCCCTTAACGCTTTGAAGAAGGGGGAGCACATCTCTCCTGCCCGAGAGAGGAACCAGCTCAGCCCGGCCAACTTTCCTGTCAGCATCAGGACCTTCTTAGCGTTCTGAGGCATCCCAAACTCCATGATCACCCTCACCTTATCAGGGTTGGGCTCTACACCTGCAGAAGTAAGACGGTGGCCAAGGAACTTACCCCTTCTTTCCCCGAAGACACACTTCAAGGGTTTTAGCCTCATCTTGTATTTCTGTAGGGTATCGAAGGTCTCCTCCAGGTACCGGAGATGAGAGTCCACCTCCTAGCTTTTGACCATAAGATCGTCTACGTACACCTCCAGGTTCCTCCCCTTTTCTCTCGGAAGACCTGGTCCATCATCTTTTGATATGTTTCCCCCGTAATCTTTAACCCAAAGGGCATAATCTTGTAGCAGTAGCACCCTTCCCTAGTAATAAAGGAGACATCTTTTATGTCAAGCAGGTGCATCCTGATTTGATGATAACCTGAAAAAGCATCTAAGAAACTCTTCATAGAAAAACCAACTGCTGAATCAACCAACGCGTCAATCCAAGGCAAGGGATAATAATCCTTAGGAAATGATTTATTTAATAAAGAAAAATCAACACATCCACCACCAACCGTCTCCTTTTTTAACCATTACAACATTGGAGACTCAGCTGGGGTATTGGATTTCATATACGAAGCCGGTCTTGAGGAGCTTGGCCACCTCTGCCCTGACGGGCTCTGCCAACTTGTCCGCTATGGACCTCTTCTTCTGCTGGATGGGGAGGGCTTCTGGATCCAGGTTGATGCAGTGATAGGCAACGTCCACATCGATCCCCGACATTTCTACTATGCTCCATGGGAAGATGACCACATTCTTCTGGATGCATTTTAGCATCCTTCCCAGGTCCTTCAGTTTTAGCCTCCCACTGATCTGCACCTTCTCCACCCTGCCTCCCTAGGTGAGATCCTCCATCTCCACCACCTCCTAGACTATCTCAAGCTGGGAATTGTCTTCCAACTCTTTAATGGTTCCCTCACTTGGGACTGGGACCTCCTCCTCGGCTTCCTCCACGACCATCACCTCGATCGGCTCCCCTAGAACTCCTTTCAACACCTCCATATGGGTGTGTATCTATTTTTCCACTTCCATCTCCTCCACCTACCCTTCAGCCTCTTTCCTGGACAGCTCTTTCATCTTCCTCTACATCTACTCAGCTCCTCCCTTCAAAGAGATGGAGTTCACCACGGTGACATAGCACTCCCTTGCCACCTTGGGGTCTCTCAGGACCCTGACCTGGATGCCCTCGGCGTTGAACTTCAAGCACTGATGGAAAGATGAGGGCACAAAGAGGAAGGCACTAATTAGGGGCCATCCGAAGATAACGCTGTAAATGCTGGGCAAATCCACGATGACGAACCTGCAGTTTCTGGACTGCCCCCCAAGGTAACATGGAGTCCTACTCCTTCCACCTCCTTCCTCTCTCTTGAGAATCCAAAGAGAGTTCCTTCCGAGGCCAGCACCTTTCGGTCCTCCACCTTCATCGCATCAAACTCCTTCTTGAAGATGATGTTGACCGAGCTCCCGTTATCGATGAGGATCTGGGAGACAGCAAAATTCTCATGATCTTCACCTTCGGGGGTGGGGCTAGAAATATGGAGGCAATGCTCCGGCGATACATAGTATGGAGACTCACCTTTCGGGCAGCCTCAACTCCCCCCCTGGATCACTCTGATCCCTCGTTGGTTGCCTATATCGACCCATCCTCGTACTAGTCCTCCTCTCCCCTTGACAGGACCTCCTCAATCCGCATATCCTGGCGGTCTTGCTGCCACTCTTTCTCCCTGGTTCCTCTCAACACTAGGAACTCCGGGCATGTGGCCGTAGCATGGCCCTCCTCCTGATGGAAGTCGTAATAGGGCAACTCCACCCTGACTCCCTGTCTCCTCCTCTGTTGGGCTCTCCTCCTTCTTCCCAAGGATATCTCCATAGCCTGATGGTTATTGGGGAGAGGAGGCCTTTGGCCCTGCCTCCATCCTATGGGGTTGATTTGACCCTGGCCCCCCTTGCGGTTGTCTCCACCATAGAAACCTCTTTGTTGTCTTTGGTCCTGCCACTCCTGGTGCCTCCAGCCGAGCCAATAGTTCGGCTCCTAGCACCCCCACCTCGGCTGGTGCTGTTGCTGCTGTTCCTTTTGCCTGGGTTCATCTCTCCTCACCTCCTGACCTCTGTCACCTCCTAGCACATTTTCCTCCTTCGTGGCCCACTTGGCCAACTTTCTGGCAAACTCTGGGTTCGACGACTCCCCATTGACCTCCCTCACCGCCCTCTACATCAGCTCCTCAAAAGAGAGGGTATGCACCCTCTTCAACTCCTTCCAAAAGAAACCCTGTTGCAGTCTCGGGGTAAAGGACACCATGAGGGTGTGCTCGGGCATCTCCTACACCAGGAGGACCTCCTCTTGGAACTGATCCACATAGCTCCCTGATGAAGATTTTCTATAGTTTTAAAATATTATTCAAACTATAATCTCAAATAGGCAAGTGTACCTATCGAAATATAGTATAGGAAATATCGTATTAGACTCGGGGCCTGTTGAGTACTTCTACTCATGCAAATTAATATTATTTTATCGAAGTACAAGAATGAGGTTAAATTAACTATAGGAGAAAGATAAACTAAAAAACTAGCACTTGATCTAGACTCCCTTTCAATTCGAATAAACTTCAATAAAATGTAAACTCTAATTTACCTACTTCGACTGTGGAGGTTCCTTAAGTACGAAAGCGTCTCTCTCGAGCTCATGCTTTTGACTAACCTTAGGTTGATCGATTAAGACCTCTCGGCCAGTCGAAACCCCTAAGCTTGCTTTACGCGGTAAACCCCACTATTGGATTTGACTCCAATCCGGAAGATCCATGTCATCCTCTCTCGAGGAGTGCATGCGGCTCCTTCTATCTTTGAGCGATCTACTCATATCCGCAACCTCTCGATCATTTAAGATACGGATCTAGGATCGAAAACGTATTCGCGAAATATGAATTCGATACAAAATAATTCAAAGATAAATCGATAGCGATAAATAAAGAGTTTGATAAAAAGAGTTTATTCACTTTCAAAGTTTATCATGATCAAGTGCTTAGGAAAATTAGCTACTTGGCATGATATAAAAGATACAAGGAAAGAAGAAAAGGAAGAACATGGTTGCAAAGAGAAAGTACTTGAATTGAAATTACAAAAGTAAAACTAAATTATGAAATAGAAATTACAAGAAAGAAATGCTGAGAAACAGAAAACTAAGCTACAAAATACTCCTAAAATTGGCTCCTAATCTTCCTCCTGATCTTCTGAACACATCTGCTATTTATAGATTTTTCTGCTTGGGAGTCACGCCCTAGGTCATGCCCGTGATCTGGGGCGTGTCAGGCTCAGAAACTGCAGTCTTGAAAGCCGGGGAACGTTGGAGAAAAACCGCCAAAAATCACCGTTTTGTGGGTCATGCCCCTAGGACACGCCCGTGACCTAGGGCGTGTCTAGTCCGTTACAGGAAACGGCGGGAATGGGAACGGCGGGAAGTAATTCTGTTGTTTCTGAAGTGGTCATGCCCTAGGTCACGCTCGTGACCTAGGGCGTGTCTGACTGGGCCAGCAAAACAGTTGGAAACGGCGCAATCTGGGATTAATTTTGTAGTTTCGGGTAGGTCACGCCCTAGGTCACGCCCGTGATAGGGGGCGTGTCCTTAGAAAAAGTCCCAAAATTGTTCAGGGAAGCTTTTTGGAGAAATCAGTTTTTTTTGGCCTAGACACGCCCGTGACTCAAATGTCACGCCCGTGTCACGGGCGTGTACTTGTGAAATTCTCCAGAATTGTAGAGGACGTCGTCCTCTTTCCGTTGACTGGTTGCACGTCCCGTAACTCTTCCTGGTTTGAAAGTTATGATCATTTGAAGTTCAGCTATGCGTGACCAAAAATGATCATTTTCTCCGTTTCAACTCCTGATAAGTCCAGCAAGCTCCAAATTGCTATTCGCAGCTCATATTGACCTGAAATATGAAAATAAAGCAATTAGAACCATAATTACTAAAATATAATTATAATTTTATTATTAATTAAATAAAAACTATATGAAAATAACTATAATTAGTGACTTATCACTCCCCAAGGTCTTGTTCACCCCTTGTTTGATGAGAACAGGGACTCAGACTCTTTCTTCCTCTTCTTGGAAGTGGTGAACCTCAGCATGAACCCTCCACGTAGTTCCTCGAAATAGTAGATAGAGATGGCCAACAACTAGTGGAACCAATCTCTCGCCTTCTCTTTGAGGGTGATGGCAAAGAGCCTACACTTGAATGCATCTGACATCTGTCGAATCGAGACCACATCCTCAACACTAGATGTGCTGGACTGGGTCATCCTTGCAGGTGTAGTAGGACATATCCAGCTCTCGAAAACCCTATGCAATTGGGGCGAATAAAACCAACTCACTGAAGTGGCTGCCTCCCTCTGTGGAGCAAGCTAGGCAATCTTGCTGATCCACCTCACCGATCCGTCCCGCGCTCGCCGAACTAGGGAACAACACTCTCCCGGGGAGATCTCGCCCACTCCCCTCCTCCGATACCTCCTTACCGGCTCACCTAGCTGGGGCATCCTCGCCTAGGGCAGGGTAAGCGGTGACTGGGATGACCGGTGTTGAGAACTCGGTGCGTGTGCCAAGTGCAAACATGATGAGGATAAGCACCTCGTTCCTGAACTCCTCAAACATCCCGATGGTGGTGAGAGGGGGAGGGGTTGGCGAGTCGGCCCTATCTGAACCTTGTCCTTCTCCTCCAGTCATCGAGTTCGCATAAGATTTTCGGTGCTGACCATGCTCCACGCTCACTACACCAAAATGATGAAACCAAAAATCGGCTTCTGTGGAGTTCAACCATTGGGGAAGGGGAGATCATACACTTACTTCTCGCTCACAAGATAAATGGCCAAAGACTTAGCATAAGGAACAGACCCAAGGATCCAGCACGGAGGTCCAACCCGAAAGATCTTAGAACGCTTCCCCTCCTTAGCCAAGTGCTGAGCTAAGGATACCTCAGAAAGTGCAAGAAGATTAGGGCACCAGAAAGCATGCCTTCTGAGGTACCCCCTTGAGTCTATTTATAGTTTTTCGAAGTTGGTCTGCTAATAGCGCACCTCCGCTATTTGGAACGGCTATATACATCCAAAAGTGGTTTGCCAATAGCATAACTCCGCTATTCTAAACGACTATATGCAGACTAAATTAGGTTAACCATGTGATACCTGTATCCCACTCTAAGGGGAAATTGGGACCAGCTCGCCACTAGCCTGGGCGGGCGCAGCCTGGCGAACGCAACTGGTCGCTATCGTTAAGGGAGCATGAGTTGGCTCGCGTGACTCGCCCTCCCTTCCTGGCGGAAGCTGGCTCGTGATCTTGGTTTGCCTACCTATCTAGCAGACGTGGGCTGGCTACCCAAGCACATTCTCTTGCCTAGCGAGCACGGGCTGGCTGCCCTAGCTTGCTCGCTTGCCTAGTGGGCACGGGCTGGCTGTCCTAGCTCGTTCGCTTGCCTAGTTGTCTTCCTCGGCGAACACTGGGTTATACATTGAGGAATTTTTCGTTTAGTTCACCATTAGTGAATGTGCGGCCATATTTTCTAAGACCGTTGACAATCTTGAAGAATTTCTCGAAGCTGTCAGCAATAGTACCATTGGCACCTTGCTTGAACACTTCGTATTCTTGATTCAGCAAAGTTCTACGATCATCTCTAACTTCTTCGATTCCATCCATGAGCAGAACTAGACAGTCCCACATCTCCTTGGCAGATTTGTAGTGGAATAAATTTTGAAGCATTGAATCATCCATTACACTAGCTATAATTTTTTTTGCCTTTTTGTCGAAGGAAACTAGGGCAATTTCATCCTTGGTCAAGTCCATCAAAATCTTTTGAATCGTGACTGCAAGTTTTAGAGTAGAAGCTTGCGTAGGAATGTGAGGCCCTTCTTCCACAATCTGGAATATCCTGGGATCTGCTGCTTCCATGAAGAATCTGACTCTTTCTTTCCACATGGGAAAGTTCTCTTTTGTTCAAATAGGTAACTTCATAGAAGACATATCCTTGCTTTTGTATATAGTAACGAGGCGGAATCTCTTCAAGGCGGAATCACAGAATAAAAACAACTGAAAAATTAAGCACACAGAACACAGAGATTTATAGTGGTTCCCCGAGTTGGGTACGACCACTATCCCGCCTCACCTATCTACCACGAATTGCTAGATTCGGCTACTTCACCTTTATCTCAGATTACAATGAATCTTATACCTCAGAGCCTCAACTCCTATAACTCGGAGACAACACTCCTACCACTCGGGGAACAACCTCTACTATAACTCGATCCAAAAAAGGATCTACAACTCGATCCAAATACGGATCTAAAAATCGATCCAAACACGGACCTACAACTCGGAGGGAAAACCTCCTACAAATGTAAAGAAAGATTTACACAATAAAGATTCTTAAATAATCTAATTTATAACTAAGTCTTCTATTTGTAGTTCTTCAAAAATTTTGATCTTGAAAGACTTGGAGAACTTGGAAAATCTGAATTACTTGAAGACTTTTATCTTGAATCATGGATCGACTAGA
Organism: Platanthera zijinensis; assembly: GCA_039513925.1. Classification (NCBI taxonomy): domain Eukaryota; kingdom Viridiplantae; phylum Streptophyta; class Magnoliopsida; order Asparagales; family Orchidaceae; genus Platanthera; species Platanthera zijinensis. The sequence goes on from CM077082.1 coordinate 69,372,832, forward strand.
TTTGAGAGAATCAAAAGCTTTAGAGAACAACTATCCAGTTGATTAGGTTGAAGATGATTGAATCGGGAAGCACTTTCGTCGGTCGATCGGGAATTGTGAAAGACGTACAGGAGCCGACGGGAACTTTTTGATTGAAAGATTTCTTGGTTTGAGCACGATTAGGGTTGACGAAAAATCCACACTAAATATATATAGGAATCCTCCTTTGCAATGGCTAGAAAATTTATTTCATACCAGCAAGGTCGCGGGTTACTGTACATGGCGATCAAGAAGAATGAACCGGAAATTTGAAATCAGGAAGAAAATAATCCAAAGTATAATTCGTCGAGTATTGTCGAGTATAGTCAAGTATACTCGTCCAACTGCATATGCATCTCGATGAAAAACACTTGGAGAAATTCAGCCCGATCGAACTTATCACTCGACGCTCTATATAAGATATACTCGACGAATTCAACGAGTGTTTACTGTCCTACTCGATGAATTCGACGAGTATCGACTGATATACTCGATGAATTCGTCGAGTATCGGATGATACACTCGACGCATTCGACACATGAGCAAACCGATATTCGACAAATATGACTTAGAAAATTCAAGAGAAGTAAATTTGGAGACTAAAGGTATACCCAATGACTCTCGACGAATTTGGCGTGCATCAACATGTATATTCAATGAATTCGACGGGTATTAGAAGATACACTCAACGAATTTGACAAGTATACTTGTTGATACTGGACGAGTTTTACTGAACTGATTTTCCAAGTCTCAGAGATTTTACCCTAAGTAAAATACGATGAATTCAAAACGTGTCAAAAGGTATACACGATGAATTCAACGAGTATCTATGAGTATACTCGACGAATTCGACCAATATCCCTTATGATACACGACGAATTTTACTTAGGTAAAATTTTATTCTTCTGATTCCAAGTCCTTGTCCTTCCTTGATTCTTCTAATGCACTTGAGATAAAATTACACCCCAATAGAGAGATTACATGTAAGTCAACACATTGGCATATACAATAAAAGATTACATTGTATAGTTCCGTGTTTCATGACTCTCTGTAACCTGACATTGGGTTGTACTTAGCAATACAGTCCTGCAAGCACATAACAAAAATATAGCATCAAATACAATCTCAATTCATCTTAGCTTAAGGGGAATCTTCTTCAAATCAGGTTTATTGTGGATACAATACCCAACACATGTCACCACATCGCTTTGTTTTTTTGCCTCCTATTGGCCAAGGTTGTATACTCGGAGCTGAGCTGGAGTATAATGGGATGCAATTATTTCCTTTGCCTTCCCCTTCTCTACATAATTCACACCCGACTTTTTCTCAACCTTTGGAGGGCCACTCCAACAATCTCGAGAAAAGTGTCCAGCCTTGCCACAAGTATATCAAGTGGACAGACCTCGACCAATAGTCGCTATAGAAGCATCAGAAGAAACTGGTCCTGCAGACCTTGACTTCTTTTTCCACCTACTGTGGTACTAGGATTTTGTATTGTGTAGTACTATAAAATCTAGCTTTTCACAGCCAATTCATTCTTACATTGTACGTGCTTTATATCCTATTCCAATGATCGAGCAGTATTAACTGATATCAAAAGCCCTATATCATCGAACCTGAGAGAAGCAACCCCAGATCGTCATGCAGAACTTCATAGAACCTATTTGTCTTGCGTCCTTGTTAATAAATGAAGAGCCCGCATACCACCCCAATCTTGTAAACTCATGCAAGTAGTCATCAACAGAACTCTCACCCTAAGTTAACCTCTGGAACTGATTCTCTATTGCAATGCTCAGTGCAGGTGGGAGATACCTCACGAAAAAAATCCTCGAGAACTCCTCCATTGAGATCTTCGTTAATGGCTGACAAGCAAACTTGTTCAACTCTAGTTCATCTGACCATAACATCACCTGTCCATCTAATAAGAAAGTAGCCATAGTGACTTTTTTCCACTCCTCCATATCCATTGTCATCATGGTTCTTTTAATGCAAGAGTGTTGAAAGTATTTGATTACAAGGGTAGCTAATCACCTAGAGGGGGGGGGGAGTGAACAGGTTATTGCAGTATTTTCTTGAGTCTTTAAAATCTTCTATGACTTATGTCATACTGTGTATACTTATTTCAGCTTTCAAGAAAATAATATTTAGCACAGCAAAACACAATACACAACACACCAGATTTTATAGTGGTTCCCCAGTTTATGGGTACATCTACTATCCCTCTCCGCCTTTCTAACAGTATGTTAGACAAGGCTCTTCTCCAAAACTATGGCTCCTCAGAGATTATAGCACTATCCCACTGGATCAGTCAGTCTCCACTAAGACTTATAACACTAGCTCAAATCCCTCCACACAGTAATCACCTGACAACCACATACAAGCATAAATGCACTTTACACAGGCTGGGAGAATCAGCCTCACATAGATTCACACAGGAATCCAATCACACGATATTTATAATTAAGGCTTTATAATTAGATCTCACAGAACTCATACAGAGCCTAATCAATCTAGGCCTCACCACAGATCTTTCACAGATCCACTGTTTTTGAAAATGTTTGTTGATTTTACTCAAGAGAAATTATTCTCTGAGTCAATTTCTTCCTGGGCTAAGAAATTCTCAGACCTATATGCTTCCTAACAATAAGGATGACAATCTTTGACTATCTGCTGCTTGTGCTGGAAGTTCCTCAGGACCTTGATCCTGTTCTTGCTGATGAAGGGAGAATATTCAGAATAAATATCTTCAATAAGCTAACCTTTATTGGCAGGAAAATTAATTATACTGCCTCTCCTTCTGTCCAGAGAAAAATCTATGCAGATATCTTCTTCTTCTTCAACGATCCAGAGATAGATCTTTAGATTTGGCTCAGCTTGGATCGTGAATCAACTTCAGCTACGATTTGCCTAGATTGATTCGTCTTCCTCAGAGAAATTCTCTATTCTTGCTGCAGCAGATGTTGATTGCACCAACGAACTCAGAAACCCTTCAGATTTTTCAATTGAAGTTCTTGGTTCTGTAACAATGGCAGATGAAGACGGCGAACTCCCGATTCTCATTTTTTGAATGTTAATCAAAATCCTTGTTGATCTTAATCTAAGCTGTTATTTATAACCCCGTCGATTTATGGGATGTTTGACACGTGTCCCAGTTTTAATGGTGGTTAAAACCTTAGCTTAATCAAATTGAGATCCATTGTAGACTGACGACGACGTTAATGTTGATTTGCAACATTTAAATAACAAATAAAAAATCATTGACTAGTTGACTTTACTGACGTCATCATCATTATAGACTTAGCCAAAATCAAGCAATAATTCATAAATCCTCAGTTCGACGCATTCAAAACTCAGTTCGATGAACCCAAAGCTCAGCTCGACAAAATCAAGCAATACTTCAGAAAACTTCAGTTCGACGAACTCAAAACTTAGTTCAACGAATCCAGGGCTCACCTCGATGAAATCAAGCATCATCTCAGAAAACTTCAGTTCGACGAACTCAAAACTTAGTTTGACGAATCCAGAACTCAGCTCGATGAAATCAAGCATCATTCCAGAAATCCTCAGGTCGACGAACAAGTGAAAGCTGAGTTTGACAAAATCTGAACTTAGCTCGATGAAATCAAAGCTCAGCTCAACGAAAACTGGATAAGCAATACTTCGATGATTCTGGACTTAGAATTTTCTTCAACTCTGCTAGGCGTTGAGTGACGTTGAGTGAATAGGCCATTCTAAATGAATCTGGACTTAGAAATATTTCTGTTATGCAAGACGTTGAGAGCGTTGAGTGTATATCCCTCACTCAACGCTTTTTGCCTTAGCCATATTCTTCAGCTTTCTGTCTGATGGCATTGAGAGCGTTGAGTGTATATGCCTCACTCAACGCTTTTTTCCTTAGCCATATTCTTCAGCTTTCTATTTGATGGCGTTGAGAATGTTGAGTGTATAAGATTCACTCAACGCTTTTATACTTAGTCTGATTTTCTGCAATCTTGCCTTATTGCTGAGTTTGGCATTGACAGACAAAGCATGGCATTGAGTGATGAAGATTCACTCAACGCTTCTTGACTTAGTCAATTTTATGGATTCCACTACTTAGGCTTTGATATGATATCCTTGTCTCAACGATTCTCGCCATATGGCGTTGAGAGCATTGAGTGAGCTTGCCTCACTCAACGCTTCTGGACTTAGGTATTTTTCTAACTTTCCAGCCTATCATCTTGAGTCCACCTGTCATTGTCTCTTGAACTATATGTCCAATCATTGTGACAAAGACCAACATGTTTGCATGAACTTAAATATACATTAAATACAACTATGTCTATACCATTGCCCTGTTTGACTCCTTACAAATCTAGGAAATTGGGATCAATGGACCCAACAATCTCCCCCTATTTGAAGAAGTCAAAACACCACTTGAGAATTCTTTATCAATGATATACACTAACATAAGCAACACAAATATTATTAAAGCAACAAGAGTTTCCACTTATCAATAAGTTTACCACATTTTCCCTTTTGATCCCCCTGCTTTGTTGTATTTTCCCTTGTGCTCCCCTACATTGCTGCATCCTGCTGCTACAAACTGCTTCTTTATTACTGCTACTCTCCCTTTCTACTTTGCTATTATATTACTTCTCCCTCCTTCTGACTTCTTTGAAATAACACTTGAAAGTCTGTGAAATAGCTTAGGAGCAATATACTATCTACTTCCCCTATTTGAGAGCAGAGAAGCACCTAGAGCAGAACTTGCTCCCCCTCAATAAGAAAAACTGAAGCTATACCAAATTCAACATAACCAATTCAAATTTTAAGGTGTTGAACTTTGCTTCATCTAGGGGCTTGGTGAAAATATCAACCACTTGCTTGTCTGTTGGGACAAACTCAAGACAAATATCCTCACATTCCACATGCTCTCTTATAAAATGATATCTAATCTCTATGTGCTTTGTCCTACTAAGTGATACATGATTTCTAGCTATAAATATTGCACTTATAGAGTCACAAACAAAAGAGCTTTTACTTATCTGGAGGTTAAAATCCTAGATTTGATGCTTAATCTACAGCAACTGTGTGCAGCAGCTTCCTACAGCTATGTATTCTGATTATGCTATAGAAATTGATATACTAGTCTTCTTCTTGCTGCTCTAGGACACTAACCTTCTACCCAGAAACTGACAGGAACCTGATGTACTTTTCCTGTCCTCTCTACAGCCTGCAAAGTCTGCATCTAAATAGCCAATTAGCTCAAAATCCCTATTCCTAGGGTACCATAGGCCAATATCTGGCGTGCCCTTTAGATATCTCAAAATTCTCTTAGCAGTAGAGAAATGAGTCTCTTTAGGGCATGCCTGATATCTAGCATAGACACATGTAGTATATATGATGTCTAGCCTACTAGTAGTGAAGTATAAAAGAGAACCAATTATCCCTCTATACAAAGTTTGATTAACAGGTTTTATTGCCTCATCTTTTTCTAAAGACATATTTGATCCCATGGGAGTTTTCATGGAGTAAGCATTCTCCATCCCAAATTTCTTAAGTAACTCCCTGGTAAACTTAGACTATGATATGGATAATCCACTATCAGTCTGTCTTACTTGGAGATCCAAGAAGAATTTAAGTTCACCCATGCTACTCATCTCAAACTTCCCTTGCATAAGTTTGGCAAACTTCCTGCAAAGGTTATTATCAGTAGACCCAAAGATAATGTCATCAACATATATCTGTACTAGGATGATCTTGCACTTAGATTCCCTAAGGAATAGAGTCTTGTCTATCTTCCCCCTTGAGAATTTATTTTCAATGAGGAATCTAGACAATGTTTCATACCAAGCTCTAGGGGCTTCCTTTAACCCATATAGAGCTTTTCTTAGTTTATAAACAAAATCAGGATGGTAAAGAACAATAAAACCTAGAGGTTGTTCCACATAGACTTCTTCTTTCAAGTCTCCATTCAGAAATGCTGATTTCACATCTATCTGATAGACTCCGAACCCTTGGAATACAGCATATGAAAGGAATAATTCGATAGTTTCTAGTCTTGCTATAGTAGCAAAGGTTTGATCAAAGTCAACACCTTCCTCTTGTCTATACCCCTAATCCACAAGTCTAGCTTTATTCTTAACTATAATGTTATTTTCATCAAGCTTTTTCCTATAGATCCACTTAGTTCCAATGACATTATGTCCTTGAGGTCTAGAAACTAGCTTCCAGACCTTACATCTTTTAAACTTGTTCCATTCCTCTTGAATAGCTCCAATCCAAAACTGGTCTTGGTTAGCCTCTTCAAATTTATTAGGTTCTACCTGTAATAGGAAGCAAGAGTACATTGCTGTGTTAAGACATCTGCTCCTTATCATTATTCCTTGTCTTACATCACCAATAATCTGATGTTCTGGGTGATCCCTCAGATGTCTTACTGTTGGAGGCAGTACTACTTCAACATCATGTTCTTCATGATGTTGATTCATCTACTTCTTGTGTTTCTTGTGATTCCTCTGAAATGAACACACCCTCTTCTTGGTCTTGCACAGTTGGAGCATCTTCTTCATTTCTCTTAAGAGTGAGCTTTTTCAACCCTAGTTCAGTACCTGTAGATCTAGAAGAAGAGCTTGACAGCTCATTGTTAATCATATTTACATCATCAAACACTACATTAACTGACTCCTCTACAACTTGACTTGTCAAGTTATAGATCATATAAGCCTTACTATGATTGTTGTACCCAACAAATATCCCCTCATAGGCTTTGGCAGCAAACTTACTTTTATAGGATTTCCCATTATTGAGTACAAAGCACTTGCTCCCAAAAATTTTGAGATATGCCAGGTTTTGTTTCCTACCCTTCATAATCTCATAGGGAGTCTTATTGTGTCTCTTGGTGATAGAAGCCCTGTTAAGGACATGACAAGCTATATTTACAGCCTCAGGCCAGAAATATCTAGGGAGAGAAGTGTCATTTAGTAGTGTTCTACCAGCCTCTATGAGAGTTCTACTCTTCCACTCAGCTATCTCTTTTTGCTGGGGTATTCTTGCAGAGGAAAACTCTTGCTGAATCCTATGATGTTCACAGATTCTTGTCATGCATTTAGACTGAAACTCAGTCCCATGGTCACTTCTAATTTTTACCACAGTACTGTTCAGCTCATTCTGTATTTCAAGACAAATGTCTTGAAAATATCTGAGGTTTCAGACTTTTCTTCAAAAAGAATATCCAAAAAAATCTGGAAAAGTCATCAACCACCACAAAGGTGTAGACCTTCTTACCTAGACTATGAATTGGCATTGGACCAAACAAGTCCATATGCAAGAGGTATAAACACCTCACAGAATCTTTTGTCTCAATGCTTTTGAAAGAAGATTTTGTTTGCTTACCCTTTAGGCCTGCAGAGCAAATACCTTCCTTAGAGCATTTCATGTAAGGACTATTCCTAACTAGCACTTGACTATAGAGCTTTCTTATAGTCTTATAATTCAAAAGAGCTAGCCTCTTGTGTCATTTGACACAATATGAGGCTTTCTCATTTTCAACTAGACAAATGGGAGAGTCAGATGATAAACAAAGAAAATTAAGACAATAGACATTCGCACTCCTAGTGGCAGTCAAAGTGACCTCTTGGTCACTTGATCTTCTTATATGTCACTTATCTTTGTGGAGATAAATGATATAGCCAAGATCACCTAGTTGGCTTATGCTTATAAGGTTATGTTGCAACCCTTCCACATATGCCACTTTTGTGAAAGTGATTAAGCCATTATTGATCTTACCATAACCTTTGGTGATCCCTGTATCAAATCCACCAAATATCATCTTAGGTCCATCCTTTATTGAAATGAAATCCTTCAGGATGCACTTTATTCCAGTCTTGTTCCTGAAATAACCACTGTCCAAGTACTATATAGGGGTATGGCTACTTGTACTCACTTGCAAGAAATAAATCACTTATCCTTAGGACCAAAATTCTCATTGGGTCGTAGGTGCATGTTAGGCTTAAGATGAACATGCCTGCGTGCAGCTCTTCTAACAGGTAAGTGTACATTAGCTCTCTGTACGCTATTGTTGTGCCAACAATCAATGACATAGTGACCCACTTTGCCACAACACCAGCTCTCAAAGATGTTGTACCTCCTTTTAAGGGCTGGTTTAGCAGCATTGCTGTCAGTAGCTCTTTGTCTAGCAGGTACAACAACATACTTTTTCTTGAGTGCTGGGGCTGGTACACCAATCCTAAATTGTCCAGGATGGACCATTTGATCCTCCTCATGGGCTGCCTTATAGCCACTATCACCCTTTCCATTCTTACTACCATAGTGGTGAACAGCTTTGTTCTTCCTTTTGGAATTACCAGCTCTAGTGTTCCCTTTGAATCCTATCCCTTTCACATTCTTTTGGGAGGAGAAGGAATCTATCAAAAGCAACACAGTACATGACTTTGAAAACTTAGCCACTAGCTTCTTCTCCTCTTGGAGCTTACTTTCTAGATTCATGATAAACTCATTCTTAAACGTTATGGTGTCCATCTGAATAACATTAATGTTCTTAAGTTGGCTAACTTCCCTAATTTTCTATTCCAGCAAAGTTGTTATTTCAAGATGTTAGGAAGCAGTAAGCTTTAGAGATGCAATCTCCTTAGCCTACTATTTGGTCAGCAGCTTACTCCTTCTGAATGCTTCCAAATGTTCACCATATCTTTCAATTATTTGATTTTTGTCTTCCTCAGATTCATGGCTATCTTCATCTCTTAATGAAGAAGCACTTGAATCTGAACCAGTCACATATTTGTACTTGGATGAAGAGTTGGATGAAGAGCGTACCTTAGATGATCCAGGCTGATCCAAATAGGATTCCTCATGTGATCTTGCAATCAGCCCAATATAGGCTTCATCATCCTCTTCTGATTTTGATGAGGAAGACTCAGTCCAGCTTTTCTCCCTCTTAGCAATGAAGGATTTCTCATTCTTGATTCTCTTGTGGTGATGATTCTTTTCACCAGCTTCTTTCTTCTCAGGACAATCAGCCATAACATGACCTGGCTTGCTACAATAGAAGCAAACAATCTTTTTAGAAAAATGTTTACCAGTTTTGGATCATACCTGCCCTCTTTGGAGGGTTTTTTCTTATTTCTGTAGTAGTCCTCTTTGTGCTGGAAGGAAGAGGTAGGTTTGCTTCTCCACTCCTTATTTTTCATTAGCCTCATAAACTGCTTTGAGAAAGCAGCAAACTCCTCATTAGACATATTACAGCCTGATTCCTCTTGATCTGAAACTTCTAACTCAGCTAGCCTTCTTAGGGGAGAAGGATTCTTCTCCTTGCTCCTCTTGGAGCTATCTGCCTTGAAAGCCACAGAAGTTTCTTTGGCATGACCTCTGCTATTCTTCTCTTCCTCTTTCCTTGCTGTCAATTGCATCTCATATGAAAATAGCTTACCAAACATTATGGATGGAGTATCTGCTAGCTTTGCCACTTCTCTAATGACACATATCGTAGTGTCCCAGTCTCTATTAAGAGACCTAAGAAACTTATCATTTAGCTCATAATTATTAAAGGACCTGCCATTGGTCTTTAACTCATTGACTATCCTGAAGGACCTTTCATAACAGCTATTTATGGTCTACTCCCTGATCTGTCTGAAAGCTTCATACTCTTGATTAAGCATTGACTTTCTATCATCTCTCACTTTCTCAATTCCTTCCATATACACTATCAAGGTGTCCCACATTTCCTTTGAGGTCTTGCAGCGCACCAGGTTTTGAAAGGTGGAATCATCTATTGCACTAACTATGATGTTTTGTGCCCTCTTATCCATTGTTGCTAAGATGAATTCATCCTTATTCATTTTAGTGTACTTATTTAGAGTCTGACGATTTGCATCAAGGACAGATATCTTCATTGGGATGAAGGGTCCTTCTTGAACTGTGATATAGATCCTAGGATCAAATGCTTCCATGAACAATTTGACCCTTTCTTTCCATATACCAAAATTTTCCTTCCTGTAGAGAGGAAGTTTCATGGATCCAAGCTCTTTATGATCCTCTCCTGAACCCATCTTAACCTTCTGGCATCTACCATGGAGATCTCCTCAGACTATTAAGTCTTTTCTTGAGTAACCTCCCTCTGATACCACTTGAAAGTCTTTGATTACAAGGGTAGCAAATCACCTAGAGGGGGGGAGGTGAATAGGTTATTGCAGTCTCTTCTTGAGTCTTTAAAATCTTCTATAACTTATGTCCTACTGTGTATACTTATTTCAGCTTTCAAGAAAATAATATTCAGCACAGCAAAACACAATACACAGTACACCAGATTTTATAGTGGTTCCCTAGTGTATAGTTACATCCACTATTCCTCTCCGCCTATCTAACAGTATGTCAGACATGGCTCTTCTCCAAAAACTATGGCTCCTAAGAGATTACAGTACGATCCCACTTGATCAGTAAGTATCCACTGAGACTTATAACACTGGCTCACAACCCTCCACATAGTAATCACCTGATAACCACACATAGGCACAAATGCCCTTTACACAAGAAGGGAGAAACAGCCTCACACAGATTCACACAGGAATCCAATCACACAGCCTTTATAATTTATGCTTTATAATTAGATCTCTTATAGAGCCAAATCAATCTAGTCATCATCACAGATCTTTCACAGATCCACTAATTTTGAAAGTGTTTGTTGATTTGACTCAAGAGAAAGTATTCTCTGAGTTAATTTCTTCCTGGGCTAAGAAATTCTCATCCATATCCGCTTCCCAGTAACAAGGATGACAATCTTTGATTACCTGCTTCTTGTGATGGAAGTTCCTGAGGACCTTGATCTTGTTCTTGCTGATGAAGGGAGAATATTCAGAATAAATATCTTCAATCAGCTAACCATTATTGGCAGGAAAATGAATTGCGCTACCTCTTCTTCTGTCCAGAGAAAACTCTATGCAGATATCTTCTTCTTCTTTAATGATCTAGAGATAGATCTTCAGATTTGGCTCAGCTTGGATCGTGAATCAACTTCAGCTAGGGTTTTCCTAGACTGATTCATCTTCCTCGGAGAAATCCTCTATTCTTGCTGTAGTAAATGTTGATTGCACCAGCGAACTCAGAAACCCTTATGATTTTTCAATTAAAGTTTTTGGTTCTGTAACAATGGTAGATGAAGACGACGAACTCCCGCTTCTCATTTTTAGAATGTTAATTAAAATCCTTAATGATCTTAATCTCAACTGTTATTTATAACCCCGTTGATTTGTGGGATGTTTGACACGTGTCCAAGTTTTAATTGTGGTTAAAACCATAGCTTAATCAAATTGAGATCCGCTGTAGACTGACAACGACGTTAATGTCGATTTGTTGCATTTAAATAACAAATTAGAAAATCGTTGACTTATTGACTTTGCTGACGTCATCATCATTCTAGACATAGCTAAAATCAAGCAATACTTCAGAAATCCTCAGTTCGATGAACTCAAAACTCAGTTCGACTAAGCCAGAGCTCAGCTCGATGAAATCAAGCAATACTTTAGAAAACTTCAGTTCAACGAACTCAAAACTTAGTTTGTTGAATCCAGGGCTCAGCTCGATGAAATCAAGCATCATCTCAGAAAACTTTAGTTCAACGAACTCAAAACTTAGTTCGGCGAATCCAGAACTCAGCTCGATGAAATCAAGCATCATTCTTGAAATCCTTAGGTCGACGAATAGGTGAAAGCTGAGTTCGACGAAATCTGAACTTAGCTCGACGAAATCAAAGCTCAGCTTGACGAAAACTGAATAAGAAATACTTCGATGATTCTGGACTTAGAATTTTCTTCAGCTCTACTAGGCATTGAGTGGCGTTGAGTGAATAGGCCATTCTCAACGAATCTGGACTTAGAAATATTTCTGCTCTGCTAGGCATTGACAACGTTGAGTGTATATCTCTCATTCAACGCTTTTTGTCTTAGCCATATTCTTTAGTTATATGCCTGATGGCATTGAGAGCGTTGAGTGTATATGCCTCACTCAACGGTTTTTACATTAGTCATATTCTTCAGCATTCTGCCTGATGGCGTTGAGAGCGTTGAGTGTATAAGTTTCAATCAATGCTTTTATAATTAGCCTGATTTTTTGCAATCTTACCTTCTTGCTGAAGTTTGGCGTTGACAGACTCAGCATGGAGTTGAGTGATGAAGCTTCACTCAATGCTTCTGGACTTAGTCGATTTTTTGGCTTCCACTACTTAGGCTTTGACATAATATCCTTGTCTCAATGATTCTGGCCATATGGTGTTGAGAGCATTGAATGAGCTTGCCTCACTCAATGCTCTTGGACTTACGCATTTTCTGACTTTGTAGCCTATCACCTTGAGTACACTTGTCATTGTCTATTGAACTATATGTCCAATTATTGTGACAAAGACCAACCTATATGCATGAACTTAAACATACATCAAATACAACTATGTGTATACCATTGACCTGTTTGACTTCTTACAAATCTTGGACATCGGGATCAATGGACCCAACAAGTGCAAATCTTTGGCTTGTGTTGGGGTTCCAGTACTCGTAAACACGGGTGGGTGGAAACTCATCACAGTCTTCAATTGATTTTTTGTTGCTTGCATTGCGACCATTTTCTCCACGACCACTAGCCTCACTACCACAGGCTCAATTACGCCAACAGTCTCCTTGTCCACCCCAGGTGTAGGAGGCTATACATGCCCTCATGGCTGCACATTGATTAGAATGAACATAGCTGTTGTTTCAGTAGAAGGAGGAGGTGTAGGCACCTCAACTGGTACACTTCTCTCTGCAGAAATATGGGGTTCAAACAACCCCACACCACTTATAGTCTCCTATAATCGTGAAACATAATAAAGCAACTCAAAATATTGCAAAAAGCAATTATAGGAACACCCAGGTTCCTCAAACATATGTATTTTGATTACTAAGTGGACATTCATGTTTTTTTTCATGTTATAACGGTAACTCACATATACATGCTCACTACCCCTTAAAAGAATTCAAAAACAAATTTGAATAAGAAAGACTGACATCAGAAGCTCATACCAAATTTTAACACCATCATCTGTCATGTATAATATAATAGAAGGTCTGGTCGGGGGCCCACGCCATATTCCATGCATAGACGGTGTATTCACATATCGAAACCATAACATTAACATACCCTAATTCTAAGTTGCATTCTAGCGGAAGCAATAAATTTAAATAGAACCCAACATAAGAATGTACACAAACTAACTGAGGAATGATATAAAAGTACACAAAGTATTTTTTCCTTAAGGCCTTACAATGTTTCCTTCACAAAAGTGTTTTATATACATCGACACACAGGCTGACCACATATGACAATAACTAAACACTTCAGTTGGCCCTCAAGGGCCGACATAGCGCAAAGGGGCTTCAGCCCTCTACTTTTTTCTTGGCTCTCAAGCACCTACATAGGAACAATCAACCAAGATGTGGAAAACAAGACAACGGTCAACTTTAACTGACCAAATTATATTGACAACACCCCTCACTCGGGGTGGCGGTGCTCCTTCCCTACAAACAACATAATGGCAATATATATATATATACTAGCATCTTTTTACGGGTCTCGCCTGTTCTCTATGTGACGTTGCGGGCTTCGCCCACAACCAAGCAAGCTACGCCCTGTTGGGTATTGTATCCACAAGAACCCAGATTTGGAGAAGTCACCCTTGAACTAAGATGAATTAAGTTATATTTGATGTGTTGCTTGAGTTATGTGTTTGCAGGATTATATTTCCAAGTGTTGACCAATGTCAGTCTACAATGGGTCATCAAACACAGGACCATACAATGTAATCCCTTATTGTGTGATCCATGGTGTTGACTCATGTGTAGCCTCTCTATTGGGATAAAATTCTTGTTTCAAGAACTAGGATTGATTGGAGAAAGAAATGTTGCTGAGTTTGTTGAAGAAGAGAAAATTCTGTTTGAGAAAATTTTCTAAGTCTTTCACTCGAGTAGTACCTTATATACTCAAGTTAAATACTTAGATTATACTCGAGTAAGCCTATTTGTACTCGAGTAAGGGAATGGCTCTCGAGTAGCCTGAATATAACTCTCGGGTAGCCAAGTCAATTACTCGAGTAGATTATCTCTTACTCTCAAGTTACCAGAATTTCCTCTAAGAAATTTTTCTAAGTTATTTACTCGAGTAGTCATGTTAATCACTCGAGTAGATTTGTCTTTTGTCTCGAGTTATAGAAGGAAGATGTTCGTGTTGTTTTCTTCACTCGAGTAGTCAAGATCATATACTCGAGTAGTCTATCTACTACTTGAGTAGTCCAGGTTTTATACTCGAGTGATAAGTTTTCATCCCTTAGAATTATTTCTAAGTCCATTACTCAAGTAGTGATATCCATATACTAGAGTAGTTTATCTTCTCTCGAGTAGTCCAGTTCCAGTTCTCGAGTAATCCGTTTTCCTCACTCAGAAATTATTCTAAGTTTTTGACTCGAGTAATCATTTTTCCTCAAAAGTAGTTAATTTCTATTCTCTCGAGTAATATTTCTTCTACTCGAGTAGTTCAACTCCACGTCCCGAGTAACTATGTTAGCACTCAAGTAAGTCTTTATATACTCGAGTAGTTACTTATTATATTCTGAAGTTTCTCAAGGACTTCTACTCGAGTAGTCTGTTTCTATTCTCTCGAGTAATCATATTAATACTCGAGTAGTTTATATTTTACTCGAGTACTTCAGTCAGATTTGTCAGAATTTCGCTAAGTCCATAATCGACGGGTTTTTTAAATGACTTGACGTGATTGGTCCACGTGTACGTCATTAATGCTAATTATGACCGTTAGGGAGATCTTATATAAGGTCTTGTCAAACCGACTAACCCTAACAAGCTTTCAAATAATATTCTAAGTCTCTGAATCGTTTTTCTCTTTCCAAAAATGGAAGTCGCCGCCGATCTTCATCGTGCAAATCGCCTAAGGCTTGCGTTCAAGAAGATTAAGAATCAAGGTCGACTTATAGATCGTGATTGCTCTTCAACTCCTCATAATCTCTCAAATCGTGTGAGTCAAAGAAATTTTAGATCCAGATCATGCTGAGTTTCTTCTTCAACTATTTCTGATAAAGCCGTAAGTTCAAAGAAAGAAGATTTTGGCCGAGATTTTCCAGATCTGAGAAATCATTGTTTGTATTTCTATAAATGTTTTCTTATTTCTTGTAGGAGATTTCTCTCCGAGTGTAGGAGCATTTTCTTTTGTCTCCGAGTTGTAGGAAGTTTTATCTTCCGAGTGTAGATCTGTGTTGGGGATCGAGATTGTAGGAACTTTGTTCCGAGGCGTAGGATTGGTTTTCAATCCGAGATAGTGGAGTAGCCGAGTCTAGTGGTTTGTTAGATCGGTGAGGTAAAGCGGATGTACCCAAGGTTGGGGAACCACTATAAATCTTTTGTCGTCTATGATTGCTTGGTTGATAATTGTGTGCATAGATCTCAAAATTTTTATTCTGCAAAAATACGCACAACTCACCTATTCACCCCCTTCTATGTGATTTAGGTAGCCAACTAAACACTTTCAATTGGTATCAGAGGGAGGTTGATCACTAAAAGGATAACACCTTGATCAGATCCGTCTCTAGTTGTCTCTTGAGATTTTCCAAGCATGGATAAGGCTAAAGATTTTGCCAAGCTTCCATTGTGCACAAAGAATACATTTCTCATGTGTAAATAAAGAATCAGATTTTTCATGGAAGCTGTGGATCCTAGGATCTTCATTATCGTTGAAGAAGGTCCTTACATTCCCATGACCATCTCCACAATAGATCCAATAAATAAAGTTCCAAAGAAATTAATGGATCTAGACAAAGATGAGAGTGCACTTGTGTTCTTAGATAAGAAGGCCAAGAATATAATAGCAAGTGCAGTCGATGACTCAATGCTGCAGAACTTGATCCACTGCCAGTCTACTAAGGAGATGTGGAAGTCCCTCGTCACTTTGATGGAAGGCACATAAGAAGTTAGGGATTATATAAGATCCCTTCTGAATTAGAAATACGAAGCCTTTCGACAAGGACACAAGGACACCATTGCTGACACCTTTGAGAATTTCTTCAAGATAGTCAACGGCCTCAGGGTCTATGGCCGAGTCTTCACAAATAGAGAACTGAATGATAAGTTCCTAAGATCCCTAACCAAGGAATGGGATAACAAGGTTTGTGCTATTCGGGAATTTGGAAAGCTAGCTGAGACAGACCCTCAGAATCTCTTCGGGAAGCTAATGTCATATGAGCTTCAACTCAACATAAGGAAAGCCGAAGAAGAGAAGAGCAGGTCTACATCCAAGGAGAAGTCTGTTACTCTAAAGGCAGATACCTCAAGGAAGTCAAAGGCTACCTCTCCTGCTCCAGCACAAGAAGAAAGTGAAGAGGAGTCATCTGAGCCAAGCACTTCAGGCTCAGAGCTATCTGAAAGAGATTTCTCTCTACTCTCACGACAGTGCAAGAAGTTCTTGAACAAAAAGAAGCAATGGAAAGGCAAGGATGCCTCCTACAGAAGATCACGACAAGATAGTGATTGACACAAAAAAGGCTCAAGCAGCCATGACAGGTATAGTTCTAAACCGAACAAACATATTTCGACTGACATCGTTTGTTACTGTTGTAATAAGCTAGGTCATGTCATTGCTGATTGCCCCCACAAGAAGAAGGAGGGTGGAAAGAGAAGAAAAGAAGTCCTCATACAATAAGAAGAGGACAGAGAAGAGCCTAATAGCCAAGAAGGGAAAAACTCTTAGTGACTCCGACTCATCTGAGTCGAGTGAAGAAGAAGAAGCCTACTTTGGGCTTATGGATCAGACAAATGATGAAGAAGAGCCCCAGTTCACTGGGAAGGTAAACTCTCACTCTCCTCTTTCAAAATCTGAATCTTATGAGCATGATAATGAGGACAGTTCTTCTAACGATGAGTCCGAACTCATGGCCCAGTACAAGGAGTTAATCAAGGATTACGACAAATGTCGACGAGTTGTGAAAACTTAAGCTAAAGAGATAAAGTCTCTAAAAGTTGAAGAGAGCACCTTGAGAGAGGAAGTCGCTAAGACTGACTCACTCAAAGAGAACTTCAATACTGCTATTGAAGAATATAATAAGGCTCTAGAGCACCTTGACTTAAAGGAGAAAATCATCAAAGAGTTGGAAGAACAACTCACCGCTGAAAAGAAACTTGTTGAAAGTTTCTCAAAGCCCAAGGCTGTCCTTCCATTCGTTGCTGAATTCTCAGCTAAGGCCAAGGATGCTGGGCTAGGCCATGTAGAAGCTCCTAGTAAATCCTCTAGGAGGAATAAGGCTCAAAGAAAGAATAAGGCTACCAAGAATGCCTTGGACAAAGAAAAGGGGAAGGCCCCCCAAGATCAGACTTCTTTCAAGAAAGTCATATTTCCAACTAATGAGTTTGATCTAGACTCGTCCTATGGTCACTTGACTAGGCCTACTTATGTAGAGCCAAAGTCTCGTTACCAAGGATGGACTCACCCCAAAAACTTTGGTGAGAGTGTATTTAAGGCACCTTATGAAGAAGTCATTCTTCAGAGCTATGGCCCTTAAAATCATGGTCATAACTTCAAGAAAGCACCAAAAGTGAAGCCCATTGTGGAAAATCCACTGAAGGAGAAGAAATAATATGATTGTCATCACCATGAAGCTTCTTCCTTTAAGAATGCTGCCCCTGCTTGACCACTATCTCAGAAGGTCCAGCAGGAGAACATAAGATAAAGATACAACATGTATGACTGTTAGAGCTGTGGCAGAATTGGTCACTTTGCCATCGACTGCTGGTTTAATTCCAGAAATTGTGCAACTCCTCAAGTTGGCGATATGAGAAAGACCACTCATAATGCTAATCCTCGTAGGTGGAGTGTTCTAACACGAGACCAATTACCCAAACGTGTTTGGGTTCCTAAGGCAAACTAATTATGATTGTAGGTATGTCCAAAGGCCACCAAAACGCCGATCTGGTATTTAGACAGTGGATGCTCTCGGCACATGACCGGGACAAAAAGCCTACTTCAGAACTATTCTCCAGTCTTGAATGGACCAAAGGTCATTTTTGGAGGTTCAGACCAATGAATCACTAAAGGCTGTGGTATGATCACTAACAGTAGCGTATCCTTCTCAGATGTGGCTTATGTTGAAGGATTGGAACACAATCTCATTAACATAAGTCAGCTCTGTGATAAAGGATACATTGTTGAATTCTATGCTGACAAGTGCTTGATAAAGTATATTAACAATATGGAAACGATTCTATCAGGCACTCGTAGCAGAAATATATTTTGTTTAAATTTCATTTGTATTGACTCTTCTACACCAGTGTGATTTTTAGTCAAAGATAGTGCGTCTCTTGGTGACCAATGACACAAGAGACTAGCTCATATTAATTTCAAAACCATTAATAAATTATTTTCACTGAATTTGGTACGTGATGCCCCAAATATCAAGTACGTCAAAGATAGAGCTTGTCATGCATGCGTAAAAGGCAAGCAAACAAGGGCTACCTTTAAAAGTGTTATTGGCAAAGACTCTAATAGATGTCTACATCTACTTCATATGGACTTGTTCGGTCTAATACAAGTTAGAAGTTTGGGAGGTAAGGATTATACGTTGGTTATTGTTGATGATTACTCGCGCTTTGCGTGGGTGTTCTTTTTGAAACACAAGTTAGATACCTTCGACATCTTTACTAATTTTTCCAGGGAGGTCCAGAAAGAATACAACTGTTCTATAGTCAAAATCAAAAGTGACAATGGAACAGAGTTCAAGTCTGGGGCCATGACAGAATTCTGTGAAAGCTTGGGTATCTTTCATGAGTTTTCCTCTCCTCATACTCCTCAACAGAACAGAGTGGATGAAAGAAGGAACAGAACACTCATAGAGGTTTGTAGGACAATGTTGAGTGATGCCTCACTTCCAGAATATTTCTGGGTTGAAGCCGTCAACACTGCATGTCACGTGCAAAATCGAGCACTCATAAATAAGAACCATGATAAAACACCTTCCGAACTTCTAAAGGGCAGGAAACTAACTGTCTCATATTTTAGAATCTTTGGTTGTAAATGCTTCGTGCTTAATAATAGCAAGTATCATACTACCAAGTTTAGCGAAAAGAGTTATGAAGGTATTTTTATAGGATATAGTAGCCATAGTAAGGCATACAGGATATTCAATAGAAGAACTCTTGTTGTAGAAGAATCAATACATGTTGTATTTGATGAGACGAGCTTGCTACAAGGAAACTATTCTACTGTGTTCATTGAAAATGCAGGTACAAAGTAGAAAGAAAATAGCTTGGATGAACCGAATGAAGATAAAGGTAAAAAGTTCATCAAGATCACCACTCTAACCCCTATTGGAGAGGTAGATGATCAAGATGAAGAAATCATTCAAGTTGATGAAGTCACTCCTGTGATTGAAGAAGCTCCAGATGCAAGGACTCTAGAGCTCAGACATCTGAAGGATCACCCCATAGACCAAATCATCGGAGATCCCCGGGATGGTGTCAGAACTCGTAGAGGTACTACTAATGAAAATCTATATTTGAGCTTTCTCTCACAGGTTGAACCAAAGAAGTTTGAGGAAGCAAACTCGGACGCATCATGGATTATGACAATGGAAGAAGAGTTAAATCAGTTCAAACGCTGCAAAGTATGGACACGTTGAATTCCATGCTGACAAGTGCTTGATAAAGTCTGTTAATAATATGGAAACGATTCTATCAGGCGCTAGTAGCAGAAATATATTTTGTTTAAATTTCATTTGTATTGACTCTTCTATACCAGTGTGCTTTTTAGCAAATAATAGTGCGTCTCATGGTGACCAATGACAAAAGAGACTAGCTCATATTAATTTCAAAACCATTAATAAATTATTTTCACTGAATTTGGTACGTGATGCCCCAAATATCAAGTACGTCAAAGACAGACCTTGTCATGCATGCGTAAAAGGCATGCAAACAAGGGCTACCTTTAAAAGCATTATTGGCAAAGACTCTAATAAATGTCTACATCTACTTCATATGGACTTGTTTAATCTACTGCAAGTTAGAAGTTTGAGAGGTAAGGATAATACATTGGTTATTATTGATGATTACTCGCGCTTTGCATGGGTGTTTTTTTTGAAACACAAGTCAGATACCTTTGACGTCTTTACTAATTTTTTCAGGGAGGTCCAGAATGAATACAACTATTCCATAGTCAAAATTAGAAGTGACAATGGAACAGAGTTTAAGTCTGGGGCCATGACAGAATTCTGTGAAAGCTTGGGTATCTTTCATGTGTTTTCCTCTCCTCATACTCCTCAACAGAATGGAGTGGCTGAAAGAAGGAACAGAACACTCATAGAGTCTTATAGGACCATGTTGAGTGATGCCTCACTTCCAGAATATTTCTGGTCTAAAGCCGTCTACACTGCATGCCACATGCAAAATCGAGCACTCATAAATAAGAACCATAATAAAACACCTTACGAACTTCTAAAGGGCAGGAAACTGATTGTCTCATATTTTAGAATCTTTGGTTGTAAATGCTTCGTGCTTAACAATGGCAAGTATCATACTACCAAGTTTAGCGAAAAGAGTTTTGAAGGTATTTTTGTAGGATATAGTAGCCATAGTAAGGCATACAGGATATTCAATAGAAAAACTCTGGTTGTAGAAGAATCAATACATGTTGTATTTGATGAGAAGAGCTTGCTACAAGACAACTCTTCTAGTGTGTTCATTGAAGATGCAGGTACAAAGTTGAAAGAAATTAGCTTAGATGAACCGAATGAAGATAAAGGTGAAAAGTTCATCAAGATCACCACTCCAACCCCTATTGGAGAGGTAGATGATAAGATGAAGAAATCATTCAAGTTGATCAAGTCACTCCTGTGATTGACGAAGCTCCAGATGCAAGGACTCTAGAGCTTAGACATTTGAAGGATCACCCCATGGACCAAATCATCGGAGATCCCCGGGATGGTGTTAGAACTCGTAGAGGTACTACTAATGAAAATCTATATTTGAGCTTTCTCTCACAGGTTGAACCAAAGAAGTTTGAGGAAGCAAACTCGGCCGCATCATGGATTATGTCCATGAAAGAAGAGTTAAATCAATTCAAGCGCTGCAAAGTATGGACACTCGTTCCAAGATCCAAAGGCAAGAACGTCATCGGAATGAAGTGGGTATACAGGAACAAGATGGACGAGGATGGAACAATCATAAAGAACAAGGCCATACTCATTGCCATAGAATATCGTCAAGAAGAAGGAATTGACTTCGACCAAACTTATGCTCCTATGGCAAGACTGGAGGCAATCAGGTTGTTCCTAGCATATGCTGCACTTAAGGGCTTCACCGTCTATCAGATGGACGTGAAGTCTGCCTTCCTTAATGGTGACATAAAGGAAGAGGTCTATGTGGAACAACCTCCAGGTTTCGTAGATTCTAACTTTCCCGATTATGTTTACCTTTTAAAAAAAGCTTTATATGGTCTGAAACAAGCTCCTCGAGCTTGGTATAAGACGCTATCTAGCTTTCTTCTTAAGAACAAGTTCACAAGGGGAAAGATAGATAAGACATTATTTCTTAGGGAAATAAAAGGCAAAATTTTGCTAGTGCAAATCTATGTCGACGATATTATTTTTGGCTCTTGAAAGATTTGATTTCAAGAGCCTAGACACCTAGAGGGGGGGGGGGGGTGAATAGGTTCTAATCTTTTTAACTATTTAGGCAATTAACAAGTTCTAACACAACATATAAAATCACAGTTCACAGAAAAAAATAAACATAGCACAATAAGATTTATAATGGTTCCCCAATTTATGGGTACATCCACTTTCTCCCTTCGCCTATCCAGTAGAGAACTGGATTCAGCCAAACTTCCTTCCATAATCTCAGATCCACAGATCTTACAACTCAGAACCAGATAGGTTCCTACAGCTCAGACTTCTTCAAGTCCTATCTCAGATTCTTCCCAATAACCCTACCTCAAGCAATAGCCCTACCTCAGCCTTTATCTCCAGGCCTACAACTCAGACTTTAACATGTCCTACACCTCAGGCACTCAGCCCTACCTCAGTCTTTATAAATACAGGCTTACAACTCAGATCTATATTAGATCTTACAAGTAAAATTTTATTTAAAGAAATAGAAATTTCACCCAGATTGAGATCTAAAAGGGTGAGAGCTTCTTGATCAGTTCTTGAATGAGTGAATACTTCAGATCCAACCTGACTTAGCTTCTTCAAAGCTTCTTGAATTTGAACAAAATAAGGTTGATCTTTACTTGGAGTTGAAGTTGATCTTCAATCAGCTTTCTTCTTAAATTTAGAATCAGATCTGAATCTTTCTTGCAGACTTGTTCAGAATCTGCCTACTTCTGGGTCAGCCTCTTGCTCTCCAATACTTATTGTTAGTTCTATATAATTTGTTCTGTTGGATTCTTCTTCTGATTATTATGGATCAGCCCTTTATATAGAGTTCATCCATGATTACCAGCTGATCCAGTTTATAACGGCCTTCTGACAGCACTGATATATGTGTCAGTCTTGTTACTTATGATAGCTGTCAAGTCCTTGGTCGTGACAACTGACCCTTCATTGAAATTCTTTCTCAACATTGCACTGTTAACAAACTACTTCAAATGTGTCGACACAAATAGACCAAGTGTCGACATAATTCTTGATGATGTCGACACAGCTTCCAATATGTCGACACAGTCATTCATTATCTTCTCGACACAGCTTCTATTGTATGTGTCGACACAAGTCCTGTGTGTCGACACAACTGCTCCTGGTCTCGACATAGCTGATGTTGACAGATGGCGTTGAGTGTATGTCCAAACGTCATTGAGTGTGTGTCGACACAAGCCTTTCAGACTCAGTATAACTGTTGTTGATAGATGGCGTTGAGTGTGTGTCGACATAAGTCATGTGTGTTGACATGAACCTTTCAGACTCAATATAGCTGTTGTTGACAGATGGCGTTGAGTGTGTGTCGACACAAGTCTCGTTTGTCGACACAGTTCCTTATTCAGGTGTCGACATAATTCCTGGGTGACGATAAAAGCCTGCTTCAGGTGTCGACACAATTCCTGGGTGTCGACAGAGCTCCTGCTTCAGGTGTTGACACAATTCCTTACAAGTGTAGACACATGTACTTAGAATTTTTCCTGTATTTCTTAAACCTGCACACTGAAACTCAACATCCCATCAAATATAAATTGATGTATATCATTGAGTATAGAGAGGCTTCTCCAAATCTGGTACACAATTTCCAGTATACCCAACAATCTACCCTTATTTGGAGAAGTCATAACCCTTAGTCAATGATATACACCACACATGATAAAACAAAGAAAAAATATATGTACATCCATTTCACAGCAGGGTAACATATAAACACAAATAACAGTTAATATCAATACTGAAAATGATATCATTCATTAAACAGAAAATTGTTTAGCTTTACAGATTTCTTAATAGAACAAAAAGATTACATTGTTCTACATACTAGCCTATCTATCCTATGATTGACTAGGCTCCTTGATTACTATTCCATTGCCAGACTTGATCTTAGCTTGCACAGTGGCTTCAGTATCTTCAACTGGCTTCTTCCCTTTCTGATCCTTCTTTTTCAGCTCTTCAGCCTTAATCTTCTACCTTTCAAAGTAATGAAAAGGCTTAGGAAAGTACTTGCTAGGCTCCAGAGTATTAACAGGTAACTTCCCAGCTTTGGCATTCCTTCTAAACTAAAGTATGGCTTCTTGCCTTGCCAGATACTTATTCTATTCTAGTTCAGAGTACCACTTGCCTCTATCATGCATCTTATCTTTCACAGCTTTCAAGGCAGTAAGAATAATGTTCCTAGAAGTAGGACTCCACTGCTCAAAGTCAGGCTTCAATTCTGCCTGTTCTCTAAATCTTTTCATAGAAAGTTGGGCCTCTTTCTGAGCTTCCATAGTAACTACAGACATTTCAACTTTTTCAATGATGACATTCAGTACCACCTGTGGAGGGCTATACATTTTCTGAACTTCCTGCTGTACTGTGTCAAAATCTGCTGGAGGATAGATAACCTGTGCAACTTCCTGCTGAACACCTTCAATATGATCTGGTTGAACACCAGATTCAGCAGTGTTATCTTCATCACACAGGGGTTGAAATCCAAGGGTAGATCTGATGGTATTAGAAACCAATTTAGCATGATTAGAGCTGGCTTTGACTAATATCCTCTCCCCCTTCATGTCTTTTTTGGCTATATGATCTCTTAGATAATTCTTTTGAAACCATACTTGATCAGCCAGATATTCAGTACCTTCTTTGTAGTAGGCTTTGAATTTAGACAGGTGATCAAAAATAGTCTTTTGAGAAGCTTCAATGGCTGAGTGGACAGCTGCTAGATCATCTTTAATTTGTCTAGAAAGTTCAGCTTTCACATCAATAGCTATACTTCCAATTTTATTGAGAATTTCAGCATGTGAGTCCTTGAGATTTTCATTTGATCTGAATTGATTTTCTAGAATATAACCTTGCTTGACTGCAATGTCTTCAATTTCAGTCTTCATTTTTTGTTGTTGTGTAGTCAGATATACTACAACATTACCTCCCTTGTGGAAGCAATATGTCATCGCTTTCTTGTTTATATTTACTTCAAATCTGATGGATTTAATTTCTTGAGCAAGTTGGAACTGCAGATCTTTATGTATCTCATCCACATACTTCTCCAAAGATTGTATTTGCTCATCTAATTTGACTTGTAGTTTCACCATCAGTGACTGAAGTCCATCTGCATGTTTGATGGTTGAGAGAATGTTTGTAAGGCTTTCTTATAGCCTGTACTCCTTTTCCTCATAGCAACCCGCTTCCTTTTCTTGGCCATAGAGGCTTCTTCTTCATCAGAAGATTGTGATGTGCTTTGTATATTCACAGTGTCCATATCAGTAGGGGCATACTGAGACATCTTCCCCTCAGTTCCTTGTATCTCTTTTTCAATCCTTTGCTGCTCTCCCTCAGTCCCTATTTTATTGGAGTCAGGGATTAGTTCTTCCAAATTGAACTCTTGCTACATCTGAATAGGAGGAACAAGGTTGTCTTTTTGAACTAATGGTTCCCTCTAGACATCTAGATCTTTGTCCAGGGTCTTCTCAACACTAGAGCAGTAAACTTGCTCATCTTGAGCTTGATCTGTCATTTGCACATCTTGTGCTTCATCCTCAGTATTGACCTGTGCTTCCTTGTTTATTTCTGATACAATATCCATGACAGTATCAACAATATACTCACTTTCCAGAGCAGCTTCAATAATACCTCCCCCTTGGGCAGGCAGCTGTGATTGTTCAGTGTTTTGGATATTTATTTTAGTATTCTCTCCCCCTGGAGTGGAGACTATCTGATTCTCTAGTTGCTGACTGCTCTCTACTTGAGCTTGAGCTTCTTTTTCCTGTTGGTCTTCATCTGAGCTGAAGACCACTTCTTCTTTAGAATCACTGGAGGATTCTGCTTCTTGGACAATGGTTTTCTTCTTTCTATCCTTCTTTACCTATTTTTGTGGAGTAGAAACTTCCTTTGTCAAGACTCTATCCCATCTGGATAAAATCCTCACATCCATCCTCCTCATGTGATTGATCTTAGAACCTAGCAGTTGATTCATAACATCTGGGATAGAGGAAGCTAGATACAAGCTTAGTATTCTTCCCAGATTTGGCTTCTTAATTCTTTCTTGAATCTTGTCAAAAACTACTGATGACCAGTCTATTTTTACACTGAATATGACTCTAGTCATAAGGTTGAACAGGTAAGCAGAAATTCTATCATGTTCACCTGCCTTGTAGAGAATTACCTTGCCTATGATCTCTAAGAGAAATTTACCTTGGGAATTCATTCCCTTCCTTGTAATAGAGGATCCTACCTTGGTATTTGGATTAAGGCCACACCAACTAAGTGCATCTTTTGTCATTGATGGAACAATGTCATCATTTTCTTTAACTCTGGGGAGTTGAAGCGACTTCCTGATCGTCTTCTGTGAGAGTTTCACTCTTGTACTATGAATAGTGGCTTTCATCTTCTTTCCTTCAGAATCCACGGTTGGGGACGAGTAGAATTCAAGCACTTCCTTCTTCCAAATTTTTGTAGGTTCAGAGACTAAATACTCCAACCCATTCTCTGAGATTAGGGTAATCACACCCTTGATTTCTTGTGAAGATGACTCGAATCCCCTGCGAACTAGTTCGTATCCCTCATTGATCTTGTCATCTTGGTGTAGTGCCACTGACAAGAAAGAGAGATAAGGGAAGAGAAGAGAAGAGAATATCTTTGTCAACACAAAGTCTAGAGACGATAATGCTGAAATTGTAGTCTACCAGATTTTGTCTTCTTCTATTTATAGTCTACTGGTAAAGGGTAGGTCAAAAGACATGCCTTACTTAGTAATAATACTAGTCGACAAAAATATGCATTTGTCGACAGTAAAGACTTAGGTAACGACAAAACTTAGTTTTAGTCGACACGTCTATGTGTCGACATACTTATGTCAGTGTCGACACAGAATATCAAAGTCTCGACAAAGAGTGTCGACACAAAATTATACTAATACCAGGTCTCGACAGAGTTATGTCGACACCAACTTTTCAGTCAACACAGATACTATTTCTGTGTTGACACAATTCTTTTCTTTGTCGACACAACTAAATGATAGTGTCGACATAGTTTGCATGTGTCGACACGATTTTCTAACTTAGACAAAATTTCTTAATTTCTTAAGAAATTTTGGACTTACAGATACTACTTGAAAAATTTTATGTTGACCTATCACTTTATTCTTGGTCCAACATACCTAATTCAATTTTAAAATAATTGAACTTACTTTCATCCAGAGGTTTTGTAAATATATCAACAATTTGGTTGTTAGTGTTTACAAATTCTAGATTTATGTCTTCCTTTTCAACATGTTCTCTGATGAAATGAAATCTAATTTCTATATGCTTAGTTCTACCATGTGAAATAGGATTTTTAGCAATAGAAATAGCACTAGTAGAATCACAAAATAATGGAATTCTACTTACCTTGATGTCATAGTCTTCTAGCTGATGTTTTATCCACAACAACTGAACACAACAGCTGCCTGCAGCTATATATTCTGATTCAGCAGTGGAAATAGCCACACTTGTTTGCTTCTTGCTGCTCCATGACACAAGCCTACCACTTAGGAATTGACATGTTCTTGTGGTACTTTTTTTGTCTTCTCTGCATCCTGCAAAGTCTGCATCTGAAAAACCTGTTAGTAAGAAATCTCTATTCTTAGGGTACCAAAGACCTAGATTAGGTGTGCCCTAAAGATATCTCAAAATTCTCTTGAAAGCAGTATAATGAGATTCCTTTGGTCAAGCTTGGTACCTAGCACAGACACTTTTAGCATACATGATGTCAGGTTTACTAGCAGTCAAGTAAAGTAGGGAGCCAATTATCCCTTTATACAAAGACTCATCAACATGTTTTCCTGCTTCATATTTGCCTATAGGCATACTTGTTCTCATAAGAGTTTTCATGGTGGAGGCTGTCTCCATGCCATATTTCTTAATTAACTCCTTGGTGAACTTAGACTGAGATATGGACAATCCATCATCAGTCTGTCTAACTTGGAGTCCCAAGAAGAATTTCAGCTCACCCATGCTGCTCATTTCAAACTTCCCTTGCATAAGTTTTGCAAACTTACTACAAAGTTTGTTTTCAGTATAACCAAAGATATTTTCATCAACATAAATCTTGACTAGGATGATCTTACCTTTTGATTCCCTAAAGAATAGAGTCTTGTCTATTTTCCCTCTTGAGAATTTATTCTCAATAAGGAAGGCATATAAAGTTTCATACCAAGCCCTAGGGGATTGTTTCAAACTATATAGAGCTTTCTTAAGCCTATATACATAGTTGGGATAATGAGAATCAACAAAACATTATGGCTGTTCTACATATACTTCTTCCTTCAAGTCTCAATTCAGAAAAGCTGACTTGACATCCATTTGGAATACTTTAAAACCTTGAAAAGCTGTATATGCCAGGAACAATCTTATAGCTTCTAACCTTGCCACTAGGGCAAAAGTTTGATCAAAGTCTATCCCTTCTTCCTGTCTGTAGCCCTTTGCTACCAGCCTGGCTTTGTTCTTGATTATGGTGCCATTCTCATCTAGTTTATTCCTGTAGATCCACTTGGTTCCTATAACATTATGATCCCTTGGTTTAGGAACCAACTCCTAGACTTTACATCTTCTGAATTAATTCAGCTCTTCCTGCATGACATCAATCAAGTTTTTTTCTAGCATGGCTTCTTCAAACTTCTTAGGTTCTATCTATAACGTCCCAATTCGCGCTAGGCCCCTCGCACGAGTTTTGAGTCAAGAGACTTGACTCGGGCTCGGGGCGCACTGGCAAAAGATTTCAAGTGCATTGGATGGAGTGTAGGGTTGGGTGATATCCAACGGATCGATAAGAATGGCCTAAGGGAAAATCGTCGAGAATACCTGGTGATTCTCGCCGATCGTCGAGTATCGATGAGAATACTCAACGATCTCAATGTCAGATTTTCGATAAGAATGGCCTAAGGGAAAATCGTCGAGAATACCTGGTGATTCTCACCGATCGTCGAGTATCGATGAGAATACTCAACGATCTCAACGCCAGATTTTCGATAAGAATGGCCTAAGGGAAAATCGTCGAGAATACCTGGTGATTCTCGCCGATCGTCGAGTATCGATGAGAATACTCAACGATCTCAATGCCAGATTTTCGATAAGAATGGCCTAAGGGAAAATCGTCGAGAATACCTGGTGATTCTCGCCGATCGTTGAGTATCGATGAGAATACTCAACGATCTCAACGCCAGATTTCCAATAAGAAGTGCCTAAGGGAAAATCGTCGAGAATACCTGGTGATTCTCGCCGATCGTCGAGTATCGATGAGAATACTCAACGATCTCAACGCCAGATTTCCGATAAGTTAGGCTAAGGGAAAATTGCCGGGTATCAGTGTTGATACCCGACGAATTCGTCGAGAATGCCTGACGATTCTCGCCGATCGTCGAGAATGCCTGACGATTCTCGCCGATCGTCGAGAATGACAGATGATTCCCGCCTAATTTGACTTGTGCGTTTTCTTCGCCCAGGCAGATTCGCTGGCTTGCACAGGCGGACCGAACCGGGCTTCGGGATTCGTGCTGGATGATTCCTTGGACCGGGTAACTTCAATATGACCCATTATGAGCGGTCCAATGGGGCGTTGACACGTGGAAAAAGATTTAACCTAATACATCAGCTTATAAAGGGATGTTAAAGCCGAACCCTAGCCTTGCGCCGATCAACCATCGCCGTCGTTGTGGATCTCGCGAACCGTCGGAGCCGAGGGAAGTCAGAGCTCTTGGAGGCGGCCTTCTCTCTCTCTCTCTCTCTTTCCTTTGCCGGGAAGAACAAGCACCAAGCAAGGGATGCTGCAAAGAAGAACGACTAGATCCATGGCCGGGAATGTTGGTGCTGCCGGAAACGAGGTGTTCTACCTCCCCTCTCCCTTGGTGCTAGATCCGTAGTTAATATTCTAGGAAAGACATCAACTCCATAGAGTCTTGATGGTGAGGAGGAGATTTCTTAGGGAAAGCCGTGCCTAGGTTGTTTTCTAGGCTTTAGTCTTCTTCAACCTCTTCATCATTCAAAGTGAAGATGAGAGAGTGATTCGTGGAGAAGTACGGCTTTGTAAGGGTGAATAAGGGTGGACGAATTTCTGGAGGAGTTTTGGGAGGTCGGTGCAAGGAGGAAGATGAATGGATGTCGTTCATCTCACCTTAAGATGCGTGCAGAAATCTAACTTCTGCACGCAACAATCTTCGCCGCCAGTTTCGGAGGAGTTCTGTTCATATATGGGTTTTCGACTCAATACGAAAGTCGTAGCCCTCGAAGATACCTTTCCAACGAGTGGTTGCACGTTTCCAGGCAATACCTGTAGCCACGGGAAAGTCCATTTGAGTCTACTGCGATTGAGGGAAATATGTCCAGGAAATCTGTATCCTGTATGCAGCCGACTTCGAGTCAAATTTCTGATATGATGCGACCAGATCTGGGCTTCTGACTCAACATGAAAGTCATATCCCTCACGAATACCTTTCCAACGAGGGGTTGAGTGTTTATAGAGGACTCCTGTAGCTCCAGGAATTCCAGTTTTGGTGGCAAGCTATATAATAATAATGTTCATGTTAACTCATTGTTAAGTGTACTCTTGTGAAAGTAGGATCTGCAATTTATATCCTTTGGCTCCCATAATCATGATGCTATAATTAAACTTTTGAATGTTGTGCTTAACATTGGTAGCCATCTATGTTAATGGTGATGTGAATCGAGATAGGATGGCTAGTGATCAATGGAGGTTGAGCTTGGTTGTAGAATATAGCTATCATGTGATGAATTGAGGTGATCGATTGAATATATAGTTGTGATTGCGACGAACTTTATTGGGAGAGTATTTTGTAACCGTGATCCGAGCCTAATGGGTTTTGCTGATAACCGATGCTTAGAGATGTAGTCTCCCTACGGGTAGCATCGAGTGAGTTGTGATGGTGCATGTGGTGTGCGACGACTCGATGTGTCGCGATACCGAGATAATGAATGTGGCAGGTCTACGGGCTCGCCAGTCGTCATACCGTTGGAAGCCAATAGTTAGACCTTGGGCGGTAGGGCTAGACACTTGGTGTCCATAACCCGAGGTCTCCTCCGCGCCATGAGAACGGTTGGGCTTGCGCCTCGTGCAATTCCGAGGTTCCTTCCGATTCGAAATCAAAGGCCAGGTTGGGCTGTGTTCTTGGTGCACATCTACTCAAGACCCCTTCTGAGCCGTAGTACGCATGTGAGCTCCGCTGTTGTGTTCTTAGCATTGAGGCGTATGGAGGCCTAGGACAGGTAGTGTGGATACCACCTAGTAGTGGAGACGCCCGCTCCACTGCCACCGTCTGGCCACGACGGTAGACGCCTGAGAGGTTAGCTACCTGCTCGAAAAGTGGGAACTTCAAGTTTGTGTCGACATAGCAACTTGCATGTGTGTGAACATGGGTCGGTCATTGCATAACATTCATACCATACCATTCATATCATGCACAAGATCCTTACCGTATAAGTTTGTATGGGCACTCTTATACGATGAGTTACTTTTCTGTTAAGCTGAACCTTAACTTATAAGTTTGTATGGGCACTCTTATAAGTTAAGTTACTGTTTCATGTTGTAGATTACCTGCTGATTAATTATTTGATTTAATAGAACTGCTAGCTTACTTCGTAGAGATATTATTCTTACTAGTTTCCTTGTCACGTGCTTGATTACTCCTGTTATATATATACATATTGTACTTGTTTTCTTTCTCTGCCCGGTGCCGAGGAGTCGCCGGGGGAGCGGATGAGAAGCCACTTAGTATTCACGACTAACGGTTGCTACGTCTTCCATTTTAGGAGGAAACCCCGCAGATAGGCCAGCAGTAGGACATCCAGGCCCGGACGACAGGACCTAAGGTGACGGTACTGTCGATACCATCCGTGATAGTTGTGAGTGTTTTGTTGTAGCCTTCTTGGCAAACAATTTTTAGACTCTGATATTTTAGAAGCTCGTTATGCTTCTTATTTTCCGCTTCATTTTGGACTTAAAGCAATGTGTGAATTGACTTTCTTTTATCTTATGATTGGGTTGGCATAGTACATTGATATTGGTTGTAGCCGGCGGAATAGGCGTCTTGTAGTACAGACTAACCCGCGTGTTAGTGCTACCGCAAGGCGGCTACTCTGGGCATAAGACTCCCCTCGTGCCGTGTTTTGTGTTCCGGGAGGGGGCTCTTACAAATCGTATCAGATTGTCGTGATCCTCACCTAAAGAAGTCATTTAACAATGGGCCACTCCCATTCGATTAGTCAGCTTGGGGACAAACTGACTTAGCGGAAGCAGTGGTGTGCCCATATGTAATTCACACTAAGTTTGTCCAACTTTGACCTTAGTTTTAGCCAACCTGACCCTAGTTCGTACCTTATGCGTAGGTCCCAGCGCAGGTGGAGCCGGTTGGGGGTACTCCTACCCCTTCCGTTCCTTCACAATTCCAATAGTCAGAGCTGGGGCAAACACTGTCAGCAATATTAGATGCTTTTAGAGCCCAACAAGCTCTAGTGCAGCAACAAGCTCCGGGCTCCAACTGGTTGAGCACCTTCCGTGCCCTGTCCCCTCCTGCTTACCTAGGGACAGAGTTGGCGTTGCGCACCGAAGAATGGATTGATACCGTTAAAGAGCTGATGGCCAGTATAAGATGCCCGAGCAATATGGCAGTGACCTTGGTGGTGACGTTGCTGGAGCTACACGCTAAACGATGGTGGAAGTCCCTCATGGGCTCCACCTTTCGAGGGCGAGTGTACACAGACATTAGTTGGAGTGAATTCTCGGAAGCTTTCTTGGAACATTTCATCCCCTCTTCTGCACGGGATGGACTTGAAGAGAGATTTCTACAACTAAAACAGGGATCAAAATAAGTGACGGAATACCAGCAAGAGTTCCAACACCTCGCTAGGTTTGCCGATTCTTATGACTTGGATGATAGAGGCTATGCGAAGCGCTTTTACAAAGGTTTAAGGGACCCCCTGAGACAGGCCCTTTTGTTTATAGCTAACGCTAGCCTGATGGAAATTATTGACATGGCAAAGAGACTAGAGGCAGATCACATGAAAAGTAATAAGAGACCTGCAGAAGGGGTGATGGAAGTCGGCCCCAGTAATAAAAGGAGACATGATCATGGTAGAGGAAGAGGAAATTAGAGAGGCGGTCGGTGGTTCAACCGGGACTATAGAATGGAGCACCCGATTCAGCAGCCACCAGCTTTGCCTCCACCACCACAACAGCAACAATTTCAACAACCTGGGGGCCGACGAGACATAGTGTGTTTCGAGTGCAACCAACCGGGGCACGTCCGGCGTTTCTGCCCGCGATTGTACGCGAATGCTCCTCTTACTCTCCCGCCAGAAGCTCCTCGTGGATGGGGGCATATGTGTGGTCGGGGACGGGGACCAACAGGGAGAAATCAGGGACATGTGCGGGAGCAAGTGTTCGCATTGGATATGACCCAAGCGCGGAACCCGTAAGAGGTTATCGCAGGTACGTACTGAGTTTATTAATAGTGCTCGGACATGTTTCTTTTTATGATACATGGAACATGCACATCCCTAGCTAGTGGTTATATCTTGATATTTTAGGCACCGTCATGGTTAGTGGGAGACCCGCTTATGCGTTATTTGATACGGGCGCATCTCACACGTTCATTTCGGCAGACTTCGTGAAAGACTTAGAGAGGGTGCACCATTTCACTGGCACTACGCAAAGGGTGCGTCTCCCGAATGGATCCGAGATGACGTCGTCTGCCAGCTGTGACTTCGACACGCTCATAGGAGGGAAGTTCTTTGAAACTGCAGCGACAGTATTGAAGATTCCGGAGTTCGACCTCATTTTGGGCATGCATTGGTTGGACTGGCACCACGCCAGAATTAATTGTGCGGAGAAGCAAGTTACCTTGAGGCATGGAGACTCAGAAGTCGTCTTCCAAGGTATTAGATTCGCACCTCGTAAACTGTTATATTCAATTCAGGTTATAAAATCTCATACGGAGGGGGACGAAGTCTATGTAATTTGTTTCGAGTTGAAGAAGATGGCATTAGATGTCAAAGATGTGCGGGTGGTGCGGGATTTCCCCGAGGTATTCCCCGAGAAATTGTCGGACTACCCCCGCATCGGGAGGTGGATTTCCAAATCAAGCTAGTTCTGGGTGCCAAGCCCGTTTCACGGGCTCCTTACCGAATGGCTCCGAAGGAACTTGCGGAGTTTAGAGTCCAACTTCAGGAGTTGGTTGAAGCAGGCTTCGTTCGCCCAAGTTCATCACCTTGGGGAGCTCCTGTTTTGTTCGTTAAGAAGAAGGACGGCACCCTACGGTTGTGCATAGATTATCGAGAATTGAATCGGTTAACGGTACGGAACACCTACCCTCTACCCCGCATCGATTAACTATTTGATCAGTTGGTGGGATCACATATGTTCTCCAAGTTGGACCTACGGTCGGGGTATTATCAGTTGAGAATACAAGAGGACGATATTCAGAAAACGGCGTTTAGCTCGAGATACGGCCTATATGAGTTCACCGTGATGCCATTCGGACCCACGAACGCCCCTTCAGCCTTTATGAGTTTGATGAACAAGGTGTTCGGCCCCTATTTGGACATCTTTGTCATCGTGTTCATCGATGACATTCTGGTCTACTCCAAGACAGAAGCAGAGCACGCCGAACATCTAGCCTTAGTACTGGAGAAGTTAAAGGAACACGCTTTATTTGCCAAGTTCAGCAAATGCGAGTTTTGGCTCCAAGAGGTTGCCTTCTTGGGCCAAGTGATTAGTGGGGCTGGGCTACAGGTGGATCCGGCCAAGGTGCGGGCCGTGAAGGAATGGTCGCCATTGAAGTCGGCGGCCGACTTACGGAGCTTTCTTGGACTTGCCGGGTACTATCGCAAGTTTGTGAAAGGCTTCTCGAAGGTCTCCCTTCCCCTTACCACACTGACGAAGAAAGGTGTGTCGTACGAATGGACACCCCAGTACGAAGCCGCATTCCAAGAGTTGAAGGACCGGCTCACGACCGCACCCATCCTAGCCCTCCCGTCGGGGAAGGAAGGCTTTCAAGTTTACACGAATGCGTCGTACCAAGGGATGTGAGCCGTATTGATGCAGAATGGGCACGCGATTGCTTATGCTTCAAGACAGTTGAAGAAGCATGAAGCCAACTATCCGGTGCATGATTTGGAGTTGGGAGCGGTGGTGTTCACCCTGAAGATTTGGAGACACTATATGTATGGCGTCCACTGCGAGATCTTCTCGGATCATAAGAACTTAAAGTACGTCCATACTCAAAAGGAGTTGAATTTGAGACAACGGCGGTGGTTGGAGTTTTTGTGTGACTACGAATTCACCTTGAACTACCACCCCTGAAAAGTTAATTCCGTAGCTGATGCCTTGAGTCGAAAAGTACCGGGATCGAGCACGGAGTCCCGTTTGATGAGCATGGAGTTAGTCCGGATACTTAGGGAGATGGATATCACGTTGGTATTTAAGGATCAACCGGAAGAGTATACAGAATACTTGGCCGCGATGAGTATAGTTTGCAACATACGGGACCGGATTCGGATGGAGCAGAAGGAGGATGTGGCTCTAATTCCGGTTTTCAAGTCAATTGAGGATGGGACGATGGAAGAGTACTTCTTAAAAGACGGCCTCGTCCATTTTCGTGGACGGCTTTATATCCCCGAAGGTGGAAATATTCGAGAGGATATCCTAAAGGAGGCTTATTGCTCCCAATATTCAATACATCCTGGGATCGCAAAAATGTACACCGATTTGCGGAAGACGATATGTTGACCGGGCATGAAGAGGGATGTCAAGTATTTTGTTACGCATTGTGTGGCTTGCCAAATGGTGAAGGCAGAGTGCAGAAGTCCCGGTGGAATGTTACAGTCATTGCCCATCCCAGAATGGAAGTTTGAGGATATCTCCATGGTCTTCGTCCACGGATTACCTCACTCACGCTCGGGGAATGATTCGGTGTGGGTGATTATCGATCGCTTGACCAAAGTAGCCCGGTTTATCCCAATGAAGAAGGAGGCGCATGTGGATGTTTTGGTGCGCATATTCGTAGAACAGTTTGTGCGGTATCATGGAGTGCCGAAGATGATCGTCTCTGACCGAGATGGCCGGTTTACGTCAAGAGAATGGAGGGCTGTACAGGCTTACTTGGGCTCGTGTCTCACTTTCAGCACAGCTTTTCATCCTCAGACGGACGGGCAATCTGAACGGACCATTCGAACATTGGAGGACCTGTTGAGATTGTGTGTGATAGATAGGGGGGAGCCGTGGGAAAGACTCTTGCCCTTAGTGGAATTATCCTATAACAATAGCCATCAAGCTAGCATAAAGTATATTGATGATACTGATGCGGTAGTCACATTGATACGGGATCACATGCTTGAGACTCAGAGTCGGCAAGCAAGGTATTATAACGCGAAACACCGGATGATAGAATTACAAGTGGGAGACATGGTGTTTCTATAAATCCGGTCGATGCAGTGAGTATCACGAGTACGAGGCGTGAAGAAGCTACGCCGAAGGTACGTTGGACCTTATGTCATAATGGAATGGATCGGCCCGTTGGCCTACCGGTTAGAGTTGCCACCAGAACTGGGGAACCTCCACGATGTGTTCCATGTATCATCTCTCCAGAAAGCATTGATGCGGCCCGACCAATACACCCCCATAACTGATGGTGTTGTGGCGTCTGATAGGTCTGTGCGATTGGAGCCGGTGCGGATCGTTGACAATGAGGTGAGAGCTCTGCGCCGTAAAAGTGTGCTTCTGGTAAAAGTGCTATGGTCTAATCATGGGAAGGAAGAATTTACTTGGGAGCCGGTGGACTTAATGCGGAAGCGCTACCCGGAGCTGTTCTCCCAAGGTAACATTTTATAGCGCATATTATTTTGTACTTGCATCCCCATAGACATAGCCTGATTTCGGGGACGAAATCTTTTATTTTGTTTATAGGATTTGTAATGTCCCAATTCGCGCTAGGCCCCTCGCACGAGTTTTGAGTCAAGAGACCTGACTCGGGCTCGGGGCGCACTGGCAAAAGGTGTCAAGTGCGTTGGATGGAGTGTAGGGTTGGGTGATATCCAACGGATCGATAAGAATGGCCTAAGGGAAAATCGTCGAGAATACCTGGTGATTCTCGCCGATCGTCGAGTATCGATGAGAATACTCAACGATCAAAACGCCAGATTTTCGATAAGAATGGCCTAAGGGAAAATCGTCGAGAATACATGGTGATTCTCACTGATCGTCGAGTATCGATGAGAATACTCAACGATCTCAACGTTAGATTTTCGATAAGAATGGCCTAAGGGAAAATCGTCGAGAATACCTGGTGATTCTCGCTGATCGTCGAGTATCGATGAGAATACTCAACGATCTCAACGCCAAATTTCTGATAAGAATGGCCTAAGGGAAAATCGTCGAGAATACCTGGTGATTCTCGCCGATCGTCGAGTATCGATGAGAATACTCAACGATCTCAACGCCAGATTTTCGATAAGAATGGACTAAGGGAAAATCGTCGAGAATACCTGGTGATTCTCGCCGATCATCGAGTATCGATGAGAATACTCAACGATCTCAACGCCAGATTTCCGATAAGTTAGGCTAAGGGAAAATCGTCGGGTATCATTGTTGATACCTGACGAATTCGTCGAGAATGCCTGACGATTCTCGCCGATCGTCGAGAATGCCTGACGATTCTCGCCGATCATCGAGAATGACAGATAATTCCCGCCGAATTTGACTTGCGCGTTTTCTTCGGCCAGGCAGATTCGCTGGCTTGCACAGGCGGACCGAACCGGGCTTCGGGATTCGTGCTGGATGATTCCTTGGACCAGGTCACTTCAATATGACCCATTATGAGCGGTCCAATGGGGCGTTGACACGTGGCAGAAGATGTAACCTAATACATCGGCTTATAAAGGGACGTTAAAGCCGAACCCTAGCCTTGCGCCGATCAACCCTCGCCGTCATCGTGGATCTCGCGAACCATCGGAGCCGATGGAAGTCAGAGCTCTTGGAGGCGGTCTTCTCTTGATCTCTCTCTCTCTCTCTCTTTTCTTTGCTGGGAAGAACAAGCACCAAGCAAGGGATGCCGCAAAGAAGAATGACTAGATCCATGGCCGGGAATGTTGGTGTCGCCGGAAACGAGGTGAGCTTCCTCCCCTCTCCCTTGGTGCTAGATCCGTAGTTAATATTCTAGGAGAGACATCGAATCCATAGAGTCTTGATGGTGAGGAGGAGATTTCTTAGGGAAAGCCGTGCCTAGGTTGTTTTCTAGGCTTTAGTCTTCTTCAACCTCTTCATCATTCAAAGTGAAGATGAGAGAGTGATTCGTGGAGAAGTACGGCTTTGTAAGGGTAAATAAGGGTGGATGAATTTCTGGAGGAGTTTTGGGAGGTCGGTGCAAGTAGGAAGATGAATGGATGTCGTTCATCTCACCTTAAGATGCGTGCAGAAATCTGACTTCTGCACGCAGCAATCTTCGCCGCCAGTTTCGGAGGAGTTCTGTTCATATATGGGTTTTCGACTCAACATGAAAGTCGTAGCCCCCAAAGATACCTTTCTAACGAGTGGTTGCATGTTTCCAGGCGATACCTGTAGCCACGGGAAAGTCCGTTCGAGTCTGCTGCGATTGGGGGAAATTTGTCCAGGAAATCTGTATCCTGTACACAGCCGACTTCGAATCAAATTTCTGATGTGATGCGACCAGATCTGGGCTTCCGACTCAACATGAAAGTCGTAGCCCTCGCGAATACCTTTCCAACGAGGGGTTGAGCGTTTATAGCGGACTCATGTAGCTCTAGGAATTCCAGTTTTGGTGGCAAGCTATATAATAATAATGTTCATGTTAACTCATGGTTAAGTGTACTCTTGTGAAAGTAGGATGTGCAATTTATATCCTTTGGCTCCCTTAATCATGATGCTATAATTAAACTTATAAATGTTGTGCTTAACATTGGTAGCCATCTAGGTTAATGGTTATGTGAATCGAGATAGGATGGCTAGTGATCAATGGAGGTTGAGCTTGGTTGTAGAATATAGCTATCATGTGATGAATTGAGGTGATCGACTGAATAGATAGTTGTGATTGTGATGAACTTTATTGGGAGAGTATTGTGTAACCGTGATCCGAGACTAATGGGTTTTGCTGATAACCGATGCTTAGAGATATAGTCTCCCTATGGGTAGCATCGAGTGAGTTGTGATGGTGCATGTGGTGTGCGACGACTCGATGTGTCGCGATACCGAGATAATGAATGTGGCAGGTCTACGGGCTCGCCAGTCGTCACACCGTTGGGAGCCAATAG
Organism: Platanthera zijinensis; assembly: GCA_039513925.1. NCBI lineage: Eukaryota > Viridiplantae > Streptophyta > Magnoliopsida > Asparagales > Orchidaceae > Platanthera > Platanthera zijinensis. Next base: position 69,411,850 of record CM077082.1, read on the forward strand.
TTAGACCTTGGGCGGTAGGGCTAGACACTTGGTGTCCATAACCCGAGGTCTCCTCCGCGCCATGAGAACGGTTGGGCTTGCGCCTCGTGCGATTCCGAGGTTCCTTCTGATTCGAAATCAAAGGCCAGGTTGGGCTGTGTTCTTGGTACACATCTACCCAAGACCCCTTCTGAGCCGTAGTACGCATGTGATCTCCGCTGTTGTGTTCTTAGTGTTGAGGCGTACGGAGGCCTAGGACAGGTAGTGTGGATACCACCTAGTAGTGGAGACGCCCACTCCATTGTCACCGTCTGGCCACGACGGTAGACGCCTGAGAGGTTAGCTACCTGCTCGAAAAGTGGGAACTTCAAGTTTGTGTCGACATAGCAACTTGCATGTGTGTGAATATGGGTCGGTCATTGCATAGCATTCATACCATACCATTCATATCATGCACAAGATCCTTACCGTATAATTTTGTATGGGCACTCTTATACGATGAGTTACTTTTATGTTAAGCTGAACCTTAACTTATAAGTTTGTATGGGCACTCTTATAAGTTAAGTTACTGTTTCCTATTGTAGATTACCTGCTGATTAATTATTTGATTTAATAGAACTGCTAGCTTACTTCGTAGAGATATTATTCTTACCAGTTTCCTTGTCACGTGCTTGATTACTCCTGTTATATATATACATATTGTGCTTGTTTCCTTTCTCCGTCCGGTGCCGAGGAGTTGCCGGGGGAGCGGATTAGAAGCCACTTAGTCTTCACGACTAATGGTTGCTATGTCTTCCATTTTAGGAGGAAACCCCGCAAATAGGCCAGCAGCAGGACATCCACGCCCGAACGACAGGACCTGAGGTGACGGTACCGTCGATACCGTCCGTGACAGTTGTGAGTATTTTGTTGTAGCCTTCTTAGCAAACAGTTTTTAGACTCTGGTATTTTAGAAGCTCGTTATGCTTCTTATTTTTCGCTTCGTTTTGGACTTAAAACAATGTGTGAATTGACTTTCTTTTATCTTATGATTGGGTTGGCATAGTACATTGATATTGGTTGTAGCCGGCGGAATAGGCGTCTTGTAGTACAGACTAACCAGCGTGTTAGTGCTACCGCAAGGCGGCTACTCTGGGCATAAGACTCCCCTCGTGCCGTGTTTTGTGTTCCGGGAGGGGGGTCTTACAAATGGTATCAGATTGTCGTGATCCTCACCTATAGAAATCATTTAACAATGGGCCACTCCCGTTCGATTAGTCAGCTTGGGGACAAACTGACTTAGCGGAAGCAGTGGTGTGCCCATATGTAATTCACACTAAGTTTGTCCAACTTTGACCTTAGTTTTAGCCAACCTGACCCTAGTTCGTACCTTATGCGTAGGTCCCAGCGCTGGTGGAGCCGGTTGGGGGTACTCCTACACCTTCCATTCCTTCACAATTCCAACAGTCAGAGCTGGGGCAAACGCTGTCAGCAATATTAGATGCTTTTAGAGCCCAACAAGCTCTGGTGCAGCAACAAGCTCCGGGCTCCAACTGGTTGAGCACCTTCCGTGCCCTGTCCCCTCCTGCTTACCTAGGGATAGAGTCGGCGGTGTGCACCGAAGAGTGGATTGATACCGTTGAAGAGCTGATGGCCGGTATAAGATGCCCGAGCAATATGGCAGTGACCTTGGTGGTGACGTTGTTGGAGCTACACGCCAAACGATGGTGGAAGTCCCTCATGGGCTCTATCTTTTGAGGGCGAGTGTACACAGACATTAGTTGGAGTGAATTCTCGGAAGCTTTCTTAGAACATTTCATCCCCTCTTCCGCACGGGATAGACTTGAAGAGAGATTTCTACAACTGAAGCAGGGATCGAAATCAGTGACGGAATACCAGCAAGAGTTCCAACACCTCGCTAGGTTTGCCGATTCTTATGACTTGGATGATAGAGGCTATGCGAAGCGCTTTTACAAAGGGTTAAGGGACCCCCTGAGACATGCCCTTTTGTTTATAGCTGACGCTAGCCTGGCGAAAATTATTGACATGGCAAAGAGACTAGAGGTAGATCACATGGAAAGTAATAAGAGACCTGCAGAAGGGGTGATGGAAGTCGGCCCCAGTAATAGAAGGAGACATGATCATTGTAGAGGAAGAGGAAATCAGAGAGGCGGTCGGCGGTTCAACCGGAACTATAGAATGGAGCACCCGATTCAGCAGCCACCAGCTTTGCCTCCACCACCACAACAGCAACAATTTCAACAACCTGGGGGCCGACGAGACATAGTGTGTTTCGAGTGCAACCAACCGGGGCACGTCCGGCGCTTTTGCCCGTAGTTGTACGCGAATGCTCCTCTTGCTCTCCCTCCAGAATCTCCTCGTGGACGAGGGCATATGCGTGGTCGGGGACGGGGACCACCAGGGAGAAATCAGGGACATGTGCGGGAGCAGGTGTTCGCATTGGATATGACCCAAGCGCGGAACCCACAAGAGGTTATCGCAGGTACGTACTGAGTTTATTAATAGTAGCTAGTGGTTATATCTTGATATTTTAGGCACCGTCATGGTTAGTGGGAGCCCCGCTTATGCGTTATTTGATACGGGCGCATCTCACACGTTCATTTCGGCGGACTTCGTGAAAGACTTAGAGAGGGTGCACCATTTCACTGGCACTACGCAAAGGGTGCATCTCCCGGATGGATCCGGGATGACGTCATCTGCCAGCTGTGACTTCGACACGCTCATAGGAGGGAAGTTCTTTGAAACTGCAGTGACAGTATTGAAGATTCCGGAGTTCGACCTCATTTTGGGCATGCATTAGTTGGACTGGCACCACGCCAGAATTAATTGTGCGGAGAAGCAAGTTACCTTGAGGCATGGAGACTCGGAAGTCGTCTTCCAAGGTATTAGATTCGCACCTCGTAAACTGTTATCTTCAATTCAGGTTATAAAATCTCATATGGAGGGGGATGAAGTCTATGTAATTTGTTTCGAGTTGAAGAAGATGGCATTAGATGTCAAAGATGTGCGGGTGGTGCGGGATTTCCCCGAGGTATTCCCCGAGAAATTGCCGGGACTACCCCCGCATCGGGAGGTGGATTTCCAAATCAAGCTAGTTCCGGGTGCCAAGCCCGTTTCACGGGCTCCTTACCGAATGGCTCCGAAGGAACTTGCGGAGTTTATAGTCCAACTTCAGGAGTTGGTGGAAGCAGGCTTCGTTCGCCCAAGTTCGTCACCTTGGGGAGCTCCTGTTTTGTTCGTTAAGAAGAAGGACGGCACCCTACGGTTGTGCATAGATTATCGAGAATTGAATCGGTTAACGGTACGGAACACCTACCCTCTACCCCGCATCGATTAACTATTTGATCAGTTGGTGGGATCACATATGTTCTCCAAGTTGGACATACGGTCGGGGTATTATCAGCTGAGAATACAAGAGGACGATATTCAGAAAACGGCATTTAGCTCGAGATACGGCCTATATGAGTTCACCGTGATGCCATTCGGACTCACGAACGCCCCTTCAGCCTTTATGATTTTGATGAACAAGGTGTTCGGCCCCTATTTGGACATCTTTGTCATCGTGTTCATCGATGACATTCTGGTCTACTCCAAGACAGAAGCAGAGCACGCCGAACATCTAGCCTTAGTACTGGAGAAGTTAAAGGAACACGCTTTATTTGCCAAGTTCAGCAAATGCGAGTTTTGGCTCCAAGAGGTTGCCTTCTTGGGCCATGTGATTAGTGGGGCTGGGCTAGCGGTGGATCCGTCCAAGGTGCGGGCCGTGAAGGAATGGTCGCCATTGAAGTCGGCGGCCGACGTACGGAGCTTTCTTGGACTTGACAGGTACTATCGCAAGTTTGTGAAAGGCTTCTCGAAGGTCGCCCTTTACCTTACCACACTGACGAAGAAAGGTGTGCCGTACGAATGGACACCCTAGTGCGAAGACACGTTCCAAGAGTTGAAGGACCGGCTCACGACCGCACCCATCCTAGCCCTCCCGTCGGGGAAGGAAGGCTTTCAAGTTTACACGGATGCGTCGTACCAAGGGATGGGAGCCGTGTTGATGCAGAATGGACACGTGATTGCTTATGCTTCAAGACAGTTGAAGAAGCATGAAGCCAACTATCCGGTGCATGATTTGGAGTTGGGAGCGGTGGTGTTCGCCCTGAAGATTTGGAGACACTATCTGTATGGCGTCCACTGCGAGATCTTCTCGGATCATAAGAACTTAAAGTACGTCCATACTCAAAAGGAGTTGAATTTTAGACAATGGCGGTGGTTGGAGTTTTTGTGTGACTACGAATTCACCTTGAACTACCACCCCTGAAAAGTTAATTCCGTAGATGATGCCTTGAGTCGAAAAGTACCGGGATCGAGCACGGAGTCCCGTTTGATGAGCATGGAGTTAGTCCGGATACTTAGTGAGATGGAGATCACGTTGGGATTTAAGGATCAACCGGAAGAGTATACGGAATACTTGGCCGCGATGAGTATAGTTTGCAACATACGGGACCGGATTCGGATGGAGCAGAAGGAGGATGTGGCTCTAATTCCAGTTTTCAAGTCAATTGAGGATGGGACGACGGAAGAGTACTTCTTAAAAGACGGCCTCATCAATTTTCGTGGACGGCTTTATATCCCCGAAGGTGGAAATATTCGAGAGGATATCCTAATGGAGGCTCATTGCTCCCAATATTCAGTACATCCTGGGATCGCAAAAATGTACACCGATTTGCGGAAGACGATATGTTGGCCGGGCATGAAGAGGGATGTCAAGTATTTTGTTACGCATTGTGTGGCTTGCCAAATGGTGAAGGCAGAGTGCAGAAGTCCCGGTGGAATGTTACAGTCATTGCCCATCCCAGAATGGAAGTTTGAGGATATCTCCATGGACTTCGTCCATGGATTACCTCGCTCACGCTCGGGGAATGATTCGGTGTGGGTGATTGTCGATCGCTTGACCAAAGTAGCCCAGTTTATCTCAATGAAGAAGGAGGCGCATGTGGATGTTTTGGTGCGCCAATTCGTAGAACAGTTTGTGCGGTATCATGGTGTGCCGAAGACGATCGTCTCTGACCGAGATGGCCAGTTTACGTCAAGAGAATGGAGGGCTGTACAGGCTTACCTGGGCTCGTGTCTCACTTTCAGCACAGCTTTTCATCCTCAGACGGACGGACAATCTGAACGGACCATTCGAACATTGGAGGACCTGTTGAGATTGTGTGTGATAGATAGGGGGGAGCCGTGGGAAAGACTCTAGCCCTTAGTTGAATTCTCCTATAACAAAAGCCATCAAGCTAGCATTGGTATGGCACCCCATGAAGCTCTATACAGAAGGAGGTGTAGGACCCCCTTGTCCTGGGTGCATGACGAAGACCCGAAGGCATTGGGCATAGAGTATATTGATGATACTGATGCGGTAGTCACATTGATACGGGATCACATGCTTGAGACTCAGAGTCGGCAAGCAAGGTATTATAACGCGAAACACCGGATGATAGAATTTCAAGTGGGAGACATGGTGTTTCTAAAAATCCGGCCGATGCAGTGAGTATCACGAGTACGAGGCGTGAAGAAGCTACGCCGAAGGTACGTTGGACCTTATGTCATAATGGAATGGATCGGCCCGTTGGCCTACCGGTTAGAGTTGCCACCAGAACTGGGGAACCTCCACGACGTGTTCCATGTATCATCTCTCTAGAAAGCATTGATGCGGCCCGACCAATACACCCCCATAACTGATGGTGTTGTGGCGTCTGATAGGTCTGTGCGATTGGAGCCGGTGCGGATCGTTGACAATGAGGTGAGAGCTCTGCGCCGTAAAAGTGTGCCTCTGGTAAAAGTGCTATGGTCTAATCATGGGAAGGAAGAATTTACTTGGGAGCCGGTGGACTTAATGCGGAAGCGCTACCCGGAGCTGTTCTCCCAAGGTAACATTTTATAGCGCATATTATTTTGTACTTGCATCCCCATAGCCCTAGCCTGATTTCGGGGATGAAATCTTTTATTTTGTTTATAGGATTTGTAACGTCCCAATTCGCGCTAGGCCCCTCGCACGAGTTTTGAGTCAAGAGACTTGACTCGGGCTCGGGGCACACTGGCAAAAGGTGTCAAGTGCGTTGGATGGAGTGTAGGGTTGGGTGATATCCAACGGATCGATAAGAATGGCCAAAGGGAAAATCGTCGAGAATACCTGGTGATTCTCGCCGATCGTCGAGTATCGATGAGAATACTCAACGATCTCAACGCCAGATTTTCGATAAGAATGGCCTAAGGGAAAATCGTCGAGAATACCTGGTGATTCTCGCCGATCGTCGAGTATCGATGAGAATACTCAACGATCTCAATGCCAGATTTTCGATAAGAATGGCCTAAGGGAAAATCGTCGAGAATACCTGGTGATTCTCGCCGATCGTCGAGTATCGATGAGAATACTCAATGATCTCAACGCCAGATTTCCGATAAGAATGGCCTAAGGGAAAATCGTCGAGAATACCTGGTGATTCTCGCCGATCGTCAAGTATCGATGAGAATACTCAACGATCTCAACGCCAGATTTCCGATAAGAATGGCCTAAGGGAAAATCGTCGAGAATACCTGGTGATTCTCGCCGATCGTCGAGTATCGATGAGAATACTCAATGATCTCAACGCAAGATTTCCGATAAGTTAGGCTAAGGGAAAATCGTCGGGTATCATTGTTGATACCCGACAAATTCATCGAGAATGCCTGACGATTCTCGCCGATCGTCGAGAATGCCTGACGATTCTCGCCGATCGTCGAGAATGACAGATGATTCCCGCCGAATTTGACTTGTGCATTTTCTTCGCCCAGGCAGATTCGCTGGCTTGCATAGGCGGACCGAACCGGGCTTCGGGATTGGATCTGGATGATTCCTTGGACCGGGTCACTTCAATATGACCCATTATGAGCGGTCCATTGGGGCATTGACATGTGGCAGAAGATGTAACCTAATACATCGGCTTATAAAGGGATGTTAAAGCCGAACCCTAGCCTTGCGCCGATCAACCCTCGCCGTCGTCGTGGATCTCGTGAACCATCAGAGCTGAGGGAAGTCAGAGCTCTTGGAGGCGGCCTTCTCTCGATCTCTTTCTCTCTCTCTCTCTCTCTCTCTTTCTTTTGCCGGGAAGAACAAGCACCAAGCAAGGGATGCCGCAAAGAAGAACGACTAGATCCATGGCCGGGAATGTTGGTGCCGCCGGAAACGAGGTGAGCTTCCTCCCCTCTCCCTTGGTGCTAGATCCGTAGTTAATATTCTAGGAGAGACATCGAATCCATAGAGTCTTGATGGTAAGGAGGAGATTTCTTAGGGAAAGCCGTGCCTAGGTTGTTTTCTAGGCTTTAGTCTTCTTCAACCTCTTCATCATTCAAAGTGAAGATGAGAGAGTGATTCGTGGAGAAGTACGGCTTTGTAAGGGTAAATAAGGGTGGAAGAATTTCTGGAGGAGTTTTGGGAGGTCGGTGCAAGGAGGAAGATGAATGGATGTCGTTCATCTCACCTTAAGATGCGTGCAGAAATCTGACTTCTGCACGCAGCAATCTTCGCCGCCAGTTTCGGAGGAGTTATGTTCATATATGGGTTTTCGACTCAACACGAAAGTCGTAGCCCTCAAAGATACCTTTCCAACGAGTGGTTGCACGTTTTCAGGCGATACCTGTAGCCACAGGAAAGTCTGTTCGAGTCTACTGCGATTGGGGGAAATATGTCCAGGAAATCTGTATCCTATACGCAGCCGACTTCGAGTCAAATTTCTGATGTGATGCGACCAGATATGGGCTTCTGACTCAACATGAAAGTCGTAGCCCTCGTGAATACCTTTCCAACGAGGGGTTGAGCGTTTATAGCGGACTCTTGTAGCTCTAGGAATTCCAGTTATGGTGGCAAGCTATATAATAATAATGTTCTTGTTAACTCATGGTTAAGTGTACTCTTGTGAAAGTAGAATGTGCAATTTATATCCTTTGGCTCCCTTAATCATGATGCTATAATTAAACTTATGAATGTTGTGCTTAACATTGGTAGCCATCTAGGTTAATGGTGATGTGAATCGAGATAGGATGGCTAGTGATCAATGGAGGTTGAGCTTGGTTGTAGAATATAGCTATCATGTGATGAATTGAGGTGATCGATTGAATAGATAGCTGTGTTCTTGGTGCACATCTACTCAAGACCCCTTCTGAGCCGTAGTACGCATGTGAGCTCCGCTGTTGTGTTCTTAGCATTGAGGCGTATGGAGGCCTAGGACAGGTAGTGTGGATACCACCTAGTAGTGGAGACGCCCGCTCCACTGCCACCGTCTGGCCACGACGGTAGACGCCTGAGAGGTTAGCTACCTGCTCGAAAAGTGGGAACTTCATGTTTGTGTCGACATAGCAACTTGCATGTGTGTGAACATGGGTCAGTCATTGCATAGCATTCATACCATACCATTCATATCATGCACAAGATCCTTACCGTATAAGTTTGTATGAGCACTCTTATACGATGAGTTACTTTTCTGTTAAGCCGAACCTTAACTTATAAGTTTGTATGGGCACTCTTATAAGTTAAGTTACTGTTTCCTGTTGTAGATTACCTGCTGATTAATTATTTGATTTAATAGAACTGCTAGCTTACTTCGTAGAGATATTATTCTTACCAGTTTCCTTGTCACCTGCTTGATTACTCCTGTTATATATATACATATTGTACTTGCTTCCTTTCTCCGCCTGGTGCCGAGGAGTCGCCGGGGGAGCGGATGAAAAGCCACTTAGTCTTCACGACTAACGGTTGCTACGTCTTCCATTTTAGGAGGAAACCCCGCAGATAGGCCAGCAGCAGGACATCCAGGCCCGGACGACAGGACCTGAGGTGACGGTACCGTCGATACCGTCCATGACAGTTGTGAGTGTTTTGTTGTAGCCTTCTTGGCAAACAGTTTTTAGACTCTGATATTTTAGAAGCTCGTTATGCTTCTTATTTTCCGCTTCGTTTTGGACTTTAAACAATGTGTTAATTGACTTTCTTTTATCTTATGATTGGGTTGGCATAGTACATTGATATTGGTTGTAGCCGGCGGAATAGGCGTCTTGTAGTACAAACTAACCCGCGTGTTAGTGCTACCGCAAGGCGGCTACTCTGGGCATAAGACTCCCCTCGTGCCATGTTTTGTGTTCTTGGGAGGGGGGTCGTACACTATCTCTGATAGAAAACTTATACATAGAACTGTGTTCATGCTTTTGCTCCTGGTTAGAACTCCCTGTCTTACGTCACTAATGATTTGGTATGTTGGATGATCCTTCAAGTGTCTTCTAGCTGGAGGAAATCTGTCAACCTCTTGGTCTTCTTCTCTTTCCTCATTCTGATGGACTTCATTGTCTTCATCTTCATCCAGACAGTCTTGTACTCCCCCTGGACAGTTTCCATCCTTTTCTTCATCCAGTCTTGCAGGTTGGTCCTTACTAATAGTCAGCTTGTCCATCCTTTCCTTTAAACCTGTAGAGCTACCAGAAGAGCTAGACAGTTCACTGTTAATTAACTTAGACTCATCAAATACTACATAGACTGATTCTTCTACAACTTGTGTAGTCAAGTTGTAGATCCTGTATGCCCTACTGTTATTGTTGTACCCAACAAATATCCCATCTAGGGATTTGACAGCAAACTTATTTTGGTAGTGCTTACCATTAACTAGGACATAACATTTGCTACCAAAGATTCTAAGTTATGAAATGTTTGGTTTTCTACCTTTTATAATCTCATAGGGAGTCTTCATATGTCATTTATTGATGGAAGCTCTATTGAGTACATGACATGCAGTATTTACTGCCTCAGCCTAGAAGTATTCAAGGAGAGAAGTGCCACTTAGTAGTATTCTACTTGCCTCAATTAGAGTCCTATTCTTTCTCTCAGCAACTCCATTTTGCTGGGGAGTTCTATGTGAGGAGAACTCCTGATGAATCATATGTTCTTCACAGAACTTTGTCATACACTCAGACTAAAATTCAGTTCCATGATCACTTCTGATTTTGATCACTGAATTATTAAATTCATTCTGAATTATTCTAATAAAAGTCTGGAAGACAGTAGGGGTTTCAGATTTCTGCCTCAAGAAGAAAACTCATGTAAATCTAAAATAGTCATCCACAATAACTAATGTGTATGCTTTCCTACCTAGACTATGAACTAGCATTGGACCAAATAAATCCATATATAGGAGATATAGACATCTCACTAAATCTTTGGTAACAAGTCCATGGAAAGAGGTCTTGGTCTGTTTGCCCTTCTGGCAAGCTGAAAAAACACTCTCTTTAATGCACTTGACCTGAGGACTATTCCTCACTAGCCCCATACTGAATAATTATCCTATTGACCTATAGTTCAGATGAGTTAGTCTCTTGTGCTATTGGACACACTGTGATTCTTTCTCATCTGCAACTAAAAAGATAGGTGAGTTGTTATACTCACAATCAAGGTTAAGACAATATACATTCCCTTTGCTAGTGCCAGTCAGAATGATCTCTTGATCACTTGACCTCTTTATTTGGCACTCACCCTTGAGGAAAGAGATGTCATACCCAAGATCACTTAGTTAACTTATGCTAATTAGGTTATGTTTCAGACCTTTCACATAAGTCACTTGAGTTATACAGATAGAGTTACTAGAAATGTTACCAAACCCTTTGAAGACACCTTTTTCTGATCCACAAAAGATTACTTTGGGTCCATTCTCTTTGGGAGAATAGTCCTTCAACATCCTTCTTGTTCCAGTCATGTGCCTGGAACATCTACTATCCAAGTACCATATAGGGGTATGGCCACTTGGACTCACTTGCATCAAATAAAGATTTACTCATCCTTAGAACCCAAATTGTTATTGGGTCCTATGTTCAAGTTAGCTTGAAATCTGATATGCTTACCTGCAGCCTTTCTGACAGGTAAACTGGCCTTATTCTGAATACTAGAATTGAACCAACAATCAATGGCAAAGTGACCCACCTTGCTACAACACCAGCACTCAAATCTATTGTATCTTTTCTTAAGTACAGGCTTCTCAACATTGCTACCAGCATTCCTTTTAAGTGTTGGTGATAGAGCAGCATAACCCAAGGATTCCTTAAGAACATGATGGGTTTGCTTATAGGGTGCCCTATTAGCATGTGCATCCTTGCCATTTAGATCACCATACTCACAGTGATCATGAGTGAGGTCATGATCATACCTGTTAGTAGGTTGTATCACTTTTCTAAAAGAAATAGGGGGTTTCATAGCTAGTGGCTGAACTGGGCCTTTGCCTTTTCCTTGAGAATTGGCTTCCCTTGTTATTTCCTTGAAGCCTAGTCCTATCTTTCCTTTATGAGATATGAAGTTATCTATTAAAGACAAGACAGACTTTGGCTTTTAAAATTTAGCCACTAGATCCCATTCTTTCTGGAGTCTTGCTTCCAGATTTTTGATGTGATTTTCTTTGAAGGAGATTGTGCCCATCTGAATAACAGTTATGTTTTTCAGTTTGGCAACCTCCTTAAATTTCAAATCTATCAGATTGGTTGAATCTGTTGCAGCCTGTTTGAGAGATTCAATTTCCTTGGCCTGCTTCTTAACAAGGAATTTGCTCCTCTTAAGAGCTTGCAGCAAACCACCGTACTCATTAATTAATTGATGTGCATCCCCCTTAGATTCAGAACCATCCACTTCTCTTAAAGTTGATGCTACTGATTCTGATCCAGTAAAATAATCAGAAGCTAAGAATGGACTGTATACCTTACTTGGACCAGGCTGATCCAGGCACTAATCTTCTTCTGAAAGAGCCATCAGCCCTTTACAACAATAATTTTCACCTCCATTTATGGAATCCAGCATTTGCAAGAATTCTGATTCAATAGAATCCTCTTCTGTAGTAAACAGCCCAATATAAGCTTCTGCATCATTTTCTTCTCCAGATTCTGAGGAAGAAGAGTCAGTCCAACTTTTCTTCTTCTGGGCAACCAAGGATTTCTCCTTCTTGCCCTTATTTTGAGGCTTCTTCTTATCCTTAGTCTCCTTTCTCTTATCAAGACAGTCAGCTATGATATGTCTAGGCCTGTTGCAGCAATAACAAATAATTTTAGAGGTAGTTTATTTACTAGGATTAGAGGCATACCTGTCCTCCTTAGAAGTCTTCTTCTTCTTGTAATAATCATCCTTGAAGGAGGATGAAGATGGCTTGGTTCTCCATTTCTTCTTCTTCATGACCCTCGGAAACTGCCTTGTAAAGGCAGCAAAGTCTTCATCAGAATGGTGGCTGTCTGATGTACTGATGTCAGGATTTTCTGCTTCACCTCAGCACTTCTTCTGGGTGGAGAAGGAGACTTTCTCCTACCTTTCCTTATGGCTTCAGCTTTGAAGGCTACTGACTTGTCTTTATACTCAGACCTACTTCTTTTCTCCTCCTCCTTTCTGGCAGTGAGCTGCATCTCATAAGATAGCAGTTTTCCAAACAAGGTTAGTGGAGGTGTATTAGCAAGCCTGACCACCTCTCTAATGACACATATTTTTGTATCCCAATCCTTAGTCAGTGACCTGAGAAACTTATCATTCAATTCATATGTGCTAAAGACTCTCCCATAGGTCATCAACTCATTTACAATTCTAAGGAACTTCTTGTAATATTCTGCTATACTGTCTGACTTAGCTTGTCTGAAGCTTTCATATTCTTGATTCAACATAGATTTCCTATCCTCTCTAACTTCTTCAGTTCCCTCCATGTAGACAATCAAGGTGTCCCACATCTCTTTGGAGGTTTTGCAATGTACCAAATTCTGAAATGTGGTATCATCTATAACACTTACAATTATGTTTTTGCTCTCTTGTCTAAAGTTGCAAGAATGATCTCATCCTTAGTCATTTCAGAATAGCTCTTAGGGGTTTTAAGATTAGCATCAAGAGCTGATATATTCATTGGAATGAAATGACCTTCTTATACTGTGATGTAGATTCTAGGATCAGATGCTTCCATGAACAATCTGACCCTTTCATTCCATATCCCAAAGTTTTATTTCCTGCAGATGGATAATTTCATGGATCCAAATTCCTTCTGATTCTCATTTGAACCCATACTGGCTAATTGTTAATTTCCTTGGAGATTTACTCAGACTGTTAGGTCTATTTTTGAGGAACCTCCCTCTGATACCACTTGAAAGATTTGATTTCAAGAGCCTAGACACCTAGAGGGGGGGGGGTGAATAGGTTCTAATCTTTTTAACTATTTAGGCAATTAACAAGTTCTAACACAGCATATAAACTCGTAGTTCACAGAAAAAATAAACACAGCACAACACAACAAGATTTATAGTGGTTCCTCAATTTATGGGTACATCCACTTTCCCCCTTTGCCTATCCAGTAGAGAACTGGATTCAGCCAAACTTCCTTCCACAATCTCAGATCCACAGATCTTATAACTCAGAACCAGATAGGTTCCTACAGCTCAGACTTCTTCAAGTCCTACCTCAGATTCTTCCCAAGAACCCTATCTCAAGCAACAACCCTACCTCAGCCTTTATCTCCAGGCCTACAACTCAAACCTTAATAAGTCCTACACCTCAGGCACTCAGCCCTACCTCAGCCTTTATAAATACAGGCTTACAACTCAGATCTATATTAGATCTTACAAGTAAAAGTTTATTTAAAGAAATAGAAATTTCACCCAGATTGAGATCTAAAAGGGTGAGAGCTTCTTGATTAGTTCTTGAATGACTGAATACTTCAGATCTAACCTGACTTAGCTTCTTCAAAGCATCTTGAATTTGAACAAAAAAAGGTTGTTCTTTACTTGGTGTTGAAGTTGATCTTCAATCAGCTTTCTTCTTAAATTCAGAATCAGATCTGAAGTTGCTCTTCAACACTTATTTTTAGTTCTATATAATTTGTTCTGTTGGATTCTTCTTCTGGTTGTTATGGATCAGCCCTTTATATAGAGTTCATCCATGATTACCGGCTGATCCGGTTTATAATGGACTTCTGACAGCACTGAAAGGTGTGTCAGTCTTGTTACTTATGACACCTGTCAAGTCCTCGGTCATGACAACTGACCCTTCATTGAAATTCTTTCTCAGCAGTGCACTGTCAGCAAACTACTTCAAATGTGTCGACACAAATAGACCAAGTGTCTACACAATTCTTGATGATGTCGACATAGCTTCCAATGTGTCGACACAATCATTCTTTATCTTCTCAACACAGCTTCTGTTGTATGTGTCGACACAAGTCCTGTGTTTCGACACAACTGCTCCTGGTCTCGACATAGCTGATGCTGACAGATGGCGTTGAGTGTATGTCAAGACGTCGTTGAGTGTGTGTCGACACAAGTCCTGTGTGTCGACACAAGCCTTTCAGACTCAGTATAGTTGTTGTTGATAGATGGCATTGAGTGTGTGTCGAAACAAGTCCTGTATGTTGACACAAGCCTTTCAAACTCAGTATTACTGTTGTTGACAGATGGCGTTGAGTGTGTGTCAACACAAGTCCCGTGTGTCAACACAGCTCCTTTAGGTGTCGATACAATTCCTGGGTTTCGACACAAGCCTGCTTCAGGTGTCGACACAATTCCTGGGTGTTGACACAACTCCTGCTTTAGGTGTCGACACAATTCCTTACAAGTGTCGACACCTGTACTTAAGAATTTTTCCTGCAGTTCTTAAACCTGCACACTGAAACTCAACATCCCATCAAATACAAATTGATGTATATCATTGAGTACAGAGAGGCTTCTCCAAATTTGGTACACAATTTCCAGTGTACCCAACAGCTCTACTGACGACAACCTCTGCAAGAAGTTTTCAAAACTTATGCAAGGGAAGTTTGAAATGAGCAGTATGGGAGAGCTGAAGTATTTCTTAGGGCTTCAGGTGAAACAATCTGAAGATGGAATTTTCATCTTGCAGACTAAGTTCACCAAAGTGTTAATTAAGAAATTCGGAATGGAGAATGCAACCTCTATGAGGACTCTAATGGATTCAACTATGTCTCTGGACAATGATGAGAAAGGGAAACCTTTTGATGAAACCAAGTATCGAATAATAATTGGATTGTTGCTCTACGTTACTGCCAGTAGACCAGACATAATGTTCTCTACATGTGTCTGTGCTAGATTCCAAGTGAACTGTAAGGAATCTCACTATGCTGCTGCAAAGCGGATTTTGAGATACCTTAAAGGTACACCGAATCTTGGCTTATGGTAACCAAGAAGTAATTATAACGAACTAATTGGTTTTTCAGATGCAGACTTTGCAGGTAGCAAAGACGACGGGAAAAGCACTTCCGAGACTTGCCAATTCCTTGAAAGAAGGCTCATTTCCTGGAGTAGTAAGAAGCAGAACTGTGTTGCAATCTCAACAGCTGAGTCAGAGTATATCTCTGTAGGCAGTTGCTGTGCAATCCTACTATGGATAAAGAATCAATTTGAAGACTACAACCTTAAGTTTCAGAACATTCCATTGTTTTGCGACTCCTCCAGCGCAATTGCAATAGGCAACAACCCAGTCTCTCACAGCCAGACAAAGCACATAGAGCTGAGATACACCTTCATCCGGGAGCATGTGGAGCATGGGGATATATATCTACAGTATGTCTCTACAGATAGGCAAATTGCAGATATTTTCACGAAGCCACAGGACGAGACCAAGTTCTCGTTCTTCAAAACAGAACTTGGTATGCTCAACAAAGAAGATTAGAGAAGGTGGACTCACAAAAAGACTCAGAGATCAAGAAATCAGTCAAAAGTTGAAATTTTTCAAATTTCTAACTTTATGACTCGAGCAAGACAAAGACTACTCGAGTAAGAAGTAAGTCACTCGAGTACAAATAGACCTACTCGAGTATTTCTTCAGCCACTCGAGTAACCTACTCGAGTAGTAGAAAGACTTACTCAAGTACTAAAACGTCACTCGAGTACTTCTGCTTATCTCACTCGAGTACTTCTATATCTTCCCTCGAGTACTGCCAAGCCTCTCAAGTATCAGGAATTCAGGTTTCTCTCTTCAATTAAAATTTCCTTATTCGCAACCCGAGGCTTATGCCTCTCTCTCCCAGGTATATAAGCTTAATTTATTTCTTAAGTATAGATAAATTAGGGTTATATAAATAGAAAGGTTCGGATTTCAATTTTCTACACAGATCAAATCAATTCACTCGAGTAAGCCGACAGACATTTTGTCTTCCGCCAAAAGTTACAGAGCCCACGCCGTCTTCTTCCCAGCACCAGATTTCTCTCAAATCTCTGGATCATGGCGCCCTCTTCTAAGA
This sequence comes from Platanthera zijinensis, assembly GCA_039513925.1. Lineage (NCBI taxonomy): Eukaryota > Viridiplantae > Streptophyta > Magnoliopsida > Asparagales > Orchidaceae > Platanthera > Platanthera zijinensis. The sequence continues at coordinate 69,428,094 of CM077082.1, forward strand.
TTGGAATAGGTTCAGAACTTGTTGCTGCAGGAATCGTCGACATATCAGATTACTTTCACAACCTTCTGATTCTCCTCGACACCGCCGACCTCACATTTGTTCTACAACAACCATGTAAGCTTATTTTTCCTGAGGATGAAGAATTCTACAAGAATATCAAGGTCAAGAGACATGGGACAGTTCTCAAGTCCAAAGTGAAATGAATCACAATTAAGCTAGACAAAATCTGTCTCTACTCTTCTTCGATTACCAGTCATGGATAAAGAAGATGACCTAGGTCCTGAAGACTATGACAAGACTTATCTATTTTGTGGTGTCTCTCTAGGAGCTCTCACCATCAAAAGATCAGCATTGAATCTAGAAGGAAAACTCTTGGTGGATATCATTGGTAAAATACTTCTATGCAAAACAAATTCTATCAGGGATATTTCATTTAGCTTCTTTGACATAATGCAAGCCATTGCCTGCGGGAAAAGTTATAATTTTGGGATGTTAATTCTGGATAAGATCAAGGACAGCATAAAGGTTCCAAATTATGCTAGGATTATTTCTCTTCTCCTACATGAGATCAATCCTGAAGTATTCAACTTCTCCAAAGGGACAATTCTCCATCACATGAAGAAAGTCTCCATTTCATCTATTCAGAGATGGGAGCTGAAGCTTCAAAATCCAGTCCAGGCTGCTAGAGCTCATGAGCAGCCTGCTTCTAAAGAGACTTCTACTTCAGAGGATAGGACTCCATCTCCCTCTCTCCAACATGTTGCTGGAACATCTGGTGCAGCAATTAAGGGGGAGCCTGGTCCTTATGTTTCAAACAGAATTCCTTCTCCTCCTGCTCATTTAGAACAATAGCAAGATAGTATCCCAGCTCCTCCTCCAGATACATCCTTCCAACCAGCTACTTCAGAAGAACTTCATTCAGATTCCCAGGTACTAGAAACTATTCTTGTTGGATCCCTAGTTGGATTTGGGCTAGGTTCACTAAGTTAGGATATGACCCAACATGTTTAGACCAGGGTCATGGTTGTGTCCTAGAGTCTAAGTCAAGTCTTTAGAGTCAACAATACAAAGGACCAGCCTCCAACACTGCCAGAGACTCAAGACTTAGAGAAAATTCAATACTTAGAAAAAGAGTTCTATGTTCGTCGATCTCAGGTCGACGAAAGTCGTGCTCAGTTCAACAAACTCAGAGACAATTCTCTGAGCTAAGCTAGACGAACTTGGCTCTCAGCTCGACAAACTCTTGACAAAGTCACACAACGTCCTTAGTCAAATTCCAGTCGACGAACTCAAAACATCAGCTCGATGAACTTTGTTCTCTGTTCCCTGTTCTCAGTTCAACGAACTCCAGATAATGTCTCGACACTCAACGCCAGATAATGTCTCGACACTCAATGCTATATAATGTCTCGACACTCAACGCCAGATGTTGTCTTGACTCAAGGCCAAGATAATGTCTCGACACTCAACGCCAAATAATGTCTCGACACTCAACGCCAGATAATGTCTTGACACTCAACACCAGAAGACATCTTAAATATTCTAAGTCCAGAATGCAAACTCAGCTCGACGATCTCGGACTCCAGCTAGACGAACTCAGTTCTCAGGACTCAGCTTGATGATCTTGGATCTCAGTTCGATGAACTTGGTGCACAGAATAAGAAATTCATCAAGCAGCAGTCCGCCATTCAGAGGACGATGATCTTGGAACTCAGCTCGACGAACAACAATTCTCAGCTCGATGAACTATGGACTCAGGTCGACGAATCCAGGCTTGGCTGTTTCCCTCCCCTATTCCTATTTTATTGCAATGATTCCTGAGTAATTAATGCTCTAATATTATCTGAATATTATCGTTAGACAAGAGCATTAATTATGGTCTTCATCAGGATTATTGCCTGCCGTTTTTCTAAGGGACAGTTGGGGAAACAAATCAATCTCAAATAATTCCAAGGCCGCCATCATTAATTGCAGGAAGAATTTCAAAATTCAAATAGACTTCCACATGGAAAATATAAAAATATAGATTTCCCTTCTTCTTGTAGAACATACAACACACAAGACAGAAGAGTAATAAAAAATACAGAATACTCGAGACACAGAAAATCAACTACTGCTAGACCAGAAGAAGAACAAATTTCTGAAGAAGAAGAACAATCATCCAAATCAAGAGTCTTCTTCTATCATTCTCTCAGGAATCTTCAATAGGACTGTACAACCCCGTATCCGCCGAGTGGGTCTGCGGAAGCCAGACCGGCCGGTCAAGACCGCCTCATGGCCGGGCAGGGTTCACCGCCGAGCTCGAGCTCGGCAAATCGTCGTACTGAGCTCGGAGATCGTCGGGCCGAGCTCAGGGTTTTTCCAGCCGAGCCCGCACTCGCCAAACTGGAGCTACTCGCCAGCCGAGCCCGCACTCGCCAAACTGGAGCTGCTCGCCGGCCGAGTCCACACTCGCCAAACCAGAGAGGATCGCCAGGCGAGTCCGCACTCGCCATTGGCCGGGCAGAATCGGCAAGTGCCAGCCCTATCGGGCTCTCGCCGCCCTGGCCGAGCAGGGGATCTAGTGGCCATCCCGCCCCATGTGGTCTGCCCCTGGCCCCTCATAACAACATAGTTTGGTTGTTGGCAGGCTAGCCCAAGGGGGATTTCAGTAATTTCAGACCAGCGGAGTTTGGCTGTTGGTAGGCCAGCCCCAGAGGGGCTTTCAGTAATTTCAGACGAGCAGAGTTTTGCTGTTGGCAGGCCAGCCCCAGGGGGGCTTTCAGTAATTTTAGTCCAGCAGAGGTAGGCTATTTGCAGGCCATTTTCAGTTCTCTATTAATAGGACCCAAGGGGTACCTCCGAAGAGCAGACTTACTAATTCTCAGGTCTCCAAGCGCTTTCTGAGGTACCTTAGCCCGACAATTGGCTAAGGAGGGGAAGCGCTCTAAGATCTTCCGGGTGTGTGGTGGGACCTCCGCGTCGGGCCCTTGGTCCAGTCCTTTGTTCTTCACTTTCTTGTCGTTTTCTTGCAGGAGCAGAGTAGGTGCGCGACCACCCCTTCCCCAAGGCTCGAACTCCACGGTGATCGATTTTACGGTTTCAACATTTTGGTGCGGTGAGCGTGGAGAGTGGTCAGCAGAGAAAATCTTCTGCAGGTTCGATGGCCGAAAAAGAAGGACAAGGATCAGGCAGGGGTAGCTCGCCACCCCTCCTCTGCCCCCAGTGCCGGGTGTGCCAGCGGAGCTCAGAGAGGAGATCCTCGGGCTCGTCAGGACAGCACTCGGCATGCGAGCCGAGAGCGCGACACCAGCAGTCCCGGTGGTCGCCGCTCCCGCGCTCGGCGACGACGCGCCGCTCAGACGACTAGGGAAGGAGCCCGCCGAGAGAGGCGAGCATGAGTTCTAGGGGCGAGTCCTATTCCCCGGCTCGGGTGCCGCGTACCACTTCGGCGAGACAGCGGGGAGGGAGTTCCCATCTCACCCGGCTGAGGGGAGGGAGCCCCTTTTGTGAGTTCGTCTCTTCAGCCCCAGTTCTAGAGGGGTTCTGTGAGCCGGAGATGTCCTATTACTCCGGGAGAGGGGACCCAGTCCACCACATCCAGTGGTTTGAGGACATGGTCTCTATCCGACAGATGTCAGACAGCTTTAAGTGCCGACTCTTCTCCATCACCCTCAGGGAGAAGGCGAGAGAGTGGTTTCATCAACTCCCGACTGGGTCCGTCTACTGCTTCGAGGACCTGCGACGGGGGTTCATGTTGAGATTCACCGCTTCCAAGAAGAGGAAGAAGGAGGCGGAGTCTTTGTTCCGCATCAAGCAGAGGGTGGGGGAAACTTTGGGAAGCTATCTGGACAGGTTCCAGGAGGAACTGTCCCAAGTACAGGAGATGCCGGGACACACCATTATTGTGGCCTTCACCCTGGGCCTCCAGTCCGGGTTCTTCGCGATGGAACTGAAGAGATCACCTCCAGTATCTTTTGAGGCACTCCTAGAGAGGGCGGCCAGAGAGGCTGATATAGAGGCAGCGCACCCGGAGTTTGCGCGGAGGTTGGCCAAGTGGGCCGTGGAGGAGGAGAGGCCAAGGGGTGGTCGAGCTCAGGAGGAGAGGAGGGCTGAGCCCTGACAGAGGGAGCAGCCACAACAGCAGCCACAACCCAGGTGGGGGCGTCCAGAACAGATCCACCGTTTTGGATGGAGACCGGAGTGGAAGGATCAGGCACCCCAGAGAGTTTATCAGGGAGGGGATAACCGCCAAGGGGGAGGGGGCAGTTCAACCTCCAGGGAGGTAGGCAGGGCCAGAGGCCCCCTCTCCCCGACCAGGAGGAGGCAATGGCAATCGCCATGATAGGGAGGAGGAGAGGACAGTTGAGGAGAAGGAGGGAGGTCAGGGTGGACCTGCCGTATTGCGATTTCCATCAAGAAGAAGGGCACCTCACGTCCACGTTCCCGGAGTTCCTCGAGATGAGAGGGAACAGGGAGCAACAACTGTGAAACCATCAGGAAGTGTGGATAGAGGAAATCCGGCCTCGGGTGGAGGAGGATCGGTGTGAGGACCGGGTTGATTTAGGCACCTGAGGTAGGATTGGAGCAATCCATGGTGGGGCTAGGATCGAGGCTTCCCGTTAGTCAAGCCTCCACACCATGTACCGTAGGAGCGTTGGCTCCACATCCCAGTCCCCGCCTCCAGATGAGAAAATCATCTTCTTTAGGGAGGATATGCCGGGTCACGAGGACCCATTTTGCGATGCGCTGGTCATCTAGACAGCCATCGAGGATTTTACCGTCTCCCGGATCCTCGTCGACAATGGGAGCTCAGTCAATGTCATCTTCAAGAAGGCGTTCGACGTGATGAAAGTAGAGACCAAAAGAGTGTTGGCCTCGGACGGACCCCTGTTCGGCTTCTCGGGAGAAAGGAAAGAAGTCGAGGGAGGGGTAGGACTCCACGTCACTCTGGGGGGGCAGTCCCATAACTGCAAGTTTGTCATCGTGGACTCCCCCAGCAGTTACAATGCCATCTTCAGAAGACCCCTCATCTGCGCCTTCCGCTGCGTCCCCTCGTCCTTCCACCAGTGTCTAAAGTTCAACATCGAGGGGGTCCAGATCCGGATCCGAGGAGACCCTAAGGAGGCAAGGGAGTGATATGTCTCGGCAGTGAACTCCATCTCTTGGCTGGAGGGGGCCGAGGAGATGGGGCAGAGGTTGGAGGAGGTGGAGTAGGAAGCTGGTAGAGAAGAGATGAAGGTGGAGGAGTGTCGCGCCCAGGCGGAGTCGCGGAAGAGGCCCGAGAGCCGGCCAAGGCAATGACCGTGAAGGAAGCTGAGGAAGAGATCCTCGCCCCCGGAGGGGGAGGTACTGAGGAATGGGGGGAGCAGTCTCGTCTGGAGGCAGCAGAGGAGGTGGTGGAGATGGAGGTTCTCACCATCGGAGGCAGAATGAAGAAGGTCCGCGTCAGCGGAGGATTGACCCCGGAGGCCCAAGGCTGGATGCTGGAGTGCATCCAGAAGAATGTGGACGTCTTCGCCTGGAATGTCGCTGAGATGCCAGGGATCGACCCCAACATGGCCTGCCACCGCCTCAACCTGGATCCGGAGGTCCGCCCCATCCAGCAGAAGAAGAGGTCCATCGCGGACAAGCTCGCCGGGCCCATCAGGGAGGAAGTCACCAAGCTCCTCAAGGCTGGCTTCGTATCCGAAATCCAATACCCTGGCTGGGTCTCCAACGTTGTAATGTGTGAGAAGCGAACTAAAACAAGTCGGAAATGGTATAACTGAAATTTTATTATCAGAAAAAGGTATCTATTACAAAGGTATGGCCTCCCTTATATAGAATGGAGGAGAGAAGAGAGAATACAAATAAGAGATGTGGGACTAAAACTATACAAAAAATCTGGGCGGCTAGAACAACAGACCGGAACAAGCCGCGCGGTTAGACAGATGGGCTAACCGCTCGGCCACTGCCAGAGAGAGAGACAAGCCACCATGTGAGACCGTTAGACCGCCCGGTCTTCAGGTCGCCAGTAACAGACCGCTAGACCGCTTGGACCTCAGACCTCAACACAGCAACCAAACCGCTGAAGGCAAACCGCCAGACTGCCCGGTCAATAACCCGCCAAGCCAGACCGACAGACCGCCCGGTCTCTAACTCCAACACTCCCCCTCAAGCTAGAGCATATATGTCGATCATGCCCAACTTGTCACATATATGAAGAAACGAGGCGGATACTGGCTTGGTGAAGATGTCAGCCAGCTCTTTTTCAGAAGTGACGAAGGGAGTGCAAATCTGTTCCTTCAGAATCTCTTCACGAATGAAATGACAGTCGACCTCAATGTGCTTGGTTCTCTCATGGAAGACTGGATTTTTGGAGATGTATATAGCAGCCTTGTTGTCACAGAACATAGGTAGAGGATGGTTGTAGACCTCTCCTAAATCCAACATGAGAGCCCGTAGCCATTTTAGCTCACAAGTGGTCGATGCCATACTCCGATACTCTGCTTCAGCACTGGACCTGGAGACAACAGACTGCTCCTTGCTCTTCCAGCTTACCAGATTGCCCCCAACAAAAGTATAGAAACCGGAGGTAGACTTGCGGTCCCCTTTGTCATCAGCGTAACTCGCATCTGAGTATGCTTCAACCCTCAGATGATCATTCTTCTGAAGGAGCAATCCTTTCCCTGGGGCTGCTTTGACGTACTCCAAGATCCGCAAGGTGGACTATAGATGACACTCCCTGGGAGCTTGCATGAATTGACTCACCTTGCCCACAGCATAGGAAATGTCGGGCCTAGTCACGGTGAGGTATATGAGCTTACCAACCAGACGCCTGTACCACGAAGCATCTGAAAGAAGAGGCGAATCATCTGTCCAGGTTTTGTCTTCTCCAACAGCCATAGGACATCGGGCAGGTTTGGCCCCAGTCAATCTGAGAGTGAAGGGATAGATACTACTCTAGAGGGGGGTGAATAGAGTTATCAAATTTTGCACTAGACAAAACTTAATGGTCTACCCAACTCCCTTAGAGTGAAGTACGGAATGAAAAGATTATAGATATAGAATTAACCCTATAGCCTAACACGAGTGATGTGCACAAACTCAAGCTAACTGTAATTACAGTTAAGGCTTGGAAAACCTAATCAGCAACTAGCAATCCTAGTTATATCTATTCACAGCCACAATGCAGGAATTAAACAAGGGAATCCAGACGACACAAGGAAATTTATAGTGGTTCCCCAAACAACTTGGGTACGTCCACTCTTCTACCCACACGGTAGGAATCCACTCAGGTTTTTGATCAGGTGCCCTGCCACCAACAGGATCTGCTTCAGGTAGATCCAGAAACCCTTTAGACTTTTGATCAGGTGTCTAAAAACCAAGCACATGTTTTTGATCAGGTGCCCTGCCACCAAGGGATACTTTTGAAGGGAGTAATAACCCTGTACAGGAGGGGGAAGAAGGTTAAGATGTCTTCTCTATTTTACAAAGATTAGAGAAGCACAAAGACTTGCACTGAGCTAGAGAGCTCTTAAAGAATCAAGGCTCCCCCTAGCTCAAAGATGTCCAGGTGAAGTCTTGCTTCAGTGCAGAAAACTCTTCAGAAAGATCTGAAGGAAAAACTACAAGAAGATAATAAATAATAAAATTAGCAGTCTTCAAGCAGCTGTCTTCTTCTTCTTCTTCTTCTTCAAAAGAACTCTGAGTTTGAACTTCCTGGAAGCAGGAGAACTCAGGTTGAAGAAGAGTAGAAGAGCTTAACACTTCTTAGTTGGATGGAAATTTCTGAGAGCAGAAAACTTGATCTTGATGAAGGCTTGAATGCTTAAATGAATAACTGGGTAACTAGTTAGCTCACTTGAATCCTTCTTCAAAGAATCCTTTTTATATCAGCAACAAGCAACGGCTCTCTTCAATTTGAATTACTTGTCTTCTTCTGAAACTTGAGACCTGGGCTGTAAATATCAAGAAGACAAAACAATCTCTGCAGCAGAAACATTCTATAAAAGGAATGAACCTTTTTCTAGGAAGCTGCAGGAAGCAATCGGATAATAAAGTACTAAATAAAGTCATATCAGAAACAAACTCTTTATAGCAAAAAGAAGACTTTTCAGTCTAACGGCTATAAAGGGCTGACAACAGATAAAGTAAAATATAATGTCAGCTAAAAAGACAAACAACTTTATCTAAAAAGATTTGACTCAGGCAAAAGGGATGGAGCAAATATTGCCTGGAAATTTTATCATAAAACAACTAAAACAACGTGTCAGAAAATGTATTAATTAATTAAATATAATAAATAAATACAAAATATAAAGGCAGACAGAAAGCGTCGAACGACCCTCGGAGATCGTCGACCGACGCACGGAGATCGTCGAGCTATCGGGCAGATAGTCGACCGATCCAGATAGTCGACCTATCGAAGAAGATAGTCGAACTACCCCGGCAGATAGTCGACCTATCAGAGCAGATAGTCGAACTATCAGATAGTCGATCTATCTGGACAGATAGTCGAACTATCAAGCACAAGCAGATAGTCGATCTATCAAGCAGATAGTCGACCTACCTCAGAAAACAGATAGTCGATCTATCAACAGATAGTCGACCTATCAAAGCAGACCAGATAGTCGACCTATCAACAGATAGTCGAACTATCAGATAGTTGAACTATCAGGACAGATAGTTGAACTATCAGGACAGATAGTCGAACTACCAAGCCAAGCAGATAGTCGACCTATCAACAGATAGTCGAACTATCAACGCAGACAGAGCGTCGACCAACTAATAGACGATTATCGATCAGTCGATAGACGATAGTCGAGCGGCGTTCGACTATAGTCGAACGAAAAACCTACTTAACCAAATTCTTCATCTGGAAAAGTGAGGGCCCTACAGCTAGACCACTAACCAATGACCATAGATATTTCTTGGGTCAAGGGACTAAAAAGACAAGACTAAACTCAAATCAAACTAGGGTACCAACAATCTCCCCCTATTTGAGTTAAGTCTTTCACAAACTAACACATAAATCTAGCTAAAGAGCAATAAAATTTATACAGGAAATAGTTAACAATTAACTAGCAGTTATCAAACAGATAGATAATAGACAAATATAACACAGCAGTCAATCAAACTATTAAAAGTCTACAGAATCTGCCAAAGGGTCAGAGGAACTAGGAACAAAAGAAATTTTCCTCAGAGGATCATCAGCCTCTTTCTTTGACAACTTTAAGTCCTGCACACCAATGATCTTCAATTCTGCAGCCCTTGGAACAACTGCTCCAGGGTGCTTTTCCATGTACTTTGAGGGGTCAAATACATCAGGATTAACCTGGAACTTTTCAAACTCTTTCTTTCTGAATAAAGACATGTTGGTTAAACCTGTAGTATCTTTTCCTTCAACTTTTGCTTTTCTTATCTGAGCTGCTCCAACCAATTCGTGAAAGCGAGCCATCCTAAAGTTAGGATCAAGCTCAGGACTTTCATAGATAGACTCAGGAGGAGTAGCATCAGATTCTTTATCTTGATTAACTAGATAAGACATGGGAGCAGACTTAGCAAAAGTTTTTGCTAGAATTTTAAAACAAAATAAACTACTTACTTTTTGAAACAACTTTCTCAGACTGTACTGGTATTGGAGAAGGAATTCTTTTCTTTGGAGAAGGAGGAGGAGAAAAAGTTGGCCTTTGAAACACAACCTCCTTCACTTGTCTTTGAGAACCAGAATACGATCTGCCTTGGGAACTTTGATAGCTTTTCCTTGGCTGAGGCTGATGAGGTGCAGATTTTCCAAAAGATGCAGAAGGATTAGCAGAGAGATTGCCAGAGGCTCCTGCACTGGGAGGTGGAGGAGGACCTCTGGGTGTCCATCTGGAAGCAGGAGAGTCATATCTCTTAGTTCTCTTTCTCTCTTTCTGCTGGTTCTTGGAGAACCACATCCAATGCTGAAATTCTTTTGATTTGGGGTCAATTCCTTTAAGAATGTAATATGGAGTATCATTATCTTGATTAGGAGGAGGCGGAGCAACGGCTTTTCTTTTCTTTTGAGCAGCTTTCTTTCTCTTTGAATTTTCAGACAAATCAGAATCATCTTCATCATCAGAGTGAGATGATGGAGGATTATTATATGGATCATAGGCTTCAGAAACAGCCTTTTCCTTCGAAGCAGCTTTCTCTTTTTCCTCTTCTATGGCATCCTGAGCCAGAAGGAAATCTAAATCAAGACCTGGGGAGTTATCCCAGACAGTTGACTTTTCAACTTGCAAATCTTTTTCTTTTTCCTCTAACAAAAATTGAACTCTTTGATTCCAAGCATCTCTTGCTTTCTTTTCTTGAATTTCAGACACATCTTCTATGTCATCTAAAAAAGAATCCAATTCTGGATCTATTTGAATATCAGGAATATCAGGAGCAGCTTCTGAAACTATTACTATAATCTGGGCAACTAAATCTTCTTTAATAAAATCTGTAGAATTATGAACACAGATCTGCTAAATAAGCAAAAATCATTCCTTCTAGGAATTCACAAGCTAGCAAATTAATTGACTCGTCAACAAAGCGGATGAGTGAATTACCTTCATATTTGACCAACTCCCAAGATTCATCTAGGTAGGATGTAATAATCCCTTCTAGGAAATGGGCAACCACGGGAGTGGTAAGATCTTCTAAGCAAACTTTCACAGCAAATTCAGATAGCATAATAGCATCAGATATATCTTTGTCAGACAACACTGAACCTGATTGATCTTGAGCTTGAACTGCATCAGACTTTTCTTGAACTGCTGGAAGGGAGGCTGGAGGCTCTGAGGCATCTTCACAGAACATCTCCCCCTGCCTGATTTCAGTGGAAACTGAAACCAGGCCCCTTGAAGAAGAGGGCTCAGCAGATTTAGAAAGAGATTGGATGGAAGCAGTCAAGGAGGCAATGGAGGAGGCAAGTGGAGTAATTGCCTCTTCAATCATGATTTTGATTGAAGGGGTAATCAACTCCAGAATGCCAGAAATGAATGCTGGGGTGATCTCAAAAGATGATGGAAGTGTAGTGGATGGAGATGCAGCAGAGATGGTTGTAGTGTTAACTAGAAATCGAATGGGAGATGGAGCTGGAGAGTTAACAGGCGTGTTAACTGGAGAATGAATAGGGGACTGAGGAGGTGTTGGAATCCTCTCAGATCCTAACAAATCAAAACTAGGAGCAGATATCCTAGCCAGATGAGAAGGAAGAGGAGATGCTGGAGGGGAAGGAAGAACAACCGTGGTTGTTTCTCTAACAGGAGAAGGAGAAAGTCGTACTTCAGCTGAAGTTGATGGAACTTCAACTGAAGCAGACTGCAAAGCAGAAGAAGATGAGGGAAGGGAAGGAGCTGAGCTAGCTTCTTGAGGGTGAGGAGCGACCGAATCAGTCCTGGTGCTCTCTGATGTCGCTGGAGCAACCCCTGTGAGAGCGGGTTTCACAAAAATTTTCTTCCACTTGGAGAACAGATTTGGGTCCATCTTCTTGCTCGCATTTATGGTTGTTGCAACGGAGACCAGCAGCTGAGGATACTTTTCCTTCAGGAAAATTCCAATAACCCTTCCGAGGGTAACTTCCTTCTTACTATTCTTTTTCCTTATTAAATCAAATATTACTCCTGCCCAATCAATCTTTTTCCGATTAACAATTGCACACATCAGTGCAAATTATTGCCTTGTGATATTGTCATGAGCAGAGTGCTTTCCAAGGAGCACTTTTCCGACTAACTCAGCGAGAAATTTAATCTTAAAGGGAAAATTGACCTTGAGCAGCTTCGTGGAATGCCCTCCGCATGTCCCAGCTCAGTCAGCATCCTTCCAAACTCTTGAGCATCTTGCTCATAATCATCTTCACCATTAACTAATCCAAAAATATCAGTCAGAGCGGCCGGAGTTAAAATTACCTCTTCTTCGCCGATGGTGCCAGTCATCGAATCGTCAGAAGATGACGAAGTGAAAGCCCATTCCTTGATCTCGGGAATATTTAACTTAATCCTTGATGACATTAATCTCTCTAGTCCTTGATCCCGGCACAACTGAAGAACTTCCACGATCCCTGCTTCGCAGCTACTGAAGATGTCAAAATCAACGCTGAAGCCTGCATCGAACTTTACAACTACTAGAACTGCTGGAGAAACCGTCATGGAAATGCTGGAGAATGCGCGAGAAAGACGGAGAAGACGAAGGAGACGAAGCGGCAGAAAATCGCAAGCGGGAAGACAGAATGCGAAAAGTCACGCTCCGTCGACGATAAAACAAAAGATCTTTTAACCTAGGTCGACTATCGGCTTTATATTGGACCGGAGATAGTCGATCTATTAAAAAGATACTAGACCCGATGGTCGAACGGTCGTTCGACGATTGGTCCAGAAGCAGAGTAGTCGGACAATCGTTCGACTATTTCTGGCTTCTCAAACAGCAAGCTGTCGTCATCCAGAGATCGACGACGAGCTCGACTTGTTCGACTATGGTCGAACGCCGGTCGACGATCTTCAATCAGACAAACTTTCATCAACCATAGGTCGACGATGGGCTTGACCCGATCGACTATCTTCGAACGTCGTTCGACTATCTTCAAACAAGTTTCAACATTGGCAGATATAGTCACACTTAGTCTCGTCCATTGATCATGCCTAGTTGAACTAAAAAGAACAGATGCTTCTGTTCATCTAAGGGCTTGGTGAATATATCACCTCTCTGAAACTCAGTGGATATGAACTCAAGACAAATCTTGTTCTTTTCTACACAATCTCTTAGGAAATGGTGCCGAATCTCAATGTGCTTCGTTCTAGAGTGGTGCACTGGATTTTGTGCAATTGAGATAGCACTGGTACTATCACACATGATTTTGGTGTTCTTGTGTGAGTAACCATAATCCACAAGCTGGTTTTGAATCCACAGGATCTGTGAACGACAACTGGCAGCTGCTATATATTCAGCCTCTGCAGTTGAAGTTGAGACAGAAGCCTGCTTCTTACAGAACCAAGAGACCAATCTCTCTCCCAGGAACTGGCAAGTTCCTGAGGTGCTCTTCCTGTCAACTCTGCAACCAGCATAATCAGAATCAGAATATCCAATTAATTCAAATTCTGACTCAGCTGGGTACCAAAGTCCTAGATTTGGGCATCCCTTCAGATATCTCAGGATTCTCTTTAGAAGAATCAGATGAGATTCCTTGGGGTTGACCTGGAATCTAGCACAAAGGCATGTAGCAAACATTATATCTGGCCTACTTGTAGTTAGATACAATAGGGAACCAACAATGGCCCTAAAATTCTTTTGATCAACTGGCTTGCCGTGATCATCAGAATCAATAACTACATTAGTAGCCATGGGTGTAGGCATTGCTGAAGCATCAGCCATCCCAAATTTCTTTACCAATTCCTTGGCATATTTGGATTGGGAGATGAAGATACCATCAGCATCTTGCTTAACTTGGAGACCAAGAAAGTAAGACAGCACACCCATACTACTCATCTCAAACTTGGAATGCATCAAGTTGGAAAACTTTTTGCACAGTTTGGGATCAGTGGAGCCAAAAATAATATCATCTACATACACCTGAACTAACAGGATTGTGTCCTTGTGATGCTTGACGAAAAGGGTTCTATCAACTACTCCCCTAGTAAAGTTGTGCTCTAATAGGAAACTAGCTAAGGTCTCATACCAGGCTCTAGGAGCTTGCTTTAGTCCATAAAGAGCTTTCTACAACTTAAACACATGAGAAGGCTGAGTTGAAGAAACAAACCCTGGTGGTTGTTCAACAAACACCTCTTCCTTAAGCTCACCATTTAGGAATGCACTTTTGACATCCATTTGGAACACCTTAAACTTCATGAAGGCTGCATAGGCCAAGAATATCCTTATTGCTTCTAGCCTTGCAACAGGAGCAAAGGTTTGGTCATAGTCTATACCTTCCTCCTGTCTGTAGCCCTGAGCTACAAGCCTAGCTTTATTCCTTACTATAATTCCATTTGCATCCAACTTGTTTCTATACACCCACTTGGTGCCTATGATCAGTTGGCCTTTAGGTCTTGGAACCAAAGTCCAAATTTTACATCTCTCAAACTGATTGAGTTCCTCTTGCATTGTAATGATCCAGTGGGGATCTAGCTCTGCATCTTTAAAGGTGAGGGGCTCAACCTGTGAGAGGAAACAAGCGTGCATCACATCCTGTCTTAATTGATGTCTTGTTTGCACACCAATTGATATGTCTCCAATCACTTGAGATGTCGGGTGATCTCTAAGTGTGACAATATCAGCAGGTGGGATGTGATCTTCAGCAACAGTTGGGATTAATTCCTCAGGAGGAATTTGATCTACTGTTGGTGGTATAACAACAGCTTCAGCAATGTCTTCATCACTGTCTGAATCAGTGATCTGAAGAGTTGATAGTTGAAGAATTTCTTGAGGGGCATCAGGTACCTGCAATGAACTGGAGGAAGGAGAATTTTCCTTCTCCTTGTAAAACATCTGAGACTCATCAAAAGACACATGCACAGATTCTTCAATTTTACAGGTTGATTTGTTATAAACCCTATAAGCTTTGCTTACTTGGGAATATCCTAGAAAAATTCCCATTGAAGCTTTTGCTTCAAATTTTCTAATATATTCTTTATTATTATTATGAATATAAACAATACAACCAAATACTCTAAAATAATTAATTTTAGGTTTCTTTTCTTTAAGCAACTCATAAGGAGTTTTACACTTAAGCTTGTGTATCAAACTTCTATTCAGGACATAATTGGCTGTACTAACAGCTTCTGCCCAATAGGAGAGAGGCATGTTAGCATCTGCCAACAATGTACTAGCAGCTTCAATGAGTGTTCTATTCTTCCTTTCAACTACCCCATTTTGTTGGGGAGTTCTAGGAGCTGAGAAACTATGTTTGATACCTTCTCTCTCACAGAATTCTTGCATGAGAAGAGAGTCAAACTCAGTACCATGATCACTTCTGATCAAGGCCACATGAGTAGAGTACTCAGTCTGCACACATAGTAGAAAGTCTGTAAGGGCTTTGAAGTTATCAGACTTAGTTCTCAAAAAGAAAACCCAACTGAACCTAGAGAAGTCATCTACAATTACTAAGGTATAATACTTCCCTCCTAAACTCTGTACATTTATTGGGCCAAAAAGGTCCAAATGTAATAGATATAGGATTCTAGGAGAATCACTTTTATTTACAGATTTAAAAGAATTTTTGGTTTGCTTGCCTAGCTGACAAGCCTTGCATAGGCTCTCCTTCTTGTAGGGGAAAGAAGGTAAACCTCTAACAAGGTTGTGTTTAGATAACCTAGATATATTTTTAAGGTTAACATGACTAAGCCTCTTATGCCACAAAGAATTATTATTGAGTGTTACTTCATTAAACAGGCAGATTTCAGAATGAGTTGAATTGAAATCTACTAAATAAATATTACCTATTCTAATGCCTACTAAAACAATATTATTATTTAAAGTAATATTGCAAGAGGAGTTAGAAAATAAAACCTGGTAGCCAGCATCACATAGCTGGCTGACTGAGATCAAATTGTGCTTCAGTCCTGTCACATATGCAACTCTCTTGAAAGTGACATCTCCAATTGTGATCCTGTCATAGCCTTCTGTCTGACCACAGCTGGAATCTCCAAAGATAACCTTTGGGCCGAGCTTAGATTTGAATTTTGACAGATGATTTTTATTTCCTGTCATATGCTTGGAACATCCACTATCCAAATACCACTTATTTTGAGTGATTGGATAGGCCTTCACCTGCAAGACATTTATTTAGACAGTGTGGACCCAGGTAACCTTGGGTCCCTTGTTTTTCACATAAGAAAAACTGGAAATATATGAAAATGCAGGCTGAGGGTGATAACCTAGTGGGTGAGATCTCCTAGGTGGGATTCTCCATGCAGATGATGGGTCAACAAACCTAGGGTTTCTATTTTCATTTAGGTTTCTATGGTACTGATTATGATTTTGAAAATCATATTGAAAACGTCGATCGACGTTCGACGATGGGTGCTCAGATCGTCGAGCTTCGTTCGACCATTGAGCTTCCGATCGTCGAGCGGCGTTCGACGCTCTTTGCATTTCTTTAAAAAATTTCTTTCTCTTTTCTCTCTTAGCTTTATTTAAGGTTTTATTAACTAGATTTACTTGCTCAGTGTTCTTCATTCCACTAGCTGAAATGAAGTTCACTGGAGTTGAAAGATTGTTTTTAAGAAGAACTGGGGGTTTACTGGGAGAAGCTCCTAAGCCTAGTTTGTTATTAGCTGACCTAGTGTTAGTCATGCTGGTAATTTCTAACAACTTAAGGCTTCTACCATTAAGTGATTCTTCTAACCTCTTAGACTTAGCTAACTCTATTTTAAGAAATTTAATTTCTTCACTACAAGTAGTGAGATCTTCCTTTAACCTAATATTTTCTGTAGCAATTACTTCTGAGTCAGCTACCTTATTTCTAAGTTCTTTTATCTCCTTTTCTGAGCTAATCAAATCTAAGCATAAAGATTTAAAATCTAATTTAAATTCTTCTGAAGTGAAGTCATAAGAAGAGAGTACCTCATCTTCTGTTGGCATCTCTTCATCTGAATCTGAACTCTCTGCAGCTGAGTGGTTGCTGCAGGCATCTATTGCCATGAGGTAAACTTCTTTTGCCTTCTTCTCTTCCTCATCCTCACTGGAGCTTGAGGAGGAGGATTCTTCATCAGAATCACTCCAGGTTTCAGCAATGAAACCTCTCTCCTTTTTCTTGTTCTTGTAGGAGGATGGCTTGGAGTGCTTCCTGTGTTGTTCTTTTTCTTTCCTCTTGTCTTTGTTTTTCTCCTCTGGACACTCTGGTAAGATATGTCCAGGCTTCCTGCAACCATAACAAATAATTTCTTTAGCAGGAGAACGATCATACCTTGGTTTATCTTCATAGCGTGAAGACTTCTTTCTGAACTCCTTTCTCCCCATCTTGAGAAACCTCTTGGCAAACAATGCCATTAGTTCCTCATTTGATTGGCTGCCTTCAGAAGCATCAGCAGCCTTAAGAGCTAGAGATTGCTCTTTTCTTGTTGGAGTGGGGGTCTTTGCTTCAGCTTCTGCTTCCCTTGTCTTCAGCACTTGCTCAAAAGACTTGAGCTTACCGAGAAGGGCCTCTGTTGAAATCTCATTTGTACTTCTGGCTTCCTTGATGGGCCAGATCCTTAGATCCCATGTGCTAGGGAAGCACATAAGAATCTTATCATTGACCTCTGTCAATGATATGTCCTTGTCCAGGGTCCTCAGCTCATTGATGATTGAGTTGAGCCTGGTGTACATGGCTTCAACTGATTCAGCATCAGTTTTCTTGAAGTTCTCATACTGTGAGATCAGGTTGGACCTTCTGTCCTTCCTTTTATCAGCTAAACCAGCTACAATCTGGTTCAGTGTATCCCACATGGCTTTTGCTGAGGAGCAGTCAGCAACCTTCTGGAATACCTCATCAGACATTGTCTGAGCCAGAATGTTCATCGCCTTGGCATCTGCTATCTTTGCCTTCTTGTACTCATCGTTGTAATCTGGAGGAGGCACTGCACTCATATCAGATGATGAGGCAGTAGCAGCAGCAGGTGCTCTTGGGGGTCCTGACAAAATAGAAGCAAAGATGCTTTCATCAATAGAATTCATATATAATTTTATCCTTGCCTTCCAGATGCCAAACTTAGCTAAGTTGCATGCTGGAGGTCTGGTGCTAGAATAATCCTTGGACTGGGCCATGATAGTGAATATCTATAAGCTTTGGTATCTATCAGGATCTTGTGACTTAGGTGTTAGCCTATTCAGTCAGTCAACCTGGCTCTGATACCAATTGAGAGTGAAGGGATAGATACTACTCTAGAGGGGGGGGGTGAATAGAGTTATCAAATTTTGCACTAGACAAAACTTAATGGTCTACCCAACTCCCTTGGAGTGAAGTGCGGAATGAAAAGATTATAGATATAGAATTAACCCTATAGCCTAACACGAGTGATGTGCACAAACTCAAGCTAACTGTAATTACAGTTAAGGCTTGGAAAACCTAATCAGCAACTAGCAATCCTAGTTATATCTATTCACAGCCACAATGCAGGAATTAAACAAGGGAATCCAGACGACACAAGGAAATTTATAGTGGTTCCCCAAACAACTTGGGTACGTCCACTCTTCTACCCACACAGTAGGAATCCACTCAGGTTTTTGATCAGGTGCCCTGCCACCAACAGGATCTGCTTCAGGTAGATCTAGAAACCCTTTAGACTTTTGATCAGGTGTCTAAAAACCAAGCACAGGTTTTTGATCAGGTGCCCTGCCACCAAGGGATACTTTTGAAGGGAGTAATAACCCTGTACAGGAGGGGGAAGAAGGTTAAGATGTCTTCTCTATTTTACAAAGATTAGAGAAGCACAAAGACTTGCACTGAGCTAGAGAGCTCTTAAAGAATCAAGGCTCCCCCTGGCTCAAAGATATCCAGGTGAAGTCTTGCTTCAGTGCAGAAAACTCTTCAGAAAGATCTGAAGGAAAAACTACAAGAAGATAATAAATAATAAAATTAGCAATCTTCAAGCAGCTGTCTTCTTCTTCTTCTTCTTCAAAAGAACTCTGAGTTTGAACTTCCTGGAAGCAGGAGAACTCAGGTTGAAGAAGAGTAGAAGAGCTTAACACTTCTCAGTTGGATGGAAATTTCTGAGAGCAGAAAACTTGATCTTGATGAAGGCTTGAATGCTTAAATGAATAACTGGGTAACTAGTTAGCTCACTTGAATCCTTCTTCAAAGAATCCTTTTTATATCAGCAACAAGCAACGGCTCTCTTCAATTTGAATTACTTGTCTTCTTCTGAAACTTGAGACCTGGGCTGTAAATATCAAGAAGACAAAACAATCTCTGCAGCAGAAACATTCTATAAAAGGAATGAACCTTTTTCTAGGAAGCTGCAGGAAGCAATCTGATAATAAAGTACTAAATAAAGTCATATCAGAAACAAACTCTTTATAGCAAAAAGAAGACTTTTCAGTCTAACGGCTATAAAGGGCTGAAAGCAGATAAAGTAAAATATAATGTCAGCTAATAAGACAAACAACTTTATCTAAAAAGATTTGACTCAGGCAAAAGGGATGGAGCAAATATTGCCTGGAAATTTTATCATAAAACAACTAAAACAACGTGCCAGAAAATGTATTAATTAATTAAATATAATAAATAAATACAAAATATAAAGGCAGACAGAAAGCGTCGAACGACCCTCGGAGATCGTCGACCGACGCACGGAGATCGTCGAGCTATCGGGCAGATAGTCGACCGATCCAGATAGTCGACCTATCGAAGAAGATAGTCGAACTACCCCGGCAGATAGTCGACCTATCAGAGCAGATAGTCGAACTATCAGATAGTCGATCTATCTGGACAGATAGTCGAACTATCAAGCACAAGCAGATAGTCGATCTATCAAGCAGATAGTCGACCTACCTCAGAAAACATATAGTCGATCTATCAACAGATAGTCGACCTATCAAAGCAGACCAGATAGTCGACCTATCAACAGATAGTCGAACTATCAGATAGTTGAACTATCAGGACAGATAGTCGAACTACCAAGCCAAGCAGATAGTCGACCTATCAACAGATAGTCGAACTATCAACGCAGACAGAGCGTTGACCAACTGATAGACGATCGTCGATCAGTCGATAGACGATAGTCGAGCGGCGTTCGACTATAGTCGAACGAAAAACCTACTTAACCAAATTCTTCATCTGGAAAAGTGAGGGCCCTACAGCTAGACCACTAACCAATGACCATAGATATTTCTTGGGTCAAGGGACTAAAAAGACAAGACTAAACTCAAATCAAACTAGGGTACCAACACAATCCTGCTTCTTTTAAAATATCAAGGGCATACTTACGCTGAGAGAGGACTAAAGAGTTGGGCTTTTGAGAGATTTCGATCCCCAAAAAGTACTTCGGATAACCCATATCTTTCGTGACCAGATGTTGGCGAAGATGCCGCTTTGTCAAGGCTACCCCTTCCTGGTCATCGCTAGTGAGAAGAATATCATCAATATATACTACAAGAACCACCAGTCCCGAAGAGGTTTTGCGAATAAATAGAGAGTGATCAGCAGAGCTGCGAGCAAAAGCAACGGCCGCTACGATGCCGCTTAACTTGTCAAACCAAGCTCGAGGGCTCTGCTTGAGGCCATAGATTGCCTTCTGTAGCCGGCATACTCGTGTCTCCCCCTGAGCAACATACCCAGGAGGTTGCTCCATGTAGACGGCCTCCTGAAGATCACCATAAAGGAAGGCATTCTTGATATCCAGCTAGGAAAGTGGCCAGTCTTTGTTGACCGCCACGGAGAGAAGGACCCGTATAGTGCTGAGACGAGCCACGGGAGAGAAGGTGTCAAAGTAATCAACCCCATAGGTCTGAGTAAAGCCCTTAGCCACCAAGCGAGCTTTATAACGGTCCACAGTGCCATCTGGGCCAAATTTGACCACAAAGACCCAGCGACAGCCAACAACATCTGTATCAAAGGGTGGAGGGACAAGAGTCCAGGTACCCCGCTCTGTTAGGGTCGCCATTTCCTCATCCATGGCCATATTCCAGTGAGGAATAGCAAGGGCCTCCTGGTAGGAACGAGGTATGGTAGTGGCAGAGATAGCCAGCGCAAAGGCCCTGCGAGAAGAGGTAAGACGATCATATGAAACAACAACAGCAAGGGGGTGTAGGGTACACGTCCGCACCCCTTTGCGAAGAGCTACAGGAAGATCCAGGTCGGCGGGCTCCTCGACATCCAGAGCATCCGTGGCAGAGAGAGCTGGCCCGGGAGGAGAGAGCAACGGCATCGGAGATGAGGAAGATGGAGGCGGAGAGAGAGGCGGAGGGAGAGGAGTGGGTGGAGACGGAGGAGGAGCGGATATCGCAGTAGGAGACGAGGGAATGAACAGAATAATAGGAGAATCAGAGGTGGGGGAAGAGAAGGCGGACAAAGCGGAAACGTTGTCGAGGAAGTAGAGGTCGCCGCTCTCAGTCCCAGTAGCAATCGTCCGCTGGGAGCTCGGATCCTGAAAAGAGCAAGAAGATGGAGTAAACGTTATAGAACATTGAAGCTGCTTGCACAAAGAAGTAACCGACAACAGATTGCACGGAAACTTGGGCACATAGAGAGTGTCCTCTAGCCGAAGGGACGGAGTAACATGAACCACTCCCGACCCATGAACCGGGGAGGGAGAACCGTCTGCAATGAGGACCGGGGGCAACCGATCATGCTGTTCGAGGAGAGAGAAGCACTGAGGATTGCCCGTCATATGATTAGTAGCACCGGAGTCGATAAGCCATTTACCTTGAGTGACTACATGGGCACTACCTGATGATGTGACCACGGAAGCAGACGGCTTGGAAGAAGAGGCGGAAGAGTCACCCGAGGGGCGAAGATGGGGATGCTTTGTCCAGCAGCGGTCAAGAGTGTGTCCGGTGCGGCCGCAGTGAGAGCAGAGATAGCGGGAAGAAGGACGTCCGCCAGACTGATGACTGTGGCTACCAGAGCCACTCCGCTGAGTTTGATGAGCATAGTTATCCGGAGGAGAAGGAGCGGGCAGAAGCGGGGGCTGAAGGAGAGAGGTGACAGCGGCGATGCGAGCAGCGGTGGCATCTAAAGTAGGAGATTCCGCCTCACCCAGAATTTATTGGTGGATCATGTCATAAGTGTCAGGAAGATGGAGCAGATAACACACAACCAGAAGCTCCTGTAAGTGCTTGTGTTGTTGAGCCAGATCCACAGAAAAGGGGCGATTCTGAAGAATCTCAGCCCCAAGAGCTTGAACTTGTTGGTAGGCAGCAGCAGGAGACAAGGTAGGCCGGGCAAAGAGGTCCGCATACAACGTATAGATGCGGGACGTCTGAGCCCCTTTGGAATACAAAGCAGCAAGATGAAGCCAAGCGGCCTTCACCGTCTCATCATGACGGATGATGGGAAGGCACTCATCGGATAGACTATTAGCGAGCCAAGTATGCACAAGAGCGTCACTTGCATCCCAGTCATCAAAGAGAGGTGAAGTGGTAGGAGGAGGGTCATCAACGAGATGGTGGCGTTTGCGTTGCGAGCGAAGGAGAAAGGTGAAAGAGACGCTCCAATCCGGGTAGTTGGAGCCGACAAGCTTGGAAACGGTGCCAAGGTTCCCGGAAGGAGTAGGAGGTAGAGGCGGAGCCGGATTGGCTACAGGGGTGGCGGCAGGAGTGGTGGCAGTTGAAGCATCAGAAAGAGCCATAAGAGCAAACAACAGGAAGCCGCGCGGTTAGAAAACAGGCCGCACGGATAGGCAGAAGAGGAACTGCAGTGGTCAGGATGTCAAACACCAGCGGCCAGAAAGACCACGACCAAGCCGCAGTATCAAGCAAAGAGGAAGAAGTCGAGCGGTAAGCAGATAGTCCGCTCGAACAGAAGCACAAGAGAGGGCAAGGCACACGACGATAGGTCGCGGCGAACAAGGCGACAGATCGCAGTGAACAAGGCAACAGGTCGCGCATACAGAGGGCAACGACAAGGAGACCGCGCAGACAGGGCGCAAGCCGGAGAAGCAAGCCGCGCGGACAGAGAGAAGCACAGAATCAGGAGGAAAGGATCGATTCCTCTGATACCATGTGAGAAGCGAACTAAAACAAGCCGGAAATGGTATAACTAAAATTTTATTATCAGAAAAAGGTATCTATTACAAAGGTATGGCCTCCCTTATATAGAATGGAGGAGAGAAGAGAGAATACAAATAAGAGATGTGGGACTAAAACTATACAAAAAATCTGGGCGGCTAGAACAACAGACCGGAACAAGCCGCGCGGTTAGACAGATGGGCTAACCGCTCGACCACTGCCAAAGAGAGAGACAAGCCGCCATGTGAGACCGTTAGACCGCCCGGTCTCCTGGTCGCCAGTAACAGACCGTTAGACCGCTTGGACCTCAGACCTCAACACAGCAACCAAACCGCTGAAGGCAAACCGCCAGACCGCCCGGTCAATAACCTGTCAAGCCAGACCGACAGACCGCCCGGTCTCTAACTCCAACATAATGGTTAAAAAGGGAGACGGTCGGTGGAGGATGTGTATTGACTTTTCTCTTCTTAATAAATCATGCCCGAAAGATTGTTATCCCTTGCCTCGGATCGACGCGCTGGTTGACTCAGCCATCGGTTTCTCTGTAATGAGTTTTCTGGATGCTTTTTTAGGTTATCACCAAATTAGAATGCACCCCCCCGATGTCAAAGATGTCTCGTTCATCATAGGGGAAGGATGCTATTGCTATAAAATGATGCCCTTCGGGCTAAAGAATGCGGGGGATACATACCAGAAATGATGGATATGGTCTTCCGGGAGAAGAAGGGAAGAAATTTGGAAGTGTACATGGACGACCTCATGATCAAAAGTCTGGACGTCGATTCCCACCTCCGGGACTTGGAGGAGACTTTCGCTACTCTCCGCAAATATAAGATGAGGTTGAACCCCCTGAAATGCACCTTCGGGGCAAGCAGGGGGAAGTTCCTGGGGCATCTCCTCACCCCAGCCGGTGTGGAGCCTAATCCGGATAAAGTGAGGGCAATCGTGGAACTAGGGTCACCGCAAAATGCTAAGGAGGTACATCGGTTGACAGGGAAGTTGGCAAGGTTGAGCAGGTTCCTCTCCCGGGCTGGGGAGAGGTGCTCCTCATTTTTTAAAACCTTGAGAGGGGATCAGAAGTTTGAATGGACTTCGGAGTGCGAGGAGGCGTTCCAGGCCTTAAAGAAACAGCTAACTCAGGGTCCCCTGCTCCAAGGGCCAAAAGGGGGAGGACTTATTTTTGTACTTGGGGGTCGGGGCGGAGGCCCTGAGCTCGGTTTTAGTTCGGGAAGAGGGGAAGAAGCAACTCCCCATTTATTATGTGAGTCGGGTATTGAGGAAGGCCGAGCTTCGGTATCCCATCTTGGAAAAGTTAGCCTTCACCCTGATCATCTCGGCCCGGAGGCTCTGACCCTATTTTCAGGCACACTCGATCCGAGTGGGGACTGACCACCCCCTCCGCAGCATCTTCGAGGGGGTGGAGCATTCAGGCAGGTTGGCCAAATGGTCGGTGGAACTGAGCGAGTTCGACATCTCCTTCGTTCCCCGCCTCTCGATCAAGGCCCAAGCGATGGCTGATTTCTTAGCAGATTATGTGGTTGAGGTGGCGGAGGAGCAACTCACTCGTCCGGTCCCTTGGAAAGTCGTGGTGGACGGTGCCTCGGGGAGACATTCTTTGGGGGTAGGAGTCATCTTGGAAAGTCCCCAGGGGACAAGAATCGAACAAACCGTGGTAGTGCATTTCCCTATCACCAATAACCAGGCCGAATACGAAGCTGTAATCGCAGGTCTGCGCCTGGCAAGGGAGTTAGGGGTGTATAACGTGGAGGTCCTCACTGACTCCATGGTGGTGGCTTCCCAGATCAATGGGGAGTTTGAGGTAAGGGAGCCCACCCTGCAGCTCTATCTGACAAAAGCGAAGAGAATTATAGGAACCTTCCAGACATTCTCCATCAAGCACGTGCCTCGAGAGGAAAATGAGCAGGCGGACCAGCTAGCAAAGCACGGCCCCAGGGTGGGGGGTACCATCACAGATCTCTTCCGACCTTCCATCGAGGAGGGGGAACTAATGGAAGTGGAGCAGCATCCCTCATGGATGGACCCCTTCGTCACCTTTCTGTCCACCGGAGAGTACCCGGAGGGGATGGATCGCAGAGGGCTCAAACACAAGGAAGCATACTACCTCCTGCATGAGGGGGAGTTGTACCGCAAGACCCTCTCGGGGATGCTGGCTCGTTGCGTGGCCGAAAGGGAGATGCATAAAATTTTGGAGGAGGTCCATTCCGGCGAGTGTGGAAGTCATTCGGGGAGCCGGACCTTGGAAGGGAGGATCATCAGGCAAGGGTACTTCTGGCCCACCCTCTGTCAGGATGCAGCCGAATTCGTGAAAAAATGCCATAAGTGCCAGCTCTATGCCCCGCTCTAGTTACAGCCGGCTCAGAGACTAAGAAGCATCATGGCACCATGACCCTTCGCCATATAGGGTTTGGACCTCGTAGGGCCCTTTCCTCAGGCCAGCGGGCAGAGAAGGTTTTTGCTGGTCATGATCGATTATTTTTCTAAGTGGCTGGAGGTGAAGGCTCTAGCAAGGGTAACCTCCCAGGTTATCAGGAATTTTATCTTGGGGGAGATCATCTGCAGGCACGGGCTACCACAGGCAATCGTCACGGACAACGGGCCCCAGTTCGCCAGCACGGAGTTCGTTCGCTTCTGCGAACAACTGGGAATTGACCTTCGGTTCGCCTCTGTCCAACATCCCAGGAGCAACGGGCAGGTGGAGGCGGCCAACAAAATAATCGTGAACCTTTTGAAAAAAGAAAGTAGAAAATCTGAGGGGGAGCTGGGTGGAACAACTCCCTTCAGTCCTTTGGGCCTTTAGGACCACTCCCAATACGACCACGGGAGAGACGCCTTTCAAACTTTCTCATGGCTGCGAAGCCGTTCTACCCGTCGAGTTCGAGGTCAGGATACCCCGGGTCGCTGAGGCGGAGGCTGGAAGGGAAGAGTGTAGATCAGAAAATGAGGAGGTGCTCTGACTCTCCCTTGATATGGTCGAGGAGTTACATGACTTATCCACCGTTAGGCAGGAGGAGGTCAAGCGGAGGATGGCCAAGTACTTCAATAAGCACGTCCAAGTCAAGCAGTTCGCGGAAGGAGACCTTATCCTGAAAAAAGTGGATGCGGCAGGGAGATCAGCCGCCATGGGAAAAATCCATCCCACTTGGGAGGGCCCCTACATTGTACAGGAGGTCTTAAAATCAGGGGGGTATCGCCTCTAGGATGTAAAAGGGGATACCCTCAGCCACACTTGGAATGGCGATGATCTGAAACGTTTTTACCCGTGAAAATATTATAGGTACTCTTATTCCATGAATAAAAATGAATCTCATTATCATATCTTGTGCTTTTGCAAAACTATGATGGCAGGAGGGCTCGCGATTCAAAGCACTATAGGCAAATGTTTCTAAGTCTTCTCGCTCTGGGGTTAGGTATCGTCACTCCCCTGCCAGACTTCCACCTAGTTGGCATGGCTTAGTCTCGATGGACATCGCTATGACCCTGGGGCTGAGCCCGGAGGATGTTCAACACCCGCCCTCAGGCTCTCACCTAACTGACTGGCCCGGTGGTAGCACCCGGGATAGACAAATGTTTCTAAGTCTTCTCGCTCTGGGGTTAGGTCTCGTCACTCCCCTGCCAGGCTTCCACCTAGTTAGCATGGCTGAGTCTCGATGGACATCGCTATGACCCTGGGGCTGAGCCCGGAGGATGTTCAACACCCGCCCTCAGGCTCTCACCTAGCTGACTGGCCCGGTGGTAGAACCCGGGATAGGCAAATATTTCTAAGTCTTCTCGCTCTAGGGTTAGGTCTCGTCACTCCCCTGCCAGGCTTCCACCTAGTTGGCATGGCTGAGTCTCGATGGACATCGCTATGACCCTGGGGCTGAGCCCGGAGGATGTTCAACACCCGCCCTCAGGCTCTCACCTAGCTGACTGGCCCGGTGGTAGCACCCGGGATAGGCAAATGTTTCTAAGTCTTCTCGCTCTAGGGTTAGGTCTCGTCACTCCCCTGCAAGGCTTCCACCTAGTTGAAATGGCTGAGTCTCGATGGACATCGCTATGACCCTGGGGCTGAGCCCGGAGGATGTTCAACACCCGCCCTCAGGCTCTCACCTAGCTGACTGGCCCGGTGGTAGCACCCGGGATAGGCAAATGTTTCTAAGTCTTCTCGCTCTGGGGTTAGGTCTCGTCACTCCCCTGCCAGGCTTCCACCTAGTTAGCACTGCTGAGTCTCGATGGCCATCGCTATGACCCTGGGGCTGAGCCCGAAGGATGTTCAACACCCGCCCTCAGGCTCTCACCTAGCTGACTGGCCCGGTGGTAGCACCCGGGATAGGCAAATGTTTCTAAGTCTTCTCGCTCTGGGGTTAGGTCTCGTCACTCCCCTGCCAGGCTTCCACCTAGTTGGTACGGCTTAGTCTCGATGGACATCGCTATGACCCTAGAGCTGAGCCCGGAGGATGTTCAACACCCGCCTCAGGCTCTCACCTAGCTGACTGGCCCGATGGTAGCACCCGGGATAGGCAAATGTTTCTAAGTCTTCTCGCTCTGGGGTTAGGTCTCGTCACTCCGCTGTCAGGATTTCATCTAGTTTGCATGGCTAAGTCTCGATGGACATCGCTATGACACTGGGGCTGAGCCCGGAGGATGTTCAACACCCGCCCTCAGGCTCTCACCTAGCTGACTGGCCCAGTGGTAGCACCCGGGATAGGCAAATGTTTCTAAGTCTTCTCGCTCTGGGGTCAGGTCTCGTCACTCCCCTGCCAGGCTTCCACCTAGTTGGCACGGCTGAGTCTCGATGGACATCGCTATGACCCTGGGGCTGAGCCCGGAGGATGTTCAACACCCGCCCTTAGGCTCTCACCTAGCTGACTGGCCCGGTGGTAGCACCCGGGATAGGCAAATGTTTCTAAGTCTTCTTGCTCTAGGGTTAGGTCTCATCACTCCCCTGCCAGGCTTCCACATAGTTGGCACGACTGAGTCTTGATGGACATCGCTATGACCCTGGGGCTGAGCCTGGAGGATGTTCAACACCCGCCCCAGGCTCTCACCTAGCTAACTGGCCCGGTGGTAGCACCCGGGATAGGCAAATGTTTCGAATTCTTCTCGCTCTGGGGTTAGGTCTCGTCACTCCCCTGCCAGGCTTCCACATAGTTGGCACAGCTGAGTCTCGATGGACATCACTATGACCTTGGGGCTGAGCCCGGAGGATGTTCAACACCCGCCCTCAGGCTCTCACCTAGCTGACTGGCCCGGTGGTAGCACCCGGGATAGGCAAATGTTTCTAAGTCTTCTCGCTCTGGGGTTAGGTCTCATCACTCCCCTGCCATGCTTCCACCTAGTTTGCACGGCTGAGTCTCGATTGACATTGCTATGACCCTGGGGCTGAGCCCGGAGGATGTTCAACACCCGCCCTCAGGCTCTCACCTAGCTGACTGGCCTGGTGGTAGCACCCGGGATAGGCAAATGTTCCTAAGTCTTCTCGCTCTGGTGTTAGGTCTCGTCACTCCCCTGCCAGGCTTCCACCTAGTCGGCACGGCTGAGTGGGTCTTAGAAAATCCCCCAGGGGAAAGCTCGCCAGCCAAGACGACGAGTTCAGGATATTCTGCCCCCTCTAGCTAGCTACCAAGGAAGTCCTGGTCCCCTCTCGGACTCAGAGGGGAGGGGGAGGGGGGGACAGTTCCCTCAAGCGAGTCCAACCTCGCCGCAAGCACCGGTAACATCAACGAGTCCAGCTATGTTTGGCACCTATGGTCTCGCCGCAAGCGCTCGTCCTAGCTCAAAGGCATCCTACCGACAAGATCGGACTCGGCAGGATCGCCTAAAGGGGTATCGCGCGCACAGTTACAATGTCGCAAGCAAGCTTAAAAAGAAGATAGAAAAATTGTGCGAAAATTGTTTGTTTTACTATTATGATTACAAGATAAGGCTTATCTCGGCAAGATACAACAAAGAAGAATAAAACAAAGATGGAGGAGCCCAGTTAGCTCTCGTCTTCCTACCCCGCGCGGCGCTCCTCCTCGCCGCCGAGCCGAGTGTTCTTCTCTCCCACCCCTGCGAAGAGCGAGTCGAAGCTGTCTTCTTTCTCGCTAAGCAGGTTGGGTGGGAACAAGGTTGGCAGGAGATCTCGGATGGTGACTCCTTCGCAGCCTTCCGCCAAAATCCCCGTCCCCCGCATAGCCTTCAGGAGGCACTCGGCAGACTCAATGGAGTTGACTCGCAGCCGCTCTGTGACGTGAGCCTCGCCAAAGACCCGAGGCCTCTTGTAGGGGAAGGGTGGCTCGCTGGCGCCTGTAGGAATGAGAGTTTCAGCAAGGCGGAGGATCTCGCCGTGGAGCTCCTTGTTCTTCTCCTTCAACCCCGCCGCCTCCATCCTCAGCTGGGCAGCAACAGCCTCTTGCTCCCGAGAGTGCGTCCTCTGCTCGGCAAGCTGAGACTCCCGCTCGGCAAGCTGAGTTTGCAGCTGAGCCACCTCGCCTCGCAGCGCGTTGGTGGCTTCGGCATCCTGCGGGACTAGGGTTCAGAACAAGCACAGGAATGATCCTAAGTAAGATGAGCAGAGATATCCAGTGATTACCAAGCCACCGGCAGATTTTGCGAGTAGAGCGTCGGCAAGGCCGAACCGCCTTTCAGCATCGGCCGCGCTCTCCTTCGCCAGGTATCGTTCCTTCTCGGCAGTCAGCAAGGCGATGCTGAGTTGGAAGCCGCGGCGTACCATCATGTGGTGAAGCTCGAAGGCCCGCAGGTGGGCCTGCAACCCTTCATGGCCGAGCTGGCGGGGGGTTAGCTGCTTATACGACTCGGCACTATCGCGGTCATAGAGGTCGAAGCCGAAGGCGAAGGCATGGCCAGTGGGAGGCCGGCAAGCTCCCCAGGAGGGGGCGCGAGTAGAAACAGAGACCCGATGGGCCCCCTCATCCCATTTCAGGATAGGCTCGCCGGCCGCATCCTTGCTCCTTCCTCCCTTGCCGAAGTGGGGGTGATCCTTCGGCAGGCAGGGCTCGCAAAGGATGACCCCCTCGGCAGAATCTGAGGAGGAAGGACTATCCTTCTTCTTCTTCTCCCTTCGGGGGGAGGACGCTTCTTTCAGCGGACTCATCGGGGGCTCGTCGGAGGAAACCTCCGGCGAGCTCATGAACTTGATGGGCGACGAAGGAAGATGCAGCCGCCCGCGCGAGACCACCTTAGCCTTTTTCTTCTTCGGGGCTGAGGGATCTGGACGCGAGCTTGGCCCCCCGAGCTCCAAGCGCTTCTTGCTAAGGGAATTGCCCCACGCTTGTTCATCTCGGCAGGCCTCCGCCGCTGCTCGGGCCCGCTCCAGGGGATCAGAGAATATCCCCGGGTCGGCGAACGGCGGGTGCTCCGGCAGAAGTCGCTCCCCTGCAGGAAAAACTTGATCAGAAAAGCTGAGGTTCACTTTGGCAGAGCTCGCGAGAAGACAGGGCGAGGTGTACCTTCACCAGGGAGAACGGGTTGAAGCGAGTCGAGGCCGCGGCGGAGGTAGGCGACCTCGAAGTCCTTGTGAAGGAAGAATTTGTGGAGGTTGGCGTCGCCGCCGGACAGGGAAGGAGGACGGTAGATGTCCTCGCCTTTCTGCAGGGTCCGGAAGGGGATGTTGCCGAGCTCGCCCTTGATAAAGATGAGCCGGGTCATCCAGTTATGGTTCTTGTTCGCGAGTTCGCGAACCTTGATGAGGGATTTGCCGAAGTAGGTGACCCCATCGGGGGTGGCCTTGTAGGAGAACAACTTACGGAAGACTATAAGATTGAACTCAATCCGCTCTCGGCGGAGAAAACAGGCGAACGCCACCATTATAGCGATGGCGTTAGAGTTCAGCTGCGCGGGCACCGCGTCGTAGTACTTCAAAATTTGGCGGATCTCTGGCCAGAGGGGGAGGCGCAGCCCTACCTTAAAGTGCGAGATAGGGAAGGCGAGCTCCCCCTAAGGGAAGGAGTTGATAGCTTCGTGCTCAGCCTGCCTGCGAGCCTGGAAGCCAGGAGGGACGAACTCGGCCGTAAACTCGGCGAGCTCCTCCTGGGTGACATGCCCCTCGAAGAAGCAGTGGTCGATGAAGTGTCGGGCGCACTTGGACCGACCGTCCGCGTCAGGGTTAGTTTTCATTATTCTCGTAAACGAAGGAAAGGCGCGAGCTCGGGGTGACGGAGGGGAGGTAAGGATTCGAAAGCAATAAATGCGTACCCAGGGGGGTAGGTGAGAGGGCCTATTTATAGAAAAAGAAAGTAAGCCAGGGAAGGGCGAGGGCGAGCCAATCGATCCGCCCAGCCCTTCCACACCGCCTCGCCGCCCTCTGCTCACCAAGTCCCGCGAGCTAGCCCGGTTCCAGAAGAAGGAATTCGAAAGGACGCTTACCAGGATATCGAAAACGCATCTTCATATATATACGAGGTCACATAAAATTGGTTTAAATTATTTTAAACATTTGAATTATTCAAAGCAGGGAAAAATAAAGGCGCGAGGACCACGCGAGGGCGAGCGCGAGTACCGGTCGGCTGACAGAGGAGCCGTCTTATTCTCCCCGGTCTTGCCGGTCCGCCGTCGCAGATCGCCACGCGTGGAGCTCGCCAAGCCGCCCCATGTTCCTATTCACCACCCGCAGGTTCTCATCAATCTCATCAATCAGAACGAAGGAAGACGCCTCCTCGAACGCCAAGCTGAACCCCGCCCCATCTGCAAGCCGCGAGCACTCCCACTGCAACCTGTTGTTGTCCTTCCGCAGGTCGTAGAGCTCGCGCACCAGTTTCTTGAGAACCTTCCGCTCCCGTTTTGCACGCTCGGGGATGCTCAGTTCGGGGTCCAGGAAGGCGTCTAGGGCGCGTGGAGAGGGGAGACGCGAGTAAGGGGGTCGATCCACGGACTCGCCGTCTTCAGTCCAGCCGAGAAGGTCTACATGAAGAATTGAAACAGTTTGAAGAGCGGGCACCACAAGACCAGGAAAGTTCAGAGCTGAAGACTTACCGCACGAGCCTGGCTCCTCCGGTTTGACGTGAGGAGAGAAGTGGTGCAGGTCCTTGCCACGCCCGTGCATTAATTCCTGATGGATGGGTTGATAGCCGGGGACGGGGATATGCCCAGCGCCTCCCTCCGCGAGTACAGAACCAGGGGACAGTTGCCGAGAAGGGGGACGACTCGGCGATGCCAACTTCCGCGAGTCCGGCTCCTTGACCTCGGGATCCCGTTTTGGCGAGCTGTCCGGAATGCTTTTGGCCCGCGGGGTGGACGCCTCGCCACTATTCCCCCGACTGGAAGAAAGCTCCACGAGGTCTTTTTCAGGAGAACCAAGAGCCGGCTGGTTGGAGGAGCCGGCCCCGCTCCCCAAGGCCGCTGTAAAATCAGCTAGAATGGGTTCGGCCCCCGGAGGAAAGGGTTTTGCCCGCTTAGCCGAGCCAAAATCAGCGAAGCGGCGAGCTGGGACCTCTAGGCTGGTCAGGCTCACAGCTTGAGCGACGATCTCATCGCGGGTGCGTGCGAGCCGCTCTAGGACTTCCTTGGGAAGCGGCATCTTAGCAGGATTCTAGGAAGGGCAAGGTTCAGTCAGATAAGTAGGGGTACATATATATAGCTGCTTGTGGGGCCTACCAGAAGATTCTCTCTTTAGTGCATGCCCCCCACTCGCCGAATCCTGCGGGGTTGGATATATCTTTCTGAGCTTGTCCCAACCTCGTAAAGAGCGGGGATTGTGTACAACCCCGTATCCGTCGAGTGGGTCCGCGGAAGCTATACCGTCCGGTCCAGACCGCCTCACGGCCGGGCAGGGTTCACCGCCGAGCTCGAGCTCAACAAATCGTCGTACCGAGCTCGGAGATCGTCGAGCCGAGCTCAGGGTTTTTCCAGCCGAGCCCGCACTCGCCAAACTGGAGCTGCTCGCCGGCCGAGTCCGTACTCGCCAAACAAGAGAGGATCGCCAGGAGAGTCCGCACTCGCCATTAGCTGGGAAGAATCAGTGAGTGCCAGCCCTATCGGGCTCTCGCCGCCCTAGCCGAGCAGGGGATCCAGTGGCCATCCCGCCCCAGGTGGTCTACCCCTGGCCCCTCATAACAGCAGAGTTTGGCTGTTGGCAGGCCAGCCCCAGGGGGGCTTTCAGTAATTTCAGACCAGCAGAGTTTGGCTGTTGGCAGGCCAGCCACAGGGGGGCTTTCAGTAATTTCAGACCAACAGAGTTTGGCTGTTGGCAGGCCAGCCCCAGGGGGGATTTCAGTAATTTCAGACTAGCAGAGGTAGGCTATTTGCAGGCCGTTTTCAGTTCTCTATAAATAGGACCCAAGGGGTACCTCAGAAGAGCAGGCTTACTAATTCTCAGGTCTCCAAGCGCTTTCTGAGGTACCTTAGCCCTGCAATTGGCTAAGGAGGGGAAGCGCTCAAAGATCTTCCGGGTGTGTGGTGGGACCTCCGTGCCGGGCCCTTGGTCCAGTCCTTTGTTCATCACTTTCTTGTCGTTTTCTTGCAGGAGCAGAGTAGGTGCGCGACCACCCCTTCCCCAAGGGTCGAACTCCACGGAGACCGATTTTACGGTTTCAACAAGGACAACTAATACTGCATCTGTCAAGACGTTCCTTAAGTTCTTCTAGTTGAAGTTGAAAGCTTGAAAGCATATCACCCTGAAGCAAAGCTCCATTTAATCCTGAATAAGCTCAGTATCTCAGAGGGAGCTTTTGTCACCATCAAATCCATAAGTCTTCTCAGTTGTTTGAGAAAGAGAAGACACCATCACTCTCTCACCCCCTCTGTAAAAAGGGTTCTCTACTCCCTTCAAAAGTGATTCCTGGTTGCAAGTCTCCTAACCAAAAGACTTGAGGTTTGGTTTTTGAGCACCTTACCAAAAGCTCATTGGTGGCAGTCACCTGAACAAAAACCTAAGTGGATTCGTATCAGGGTGGTAGAAGAGTGGATGTACCCAGGTTGGGGAACCACTATAAAGTTCTTGTGTTGTCTGGTTGCCCTTTTTCTTTTGTTCTTGTTGTGGCTGTGTTAGTTAGGATACTGTTATTTTTATTAGTCTAATCTGTTGTGCTGTGATATATCACCCAAGTTTTAGAATAAGGTATCTTGTTCAATAAAAAGTTTTAATCACCAGATATACTCTATTCACCCCCCCCTCTAGAGTATATTAGATCTAACCCTCACTTTCAATTCTCTCCACCAGTGAGAATATAAACAAGATGATTGAAGAATTAATCACTAATGAACCCCTTCCCCCACTTCAAAAAGAGCAAACTGCTGAATAAACCAAGCTACCTACTCCTGTCCCTTCTCCATCACCAGCACCTTCTCCATCATCTGTGCAATCCCCAAAGTCACCTACTAATCATTCTCTAGTTGCTGAGCAAGATCAACAAGCGACCATTCTACTTTCAGATGAGGATAAAGGTTCTCTGAAGCCTATTGAAGCCCCTTTGAGGAACTTAGACTTCTCTCTTCCCACCTTCACTAGTGAGCAAGAAGATGTTTTTGTCCATACTACAAGAGCTCAAAGCTCAGTAGTACTTGAAGAAATTATTCCATGGAAAGCCCCTCCTCCTCCAGCTCATGTTCCTCCTGCTGCTACTGCTACTGTTTCAACCACACCAGCCTCTTCAGATATTATTGGCAAGATTGAGCAACTGTTGTCAGAACAGAGAAAATACTTTGATGATTCCTTGAAGACAGTTCAATACAAGGTCTCTGCTCTAGAGAAAGAAATGAGTAGAGGATTTGCTGAGATACATCACAACACAGATCAGCTGAAGCACCTTTTAAGAATAGGTGGCAAGGCTTTGGACCAAACTATTACTAGTGTTGGTGAGGTTATGAACCAATCTCTCACACTGGCCAACAATCAAATTAAACTTGAGAAGAAAGTTCGAGAGCATGTAATGAAAGTCTGTGAAGAAGTGGGCCTCTTCAAGGATGACACTATAAATAAACTTTGTCTAGAAGTCTGAAAGGGGGAGAATTTTGTAAAAGAACAAGTTAAAAAATATGACTCTAATGTCTATACCCTATGAAATGAGAAAATAAAGGAGATCAATCAAGATATGCTAGCTCAGATACAGTCAGTAAAGTTCCACACCTATGATACCACTGTTTGGATGCATAATCAAATTTTCCCAGAATTTTAGGCTGATCCAAATATCATTCCACACCATCTAAATCCACTTGCTAAAGGCCAGCCAGCTCCAGCTCAAATGCCAACCTTTTCTCTCAGGCCTGATGATGTAACTCAACCTCCTCAATCCTATTCTCAGATATGGGAATCTGACATTCCTAAAGACTTACGAAAAATCCAGATCCCCAAAAGAAGGAAATATGGAGAGGGTCCCTCTGCTAGTAAATCCACTCCAAATCCTGAGGAAGAAAAGAGGAAAGCTACAGAGTTTGCAGAAATCTGGTCCCCAACTTCAAAGTCCCTCATTCTTGAAGCTCTCAAGCTTGTCATCGACTTCAATGAAAACAGGAAAGATCATTACAGCTCCAAGGAATGGAAATTGTATGAAAAGTCAATTATGAAGAGAAGGATTTATGATAGAGAATATGGAAGGAACAACCCTGCTGCCCTCCAAAGCCTTCAAAGTACTATCCAAAGCCCTTCAGCTACCAAAGAAGACAGCAAGAGGAGAAGGACAAGCAGCACCATTAAGTCTAAGCATAAGAGAATTATGAGAGTGTGGTTATGATCTGTGTAGAAATGATATCTTGGACAATCTTATTTATATAATTCTTAATTCTGATCTTATGCTATTTGATTTTAATCCTTATGCTTACTGCACTGCTTTTTCAATTGCACATCTAGTTCTTTATATGTCTATGTAATTCACCTTAGTGTAAAGGGTTCTGACTTCTACAAATAGGGAAAGATTATTGGGTATTGTATCCACAAGAACCCAGATTTGGAGAAGTCGCCCTTGAACTAAGATGAATTTAGTTGTATTTGATGTGTTGCTTGAGTTATGTGTTTGCAGGATTATATTACCAAGTATAGACCAATATCAGTCTACAATGGGTCATCAAACACAGGACCATATAATGTAATCCCTTATTGTGTGATCCATGGTGTTGACTCATGTGTAGCCTCTCTATTGGGATACACTTTATGTTTCAAGCACTAGGATTGATTGGAGAAAGAAATGTTGCTGAGTTTGTTGAAGAAGAGAAAATTCTATCTGAAAAAATTTTCTAAGTCTTTCACTCGAGTAGTACCTTATATACTCGAGTTAAATACTTAGATTATACTCGAGTAAGCCTATTTATACTCGAGTAAGGGAATGACTCTCGAGTAGCCTGAATATAACTCTCGGGTAGCCAAGTCAATTACTCGAGTAGATAATCTGTTACTCTCGAGTTACCAGATTTCCTCTAAGAAATTTTTCTAAGTCATTTACTCGAGTAGCCATGTTAAACACTCGAGTAGATTAGTCTTTTGTCTCGAGTTACAGAAGGAAGATGTTCGTGCGGTTTTTATTCACTCGAGTAGTCAAGATCATATACTCGAGTAGTCTATCTACTACTCGAGTAGTCCTGGTTTCATACTCGAGTGATAAGTTTTCATCCCTCAGAATTCTAAGTCCATTACTCGAGTAGTGATATCCATATACTCGAGTAGTTTATCTTCTCTCGAGTAGTCTAGTTCAAGTTCTCGAGTAATCCGTTTTCCTCACTCAGGAATTATTCTAAGTCTTTGACTCGAGTAATCCTTTTTCCTCTCGAGTAGTTAATTTCTATTCTCTCGAGAAATACTTCTTGTACTCGAGTAGTTCAACTCCACGTCCCGAATAACTATGTTAGTACTCAAGTAAGTCTTTATGTACTCGAGTAATTACTTATTCTATTCTGAAGTTTCTCAAGGACTTCTACTCGAGTAGTCTATTTCTATTCTCTCGAGTAATCATATTAATACTCGAGTATTTTATATTTTACTCGAGTACTTCAGTCAGATTTGTCAGAATTTTGCTAAGTCCATAACCGATGGGTTTTTCAAATGACTTAACGTGATTGGTCCACGTGTACGTCATTAATTCTAATTATGACCGTTAGGGAGATCTTATATAAGGTCTTGTCAAACCGACTAACCCTAACAAGCTGTCAAATAATATTCAAAGTATCTGAATCGTTTTTCTCTTTCGAAAAACGGAAGCCGCCGCTGAACTTCATCGTGCTAATTGCCTAGGGCTTGCGTTCAAGAAGATTCAAAATCAAGGTCGAGTTACAGATCGAGATTTCTCTTCAACTCCTCATCATCTCTCGGATCGTGTGAGTCAAAGAAATTTCAGATCCAGATCGTGCCGAGTTTCTTCTTCAACTATTTTTGATAAAGCCGCAAGTTCAAAGAAAGAAGATTTTGGCAAAGATTTTCCAGATCTGAGAAATCATTGTTTGTATTTCTACAAAATTTTTCTTATTTCTTGTAGGAGATTTCTCTCCGAGTGTAGGAGCATTTTCTTTTGTCTCCGAGTAGGAAGTTTTATCTTCCGAGTGTAGATCTGTGTTAGGGATCGAGATTGTGGGAACTTTGTTCCGAGACGTAGGATTGGTTTTCAATCCGAGATAGTAGAGTAGCCGAGTCTAGTGGTTTGCTAGATCGGTGAGGTAAAGTGAATGTACCCAAGGTTGGGGTACCACTATAAATCTTTTGTCGTTTGTGATTGCTTGGTTGATAATTGTGTGCATAGATCTCAAAATTTTTATTCTGCAAAAAGACGCACAACTCACTTATTCACCCCCCTCTAGGTGATTTAGGTAGACAACTAAACACTTTCACACCCTCTTAACAACGACATTGGTACTGGGCAACAATACGTGTTGTGGCGACAAAATTGGACATTGGTGTGACATTTATTGTGGGTGGCGACATTGGACATGTGCATCGACATTGTTCATGGGAGGCGATATTGTTCGTGGGCGTCGACATTGTTCATAGTGGCAACATTATTAGGGGGCAGCGACAATGTTTGAGGGCGGCGACATTGTTTGGGGGCGACGTTATTTGTTTGGGGGCGGCGACATTCGTTGGGAGTTCCCGTTCTGCGGCGACATTCGTCGGGAGTTCCTGTTTTGCGGAGAAGTCTGCAGCGACGCATCGAGCAGTTTATATAACTTTATAATAACATAATATATTTTATATTATGTTATAAATTTTTATATAACTTTATAATAACAACCTTACATCACCTCACTCCTAGGGCTGAGCATTTTATTCGAAACTCGAAAATCGCTCGAAAATCGTTCAAAAATTGAGTCGAATCGGAATCGGTTAAAATTGATTCGACTCAATTTGAGTCGATTCAATTTGACTCGAATCTGATTTCGAGTCGATTTCGAGCCAGCCCTGAATCGCTCGAAATATGATTCGAATCAACTCGAATTAATTAAAAAAATTATGTATTTATTAATGTATTCTTATTTTAAGATTAAAAATAACAAAATTTATACATAAATAAAAAGAATGAAGGCTTTAAGTGTTTCATTTCCTAAATTTATAGGTTGCCCAATTTTATTTTGAGCAAACTAGGAATAAAGCGAAAAATTGTTAAATTTCGAGCCGACTTGATTCGATTTCGAGCCGACTCAATTTGATTTTGAGCCGACTCGATTCGATTTCGAGCCGACTCGATTCGATTTCGAGCCGACTCGGAATCGAGCCATTTCGAGTCGAGCCGACTCGACTCGAATTCAATTTCGATTTCGAGTCGATTTCGAGCCGAGTTCGAATCGAAAATTTCGATTTCGAGCCGAGCCAAAATCGCTCAAACTCGACTCGATATCAGCCCTACTCACTCCTGCCTTCCCAAGGTCCAGCATTTAATGCCACATTCTCAACAAAACTTCTTATCTTAAGCTGACACCCGATTAAACCACTTATTATAAGCTGACACCCATCCTCTTTCTCTCCCTCACTCTCTTCCGCACTCTCTCTCTCTCTTTATTCATTAAAGAGACCCACGTTCTTAACTTTTCTCTCCCGCTCTCTCTCCCTCACTATCCCTCCACCTCTCTCTCTCCCTCTCTCCCTCTCTCCCGCCCTCTCTCTCCCCTGCCCCTCCCACTCTCTCACATTCTCTCTTTCTTCCTTAAAGTGGCCGACCTTCTCCCTCTCTCTTTCTTTTTCTCTCTCCCTATTGTCCCTCTCCCCCCGCGCTCTCTCTTTCTCACCCTCATTGTCTCTCTCATTTTCTCTTTTGCCCGTACTCGATGATTCTTAGCCAGTTACGTCCACAATGAAATTTTAGTTAATTCCTAAAGATTTCAAATATCATAAGAGTCACACTTCTGAACCAGCTTTCAAGCGAAAAAAAGAAAATGTAAACTTGTCATTCGCAGCCATTAAGATTACAAGAAATTGTAATCCTGAAACGTAACTACTTCTCAGCCATTGAGATCGCCAGAAATCTAGTGTTATTTAAAAGCAGAAAACAAAATTGAATTTTGGGGAGAAAATGGGCACGGGCTTTTGGAGTATTGTAGGACATATTAACCACTTACTATCAAACGCCTACTTTTCTTAGTATCATATCTTATATGAATCTAAAAACCTGTTGGATTCAGGAGCATTGAAGATAATCAAAGAAATCTAACAAACAGGATTCAACAAACATCTGAAGTAATGAGAAGCAAATTAAACAATTAGACGGAACAATAAGTAATTTATCTATATAAACACCATAAAATAAATAGATTTCATTATCAGAAAATTGTAAGGAAAAAATAAATTTTCCTGTTTGATCTAAGTTGCTATGTTAAATTTTCCCCATATTTATCTTATTATAAGAGAAGGAGAAGAAGCCAATGTGGAGATATACCAAAAGAGAGAGAATAAGGAGGGAAAACTAAGTATTTCCATGAGAAGATGATTCATTTAAGAAACCAAGCAAAGTAATCATGTTCTCGTATTGATAGTAGATTATCATGATCCATCGTTTGTAAGCTAGAACCC
Organism: Platanthera zijinensis; assembly: GCA_039513925.1. Classification (NCBI taxonomy): domain Eukaryota; kingdom Viridiplantae; phylum Streptophyta; class Magnoliopsida; order Asparagales; family Orchidaceae; genus Platanthera; species Platanthera zijinensis. The sequence continues at coordinate 69,467,626 of CM077082.1, forward strand.
CGAGAGACCTGCTCCACCCTGCTGATGCTACCACCACTTGCTTCCTCCAACATGATCCGCCTGAACTTGCTTCCGCCATATCACCTCAGGTGTCTTTGTCTCTTCTTTTCCTCAACTACTAACCTCCGCAACTGAGGGAGAGGGAGAAGGAAGGAAAAAGAGGCATTAGAGCTTGTAGATCCAGGTTACCTAAGCAGCTTCAAGTGCGCAAAGCGCTTGAGAGGGAGTGGGACATTGAGGAAGTGCCCCTGAGGAGGAGTTTGAGGAGGCTTAGTGGATGTGGAACATTGGAGGAGTGACGCTCTGTCAAAGAGGAAGCAATATATCTTTTATTTAGAGGAGACGTGACAAATTCCATCTGGCGGGCAGCAGCGACGTTGGTGTGTTGCAAGCTTGTAGCAGTAAATTAAATCCTACAGGTTAGTGTGTGTCAGTAAACTATGAAAATTCTATCAAATTAAATACAGGTTGGCGTGAAGGAGTAGATTTTGGGAATGCTAAATGTCAGTGTCTTTGGCATATAGCATGGCTAGGAGGATTCAAAATAAAAAGATTGAAGGGTAAAGATTAAAACCAGTTGTTTGATCGGATAGTCAAAATCAAAAGTTTGGTGTGATTTTGAAATATCTATATTGGTCAACCATCACACACGTTGGCACACAAGACTACACATCCCATGCACCAATGGTCAACATTGAGCATTTCCAGTCTTTTCAACTGATATCCTAAGACTCTCACTATGCCAACAATGAAAGCCAAGTCTTTAGGAATCAAGTACAAGAATGACAAAGCGCAAGTACAAATAACCATTATACCATTACTCAAATCGCCAATCCAACACCACAATCCAAAGAAATCAAAGTGGATGACGTGACGTGGGTTAGCCTCCCCTTTCCCGTATCAAACGTACCCAAAAGATAACCTCGTTATGTTTCATGGCTGGCACTCACGACTATCGCAGTTGAGCACTCCAGACTCAATATCTCAATATACTACCCATCTTGTCTAATGGACACAGGCTTCACAACCACAAAATAGCTCACTAGGAGCTATCGCCAGCGGTAGCACTACTGTCGGGCGGTAATAGACAGAACTTTAACTTTGTTCACTTTTCTGGGTATTTCCTTGAGTTAGCCTCCGGGACTCCCTGCAACACTCTTCAACACTCAAAACCCGAAAACAACATAAATCATAAAGTCTTCTCTGACATACAAAGAATATTTTATCCATCACCAATCCAGACCAACTTGTTTGGATGAGCTTTACACAACTTGTCCATGTTTGTATTTTGATTCCGAACTCTATATGCAAGTTTCTACCATGGATACTTTATATCAACCCAAAGAAAACCTCATGCTCTCCAACCTTTGATAGGAATTTCCATGCTAACATGCAAAAATAAGGACTTCATTTGTCCAAGAGGAGAATCATTACCCTTAAAGTTCACTTGGGTGCCCTGAATCAATAATCCAACCAGATAGAATGAACCGCACCGGGCCGCTCTCCGTGGATCTGGACTCCACTCGCGATTTGGAGCTCTGAAGCTTTGGAAATGGTGGAAAACTCCTTCTTCCTCTTCCTTAGCCCTCCCCTCCCTCTACCTATAGAAAGAGAAATCCCAAGATAAAATGAGGTTCAAACCCTCAACTCTTGGCCTAAGCAATAACGTAAACACAGCCCCACCGTCAGATCTTACTTTAAATCGACGAATGATCTTACTTTAATCTAGATTTTTGTATAGAGTGCTACCGCCATGCAGTAATAAGCTACTATTGCACGGTGCCTCAGTCGGGGGCCTCTTCAGCAAGCCCACCGTTTAAACCCTCTACACAATCATCGACATGTGGCTGCTAGTACCTTGCACACTACTGCCACGCAAGATCACACTACCGTCAAGCAGTACTAAATTTGACGTATCGTTACACCGATTTCGTCGAATGGTTCACTACCGCCATGTAGTATTTTAGTACCACTGAGCGGTAACTCACAGAGAGCTCTGACAAATAAATCCACAACGCTTCCACCGGTGGTAGCTTTATCGTCAGGTGGTAGTTTTCATTGAGCTATTTTTGTGTAAACTCTGGGGCGTTACAGAGTTCACTCAATTATTCATCAAGTTAACTCAATTATTCGTCGAGTTGACTTGACCCTATGTCGAGTGACACTAGATGGTTTGTCGAGTTCACCCGACCATTCCATTCGTCTAGTTTACTTGATGATTTACCGAGTTCACTCAACGATTCGTCAAGTTTACTTGACCCATCGACAAGTGACACATGATGGTTCGTAACGTCCACTCGACCATTCTATTCATCGAGTTCACTCGACGATTCGTCAAGTTCAATTGATGATTCGTTGAGTTCACTCGACGGTTCATAGAGATCACTCGGAGATTCGACCTATCTATCACCCTGTGTCCTAGGGCTCACACTCTCTCTACCAAAATTTCATAATAGGCCTAAGCAACCTAAGGTGACAGAAAACACACACGAGGGGTGTAGCTTAAAATGGGACGTTATATAATGCGTGTCCAAGTGAAATAACATGTGCATGGTCAAAAAAACGTGCACAAGGGCGAAAATGCGCACCAAGGTTAAAAACACATACTCGGGAAAAAAACTTGCCCAGAAAAAAACACGTGCCCGAGAGAAAACCGCTCGTGCGGGAGAAAAGCGCGCTCCCGGGCGACAAGCATGCCCCCGACCGAAAACTGTGTGCGTGTGCAAAAAACGCACGCTCTGGCAAAAAAATAGCGTTCCCGGGAGAAAAACTCGTGCTCCCGGGCAAAATACTTGCGTGCCCAGGCAAAAACACACTCCTGAGTAAAAACTCATGCACGGGCAAACAATGCATTATCAGGCAAGATAACACGCGCTAGGGAGAAATAATGCGTGTCTAGGAAAAAAAGAGCGCTCGAGCAAAAAAAGAGCGCGCCCACGTGAAAAATACGCAGCCGAGAGAAAAACACTCTCCCTGGCGAAAAATGCGTGCAAGGGCAAAAAACGCGCGCCCGAGCAAAAACTACGCGTCTAAGTAAAAATTGCGTGCAGGAGCGAAAAACATGCGCTCGGGCAAAAAATGTGTGTGTGGATGAAAAATGCAAGCTAAAGTGAAAAACTAGCGCTCCCGAGCAAAAAACTCACGTGCCCAGGAAAAAAGCATGCTAAAGTGAAATTTGCACGCGCAAATGTAATATGCGCGTGCGGGTGAAAAACGCACGCTCAGGAGAAAAACATGCACTCCATGGCGAAATACCCACCTGCCTGGGCAATAAGCGCTCCATGGTGAAAAACACATGTGTTTGGGAAAAATAACGCACAACAGGCAAAAATGACACGCTCGGGAGAAAAAATATTCGCCCGCACAAAAAAAGCAGTCCCGAGAGAATAACGCATGCCAGGGGAAAAACGTGCGCCTGAGCGAAAACCACTTGTACAGGCAAATAATGCGCGCCCGGAAATAAAGTGGGATCCTAGGCAAAAAACTTGTGCCCCGATAGAAAAAAGCATGCACGGGAGAAAATCATACAACCTTGCGAAATATACACGCGATCGGGAAAAAAAAGGTCGCCCGAGCGAAATAACATGCGCCTGGGCAAAATAATGCGCTCTTGGGAGAAAAAGTGCTTGGGCGAAAAACTCGCGCTCAGGCGGAATAATACGCTCTTGGATAAAATATGCGTGCTTGAGCGAAAAACAAGCTCCCGAGCATAATAACATGTACCCGAGAAAAAAATATACGCTGATACTTAGAATCACAAAGGTGGATGAGAGGGGTTAGAGAGAAGAGAAAGTGGATGTGGTGGAAGTTGATAATATTCTCCGATTCTATATCCGATAAAGACAAGTGCACCTTATCATTTATAGTATAGGATACTAAAGATTAATATCAAAGTCATATTTCCCTAGGGTGTAATGATTACTTCTACTTCGACGAAATCGTTATTATTTTATCAAATGATTTTTAAGATTAATTTACTTAACTAAAAACAGGAACTAAATTACTAAGCTAAAAAGAAAACTAAATTACTTGCAGAATAAAAAGAGTTAGAGCTAATGATAAAGGTTTAGTACTCAATCTAGAATCACTTTGAAATAAGAAAATCAAAATGAAATAAAAAACTAATTCTAAATAAGGTAAAACACCTTGACCGTGGAGGTTCCCGAAGTTTGGGCACGCTTCTCTCGAAGTCATGCCCAACTGAATTTAGGAAGATCCGACCGGACTCTCGTCCGTATTCGAATACTTAAAGCTCGCCTTAAGTGGTGAACCCCACTATTGGATTTCACTCCAATCCGAGAGATTTAACATCTGCCTCTCTCGAAGGGTGCGTGCAACTCTCTTTACTCTTGGGTGATTGATTCAAACTACGAGCCTCTTGGCTAACTAAGAATGAAAACCCAAATGGAAACTATATACCGACAATATAGTCTCACTAAGGCTCTGTTTGGCGCGGCTGCAGCGACTGGAGAAGCAGTGGTGGGAAGCAGTGGTGGAATAATCAGCTGTTTTGCAGAGTGGTGGCAGAATTTGTGAATCTGTTTGGAAGAACAGCGTTTGCAGTGCTGTTTCAAGCATATAAGACACAATCACATGAACCAAAACTTTGTAAAAATCAATCAAAAAATTCTTTTACAATAATTTATATAACTTATATTATTTTAACATTTATAAATTATTATATAAATTATTATAATCCTATTATTATAATGTTTATAAATTATAATGTTTATAAATTATAATATAAATTATACTATAAAATATAATCCAAATTATAATATAAAATATATTATAAAATATATTATAAAAATAATATAAAAATAATATAAAAGGGGGGGGGGGGCAGCAGCGCTGCAGCCAAGGCTGCAGGCCTGCAGCGCTGCTGCTGTTTTTGAGTCGCGGAAAATTTCCGCGACTCAAAAACAGCGGCCCCCCGCTAAAATCCACGGTGGCTGATGCCACCGTGGTACCCTCTAAAATTTGTTTGGCGCGGCGTTTGGAAAATCCGCAGTCCGCCGCTCTCAAAACGCCGCGCCAAACAAAGCCTAAATAAAAACCAAGAGTAAATCAAAGGTAATTACTTTAAGAAGAAAAAGAAAGCTAAAACATCATAACTTGATCAACACATTCTCAGATCATCACGATCGAGTACAAATGAGGATTAGTTATTCATGGTAATAGGGAAAGAGAGGTGTTGATAATAAAGGTGCATTAAAAATAAAATGAAGAGAAAGAGAGAAAGCTAACTAAAATTCATTAAGAACAAAAGCGATTATAACTACCAAATGGACATTGTAAGTGCATGAAAATAGAGCTAATCACTACTAAAATGCTAATAAAAAGAGATTACAAGTAAGTAAAGTACATTGCATGAAAACTAAAATTAGAAATGGAGGGAGATAGAGAGAGAATAAACATAAGAAAAAAACACAAAAAGCTGAAAATGAAAATAGCAGCATCTCCCCTCTCCCCAAAACTTGGTCTGGAATGCTAGGAATGGCCTGGTATTTATAGGAAAAAATCTGTCTGGGTCATGCCCCCCTATCACACCCTGGGAGGGCGTGTCACGAGGGCATGTTAAGTATGGGGTTGACCTTGGGAGCTGAATTCTGACGGAAATGATGATTTCTTCTGTACGTCAGTGGACACGCCCGTGTAGGGGGCGTGTAAGGCACATCACATCTCAATCATTGGTCCGAAATTCGTCAATCGTCAAAAAAGGTGGTACATGCCCGACGATACGCCCGTATAGGGGGCGTTTCAGTACTATTGACGTGCAATAACTAAAAGGCTTTAAATGCAGCAGGCTTAGGGATGAGGGTGACACACCCAGAGACACGCCCATGGAAGGCATGTCAGGGGGAATGTCAGGTGTTTTCTCTTGGAATTTGGATTCTGGCAGCAAACTTCCTCGAGATCATGTTATATGCCCTGTGATACTCCCAGGGAGTGCGTGTCAGGGCATTTTGGTCGAAAGCTGTAAAAAACTGAAAAATAGAAAAATAAACTAAGTTTGATTATTTACATAAAAAGAAACTAAAAGGAACCTAAAAATACATAAAGAAAGAGATTTAAAAGGAAAATAAATATATTTTTACCCTAATAAATTAAGCTAAAATATGCATCATCAAATTCCCCCATATTTATTATTTTGCTTGTCCTCAAGCAAAGACTACAAGTTAGAGAAAATAAAGAGGATTAATTGAAAAGTTTAAAAATGCTATAAACGAGTAAGACAGGATTTTAAAGGTAGAGAAATTTTGAAAAAGAACTGAAAATTCCTCCTTTAACTTAGCACAAAATTTTATAAATTTCACTAAATATAGAAACAAATCTTCTCAAATTTTTACAGAATGAAAACTTAATAAAGTAACGAGTAAAAAGCGCATTGAGTCACTAATAAATTCTAAGAGACAAATTAAACCATAGTCAATCAAGACAAAGATCAATATTTGTATCAAAAAACTTACTCAATCTAGTTTCTCGCTACTATACTAAAAAATAAATGTAGGAAGCATGAATCACTAGGACTTTAGTTAGGTGTTCAGTTAGGCTTAGGTTTTTAAGGGTGCGATATTCAAAAGATAAACACGAGGGGTATTTGCACACTTAAAACAAAAAAAGAAGTGAGCTTTGCCAAAATAATGCTAGCCAAAATAAATATTTTTCACATTTTTTTCTTTTCTTTTACTTTTTCCATCAAATATTTTTTCCATTTTTCATTTTTTTATTTTTCATACTTAAATATTTCCACTTTTGTAGCAAAAGATAATATAAGGATTTCCCATAAAGTTTTAAAAAAGATGCATATTAGCAATTAAAGCTCAAAAACAAATTTAAAGTTTGCATATAGGTAAGCTATTTGGCCGTGGTAAAATAAAAAGTGGGGCTACAAAAAGGAAAGGAAAAGACACAAAATGGCTAGCAACGATTATTGTTAGGCAGGGTGCAAAGGCTCAATCATTTCAAAAGAAATTCATAAATCATTTTCATGCTTCCTAAATGTACTCAAAGTAAAGCTTTGAAATTTCAAAAAAAGATAAGCACAAAAATAGAGAATAGAGAATTTGCTTTCATGAAAACAATGATAGTAGGCATCTAAACCAGTTTGTGTCTACTACACTGAATACTAATTAACATTTAAAAAGATTTTAATAAGGAAAAATATAGGATGATAGGTTTTAAAAAAGTAAAAGAAATAAAAGAAAGGCTAGTGAAATGTGAAAAAGATTCAAGAAATTTTTCAAAAACAGCATACTATCCTAAATAGGAACACTGCATGAGTCAACATACTACTCGCTAAACATATTTAAATAGAAAATTAATCTAATTTATTCTAACTAAGCAAGTAGACATGAACTTAAAAAAGTAATAAAATGCAAAGTGGCGGGGTACTAATTTATTTGGCAAAAAATATATATATATATATATATATATATATATATATATATATATTTTGATTTTTCTAAAGTAAACTAACAATGGAAACACTTCCCCATACTTAAAGTTAAACATTGTCCCCAATGTTTAAAGTTAAGTATAAAGAGAGTTGGAAAAAGAGAGTAAAGAAGAAAAAGAAATGCAAAGAAAAAGAAAAGGTGCTTCCCTAGCGCTTGATGCTCAGATGTTGAAAAATGTGTCCCCCCAAACTTGAGCTAAAGATCGGCTTGATTCCAAGTTGAGAGGCGAGAAGCGGCAAAAACACCCGGGAGCTTATTCCTTCACAAAACAAAATAAAAAACAACAAAAAAAGGGATAAGCAAGGGGTGGCTCGCAAGAGCACTATTTGATTATCATCGTTAAGCTCGACGTTATTGGTTAGCTAAATGAAAAATAAAAAGAGAAATGTAATGGCAGCTCGCGAAATATGCGTTGCGGCGCGAGTGCCAAAATAATTTTTAAGAAAATAAAAATATTTTTTTGTAATTTTTTATTTTTCAAATAAAAAAAAGGAAAAAGATTTAGAAAAAAAAATTTGTTAGTAAAAGAAAATAAACTATTAGAAGGGGAAAAAGTAGAAGAACTAGAAACTAAATTAGAAGGAAAAATAGAAGAAGAAAAGAAAGAGGAATTTTCGCAAGGAGGGGGGAAGAGAAGAAAAAGAAGAAGGCGACGGCGGTTGATCGCAAGAAATTTTTTGGATAAAAAGATTCGGTTGCTCCACTTGAATATCAATCATTTCCATAGATTGGGAGCAAAATGGGATATCAGAAAAGTCAATCTCCTCAGAAGATCGAACATAAGAAAGTTCGTCTTCCTCGGAAAATTGAAAAAAAATCAGGATATCGGGGGAAATCTCCTCATCGAGAGGTTGAAAGCACAATGAAATTTCCGAATAATCATCTTCCGCGAGTGATTGAAGGCACTACGAAAAATTTGAAGATTCATCATTCGAAAGATAAATAGGAGGAGGAGGAGAAGAAGAAAAAGTTGAAGCCTTAGAAGCTAAAGCATCAAAAATCACTTTGAAATGAGCATTAATGCATCCATCAAACGCTACAGAATCAAAAATGATTTCATTTTCGCTAATATCAAAAACAGGAGGCGCGCAAACTTGCGGAGAAAAAGCGGAGAAATCTTGAGATGGAATGGGTTGATGATCACCTTGACCCCAAGAATGATTGGGGTGTTGCCACCCCGAGTAGTTCAAAGTAGGGCTAGGATCAAAATATCCATTCAAGAAATCTCCAGAAAAATTCAGAGGAGAAGGGTAGGAAGGCGTTTGAAAATCATCGTAACCCCATGAAAAAAAATTCGCAGACGGATCCATTTGGCCAAATTGATCTGATACGGAAGGGATAAAATCATGGGTGGATGAAGGGTATCCTACCCAACATTCCTCGCGAGAGTGATGGAACTCTCCACAAGAAAAACAAAAAGTATCCATAAAATAAAATCAACCGCAAAAGAGGGGTAAGAGAGAGAAAAAATGATAAAATTAATAGCTGTCCTTTTTTTAAAATATCAAAACTATTCCCCGGCAACGGCGCCAAAAACTTGATACTTAGAATCGCAAAGGTGGATGAGAGGGGTTAAAGAGAGGAGAAAGTGGATATGGTGGAAGTTGATAATATTCTTCGATTCTATATCCGATAAAGGAAAGTGCACCTTATCGTTTATAGTATAGGATACAAAAGATTAATATCAAGGTCGTATTTCCCTGGGGCGTAATGATTACTTCTACTTCAAGGAGATCGCTATTATTTTATCAAATGATTTTAAGATTAATTTACTTAACTAAAAACAGGAACTAAATTACAAAGCTAAAAAAACTAAATTACTTACAAATAAAAAGAGTTAGAGCTAATGATAAAGGGTTAGTACTCAATCTAGAATCACTTTGAAATAAGAAAATCAAAATGAAATAACAAACTAATTCTAAATAAAGTAAAACGCCTTGACCGTGGAGGTTCCAAAAGTTTGGACACGCTTCTCTTGAAGTCGTGCCCAACTGAGTTTAGGAAGATCTGATCCAACTCTCGTCCGTATTCGAATACCTAAAACTCGCCTTAAGTGGTGAACCCCGCGATTGGATTTCACTCCAATCTGGGAGATTTAACGTTTGCCTCTCTCGAGGGGTACGTGCAACTCTCTTTACTCTTGGGTGATCGATTCAAACTCCAAGCCTATCGACTAATTAAGAATGAAAACCCAAATGGAAACTATGTACAACCAATATAGTCCCAGTAAATAAAAACCAAGTATAAATCAAAGTTAATTACTTTAAGAAGAAAAAGAAAGCTAAAACATCATAACTTGATCAACTCATTCTCAGATCATCGCGGACGAGTACAAATGATGATTAGTTATTCATGGTAATAGGGAAAGAGAGTGGTAGATAATAAAGGTGCATTAAGAACAAAATAAAGAGAAAGAGAGAAAGCTAACTAAAATTCATTAAGAATAAAAGCGATTACAACTACCAAATGGACATTACAACTGCATGAAAATAGAGCTAATCACTACTACAACGCTAATAAAAAGAGATTACAAGTAAGTAAATTACATTGCATGAAAACAAAAACTAGAAATGGTGGGAGAGAGAGAGAGAGAGCAAAAACATAAGAAAAAAACACAAAAAAGTTAAAAATGAAACTAGCAGCACCTCCCCTCTCCCCAAAACTTAGTCTGGAATGCTTGGAATGGCCTGGTATTTATAGGGAAAAATCTGTCTGGGTCACGCCCCCATTCACGCCTTGGGAGGGCGTGCTAGGGGGAGTGTTAAGTATGGGGTTGACCTCGGGAGCTGAATTCTGACGGAAATGATGATTTCTTCTGTATGTCGGTGGACACGCCGACACACCCGTATAAGGGGGGGGGGGGTGCAAGGCACATCATATTTCAATCATTGGTCAGAAATCCATCAATCATCAAAAAAGGTGGTACGCGCCCGGCGACACGCCCTTGCAGGGGGGGCGTATCAGTACTGTTGACGTGCAGCAACGGAAAAGCTTTAAATACGGCAGCAGGCTTCGGGATGAGAGTGACATGCCCATAGAGGGTGTGTCAGGTGTTTTCTCTCGGGATTTGGATTCTGGTAGCAGACTTCCTCGGGATCGGGTTACACGCCCTGTGACATGCCCAAGGAGGGCGTGTCAGGGGGGGGGGGGGGGGGCGTATCAGGTCATTTTGGCCGAAATCTGTGAAAACTTGAAAACAGAAAAATAAACTAAGTTAGATTATTTACATAAAAAGAAACTAAAAAGAACCTAAAAATACATAAAGAAAGAGATTTAAAACAAAAATAAATATATTTTTACCCTAATAAATTAAGCTAAAAAATGCATCATCACACGCCCGGGTGAAAAATGTGTGCTTGGGTAAAATAATATATGCACAGGCATAATAACATGCGCACGGGTAAAATAACGCACGCCCGTGCTAAAAAATGATCGCCCGGGCCAAATAACATGCGACCAGACAAATTAACGTGCATGCTTGCACAAAATATCGCGCTCCCTGCCGAAACACGCACCCCCGTGCAAAAAATGAGATTCTGGGGAAAATGCGCACACGGGAGAAAAACGTGCGTCCTGGCCAAAAACGCATGCATGGACAAAAAATGCATTCATGGGAAAAAAACGTATGACAGGGAGAAAAATGCACGCCCGTGAAAAAAACACAATCTCGAGCAAAAAATGCATGCCAGAGTGAAAAATGCATGTACCGGCAAAAAACACGCCCCCATGCGAAAAATGAGTCGCCGAGGAAAAAATGCTCATCCGGGCGAAAAGCGTGTGCCCATGACAAAACACGCGTGCTTGAGCGAAAAACGCACTCCCGCACAAAAAAAGCACGCTCGGGGGAAATTTGCACCTGCACAAAAAATGTGATGGGACGAGAAACGTGCTCCCGAGGAAAGAACCCGCGGGCGAAGAACGAGCTTTCGGGAAAAAATGCACTCCCTGGCAAAAAATATGCGCCTTGGAAAAATATGCGTGCTCATAGTGCATTATATATTGTTGTTTTAGTATTCTGTTTTATTAATAATTAATTATCTTTTATATAGTTTTATATTAATATAAGTCTAATTTACTTTCTCTTATGCAATTCAGGCAAATCTGGGATGTAAATAGTAAATTTTAGCTCGCAACCGTGTTTAATGGCAATAATTGGAACTTTTTTGCAAAAATCCCTATTACATACTGCCTAGTTAAGGGCATGGCCTAGGGGAGAGACCTTGGCCATTGGCCATGACTTCCCCAGAAGCTCCAGATTGCTATGCCATGTCAATTTAAAGTTATACACCACCTACTACGGGAATGACAACGGGGCGTGATCTCTAGTTTAGGTGGTGTGACAAGAATTAAAGAAGCTAACTCACACTAGCAAGACATTACAACAGACACAACTTAGTCACGGGCGAGACCAGGGGGTGTGACCTCTTCCTCAACCGCCAGATTAATTGTAGATCGCGTTGTTTCCTGGCTCAATCAAAAAACACCCTAGGTCACATGCGTGACCTAGCGATATGACCCACAAATTTATGGATTTTGGTGGATTTTGCCACAAACATTCCCGAGGTTTAAGATAGCAGTTCTGTGCCTTACACACCCTAGTTCACGGGCATGACCTAAGGGCATAACTTCCAGAAACTTTTTCCTAAAAATTCCATCTGCTACCAAGGAGTCCATAATCTAGTCCCTTGTTTAGATTGGGTCATTTCTAGTTCATTTTCTGTATTTTATTTCACATACTTTTACTTTATGTCACGTACATTCAATTCCTAGTTTAGCATTACTTTCATGCACTTGTACTCTTCAAATCTTAGTTTATAAAATTGCACTTTTCATTTTAATTATGAGTAGCAAATTTTATGGTATTCGATCGGATGAATTCTTAAGCATTTTATTTCATAATATCTCTTGTATAGCTATTGATTCAGAAAATTACATTTCATCTTTGATTCTTCTCTTTTCGATTTCATATTATTGACTTATGCTAATCGATTCTTGATCTGTATTTTAGTGTATCGAGAGATCTGTGAATACAAGTAGATCGCTCATTAATGAAAGGAGTTGAATGCACTCCTCGATAGAGGATTACATAAATCTTCATGATTGGAGTCAAATCTAATAGTGGGGTTCACCGCCTAAATCAAGTTTAGGGGTTTCGTGTAAACCCCCAAAAATGGGAAAACAAAACTTTTGGTGGATATCGTCGGGCGATAGTGGGTATCGCTAGCAATAGTACTCGACACTTTCAATAATGTATTGAATTGACTCGATGCACTCGACGCTTTTACTAAAGCATTGTGTAGACTTGACGAATACTGTCGCATGGCGATAGTGGTTATCGCTGGTAATAACGACACTCTTGACGCACTCGACGCTCTCGACGTTTCCAAACAGAGCGTTGAGTGATTATTAGAGTGACATTAGTGGGTATCGCTGGGCAATATTGCCACGTATGGTGGGACACGTGTCGGATGGCCGGACGACGACCAATGAGCGGTGGTTGACTGGGGTCAAAGCGGCTACCGACGATATCGCCCAGGCGATAACGGATATCGCCAGGTAATAGTGTTAATTTAACTTGTCAACTGAATTTATAGCATTTGCTTTTTTTGATAAGAGGATCGTGTGGCTGGGTTTATTCCCAAGGATACTTAACCAGAGAAGAGGTGGAGAGAAGATTCATTTCTCATCTCTCACTCTCTCATCCTTCTCATCAAGTTCTTGGAAGAAAGGAAGAATAAGGCTAAGGATGAGCTTTGCTAGCTTAGTGGAGGAGATCCCGTGGTTGGAATCGAGAACTAAGGCAGGATCCGTGAAGAGGAAAGCAAGGCGCTCTTTTCTAGCTGGATAAAAAGCATGATAATGGCTCCAAAGCAAATTTCAAGGGTAATGATCTTCCTTCTTGGACAACTGAAGTCCTCATTTTTCATATCCATGGAATCCCCAACCAAAAGATGGAGAATCGAGGAGATTCCGATGGGTTATACGTGATATCCCCGGATGGTTTTGCATATAGAATCCGGAATCGTAGTACGGAATAGGCAAATAGTGTGAATCCCATCTGGACAGGTTGGTCTGGATTGGTGATGTTTTTTTGTGTGCTGGAGAAGACTCTGAGTATAAACGACTAGTTTACGGGGACTGTGGGTTGTTTCTATAAAATGAGAGTAGCAGGAAAAACAGGAGGTGTGCTCCAGTAAAATGCCCAGAAAATACCACAGTTTGAATAACTAGTGGATATCGCCGTCCAACAGCGAGTATTGCTGGTGATACCTCTTGGTGAGCTATGATTGCCACGAAAGACTAGTTTTCTGGCACTGCATGATGTTGCAGGGTTTTGGCTAGAAAGATGTTCCAATTATGGCCGTGTCTGAAGCAAGAAGAGAATTCTGTCATTAATGCTAGGCAGTAGTGGCCATCGTTGGCAATAGCTTTAAGATAGCATATGATTTGTAGGGCCTGTCTTGTAGAGACTGAAAGGCTAGCAGGTGAGCTGTGAGCCTGGGTGCCTAGCTATAGATGTGAGTGCCATTGTGTGTCGATTGTAGGCTCTGTTCCTTGGGACCTGATGGGTCGCAGTCAAAGCTGAAAGCTTGAAGCGCCTAGATAAAGAAAGGCCAGGGAGCCGAACGGGAAAAGGGGAGGCTGACCCGCGTCTTGTCATGGGGATTGATTGCTTCGGCTTTTGTTAATGACATGGCGATGTGAGCAATGAGAAGAGTGTTGAACCGTACCTGCATTATATCAGTCTGGGCTAGATTGCCTAAAGTAATTTGTTTTGTTGTTGGCATAATGAGAGTCTTAAGCTGTAAGATACAAATACTAAAATGCTCAAAAATTGTCTATCAAGTCCAGGGACTCTGAACGGTGGTGGGACTAGGCATTGCTAGTATACCGAGAATATGCCCTGAATGCACGGAATGTTTGGTCGCTGAGGCACTCGTTTGTGGTATATTGAATGGTGCTTTAGTGCACCTACTTGTGATATATTTGTTGTATTAATGCTATGCTTGTAGGGAAGGAATACCGCTGCCCTAGGAATGGGGCAGCGTCATTATAAATTGGTCAGTCGAAAGCTGACTGTTGCCTTATTTATCGCCCTTGTGATGGATTGTCCCTGTGCAGGTGCTGGAGAGCCGAGCGAGAAATACTTGGTTGCTGCCCTTGTTGCTATTCCGGCCATCGAAGGCCAAGGAAAAGGCTTTTAATGTTTTTCATGTGTGGCCGACCTGTGCACTGATGTCTGTAAACCACTTTGTTTGGGAAGAATATTTGTAAGGCCTTAAGGCCGGTACTTTTGTGTATTTTTGTAAACATTCTTGGGTTTTATATATAGTGGACATTCACATGTTTTGATTTCAAATGAACCCCTGAAGCTTCCGATAGAATGTTCTGAGTTAGGATTCGTTCATTAGTTTTGATATTAACATGTAACTCCGCCAACTGTATATGGGATATGGCGTGGGGCCCTGGCCAAATCCTATCTTATATTTTATGTGACAGATGGAGGTGTTACAATTTTGGTATCAACTTATCTTGGTCTTCGTTCTCTGAATTTGTGGTCGAATTATTTTGAGGGTGGCAAGCACGTGTATTTTCCTATTGTTATAACAAAAATGAACTCAAGAATGTCCATTTAGGAATGAAAATACACATGTTTGAGGAACTTGCGTATTCCTGTTATTCATTGTTTGCCTTTTTTGTAGTCGCTAAATTGTGTATTTTACACTTATAGGTGACTAAAAGTGGCGCGGGGCAGTCTGAAACCCAGTGTTCGTTTGAAAGTGTGGCACCAGCTGATATGCCCACACCTCCTCCTTCTGTGGAAACTGTACGCTTAATTGTTGAAGCAGTGTTTGCAATAATGAATGCACAACCGACTGGGCAGGTGCGACCTGCGATGGTGCTAGTACAAGTTGGTGTAGCCTAGCCTATAGTTGCTAAGCAAGTGCCTGCTGAAGCTTTGGTTGAGAAGTGAGTGACTGAATAATAGCTGAAGCACTTAATGAGCTTTAGTCTGCCTACGTTTATGGGTGTAGGATCCCCAACACAGGGAAAGGACTAGCTTTCGCGCTTCAAGAGGATATTGATGGCGATTGAGATAAAGGAGGGACAGAAGGTCACATTGGCCACTTTCTTGTTAAAAGGAGAGGCTCGGCATTGGTGGGATGAGTTGCAGTTACACCACTTTGCGGGCAGACGACTATCGGAGATCTCGATGGAGGAGTTTTTGAGATTGTTCTTAGTAAAGAATCTGCCGTCATCGCAGCGGATTGCTATGGCAAATGAGTTTTAGCATTTGACTGAGTGCGAGGGTAGTGTGGATGACTACCAACATGAGTTTATCAGGTTAGGACGTTATGTGGGGTATATTTTTCCTAACGAAGAGCGTAAGACCAATAGGTTCTACGAGGGACTACGGGATGAGTTGGAGTTATTGCTCTCGGGTCCGATGAACCAAGGTTTCCATGTGTTGGTGAATACGGCTCGTTCGTTAGAGAAAGACATGAAGAGGGTGCAGGGAAAGAGGGACTTGGCTGTTATAAATCCAGAGTTCAAAGTGCCGTATCTTCGAAAGTCTGACTCCCACATGAGGTGGAGAACAAAGTCCAGGTCATCTGGACAAGCTCCTTCTACTATTACTTCTGGAGTAACATCATGGCAAGGTCCGCTCACATATTACGCTTGTGGCAATACAGGACATTTTGCAAGTGAGTGCCCCAGTAGCCTTCCAAAGAGGGACAAAATGGCAGGAGCATCGTATGCTGAAAAGGGAAAGACAGTGGAGTCTACTACATCCCATTCTGCTCCAGCTCAGCCAAGGGTGTACAATCTTGACCAACAAGAGCCAATCAAACAGGCTGATGTTGTCATAAGTACAAGTATTATATAGTTTTCATACTTTATATACTTTATGTATTGTGGATTGCTTGTGTATGACATGATAAATATAGGCTTTGTCCTTATTCAGGAATGTCCGGCGAGAGCATTTTTCGATATGTATGCTTCTCATTCATTTCTATCTGAGGACTTCGTATCATGGATTGAAGTGCCTAATCTTGTGTCCCCGGATATAATAAAGGTGTTGTTATCTAATGGCTGTGTGATGCGTGCAGATAGGTTTTATTGTCTTGAGGTATGGATAGGAAGTCAGAATATCGGATTAGAGGCATCAGTGCTGCCGATATCTAAGTTTGATGTAATCTTTGGTA
This sequence comes from Platanthera zijinensis, assembly GCA_039513925.1. Taxonomy (NCBI): domain Eukaryota; kingdom Viridiplantae; phylum Streptophyta; class Magnoliopsida; order Asparagales; family Orchidaceae; genus Platanthera; species Platanthera zijinensis. The sequence continues at coordinate 69,484,295 of CM077082.1, forward strand.
TAGAATGGCTCGCAGAGTAGAGTGCCTGTATAGATTGCAACTCAAAGGAAGTCACACAGGGTCAGAACACTTAGCTAGAGACTAAGTCCGCTGGTATGCGAGGATTGAGCAAAATATTGATGTCTACTCTCCTGGTAGTCAGGGCTGTTCGGAAGGGAGCGGAGTTGTTCTTCACGCTGTTGGAGGCTATTGAGCCGAAGCCTAGTTTGAGTGACATTCCTGTTATGTCAGAGCACCCATATGTGTTTCCTATAGATCTTCTTGGGTTACCGCCCTAGCGGGAGATTGACTTCACTATGGAGTTGGTGTCAGGCGCGAAACCTATGGCCCACTCACCATACCGTATTGCTCCAAAGGAGATAGGTGAACTAAAGGTTCAGATGGAAGATTTGATAGAGAAAGGCTATATACATCCAAGTATGTCACCTTAGAGTTCACTAGTCCTCTTTTTGAAGAAGAAGGGAGGAAGCTTGTGCCTATGCATTGACTATCAAGAATTAAACAAGTTGACAAAGAAGAACAAGTATCCAATACCACGGATTGATGACTTATTCGATCAGCTGGTGCAATCAACGATATACTCGAAGCTGGATTTAATGTCTGCTATTACAATTTGAGGATTCAGGAAGATTACATTCCCAAGAGGGCGTTTGGTACACGCTACAACCATTATAAGTTCACTGTAATGCCGTTTCAGCTAAAAAATGCGTCATCGGTGTTCATGGACTTAATGAATCGAACATTTAGAGAGTACTTGGATCTATTTGAAATCATCTTTATTGATGATATACTGGTGTACTCTCAATCGGAAGAAGATCATACGCATCATTTGCGGATGGTTTTGTATACCCCGAGGAGAAACAAGCTCTATGCCAAGTTCTCAAAGTCCGAGTTTTGGCTATTGTCAGTGGCTTTTCTTAGCCATGTGGTTAGTGGAGAAGGTATTGCAGTGGATCCGCGAAGATAGTTATGATACGGGAGTTGCCTATGTGGTCCACTATAGCAGTGGTCAGGAGTTTCCTTGGACTTACTGGCTACTACAGGAGCTTCATAAAGAACTTTTCGCGGATAGACTACCTCTCACAACACTGAAGAGGAAAGATCAGAAGTTCGTTTGGACTCCTGTGTACGTGTGAACTTTTGAGGAGCCAAAGAGTCATTTGACCACGGATCCTATCTTGAGTTCGCCATGTAGTACGGATGGCTATGAGATTTATAGCGATGCTTCAGGGAGCCTCTTAGGTTGTGTTCTTCTTCAGTTCAAAAAGGTTATTGCTTATGGCTCATGCCAATTGAAAGTATATGAGCGAAATTATCAAGTCCATGACTTGGAGTTCGCGGTTGTGATCTTTGCACTGAAGTTGTGGCATCATTACTTATATGGCGTGAAAGTGGACATATTCACAGACCATAAGAGCCTTAAGTACTTAATAGATCAGAGAGATCTAAATATGCGGCAATATAGGTAGATGGAGTTCCTCTAAGACTACACCTTCCAGATACACTATACTCTTAGAAAGGGAAATGTGGTTGCAGATGCCTTGAGTCGGCGGACTCCGGTAAGGGAAAATTGGTTACAGATGGATGATGAGCATCTGATCCAGGAGTTGGAGTCCTTAGATATTTCTTATGTTGACAAGAATACTACTGCAAATGCGTGCCTGAACTTGACGGAGGTACAGTATGATCTTGAGAACAGGGTTCGGCGAGCAACGAAACTCGATGAGAGTATGAAACGCTATACAGAGGATGGGTCAAATTCACAATTCTCCTTAAATGATGGTTTATTAAGAAAAGATGGTCGTTTGTGCATCCCGAATGTGGGTAAATTATGGGAGGAATTAATGTATGAGGCACTCTTCATGAAGTACTCAATTCACCCAGGGAGTACAAAGATGTACAAGGGCACGAAAAAGATGTTTTGGTGGTCGGGTCTGAAGAAAGACATAGCTCTTTACGTGACAAAGTGCCAAACTTGTGCCACAGTAAAAGCTTAATGTCAAAAGCTTGCAGGTTTCCTGAAGTCATTACCAATTCCGGTGTGGAAGTTCGATGATATCTCTATGGATTTTGAGCATGGTTTGCCGATATCACAGAGCGAAAACGATGCCGTGTGGGTGAACGTTTACCGATTGACAAAGTTATCACACTTCATATCAAACAAGAAGCACGATTCAGTGGAAAAGTTGGCTAAGTTGTATATGGTCCACATAGTACGATTACACGGTGTGCCCCATAACATCGTTAGTGACGAAGACGGGAGCTTTACTTTGAATGATTGGAGGCTAATCCACCAGTTGTTGGGTACAAAACTACAGTTCAGTACGACCTTTCATCCGTAGATGGATGGTCAGACCGAAAGAACCAACATAATAATGGAGGATATGCTCCAGATGTGTGCCTTGGATTTTGGGAAGAGGTGGGAGGACCATCTATATATGATCGAGTTCGCCTATAATAATAGTTATCAAGCTAGTATTCAGATGGCGCCCTTCGAAGCTGTATATGGTAGGAAGTGTCGTACTACTTTAGCTTGGGCGAAAACATGCGAATTGAAGTTATAAGCGTAGGGAGGTCGGAGATGCAAATTCGACTATATGCTTAATACGAGAGCAGCTATTGGTATACCAAGATAGTCAAGCAAAGTACTACAATGCCAATCACCGAAACGTGGAGTTTGCGGTGGTCGATTGGGTATATTTGAAGATCAAGCCATTCAAAGGCGTGTACAGAATTCGACGCTTGAAAAAGTTGAGTCCGAGTTATCTTTTCCCGTTTGAAGTGGTTGATCGAATTGGAGAAGCTGCATATCGGTTACCCTTTTAATAGAACTAAGTGACTTGCACGATGTGCTTCACATATCGGTGCTGCGAAAAGCTATGAAAGAGCCAACGCAAGTGATAGCTGATGATCAGGTTCCGGTCGATAGTGGGCTGACAACGAAAGTTAGGCCCATTCGGATCGAGGATATAGAAACCAGACAACTATAGAACAAAGCAATCGGGATGTTCAAAGTCCGTTGGGACAAATGTGGACGTGAAGAACTCACATGGGAGCGTGAGAAAACCAAGCAGGATGATATTCCCGAATTGTTTGTAAATTGATATTGGAGCATTTTTGAATGTTATAACATATTTGTTGTTGTTTTTCCTTATATAGATGACTAAAATTTCGGGACGAAATTTTTGTAAGGAGGGGAGGTTTGTAACACCCCAAAAATGAGAAAACAGTACTTTTGGTGGCTATCATCGGGCGATAATGGGTATTGCTGGCGATAGTACTCGATGTTTTCAACGATGCGTTGAGTGGATTCGACTCACTCGATGCTTTTACCAAAGCATTTAGTAGACTCGACAAATACTATTACGTGGCGATAGTGGGTATCGCTGGCGATAGCGACGCACTCGGTGTAACACCCCGAAACTCAAAAGAGGTACGGGTGACATTTTAAGCCAAGTCTGGGACTTGGAGAAGGTGTCACGGGCGTTACATGGGCGTGTTCGGCGACAGGTCGCGTGGTTGACGTTTTGACGATCAGGGATCGTCGGGTATAGGCACACGGCTTAGGACACGGGCGTGTCCCGCTCGGGAGGTTTCTGAGTTATGCACACGGGCCATGATACGGGCACAGACACGGGCGTGTCACATGTGACACGGGCGTGTTGGATGCTGTGTCACAGGCCGTGTCCAGCTCAGGAAAATCCTGGATGTTGCACACGGGGCATGACACGGGCCCTGACACGAGCGTGTCACATGTGACACGGGCGTGTAAGAGGCCGTTTAACAGGCCGTGTACTGGTCGGGTTGTGGGAGTGACGGTGAATGAGTAACACGGTCATGCACACGGCCGGGTTGTAACCCGTGTTCGGCCCAGGATTTCTAATTTGAGGCTGAATTGTGGCCGTTCGCTTCCTTAGTTTGGGATCCAACGGCTGGGGGATATTCCTGAGGAGATATACTCGAGAATGGGGCTTGAAAACCCTCATTGTTTTGAGTTTCCTCTTTCTAAAAGCTAGAGAGAGGGGAGAGCAAGGAGGAAGAGGAAGAGCTAAATCCGGTCACCGGCAGAGCTTCGGGGCTCCAAATCGCGAGCCGACTTCGGATCCGTGGAGGCAAGGAGATTGCGGTGCTTTCCATCTGCATAGATTTCCATGGCGCCACGGAAGAACGCTAGGGTAACGATTGTCATCTTGAGCATGTGAAGCTCTTCTTCCTTTGCATGGGAAAACCCTTCTCCTGCGAGTGTGCGGCGAGTTCGCGGTATTTCTTGGGGTAGATATGTAAAGTCCCCCTTGTTAGAGTCCGTAATCGTAGTACAGACATAGGCATGATGTGAGAAGCCTACCCGGACATGTTTGTCTTGATCGATGATGATTTGCTATGCATTGTTAGCCAGAGAAGACTCCGAGCATTTTGATTTTTTTTGGGTTGCTATGCGTTAGAATGCATCAGGGAATCTTGGGGATTAACCCCAAGGTTGTTGGAACACCCTATTACTAATTTGGGCAAGGATCACTATGTTTCTCTTAGGAAACTAGGTTGACCTAGTTGTATAGTGTAAAGGTCAACATTAGAATGAGTCTTGGGCTTAGAACTTAGGTTTGAAGCTGCCCCCAAGGACCATTCAAGCTCAGGATTTCAAGCTAAGTAAAGAGATAAAAATAGTCGAACGACGGTCGACTATCGTCGAGCTTAGGTCGACGATCGTCGAGCTTAGGTCGACTACTTATGTCCTCAGCCTTCTGTTTATTGCTGGCTTCGATCGACTATCGTCGAGCTTTGGTCGACGATCTCTGTTTGCTTCAGGTCGACGTTTTCTGTTGAAGTCTAGGTCGACGATCTCTGTCTTAATCAGATCGACTATTTCTGCCAGACCAAGAACTTAGATAGTCGATCTCAGATCGAAGTTTTCTGTCTACTGCTTATCTTCAATATATCTGAGCTCAGGTCGACGATCTTCGAGCTCAGATCGACGTTTTCTGTCAGAATGATTTATTACTTCTCTGAGCTCTGGTCGACGATCGTGGAGCTCAGATCGACGCTTATTTTGAGAGATCGACGTTCTTAAGGATTCAAATGCTGCCAGTCTTTGGAATGTTTTTGAATTCTCTCAGCATTTAATTTCAAGAAGATTTGCCAGCCGTTTTCATTTATTCTGGAACAAGTTTCAAGAAATTGGACTTTCCTCTAGAAGACAAATTCTTTATGGAAGGCATTTAATGTCTGATAACGGCTATCTTGGAAGAATTATATTCAGAGAATAAGATCGTCTTCTCCAATAATACTCTCAGAGAGAATTAATCCAGAGTTAATATACAATAGAATCAAGAGACACACTGTTACAGAAGAATAAGAAGAATTAAGCTGTGAAAGATAACCATCCTCTTGCTTACAGAAAAGTGATCAAAGCTTCATCTCAAAGAACTCCAGACACCTCATCTTTCAGCCTTTTTGCTGAAACAATTCTTTGTTGGAGATCTAAAGATCTGAATACCTATCACCCTAGAGCAAAGCTTCCATTCCTGATTCATTCAACATCTCAGGGGGAGCTTTGACAACAAAAGATCCACTAGTCTTCTCTCATTTGATTTGAGAACAGAGAAGACAATCTCACCTCTTTACCTTTTTCTTTTTCCTGCTGTAAAGGGTTCTTGAACTCCCTTCAAAAGTTTTGTCTGGTTCTGAGAGCCTTGTCAAAACTCAGTGGTGGCAAGACACCTTATCAAAAAATCCAGTTTTGGTTTTTGAGCACCTTATCAAAAGCTCATTGGTGTCAGGACACCTGATCAACTCATCCTGAGTGGATTCCTACCAAGGGTGGTAGAAGAGTGGATGTACCCAGGTTTTTGGGGAACCACTATATTTCCTTGTGTCTTCTGGTTTGTTTGTGTGATTTGTCTGCTGTGTGCTGTGCTCTTTACTTCTTGGTTTTTAACTTCTTACTAGCACTCTACACTATATCATAAATTGAATTTTATATGTACTGTTTATTTCAACTGTGAAAATTATTTTAAAATACTCTATTCACCCCCCCCTCTAGAGTTGAGATAGATCTTACCCTCACTTTCAATTAGTATCAGAGGGAGGTTGGTTGCTCATACAGGCTAACACCTGAACCAAAAGATCCTTGATAAGATCAATCTCTTAAGAGGATTATTTTCTATACATCTATCTATTTATTTAAAGACATGGCACAGAACAAAGATTATGCAAGCACCAGACCACCAGTGTGCAACCTTTCCAAGTTTGCACTCTGAAAGGCAAGGATTAGATTATACATGAATTCTATTGATGAAGATATTTTCAATTCTGTCTTGATAGTTTGTCCAAGTCCACCAGAAAGCTCAAGCACAAATGCTGTTCCACCTCCCTCAGGAACAGATGCAGACATAAAGAAATGGAAAACTGTAGATGCAAAGGCCATGAACATCTTAGCTCAGACAATGTCTGATGAGATATTTCAGAAAGTAGCTGACTGCAACTCAGCCAAAGGAATTTGGGACAAGCTCTCTGAAATTGTCTCAGGGTCTGCTGATGAAAGGAAAGATAGAAGATCTCATCTGATAAGCCAATATGAGAACTTCAAAAAGGGAGAAGCTGAATCAGTGGCTGACATGTACAATAGACTAAGTCTAATTGTCAATGAGTTAAAAACCCTGGACAAAGAAATCTCACTGACTGAGCTGAATGACAAAATTCTGATATGCTTCCCCAGCACTTGGGATTCAAGAATCTGGCCAATCAAGGATGCCAGAAGTCTAAATGAGATTACCACTGAAGCTCTCCTGGGCAAGCTCAAATCCTATGAGCTGCTCATTAAAAATAAAGAAGAAGAACAAAAGGCTACTTCTCCAGCCACAAGGAAAGAAAAGACCATAGCCTTCAAAGCTGCAGAAGATCAGCCTGAAGAAAAACTCACAGGCAATGAGGAATTGGTCAGCCTACTGGCCAAAAGGTTCTACAAGATGGCCAGAAAAGACTTCAGAAAGAGACCACACAAGGGTCATGACAAACCAAGGTATGACAAGTCAAATAATAATAACAAAGAAATCATATGCTTTGGTTGCAGGAAACCAGGCCACATTGTGCTTGACTGTCCAGAAAACAAGAATAAGGACAAGAAGAAAAGAAGAGAAAGAAGAAAAGAAAAGGTTTACAAGAAGAACAGCTCAAACAAAGCCTCCTCCAGCAAGAACAAACATACAAGGAAGGGCTTTGTTGCTGAGACATGGAGTGAGACTGAAGAGGAATCTGAAGCCTCATCCAGTTCCAGTGATGATGAGGATGATGAAGATGAAAAAGAATTCTGCATGATGGCTATCAATGCCTCACAGCAAAACTCTGATGAAGAATCAGATTCAGACTCAGAAGTTCAACCAGATGAAGATCAGGTAATCAATTCTTTTGATTTTAATTCTGAGGACTTTAAAAATGAATTTAAGACACTGTGCCTAGATTTATTAAATTCTGAGAAGGAGATAATCTCTCTCAGGAATCAATTATCTAAGTATAGTGTCCTAAACTCAAATAATCTCAAACTCTCTGAGGAGTTAGAATGCTGTAGGGAGGAGATAGCTTCACTGAAAAGTGAACTATCAAAGGCTAAAAAGTTTGAAGAATCCCTAAATGGGAGAAGTATCAGACTGATGGACATTACAAGCACAGTGAACTCTACACTCAACAGTACACTGGGCTTGGGTGCCTCATCCATCCAACCTATAATATTAACAACTCCAATCAAATTTGTCTCTGACAAAGGAAAGGGAGTAATAGAGGTAGCTAGGAAGAATGCAGATCTGTCAGAGAAAAATCCAGTTCAACAGATTGCGTCGAGCAGAGCTCGACGATCGTCGAACAGAGCTCGACGATCTAAGCACAGATCATCGACCTCAGATCGACGATATCCAAACTCTGAACTTCGCCATAATCGATCTTCGAACAGAGATCGATGATCTGACCCAAGATCGTCGACCTCAGCTCGACGATGGTCGAACAGAGATCAGGTCTGTGAAACCTTCAATGGCACATCTAGATTCAATCCTAGAAGTCCGACATCCCAAGACTTTAACCCCTATACTGAATGGATAGTACCTCCTAGGAGATACCATCCTGAAGGTTATAAGGATCAACCTGGGATGTCTTTTGTTTCAGAATTTAAGGGATATCAACCTAGGCCCAAGGTTAACTGGGTCAAAAACAAATAAGCTGTTTATGTGCAGGTGAAGACCTATCCAGTATCTAACCAACAATGGTATCTGGATAGTGGGTGCTCAAAGCACATGACAGGGAACAAGGAGAACCTATCATCCTTCATAACCAAACTTGGACCCAAGGTGATTTTTGGTGATTCAAATTTTGGTCAAACCAAAGGATATGGTGCTGCTCAGATAGGCTCAGTCACTTTTAAGAAGGTGGCATATATGGAAGGGCTGAAGCACAATCTGATAAGTATCAGTCAACTATGTGATGAAGGATACAAGGTGACCTTCAACAAATCCCTGTGTAAGATCAAGTCAGAAAATAACATAACTGTGTTAACAGGTAAAAGGACAGGTAACATTTACTTAGTAGATTTTCTTTCTTCTAAAGTAGATATCTGTTTATTCAATTCCATTTCAAAATCTAATATTTTATAGCATAAGAGACTAGGTCATATCAACCTTAGAACTATTGCTAGGCTATTCAAGGACAACCTTGTTAGAGGACTACCTTCTGGCCCCTACAAGAAGGAAGAACTTTGCAAGGCTTGTCAATTAGGCAAGCAAACTAAAAGTAGTTTTAAATCAATTAATAAGAGTGATTCATCTAGGATTCTGTACCTGCTGCACATGGATCTTTTTGGACCCATATCAGTGCAAAGCCTAGGAGGGAAATCCTATACTTTAGTGGTTGTAGATGACTTCTCAAGATTCACTTGGGTATTCTTTCTGAGGAAGAAGTCTGATAACTTCAAGTGTTTGACAGATTTTCTCAAATGCATTCAGATTGAGTTCAACACTCACATTGCCCTGATCAGAAGTGATCATGGGACAGAGTTTGATTCTCTTCTCATGGAAGAGTTCTGTCAGAGTGAAGGGATCAGGCACACTTTCTCAGCTCCTAGAACTCCTCAACAAAATGGGGTAGCTGAAAGGAAAAATAGAACACTCATTGAATCTGCAACTACATTATTGGCAGATGCTCACCTACCTCTATCCTTTTGGGCTGAGGCAGTGAACACCTCCAACTATGTGTTGAACAGAAGCCTGATACACAAACTGAAGGGCAAGACTCCCTATGAATTGCTCAAAGGGAAGAAACCTAAAGTAAATTATTTTAAAAATTTTGGCTGTATTTGTTATATTCATAATAATGACAAGAAATATCTAGCTAAATTTCAAGCTAAAGCTGATGAAGGAGTGTTTCTGGGATACTCCATGATCAGCAAGGCCTATAGGGTTTATAATAAATCTTCCTGTAAAATAGAAGAATCTGTTCATATTATTTTTGATGAAGCTAACATGTCTTTCAAGGAGAAGAATGCTTCTACCATAGAACCTTTGCAGGTACATTCTCTAGCTGAAGACTTGAACAAATTGCAAGTTGCTGAAAAGAATGAGAGCAGTGATGATGAAGAAGAAGTTCAACATCTTAAAGAAAATCATCCTGAAGAGCCAGTAGAGGAAACAACAACACAGGCTGGTGAGCGATCAACACCCCCTGTTGATTTAGTAACAACAAGAGATCATCCAATCACCCAAGTAATTGGAGAGATCTCAGCTGGTGTCCAAACCAGAAATCAGGTCAACCAGAACCTGATGCACACTTGCTTCCTATCTCAAATTGAGCCTCAATCCATTCAAGATGCAGAGCAAGATCCACACTGGATCATTGCAATGCAAGAGGAGTTGCATCAATTTGAAAGGAACAAGGTTTGGGAACTAGTGCCTAAGCCAAAGGATCATCCCATTGTTGGAACAAAGTGGGTATTCAGGAACAAGCTGGATGATCGAGGAGTTATAGTCAGAAATAAGGCAAGGCTAGTTGCTCAAGGGTACTCTCAACAAGAAGGAATAGACTATGATCAGACCTTTGCACCAGTTGCAAGGTTAGAAGCCATCAGAATATTCCTAGCCTATGCTGCTCACAAAGGTTTCAAAGTGTACCAAATGGATGTAAAGAGTGCATTTCTCAATGGGGACATCAAAGAGGAAGTCTATGTTAGACAACCTCCAGGTTTTATCTCTCTAACTCACCCTGATTATGTTTACAAATTGCATAAAGCATTATATGGTCTCAAGCAAGCTCCTAGAGCATGGTATGAGACCCTAGCATGCTTTCTTCTGGAAAATGATTTTGTTAGGGGGAGAGTAGACCAAACTCTTTTTATTAGAACCCATAAGTCCCATACCCTACTAGTGCAAATTTATGTAGATGACATTATTTTTGGTTCTACTGATTCAAATTTGTGCAAAAAATTTTCCAAGCTTATGCATTCTAAATTTGAAATGAGTAGCATGGGTGAGCTGTCCTTCTTCTTAGGACTGCAAGTCAAGCAACATGCTGAAGGCATATTTATTTCTCAAACCAAGTATGCTAAAGAATTGGTTAAGATATTTGGTATGTCTGAGGCATCTTGTATGAAAACACCCATGCCTACCAATGCTGTATTGGATGCTGATGAACATGGGAAACCAGTTGATCAGACAACATATAGAGCAATGATTGGCTCTCTATTGTACCTTACAGCCAGTAGGCCAGATATAATGTTTGCTACATGCATATGTGCTAGATTCCAAGTTAGCCCTAGAGAGTCACACTTAACTCTAGTTAAAAGGATTCTTAGGTATGTAAAAAGTTGTCCAAATCTAGGTCTTTGGTATCCAAAAGATTCAGCATTTGACTTAACTGGATTCTCAGATGCTGATTATGCTGGATGCAGAATAGACAGGAAAAGCACCAGTGGAACATGTCAGTTCCTTGGTGACAGACTTGTCTCCTGGTTTTGTAAGAAGCAAACATCTGTGTCAACCTCAACTGCTGAAGCTGAGTATATGGCTGCAGGCAGTTGCTGTTCACAAATATTGTGGATACAGAATCAGCTCTTAGACTATGGCTACAACTTAGATAAGTCTAAAATTTTCTGTGATAATACTAGTGCTATCTCTATAGCACAAAATCCAGTCCTCCATAGTAGGACAAAACACATAGAAATTAGGCATCACTTTCTAAGAGATAATGTAGAGAAAAATAAAATTGAACTTCAATATATTCCTACTGATTTGCAAAGGGGAGATATTTTCACCAAACCTTTGGATGAAAAGAAACACAGTTTCTTCCTAAATCAGTTAGGCATGTTAGATGGAGGAAGCCTAAATTAAATTACAAGATTTTGAAAAGATAAAACAGACCAAGACTAGGCTTAAAAATCAATTCTTTTTGTGTCTGTAGAATAAGTTCTGTCTCTGAACTGAGCTTGACGTTTTCCCAGAAAACGTCGAACGGAGATCGACGTTTTCCCATAAATCGTCGACCGGAGATCGACGGTTCTTGAGGCGTCGATCTGAGTTCAGCGCCGCCGTTAGATCTAGGCTTTCCTTCTGTCTGCTCCTTGGTCGTCGAGCGGAGCTCGACGCTCTCAATAAGTTCGATGCTATTGGCGTCTCTTCAAATTCCCTCTGTAGCCCAAATCGTCGAGCTGAGATCGACGTACTGTCGAACTGAGCACTACGATTTTCCTCTTTCACGTCGAACCCTAATATAAAATCATTCTTCGGCCGCCGCTCGTCGTTTACGCCTTCATACTCTGCAAATTCTCTTTCCCTCCAAAACCTTCTACACTTGGTCGCGTTTGTTCAATCTTTGCAGGTACAGATGGCTTCAACTGTTGCCGCCCTTTCGAAGATGAAATTTGATACCGGTTTTGATATCGATATAAGCTCGTTTGATGGAAGCGATCAACGCTTCAAGGACATTCTTAGTTTGTTCAGAGATCAGCAGCTGTTGGAAATAATGACTACCAGAATGAAAATTGCTTCAGATGAAATAAAAGAATGGTGTTATTCTGCGACAGATGAGAATGAGAATTCTGTCATCGGCCTCATAAAAGGGACCCAGGTACAACTGTCCCCGGCTCTCTTAACTGAAGTGTTTCATCTCAGTACTGGAGAAGACTCTATTGAATTATCTGGAGAAGAATATGATTTCTTGCTTGATCGGATGGGTCACAATGCTGTGAATCCTAATAAACTGCTGAAGAAGAATCTGTCATTGGAATTTCAGTTTTGGCTGATATAGTTGGGAAAGTGCTGCTGGCCAAGCACTCTGCCCATGATACAATTTCAAGATATCAGTTTTTTCTGATGGGAGCTCTGCTGGATAAGAAACATCTGAACTGGGGATCAATTTTCTTCAATCTGATTAAGAAAAAGCTGAATAAGACTACTGTCAGCTTTGGGAGAATTCTAGGGGTCTATCTGCATTTCAGATGCCCTGAGTTGCTGACCTCTTCTGGGATGTTCATTAATGCATCCAAGAGGCTCTCCTGTGCCCTTTTTGGCAAATGGGACAGGCAAATCATCAATCCCTCCAGAGCTGCTGCATCGACTCCTGCTTCAGGCACAAGGACTGTCTTAGTCACTCCACCTCTGGTCTCTACACCAGTAGAAGGGTTGCCTGCTCCTCCTTCTCCTTCACATGTCTCTTCCCCAGCCATTTCATCCTCACCTCCAATCTCTTCCATAGCCATATCTTCCCCAATTACCATTTCTTCACCAGTTTCATCCCCTCCAGCATCTACCTCTGAGGTATTCCTTCCTCTCTTCTCCTACCCATCCTTTTCCACTCCATCATATTCTCTTTTAGATGAATCCTTTATGGATGATTCTCATCCTTCCTCTCCTCCTGAGCCTCCCTCTACCTCCTCATTCCAACAAATGATGAAAGACATTTTCTCTCAACCTATCTTCACTCCTTCTCTTACCCCTTCTGTCTCCACCTCACCTCATTCTATCTCCTCCTTTCCTATATCAGAACCATCCATTCCCTTACCTCCTATCTCCTCTTTCCCCATGCCACCAGCTCTAGCCAACATCCCTCCAACAACCTTCTCTCCTACCTCTGCTCAAGCCCCTTTTGAGCATGTAGATCTATCAGCCCTGGCTGACAGGTTATATGAGCTGTTAGCTCCAAAGCTAACCTCATTACTGGAGACCTCTCTGGCTCCACTCCTGACCCATGTCAAGGAGCTGTCTTCCAAGCTATCATCTTTCATTTCCTCTCAGGCAACTTCATCTTCTGGGTGCCTTGATTCACTTATCTCTGAACCAAGGCAGGGGGAGATGCCATATGAAGTAGTTTTTGCAATGAACCTCCAGAGCCTGCTCTCCAAGTTTAATGCTGGATACTTCAGATTCCTGCCAGTTCCTCATACTGAAGATCTGTCTAAGGCCATTGTGCCTATTTCTGTCTGTAATCCTAGCCAAATTGAAGCTTATATAAATTCTTGGAAGGCTGTGGATGTTGTTATGTCCATCTCTGATGATGCTACTAAGGCCATTGTGCCTCTTGTTGATGATGCTGCCACTGCTGTTGTAAATTTTTCTGCTGATATGGCTGTTGATTCTGATGTGCTTATTGATACTTCTGCTGCTGATTCTGTTTACTCTGCTGCTGCTCCCTCTCCTCCTGCTCCTGCTGTTTCTGCAAAGCTCAAAGCTCAAGAAGAGTATATCAGAAGAATTGATGATCTGTATGATCAACCTCAGAGTTCTGAGAGTGATCAGTACAGGACAGATTCTGATGATTCTGCCAGCACTATTGCCAAGAAAAGGAAAGCTAGAAGCAAAGCTATGATGTCTGTTTCCCCAGCTCAAGCAAAGGACTCCAATGATATTCCCTACTACATTCTGCATGATTGCCCCATTTCTGAGCCATGGATGTAATACTCCAAGAACCAATTAAAGGCTATGAAGAAGAAGAGGAAGCTAGACAAGTATGAAAAAGGATCTTCTCAATATCAGCCTCCTCCTCCTCCTCCAGATTCTAGATCAGGCTCAGCCCCTCAAGCTCCAGTTTCCAGACGCAGTTCTTCCCAGTCCTATCAGAGATCCTATCAAAGGGGACAGCATCAAAAGGGATATCAATCCAGAAGAGATCAATATAGAGGAAATCAGAGAGGACAAAGATCTTATCAAAGGGAAGGACAAGGCCACTCTGACTCTTCTTCAGGTCCTTTCCCTTACAGGCTGAAGGACTCAATTGTTTCCAGGACTCCTCCTGCTTCTGAATCTCTCAACAGGTATGAACCTCCTGTTCCTTTTGAGGATCCTGAGAACAATCCTTTATCTTGGACAACAAGAATGAAAGAACTAGCTGCTCTTGATCAATTAAAGAAAGCCAGAGAGCAAGGCATGGACATCTCAAATATAACAACTTTGTCAGATCAAAGGAAGAAAGAATTGGAAAGATATGCTTCTAGAAAGTTTTTTAATCCAGAAGACTATATGGCGTGAAAGTGGACATATTCACAGACCATAAGAGCCTTAAGTACTTAATAGATCAGAGAGATCTAAATATGCGGCAATAGAGGTAGATGGAGTTCCTCTGAGACTACACCTTCCAGATACACTATACTCTTAGAAAGGGAAATGTGGTTGCAGATGCCTTGAGTCGGCGGACTCCGGTAAGGGAAAATTGGTTACAGATGGATGATGAGCATCTGATCCAGGAGTTGGAGTCCTTAGATATTTCTTATGTTGACAAGAATACTACTGCAAATGCGTGCCTGAACTTGACGGAGGTACTGTATGATCTTGAGAACAGGGTTTGGCGAGCAACGAAACTCGATGAGAGTATGAAACGCTATACAGAGGATGGGTCAAATTCACAATTCTCCTTAAATGATGGTTTATTAAGAAAAGATGGCCGTTTGTTCATCCCGAATGTGGGTAAATTATGGGAGGAATTAATGTATGAGGCACTCTTCATGAAGTACTCAATTCACCCAGGGAGTACAAAGATGTACAAGGGCACGAAAAAGATGTTTTGGTGGTCGGGTCTGAAGAAAGACATAGCTCTTTACATGGCAAAGTGCCAAACTTGTGCCACAGTAAAAGCTTAATGTAAAAAGCTTGCAGGTTTCCTGAAGTCGTTACCAATTCCGGTGTGGAAGTTCGATGATATCTCTATGGGTTTTGAGCATGGTTTGCCGATATCACAGAGCGAAAACGATGCCGTGTGGGTGAACGTTTACCGATTGACAAAGTTATCACACTTCATATCGAACAAGAAGCACGATTCAGTGGAAAAGTTGGATAAGTTGTATATGGTCCACATAGTACGATTACACGGTGTGCCCCATAACATCGTTAGTGACGAAGACGGGAGCTTTACTTTGAATGATTGGAGGCTAATCCACCAGCTGTTGGGTACAAAACTACAGTTCAGTACGACCTTTCATCCGTAGATGGATGGTCAGACCGAAAGAACCAACATAATAATGGAGGATATGCTCCAGATGTGCGCCTTGGATTTTGAGAAGAGGTGGGAGGACCATCTATATATGATCGAGTTCGCCTATAATAATAGTTATCAAGCTAGTATTCAGATGGCGCCCTTCGAAGTTGTATACGGTAGGAAGTGTCGTACTACTTTAGCTTGGGCGAAAACATGCGAATTGAAGTTATAAGCGTAGGGAGGTCGGAGATGCAAATTCGACTATACGCTTAATACGAGATCAGCTATTGGTATACCAAGATAGTCAAGCAAAGTACTACAATGCCAAGCACCGAAACGTGGAGTTTGCGGTGGTCGATTGGGTATATCTGAAGATCAAGCCATTCAAAGGCGTGTACAGAATTCGACGCTTGAAAAAGTTGAGTCCGAGTTATCTTTTCCCGTTTGAAGTGGTTGATCGAATTGGAGAAGCTGCATATCGGTTAACCTTTTAATAGAACTAAGTGACTTGCACGATGTGCTTCACATATCGGTGCTGCGAAAAGCTATGAAAGAGCCAACGCAAGTGATAGCTGATGATCAGGTTCCGGTCGATAGTGGGCTGACAATGAAAGTTAGGCCCATTCGGATCGAGGATATAGAAACCAGGCAACTATAGAACAAAGCAATCGGGATGTTCAAAGTCCGTTGGGACAAATGTGGACGTGAAGAACTCACATGGGGGCGTGAGAAAACCAAGCAGGATGATATTCCCGAATTGTTTGTAAATTGATATTGGAGCATTTTTGAATGTTATAACATATTTGTTGTTGTCTTTCCTTATATAGATGACTAAAATTTCGGGACGAAATTTTTGTAAGGAGGGGAGGTTTGTAACACCCCAAAAATGAGAAAACAGTACTTTTGGTGGCTATCGTCGGGCGATAATGGGTATTGCTGGCGATAGTACTCGATGTTTTCAACGATGCGTTGAGTGGATTCGACTCACTCGATGCTTTTACCAAAGCGTTTAGTAGACTCAACAAATACTATTACGTGGCGATAGTGGGTATCGCTGGCGATAGCGACGCACTCGGTGTAACACCCCGAAACTCAAAAGAGGTACGGGTGACGTTTTAAGCCAAGTTTGGGACTTGGAGAAGGTGTCACGGGCATTACATGGGCGTGTTCGGCGACAGGTCGCGTGGTTGACGTTTTGACGATCAGGGATCGTCGGGTATAGGCACACGGCTTAGGACACGGGCGTGTTCCGCTCGGGAGGTTTCTGAGTTATGCACACGGGCCGTGACACGGGCACAGACACGGGCGTGTCACATGTGACACGGGCGTGTTGGATGCTGTGTCACAGGCCGTGTACAGCTCAGGAAAATCCTGGATGTTGCACACGGGGCATGACACGGGCCCTGACACAAGCGTGTCACATGTGACACGGGCGTGTAAGAGGCCGTTTAACAGGTCGTGTACTGGTCGGGTTGTGGGAGTGACGGTGAATGAGTAACACGGCCATGCACACGGCCGTGTTGTAACCCGTGTTCGGCCCAGGATTTCTAATTTGAGGCTGAATTGTGGCCGTTCGTTTCCTTAGTTTGGGATCCAACGGCTGGGGGATATTCCTGAGGAGATATACTCGAGAATGGGGCTTGAAAACCCTCATTGTTTTGAGTTTCCTCTTTCTAAAAGCTAGAGAGAGGGGAGAGCAAGGAGGAAGAGGAAGAGCTAGATCAGGTCACCGGCGCAGCTTCGGGGCTCCAAATCGCGAGCCGACTTCGGATCCGTGGAGGCAAGGAGATTGCGGTGCTTTCCATCTGCATAGATTTCCATGGCGCCACGGAAGAACGCTAGGGTAACGATTGTCATCTTGAGCATGTGAAGCTCTTCTTCCTTTGCATGGGAAAACCCTTCTCCTGCGAGTGTGCGGCGAGTTCGCGGTATTCCTTGGGGTAGATATGTAAAGTCCCCCTTGTTAGAGTCCGTAATCGTAGTACGGACATAGGCATGATGTGAGAAGCCTACCCGGACATGTTTGTCTTGATCGATGATGATTTGCTATGCATTGTTAGCCAGAGAAGACTCCGAGCATTTTGATTTTTTTTGGGTTGCTATGCGTTAGAATGCATCAGGGAATCTTGGGGATTAACCCCAAGGTTGTTGGAACACCCTATTACTAATTTGGGCAAGGATCACTATGTTTCTCTTAGGAAACCAGGTTGACCTAGTTTTATAGTGTAAAGGTCAACATTAGAATGAGTCTAGGGCTTAGAACTTAGGTTTGAAGCTGCCCCCAAGGACCATTCAAGCTCAGGATTTCAAGCTAAGTAAAGAGATAAAAATAGTCGAACGACGGTCGACTATCGTCGAGCTTAGGTCGACGATCGTCGAGCTTAGGTCGACTACTTATGTCCTCAGCCTTCTGTTTGTTGCTGGCTTCGGTCGACTATCGTCGAGCTTTGGTCGACGATCTCTGTTTGCTTCAGGTCGACGTTTTCTGTTGAAGTCTAGGTCGACGATCTCTGTCTTAATCAGATCGACTATTTCTTCCAGACCAAGAACTTAGATAGTCGATCTCAGATCGAAGTTTTCTATCTACTGCTTATCTTCAATATATCTGAGCTCAGGTCGACGATCTTCGAGCTCAGATCGACGTTTTCTGTCAGAATGATTTATTACTTCTCTGAGCTCTGGTCGACGATCGTGGAGCTCAGATCGATGCTTATTTTGAGAGATCGACGTTCTTAAGGATTCAAATGCTGCCCGTCTTTGGAATGTTTTTGAATTCTCTCAGCATTTAATTTCAAGAAGATTTGCCAGCCGTTTTCATTTATTCTGGAACAAGTTTCAAGGAATTATTCAGGAATGTTTCATTGGACTTTCCTCTAGAAGACAAATTCTTTATGGAAGGCATTTAATGTCTGATAACGGCTATCTTGGAAGAATTATATTCAGAGAATAAGATCGTCTTCTCCAATAATACTCTTAGAGAGAATTAATCCAGAGTCAATATACAATAGAATCAAGAGACACACTGTTACAGAAGAACAAGAAGAATTAAGCTGTGAAAGATAACCATCCTCTTGCTTACAGAAAAGTGATCAAAGCTTCATCTCAAAGAACTCCAGACACCTCATCTTTCAGCCTTTTTGCTGAAACAATTCTTTGCTGGAGATCTAAAGATCTGAAGACCTATCACCCTAGAGCAAAGCTTCCATTCCTGATTCATTCAACATCTCAGGGGGAGCTTTGACAACAAAAGATCCACTAGTCTTCTCTCATTTGATTTGAGAACAGAGAAGACAATCTCACCTCTTTACCTTTTTCTTTTTCCTGCTGTAAAGGGTTCTTGAACTCCCTTCAAAAGTTTTGTCTGGTTCTGAGAGCCTTGTCAAAACTCAGTGGTGGCAAGACACCTTATCAAAAAATCCAGTTTTGGTTTTTGAGCACCTTATCAAAAGCTCATTGGTGTCAGGACACCTGATCAACTCATCCTGAGTGGATTCCTACCAAGGGTGGTAGAAGAGTGGATGTACCCAAGTTTTTGGGGAACCACTATATTTCCTTGTGTCTTCTGGTTTGTTTGTATGATTTGTCTGCTGTGTGCTGTGCTCTTTACTTCTTGGTTTTTAACTTCTTACTAGCACTCTACACTATATCATAAATTGAATTTTATATGTGCTGTTTATTTCAACTGTGAAAAATTATTTTAAAATACTCTATTCACCCCCCTCTAGAGTTGAGATAGATCTTACCCTCACTTTCAAAGGTGCACTCGAAAACCTAGACGGAAATGCATTTCTGTCATATTGGTTGCCTGGGAGCCAACCGGGTACAGAGCGGGGCTATGTACCGTGTTTGATCAATAGTTGGGACTGGGGAAGCTTAGCCCGCATCAAAGGCCAAATGGCAATGGCTGGGTGAGCAATGGGCTGGTGTACCCCTACCCGCTCCATCTGCTCGGTTAAAGTGACCTAAAGTTTTACGTGGGACTTACCGAGGTTTGGAGAACGAGTCTAGGCTACGGCTGAAAGGAATAAATTCTCACGTGGTTGCCGCCCCATGGGGGTGGTGGTGGAGTCAAGGACCGTACGGGGTTCGGACTGACTTCACAGAGTAAGTGCCCTGAGAGCACGAGGTGTACGGCCTTGTGTGCGTGCACCTGTGATGTGATCTTTCTTTGCTATATTGCTTGTTTTGCTAACAAGTGTAGGGAAGGAGCTTTGCCACCCCGGTCTGGGGGCGGAATCGTTATAATTTGGTCAGCTTTAGCTGACCGTTACTTTTGTTTACCACCGTGCGGTGGATTGTTGCTTGCAGGTGCTGCGGAGCCGAGTGGAAAATAGCGGGCTAAAGCCCAAGTTGCTGTGCCGGCCCTCGAAGTCAAATTTTTGAGTATTTTTCTTATGTACTCATGTGTGACCGGCCTGCGTGCCGAGGTTTGGAAGATACTTTTATTAAGCAAACCCTTGTAAGGCCATTTTATTTGTGTATTATACATTCCTATGGGTTTGAGTAGTGGACATCCATGCTTGTCTGGGTTCTTTTACCTATGCAACTTAATAATTTACTTCCGCTAGATGCTCTGTGTAGGACGTTGTGATTGGTTGAATGGTCTCAATAAGTAACCAACCGGTCTGTTCGTAGTATATGGCGTCGGGCCCCGGCCGTACCTACTGCTATATGCTATGTGACGGATAGGGGTGTTACAAATTGGTATCAGAGGCAGGTTTCGATCCAGCTTAAATGAATTCGTGGGTGAATTCACTTTAAGGGGTGGTGAGCACATGTGTGTGCGTCATCGTTATAACATTAAAAGAACCCATGAATGTCCACTTAGGAATGAAAATACACATGTTTGGGGAACCTGCGTGTTCCTATAATTGCTTTTTGTAATTTGCGTGTTCCTATAATTGCTTTTTGCAATTTTGTCCTTGCACTTATTGGTGTTTTGTACGACTATTGGTGTCCGGAAGTGGAGCGTGGCAGTCTGAACGCACGTTTTCTGAGCAAAGTACTGCACCAAGCGACGTGTCTGAGACCCCTACTTCTTTGGAAACCATAAGAAGGGTGGTTGAAGCGGTGTTCGCTGTGACCAACACACAACATGGGAGAAATGTGCAACCCTCTGTCCCTGAGATGGCCCCAACACCGGGCGGTATGTTGGATCAAAGTGCATTTGGAGGTCCATTAGGGCAGCAGATGAGCATGATTATGGTGTAGGGAGCGCATTCAGTTGACGAATACTTGCAGACATTCCTTATGTTAAGGTGCTACCCAGGCTTTGAATGGGAAAGCGAGAAATCTATAGTTGATAGATTTTATAATGGTCTGCGCAGCGAGTTGCGTATCCTGCTGCTAGGACCAAAGCTATTGGGATTCCGAGCTTTGGTGGAGTCGGTCAGAGCTTTGGAAGTGGAGTTGGGGAAAACTCACCAAATACCAGTGAATAGGGTACCAAACCCTACAGACCCAATAAGGACTGTCTACCGAAAAACACTGAGTAAAGAGGCTAGATCATCTATTAGTCAGGCTACTTACAATTGCCATTCTTGTGGCAAGAAAGGGCAATTTGCCCTATATTGTCAGAAGGTTGCTCAGAAGACAACGAAAGTTATGGAAGGAGCAGTTGAAGACTCTAGTACAAAGGAGTCGGTGTTCAAAATGCCAACCTCAAAATCTGGGTATCGTAGGTGGTGCAAGAAGGCTAGGAGGTCGGGTCTAGTCCCTTCCTTTAGCACATCCGGAGCGACTACAACCCAAAACTCGGATGCATGCTTTGTCTGTGGAAATCCAGGACACTATGCCTGGGATTGTCGAAGTGGACGCCCAATGTCCAAAAAGAAGCCAGGGGCAACATCTGAGGAGAAGGGAAAGGCGGTGGCGTCCACCGCATCACCGTTTACTCCGGCCCAACCGGGAGTGAACATCCTTGGCCAGCAGGAGGCCATATGGCTGACCGTCGAGTTGACAGGTATGGTTTAATTGATAGCAATCTAGCTCCTTATACCTGATACCTTATGCGTATTAGCTTAGGACTGGAGGTTCTAGGCTTTGTTTGGATTGTTGGTAATCCGGCGAGAGCATTTTTTGATACAGGAGCTTCGCACTCCTTTTGTCCGAAGCATTTATATCACGCATCGGAGTACCTCCTTCGATGGTAAAGTACAAATTGGATGTGTAGTTGCCTAGTGGTTGTTCAATGCACGCGAAGAGAGAGTCTGTGTTGGAAAGGTACAAGTTGAGGGTCAGGAGTTCGACTTGCAAGCGTCGTTACTGCCACCATGGGAGGCTTTTAAGCCTAAGCCTATATTGGATAGTTTATCGGGTGTATCTGAATATCCTGATGTGTTTCCCTGATGGCCTCCCTGGAGCCCCACCGCAGCGAGAGATCAACTTCACGATCGAGCTAGTGTCAGATGCTAAACCTGTGTCATGCTCACCTTATAGTTTGGCGCCCAAGGAGATGGCAGAGTTAAAGGTTCAACTAGAAGAGTTGACGGAGCAAGAGTATGTGCGTCCAAGCTCGTTGCCTTGGAGCGCACCGGTCCTTTTTACTAAGAAGAAGGACGGGAGCTTGCAACTTTGTATCTGTTGTAGAGAGTTGTATTAGTTTGCATAAAAAGGACAAGTACTTGATCCCAATGATCGAAGATCTTTTGATCAGTTAGTCGGGTCTTCGGTGGACTCAATAGTGGATCGTAAGTCTGGTTACCCTCAACTGAGAATAAGGGTAAGTGATATCGCAAAGACAGCGTTAAGCATGAGGAATGGGCAATCTGAGACTACGATCGTGCCATATTGGCAGTCAAATGCGCCATCAGTGTTCATAGACCGGATGAACGGATCGTTCATGGAGTACCTAGTCCATTTTTTGTGATCGTCTTCATCGACAACGCATTGGTGTAATTGTAGTGCGAAGAATATCACTTCTGAATACCTACTTTTGGTTTTGGGGACGCTAAGGAGGAACCATTTACACGCCAAGTTCTCCAAACTCGAGTCTTGGGTTATCGTCGGTAGCACTCCTTGGTCTTATAGTTGGTAGAGTGGGAGTGCGTGGATCCAGCATTATTAGTCACGATACGAGGGTGGCCTGTGTTGTCTTGGTAGCGGAAGTCCAGACTTTTCTGGGGTGGCCGACTACTACAGGCGCTTCGTAGAGGACTTCTCGCGGATAGAGTTACCCCTCACAATGTTGTCAGGGAAAAACTTAAGAGTTTGTTTAGATGCACGAGTGCGCCCAAGCTTTGAAGGGTTAAAGAGTTGGTTAACCGCGGCGCCAGTGCTAAGTTCGCCAAGTGGAACCAAAAGCTTTGAGATCTACAGCACTGCCTTGGGCAGTGGATTGGGCTGCGTGCTGCTGCAGCATAATAATGTTATGGCTTATGGCTCGCGCTAACTGTAAGAGCTTGAGAGGAATTTCCTGGTCCCCCGTCTGGATTTAGCGGTCGTGTGTTTTGCGCAAAAACTGTGGAGGCATTATTTGTACGGCGTAAAAGTCGATGTTTATACCGATCGTAGGAGCCTGATATATCGGTTGGATCAAAAGGATCTGAACTTGAGGTAGCGGAAATGGATGGAGCTCCTGGGGGACTATACGTTCGAAATTTATTTTGTGCCTAGGGTAAGGCAATGCGGTTGCAGATGCGTTGAGACACAGGGCTCCCCACCCAAGCCAACTGGTTGTCGGTTCATGTTGAGAGATTGACCCGGGAGTTGGAGACGATAACCATCTCTTGTGTTGACAAGTAGACAAGCGTCGAAGCATTATTGAACTGGACGAAAGTTCAGTATGACCTAGCTGATCGGTTGTGACAGACTGTGGATTTGGAAAGCGACATGAAGGAAATCATGGATGCGGCTTCGATGGGTCAAATCCCAAATCGACGGTTGAAGGTGGACTGCCAAGGAAGGACAATCTTTTGTGCGGCCCAAACGTAGGCAAGTTATGGGTGGAGTTGCGGTACGGTATACCAAGTACTCAATTCACTTAGGAAGCACGAAGTTGTGCCGAGATCTAAAGAAGTTATTCTGGTGGCCAGGACTCAAGAAGGCTGTGGCACTATATGTGGCAAAATGCCAGACTTGCGCCTTAGTGAAGGCAGAGTGCCAAAAGCCGGGGGTTTTTGAAATCCTTGCCTATTCCGGAGTTGAAGTTCGACTGGAATTTTTTCATGGCTTGCCAAGGTCACAGTAGGGAAATGACGCCATGTGGGTGATCGTGGTTTGGTTGAAAAAATTGTCGCACTTCATTCTGCATAGGAAGGATGGTCCGGTGGAGTAACTGGCAGAGATTTTTATGGATAACATAGGTAGACTTCACGGTGTGCCCCGCAACATCGTGAGCGATCGAGATGAGCATTTTACGCCCAATGATTGGAAGTTGGTGCAGCAAATGCTGGGGGCTAAGTGTAGTTTAGTACAGTCTTACATCCGCAGACGGATGGGCAGACCGAGAGGATCAACAGGACGTTGGAGGACATGCTTCACTTGTGCGTTCTGGACTTTGGGAAGCAGTAGGAAGGCCATCTGTTTTTCGCAGAGTTTGCGTATGACAATAACTACCAAGCGAGTATACAAATAGCGCCCTTCGAGGCCCTATATGGTAGAAAGTGTTGCACGTCGTTGTCGTTGCTAGAAATGGGTGATGCAAGGGTGTACCAAAAGCAGGAGGTGGAGAGTGCCACTTCGTTGGTACGAACCATTCGGGAGCGGTTGCTGATCGCTCAAGATATACAAGCTAAATACTTTAACGCCATGCATCGGAGTGTGGAGTTCGTAGTTAGCGTATTGGGAACTATAGTCGTTCAAGAATGTCTCACGGGAGCGATGCTTGAAGAAGCTGAGCCCGAGATACCTACCATTTGAGATTATGGAGCGGATCGGTGAAGCGGCTTATCGCCAAAGGCTATCAGTGGAGTTGAGTGGACTACACGATGTATTCCACATTTCTGTATTACGGAAGGCGGTGCTAGAGCCTTCGCAGGTGATTGCAGTGGATCAAGTGCCGGTGGACGAAGGGCTGACGACTAAGGTCAAGCCCGTTCTTATTGAGGACTTTTAGGTTAGGAGACTCCGTAACAAGGAGATCCAGATGGTCAAGGTCCGGTGGGACAATTGCGGTCGAGAGGAGCTCTCTTGGGAACGGGAGCAAACTATGCGGGAGGAGTACCCAGAGCTATTCCGCTAAGGTACCACTTAAAGTTTTCCGTTTTCTTTCCTTTAGTAATTTCGTGGGCGAAATTCTTTTAAGAGGGAGAGAGTTGTAACACCCCGTAACTCAAAAGAGGGACGGGTGATGTTTTAAGCCAAGTCTGGGACTTGGAGCACGTGTCACGGGCGTGACACAGGCGTGTTCGGCAACGGGTCGCATGGTCGACATTTTGGCGATCAGCAATCGTCGGGTGTAGGCACATGGCCTGGGACACGGGCGTGTCCCAGAGCGTGTCCCGCTCAGGAGGTTTCTGAGTTATGCACACGGGCCGTGACACGGGCACAGACACGGGCGTGTCACATATGACACGGGCGTGTCGGATGCCATGTCACAGGCCGTGTACAGCTCGGGAAAATCCTGGATGTTGCACATGGGGCGTGACACGGGCCCTAACACGGGCGTGTCATATGTGACATGGGCGTGTCGAAGGCCGTGTCACAGGCCGTGTACTGGTCGGGCTGTGGGAGTGACGGCGAATGAGTAACACGGCCATGCAGACGGCCGTGTTGCAACTCGTGTTCAACCCAGGATTTCTAATTTGAGGCTAAATCGTGGCCGTCCGTTTCCTTAGTTTGGGATCCAACAGCTGGGGGCTATTCCTGAGGAGATATACTCGGGAATGGGGCTTGAAAACCCTCATTTGTTTTGAGTTTCCTCTTTCTAAAAGCTAGAGAGAGGGGAGAGCAAGGAGGAAGAGGAAGAGCTAGATCCAGTCACCGGCGGAGCTTCGGGGCTCCAAATCGCGAGCCGACTTCGGATCCGTGGAGGCAAGGAGATTGCAGTGCTTTCCATCCACATAGATTTCCATGGCGCCACGGAAGAATGCTAGGGTAATGATTCTCATCTTGAGCATGTGAAGCTCTTCTTCCTTTGCATGGGAAAACCCTTCTCCCGCGAGTGTGCGGCGAGTTCGCGGTATTCCTTAGGGTAGATATGTAAAGTCCCCCTTGTTAGAGTCCAAAATTGTAGTACGGACATAGGCATGATGTGAGAAGCCTACCCGGACATATTGGTCTGGATCGGTGATGATTTGCTATGCATTGTTAGCCGGAGAAGACTCCGAGCATTTTGATTGTTTTCGGGTTGCTATGCGTTAGAATGCATCAGGGAATCTTGGGGATTAACCCCAAGGTGCACCCGGAAACCTGGACGGAAATACATTTCTGTCATATTGGTGGCCTGGGAGCCAACCGGGTACATAGCGGGTCTATGTACCATGTTTGATCGATAGTTGGGACTGGGGAAGCTTAGCCCGCGTCAAAGGCAAAATGGTAATGGCGGGGTGAGCAATGGGCTGGTGGACCCCTACCCGCTCTATCTGCTCGGTTAAAGTAACCTAAAGTTTTACGTGGGACTTGCCGAGGTTTGGAGAATGAGTCTAGTCTATGGCTGAAAGGACTAAATGCTCACGTGGTTGCTGCCCCATGGGGGTGGTGGTGGAGTCAAGGACCGGACGGGGTTCGGATTGGCTTCGCCGAGTAAGTGCCCTGAGAGCACGAGGTGTACGACCTTGTGCGCGTGTACCTATGATGTGATGTTTCTTTGCTATATTG
The DNA here is from genome assembly GCA_039513925.1 of Platanthera zijinensis. NCBI lineage: Eukaryota > Viridiplantae > Streptophyta > Magnoliopsida > Asparagales > Orchidaceae > Platanthera > Platanthera zijinensis. The sequence continues at coordinate 69,510,488 of CM077082.1, forward strand.
CTTGTTTTGCTAACAAGTGCAGGGAAGGAGCTTTGCCGCCCCGGTCTGGTGGCGGAATCGTTATAATTTGGTCAGCTTTAGCTGACCGTTACTTTTGTTTACCACCGTGCGGTGGATTGTTGCTTGCAAATGCTGCAGAGCCGAGTGACAAATAGCGGGCTAAAGCCCAAGTTGCTGTGCCGGACCTCGAAGGCCAATTTTTGAGTGTTTTTCTTATGTACTCATGTGTGCCGGCCTATGTGCCGAGGTTTGGAAGACAATTTTATTAAGCAAACTCTTGTAAGGCCATAAGGCCATTTTATTTGTGTATTATACATTCCTATGGGTTTGAGTAGTGGACATCCATGCTTGGCTGGGTTATTTTACCTGTACAACTTAATAATTTACTTCTGCTAGATGCTCTGTGTAGGACGTTGTGATTGGTTGAATGGTCTCAATAAGTAACCAACCGGTCTATCCGTAGTATATGGCGTCGGGCCCCGGCCGGACCTACTACTATATGCTATGTGACGGATAGGGGTGTTACACTCGACGCTCTTGACGCTTCCAAACAGGGTGTTGAGTGAATTATCAGAGTGGCGTTAGTGGGTATCGCTGTGCGATACTGCCACGTATAGTGGGACATGTGTCGGATGGCTGGACGGTGGCCGACGTGTGGTGGTTGACTGGCATTAAAGTGGCTACCGACGATATCGCCCAGGCGATAGCGGATATCGCCAGACAATAACGTTAATTTGACTTGTCAACTGAATTTATAGCCTTTGCTTTCTTTTGATTAGAGTATCGTGTGGCTAGGTTAATTCCTAAGGCTGCTTAACCAGAGAAAAGGTGGAGAAAAGATTCATTTCTCTTCTCTCACTCTCTCTCATCCTTCTCATCAAGTTCTTGGAAGAAAGTAAGAAGAAGGTTGAGGCTGAGCTTTGCTAGCTTAGTGGAGGAGATCCCATGGTCATAATCGAGAACTAAGATAGGATCTGTGAAAAGGAAAGCGAGGTGCTCCTTTCCAGTCGGATAGAAAGCTTGATAATGGATCTGAAGCAAATTCTAAGGGTAACGATCTTCCTTCTTAGACAAGTGAAGTCCAACTTTTGCATATGCATGGAATCCACAACCAAAAGTTGGAGAATCGAGGAGATTTTGATGGGTTGATACGTGATATCCCAGGGTGGTTTTGCATATTGAATTCGAAAATCACAGTACGGAATAGGCATGTTGTGTGAATCCCATTTGGACAGTTTGTTCTGGATTGGTGACGTTTTATTTTGCGTGTCAGATAAGACTCCGAGTATAAACGAGTAGTTTACGGGGTCTATGGGTTGTACCTGACAAATGTGAGTAGCAGGAAGTACTAGATGCGTGCTCTAGGAAAATACCTAGAAAATACCACAGTTTGCATAACTGTTGGATATCGCTGGGAGACAGCGAGTATCGTGTGTGATAGCTCTTGGTGAGCTATGATTATAGTGAAAGACCAGTTTTTTGGCACTGCAGGATGCTATAGGGTTTTGGCTAAAAAATTTTCTAGTTGTGGTTGAGTCTGGTGATAGAAGAGAATTCTATCGTTAATGCCAGGCAGTAGTGGCTATCACTGGAAATAGCTTCCAGATAGTTTATGATATGCAGAGCCTGTCTTATGGAGACTGAAGGACTAGTAGGTGAGCTGTGGGCTTGGGTTCCCAGTTATTGCCGTAAGTGCCATTATGTGTCGATTACAGGCTCTGGTCCTGGTGACCTGGTGGGCGGCAGTCGAAGCTGAGAGCTTGAAGAGCCCAGCTAAAGAAAGGCCAGGGAGTGGAATGGGAAAAGGGGAGGCTGACCCGCGTCTTGTCTTGGGGATTGATTGCTTCGGCTTTCGTCAATGACATGGTGATGTGAGCAATGGGAAGAGCGTTGAACCATACCTGCATTACGTTAGTCTGGGATAGATTGCCTAAAGTAATTGGCTTTCATCGTTGGCATAATAAGAGTCTTTGGCTATAAGCTGGAAAGACTAAAATGCTCATAAATTAACCATCATGTCCGAGACCTCTGAACGGTGGTGGGACAAGGCATTGCTAATACACCGAGAATGTGCCCTAAGTGCAAAGAACGTTTGGCCGTTGAGACACTCGTTTGTGATATATTGAATGGTGCTTGAGTGCACCTTCTTGTGATATATCTATTGTATTAATGTTATGCCTGCAGGGAAGGAAAATTGCTACCCCGGGAATGGGGTAGGGTCGTTATAAATTGGTCAGCGGAAAGCTGACCATTGCCTTATTTGCCGCCATTGTGGTGGATTGTCCCTGTACAGGTGCTGGAGAGCCAAGCGGGAAATAGTGGGTTGTTGTACTTGTTGCTATGCCGGCCTTCGAAGGCCAAGTGAAGGTTTTTAATGTTTTTCATGTGTGTCTGGCCTACGCGCCGATGTTTGTAAACCACTTTGTTTGGGAAAAACATTTGTAAGGCCTGAAGGCCGTGAGTTTTGTGTATTTTTGTAAACATTCCTGGGTTTTATATATAGTGGACATTCGCATGTATTGAGTTCAAATGAACCCATGAAGCTTCCGCTAAAATGCTCTGAGTTAGGATTCGTTTAGTATTTTTGATATTAACATGTAACTCTGCCTACTGTCTGTTGGATATGGCGTTGGGCCCCGCTCGGACCCTCTGTTATATTTCATGTGACGGATGGAGGTGTTATATTTTGACTGGCTGAGGGGTCTTAATCAATCAACCTAATGTTAGTTAGTAGTTTTCTCGAGAGAGGATCTATCATGATTTTAGAACCTCTATGGTCGAATTGTTCTTAATCTTTGCTTATGAGTATGTGATTTACAATTTAATTTACTTAAGAAGGATTTCCGATCAAATGTACTCTTTCTCCTTTTCTCTTATATTAGTTCTTTATAGCGGTTACTGGCCAAAATGCCCCTTTTTCATGTGTCCGTATTTTGACAAATAAAACATGAATTTTAATAGATTTCGATATTTCGAGTCTATTGGAGGACTCAGTTTCTGAAACTTCGTATCGGTTGCACCAATAAATGCACCTTTTTTTTACAAACTTCTTTTTTGACATATAATATATTGATTTCTATGTAATTCGAAGTTCTAGGTCTATTGTCGGGCCCCATTTCCTGAAAATTCATGTTGGTTGCTCAAAATCCACACCGGTTACACCGTAAACCACATGTTTACTTATGAACTCTGATTTCGATAAATAATATGTCAATTCATATGTATTTCTACGTCCTAAGTCATTGGCCGACTCCATTTTTTAGAATTTGTGTCAGCTTCTCAAAATTCGAATCTATTGCACTGAAAACCGCGTGTTTTCACACGAACACTGATCTTGACAAATAATATAATGATTCCTATATTTTTCAATGTTCTGAGTACAATGGTGAATTCTGTTTCTCTATATTCATGTCAGTTGTGTTAAAAAATGCATTTTTCCTTGTGGTCTCTGGTTTTGGCATAAAATATGTCCATTAATAGGTTTCTCGACCATCTGAGTTTAACCGTGGACTTTGTTTTATAAGATTATGCTCTGTTTGATAATTGAATGCCTAACATGATTATTAATCTATAATCAACATTATTTAACACTAAATGTGATTACGTAATTATAGGAAGTTATAGGAGGTGATATGGCTCTAACTATTAATTATGAATTTGAAAGTGTATAAAGTTATGCTCGCAGTTCTATATAATCTAGAGTAAAGGTAAGAGCAAAAGTAAAAGAAAAGTGTGGCGCAATAAGTAATGTAAGATAAGTAAACAAACAACTCTACCATCATAGAAGCGTTCCTTACTTATATGAATGCCATACAAACTCATAAGTTAAGATTTCTGGTAATTTAACTCATCATATAAAAGAGCTCATACTAATTTATATAGTGAGGATCTACAATTATGAATGACTTGTAGTATGTATGTATTCTATGATATGTTATGCATTATGACATGTTTTGCACAAGTGCAACAAATACACGACTTGACACTGTGCGCACAGACCTTTGTTTCTGTAATGCCCCTAATTTTTTTGATGTTTAATTTAATTCTTTTATTGGCGTAAATTTGATGTCAAGCCATGGCGTTGACCCTTAGTTGGTGGTTACCGTTGTCGGAGCGTGATTTTTTTTCTCATTGGTATCCAAGGTTTTGGTTTAGGAGTATTATCTTGGCTAATTTCTCCTATGTTTTGATATTCCCTTGCGAGCCGAGGTTCATTTTGGAACATGGTGGAGCCTTTTTTTGGAATGATGATATTTTGACTTCGGGAGATTTTTGCCCGAGTTTTGTTTGTCGGATTTTAATTCCGACTTTGCCATTGGATTCATAGCATCGACTTTTAGCGACGGTGCAATTTCTGCTGAAATCCGTGTTGGTGCGAATTTTGAGTCGTTGGGACAATTAAATAATGGTAAATTATTATTATAATACTTATATCTATAAGTATAAATAGCCTTGCGATAAGATGGAAATCCTATTCATCATCTTCTTCTTAAAACCGTCGGCATGTTTGCGTATGAGAGTAAGTGGCGATCTTTGGAGAGCCTTCGACCATCAATTTTAGGAGCTCTAGTGCACGAAATCATCGTCGGAGAGTAGATCTGGAAAGCTCTCACCTAGATCTACGTTTCTATGGTAAGTTTTTCCGGTTTCGTGGATTTTTAGAGGTTTAGGTTGCAGTTTTGACCTTCCTTCTCTCGAAAAGTTTCAAGTTTTATTGCTTAGGCATTCTTCCGGCCAGATCCGTGAGGAGGAGTGCGGGTATTTCCAAAGTTCAGCAAGGTTTGAGATAAGTGCTTGTTTCCCCCTTGCTTATTCTTTGTTTCTTATTGTCTTGATTTCCTTCCTGTAAAGAAATTGGAATAAGAGTAGGGATTTCCTCCTTGTCAAATTTCCTTTTTGTAGATTTTTGGTGCAAGTGGTAGCCTTTCCCATTGCTTGCTCTTTATTTTTTCCTCTTACTGGAACCTTTCCTGTACAGAAATTAGGATTGGGGTAGAGTATGGCCATCACGATCTATTGGGCAGTAGAGGATTTTTCGGCAAGGTTTAACCTAGTTGCCCTGTATAAGATAGTTGAGAAAACTTACATGATTATGTAATTAATCTGGTTAAGCAAATTTCATCGGGCAGGTTAAATTCGTCGAACTGAGCCTTAGGTTAATTTTGTCAAACGGAGAAATTCGTCGAATGGTAAATAATTCATCGAACGATAAACAATTCGTCGAACGGAGAGAGCAATTCGTCGAACTGAGCAAGCAATTTCGTCGAATGGAGCAATTCGTCGAAAAGTAAACAATTCGTCGAACGGTAAAGAATTCGTCGAACGGAGCCGACAATTTCGTCGAACGGAGCCAACAATTTCATCGAAGGACCCTTAGACTGAAGCTATTTTGTCGGGCAGCTTAGGCATGGAGTGTAATCTCAGCTTTGAAGTTCGGTTTTTAGTCTAAGGCAAAAGCATTGAGTGTGTTGCACACACTCAACGCCATCAGGTATTTTTCTGAGGCTATGTATTAAGGCGTTGAGTGTGCTCAATACACTCAATGCAGCATTCAGTGAGCTGAGTACACTCAACGCCATCTTTTAAATTCTGAGTCTAGGCAAAAGCGTTGAGTGTTCTATATACACTCAACGCGACATTCAGTGTGCTGAATACAATTAACGCCATCATTTAAATCTAAAAATAAGTTAAAAGCGTTGAGTGTGCTGTATGCACTCAACGCGGCGTTGAGTGACCTAAATACACTCAACTCCATCCTATAAAATTCTGTCTAAGTTGAAAGTATTGAGTGTGCGGTATGCACTCAACGCGGCATTGAGTGAGCTGAATACACTCAATGCCATCCTATTATCTAGTTGGCATCGAGAGCGTTGACTGCACTCAATGCAGTGTCAAGTATACTCGACGCTTTTCTGTGGACTTAGTTTTATTTTGCTTATTTATGGTGTAAAACCAGTTGGCTGGTTTTTGCTAAATTAACTTTGTCTAGTGCCTGTTGTACGACAAATCAGCATGGACTTGGTATCTTGTGGCTGATCTGTACCTAATGTGTTATGTTTGTCCTTAGGCCAATCCCTTTTTTTGGATTTATGCCTCCATTTATTATTGGATAAGTCCAATGTTTTGGTTATGGGTTTTTTGTGTCTTAGCTATATTTGTTGGTTTTTGGTAAATCTTTTGACCACAATGGGTTTATGACTGTGGGTGTGCTGGTGGAGGTGTCTTTCCCCACAGGTACCAGTTTTACCCCCGGTTTTGGGAGTTTTAAGATATAAGACCTACTTTCCTTGGGCCCTTGTGATGTTTTACTGTGGGTGTGTCGGCAGAGGTGTTTCCCCCCACAGGCACCGGATTATGACGGTGTTTTTGTAAGTTTTACCGTGGGTGTGTTGGTGGAGGTGTCTCCCACCACAGGTACCGGATTATGCCGTTGTTTTTGCTCACTCATGTTGAGCTGGCCTATTTCTCACATTTATATACTTATATATGTATCTAATGAAGCTTAGTTCTTTATTGTACCTGGTGCAAGTACCTTACCCTTGGATTTCGTAAGTTTATCGTTTATCACGATTTTATTTCTTATTTGTTAAGGTTTTGTCAGCTATTCTTGGATTTAGGGTTGGTAACCCTATTGCCTCCTTGTTTATTATTTTACTAACCTTCCTATCACCACTTGTATATTTTTACTGAGGTGTTCTTTTCTTGTAAATGCCTCGGGATTGGAGCAGTAGCCATTTGAGCGGCTAAGAGTTTTTGATTTAAGCTGGTGTTCTACAGCTGTCTATTCCTCACCGGTTGTGAGGTATTTGTTGTTTACTTTTCCTTTAGTTCAAACATACATTGTTTTGGTGGGTTCCTGTTAGTTTGTTGACGCCCACATGATTTTGTTTAATGTTAAGTACTTGCTAGTTGCTAAGTCACTTTTGCAGGATTTATTGGTTTCTACTTGCTCTTTGGGATGTTTTATGCTAGGTTGCATGTTAGATATCTTTAAAACTATAAAAGTATCATTTCTATTACCACAGTTGTTTCATCTTTTAAATCTAATGTCACTATATTTTAACTAGCATACAAACCATTTCTATACTTATATTAAAAACTTAGAGGTATGTATTTCATGAGTTGTCCTTGGGATGTTTATGCTCATGTAGGGTGTCAACCATTGTAAGTAATCTATTTTTCCACAGCGTATAACCACATCTTTACTTGTGGACAAGTGATTCACTAAGCTGAGGGATAAATCTAATTAATTAAACTTAACTGGATTTTCTTCATAAATACTTATGAATTACGTACAAAATGTTGAGTTGGAGTCTTGCCCGAGCGTCTATAGCTATCCCCTGCAAGATGTGGCATCACGACACGTGTTTTCTCTTACTCTGATATACACTCAATTAGGAGAAAATGCGGGTTGTGATAGTTGGTATCAGAGGTATGGGTTGTTTGACAATTGGTCGAGCAACCATCTCTAGTTAGTGTTAGTTTTCTAGTGTAATTTCATACACACACCGATGTGTCATCAGTACGTCTTAGCTGAAGCATGAACACTACACTCATAGCATGATAAGAAGTATACAGGGCATATTATATAGTATGGGATGCATAATATGTGTTTGTATATGGATCCAGCATAGGTGGCAACATGTGACAGTTATGTAGTATCGGATGCATAACCACCAACACATGGGTACCCATTAGCACGCTTTCTCTTTTCCTTGCATGCGATGTTATGTAGTATGGGATGCATAAAATTTCATGTGTACACCGCTCATAACATGCATTAATTCCTTTATTAGAATGCATAGAACAATATACATAACATAACATCGCATAACACATGTGCCAAGCTAAAGGTTTACAAGGTGACACATGTACACATATGGTTTTTGGGTCAAAAAGAATAAGAATTCATGCATTCATGGTCTATGCACATAAGTCAATAGGATGATGATATATCATCCTAGGTTTAGGCATGACATCATTAATACTATCCCCAGAGCAAGTTAGCAACTTAAGCAAGTATTTGTACATGTATTGTCTAACCTAAAATTGGTAGTTCTTGCGGTAAGCTAGGTTTTAATTAGTTGGTAATTGTGATATTAGGATGTCAAGACATCCTATGATAAGGTCGACTCCACAGTCAGAGAGTGAGTTGTCTGGTGCTCAGAATGAGATCGTGAAAGAAGGATTGTGACAGAGCAATGAAGCTTTGTCTAGGAAAATGTTGGAGATGCAGTCGCAGATCCAAGCCTTGTTGACTATTATTGCAGGACAGCCTCTTAGAGTTTTGGACCCTGTTGTGGGTCAAGGTGTCCCAGTTCCTCCTGCTCCTCTAGAACCCCTAGCTATGTTACCACCAGAGATGAACTTTGTTTTGCACTTCCAATGACTGGGACCCCTACCTATGATGATAGGGCATAATTCATGGCAATGGACGACTGGATTATAACCATCAAGGAGATGTTCTTTTACTTTGGAGTTTCTGCCAACCAGAGAGTGATGGTCGCTACATATCAGCTCAAGGGACTTGCAAAGAGTTGGTGGATGAGAGAAGGAAAACTTGAAGGATGGATGTTCATGGGAAGTCTTCAAGGAGCTTTTGCTGAAGAATTTTCTGCCGTCGGTCGAGTAGGACCGCTTGATGAACAATTTTCTGCACTTGAAGCAGAGGCAGCTCACAGTGAGTGAGTATGAGGTAGAATTTAGTAGGCTGAGCCGATTCTCCCCAAATTTAATTGTTTCTGAAGCCAGTAAAGTTAAATGTTTTTTAGGTGGCCTAAGGAGTAACATGTAGCAGCTAGCAAATGCTTATGGATCAGAAACCTATGTTGAAGCAGTAGAAGCTGCTCTGAAGCTCAACGCAATCGAAAATGCTAAGAACCGAGGTCAGCAGCTGAGAAAAGAAAATAAGAAGTCTGATGAGGGAAAGAAGCCCCGGGGATTGAGTTCTGCTTTGAGAAAGAGAAGCAAGGAGTTGTGCAGCTTCTTTGGCCGACCAGGCCACCCGTTCGAGAAGTGTTTCAAGAGAATAGGAGCCTAGAAGAAGGAGCATGTTCATGTTATTCAGGGCACTCCCAGAGGAGATCTGGTGTGTACCCTGTGCAAGAAAAAGGCGTACGATGTTGCCCATTATTGGAGAAAGGATAGTGTGTGCTACCAGTGTGGACAGAAAGGTCACCTGAAGCCAAATATCCCCCAGCTTCAGCCCACGCTGTAGCCAATCCCATTATAAGCTTTACCGTTGTCGCTACGATTAGATAAGGGAAAGGGAAAGATGAACGTGGTGTCTCTGGAGGAATCCAAGACATCTACCCAGGTGATTTCAGGTTAGTTTCTAACCTGGTTTAATTTCTGTTTAGCTCGTAGTTGTAGTTTCGATGTAGTTCGATTAGTTGTGTAAGCATTTTTAAATGGAAATTTAAAGTAAAGAACCGTTGGGCACGTGTTCTCTTTGATTTCGGTGTTACCCACTTATTTATGGCTAGGGCTTTCGTAGAGCATCATCGTTTGACTCTCGATCGGGTTGGTGACTCCGATTCTGTTAGGTGATTTTATAGTAGTGGCTGATTTGAAGGTGATTGACTTGGAAGATATTGATGTGATCTTGGGTATGGACTGGTTGTCTAGATATGATACTATTATCCAGTGCAAGGTTAAGCGCTTGGACTTCAAGATGGACAATGGTAAACCCAGGAGTGTTTATGGCTATCTGCACCAGGTTTCTCCGATTATTTCTACAGTATGTGCTCGGAAGCTTTTAGATTTCGGTTGTTTATCTTGTTTGGTTTCAGTTTTGGAAACCAAGGTTATTTTTCCTCATTTGGAGGAGATCCCCATAGTGCATGAGTTTGCTGATGTATTTCTTGGTAATCTTCCTAGTCTTCCACCTGAGAGAGATATGGAGTTTGTGATAGATTTGGAGTCGGGTACCCATCATATTGCTAAGGCACCATACCTAATGGCCCCTCGTGAGCTGGAGGAGTTGTGTACCCAGCTGGATGATTTGTTACAAAGCAGATTTATTAGGCCCAGTTCTTCACCTTGGGGAGCCCCCGTGCTGTTTGTGAAGAAAAAGGATGGATCAATGAGGCTTTGCTTTGATTATAGAGAATTAAACAAGGTTACCATCAAGAACAAATATCCTTTATCGAGGATTGATGATTTATTTGATCAGTTACGTGGTAGCTCCTTATTTTCAAAGATTGATATTCGTTCGAGCTACCAACAATTAAGGATTCATGAGACGGATATTCCATGGTTCGCTTTTCGTTCCCTACACGAACATTTTGAGTTCTTGGTGATGTATTTTAGTTTGACCAATGCACCCTCTGCCTTTATGGATATGATGAACAGAGTGTTCAAGGATTTTCTGGACCATTTTATGGTCGTATTTATAGATGATGTTCTAGTTTATTCCCGCAGTGCTGATGAGCATGCCCAACACTTGCGTTTAGTTTTGTTTGCTTTGAGGGACTATTAGATGTTTGCTAATCTGAGCAAGTGTGAGTTTTGGTTATCTCAGGTTTATTTCTTGGGTCATGTGTGTTGGGTATTGTATCCATAATAACCTAGATTTGTATGAAGTCACCCTTGAAATAAGATGAATTAAGTTGTATTTGATATCTTGTTCTAGTTATGTGTTTGCAGGACTTTTTTCCAAGTGTAAACCAATGTCAGTCTATAGTGGGTCACCAAACACAGGACCATACAATGTAATCCCTTATTGTATGATCTATGGTGTTGACTCATGTGTAGCCTCTCTATTGGGATACACTTCTTTTTCAAAGCACTAGGTTTGATGAAGGAAGACATGTTGCTGTTTGGATTGAAGAAGTAAAATTTTCATAAAGCTGAAAAGTTTATAAGTGTTTTACTCGAGTGGAATTATAGTACTCGAGTAGAAACCTTAAAAGAACTCGAGTAGGTCTTGTCTAAAACTTGAGTAAAGGAAGTGGTTCTTGAGTAGCTTTAATCAAGCTCTCAAGTAGCCAAGCCCAGTACTCGAGTAGACCTTCTCTCATTCTCGAGTGTTCAACTTTTAGTACTCAAGTAGATGAGCAGTTATTTCGAGTGACAGAAGTATAGTTCTCGAGAAGATTCTTACCCCACTCGAGTAGCAAATCCATGTACTCGAGTAGTCCAGTTTGAGTACTCGAGTGATCAACATTTATTTCTGAATTTTCCCTAAGTCAAGTTCTCGAGAAGTTAAGTTTCACCTCTCGATTAGTATCTCTAGCACTCGAGTGATCTTTACTCCACCCGAGTGATTTCAGACTCTATCCAGAATTTCCAAAAATACTTCTTCTCGAGTAGTCATTGTTATCCACTCGAGAGCTAGTTATAGCACTCGAGTAGTATTATTCTCACTCGAGAAATGTTGTCCTCATTTTCTGAAATTTTCTCCAAGTCTCTGTTAGATCGATTTTTGAATTCTCTGATATGACTGGTCCATGTGGCCATCATTAATGATAATTATGACCGTTAGGGAGATCTTATAAAAGGTCGTGTCATTTTGACTAACCCTAATAATAATAAGCGCATAATATTCTGTCATTCTAAGATTTCTGGATCGACCGACTATTTCCATTTTCTACAGAAGCTGTCGCTCACCTTGAAGATCGCCAAGGCCATTTCCGATCCAGATTGACTTACAGATCAAGAGATTTTTCAATCTTCATCTTTTCCTTGATTGTATGAGTCCAAGTTTCTCAAAATAGATCTAGCCGAGAGTCTTCTTCTACAAATTCTTATAAAGCCGAAAAGATAAAGAAAGAAGACCGAGGGAGTGATTTCCAGATCTGAGAAAGAGTCACTGTTTGTATTTTCATATTTCATTTTATTATTTTAGGAGATTATTCTCCGAGTGTAGGAGCCTCGTTCTCCGAGTTGCAGGAAGTTTTCATCTTCCGAGTGTAGATCCCTTTTTGGATCAAGTTGTAGGAACGTTGTTCCGAGTGGTAGGATTGTTTTCAATCCGAGATTAGTGGAGTAGCCGAGTCTAATGCTTTACTAGATCGGTGAGTGGAAAGTGGACGTACCCGAGGTTGGGGAACCACTATAATTCTTGGTGTCTTCTGTGAAAGTTTGGATATTTCTCTGTGCTAGATCGCTACATTTTTTATTCCGCAAATAGACGCACAACTCACCTATTCACCCCCCTCTAGGTGATTTAGGTTGACAACTTAAATGTTTTTCAATGTGGTAAATAAAGATGGAATCTCAGTTGACCCAGAGAAGATAGTTGTTGTTATGGATTGAAATAGGTCTGCCACTCCCAAGGAGATAAGGAGCATCCTAGGGTTGGCTGGCTATTATAAAAGGTTTGTAAAGGGTTTCTCTACATTATCTGTGCCTTTGACTAAACTGACGCAGAAGAACGTAACTTTCGTTTGGAGTGATAAGTGTGAGGAAGCTTTTTTGGAATTGAAGAGGAGATTGTGCACTGCTCCGGTGTTGACCCTACCAACGGAAGGATTAGAATATGTTGTATATGTGGACGCATCGCACGTTGGACTTGGTTATGTGCTGATGCAAGAAGAAAAGGTAATTGCGTATGGGTCGAGACAGTTAAAGATTCATGAAAGGAATTACCCTACGCATGATCTAGAGTTTGCAGCTGTGATTTATGCCTTGAAGCTGTGGAGGCACTTACTTTATGACGCGTTGTGTAAGATTTATACCGATTACAAGAGTTTAAAATACATTTTCACTCAAAGGGAGTTGAATCTGCGCCAGCGAAGATGGTTAGAGTGTGTAGTAGATTATGATGTCGAGATACAGTACCATCTGGGAAAGCTAATGTGGTAGCCGATGCTCTGAGTAGGAAGATGGGGAAAATTTTTAACCTCTCTGTGGATTTACTGGTATAAGAATTTCTCTTGATGAATATTTCTATTGGAAGTTGTGACTTGTCGAGCAGTTTGGTTATAGCATAACCTTCTTGGGTTACTCATACGAGGCTACATCAGAAGGATGATCCGGATTTTCTGTGTCTTTATCTTAGAACTTAGAAAGGGGAGTTACCAGACTTTTCCATTGATGACACAGGTACTTTGAAGTATCACGGTAGATTATGTATCCCTATTGTTGAGAACATTCGATTTAAGTTGTGCAGTGAGGCGCACGGTTCAAGTGTTGCCTACCACCCAGGTTCTATAAAGATGTATCAAGACCTAAAGCAGATTGTCTGGTGGTTTGGAATAAAGGGTGATATATCCAAGTTCGTATCTGAATGCTTTACTTGCAAGCGTGTTAAGGCCGATCATAGAAGGTCGGGTGGAAAGTTGTCATCTTTCTATATTCCAAGCTGGAAATGGGAGAGTATTTCCATGGACTTCATTACTGGATTACCGAGATCTCCCCAAGGGCATGATTCAGTTTGGGTTATTATTGATAGACTAACAAAGTGTGCTCATTTTATGCCTTTCAAGATTGACTACTCCATGAAGAAGATAGCAGAGTTGTACTTGGATGAGTTTATTAGGCTACATGGAGTGCCTGTTAGTATTGTGTCAGATCGAGACTCCAGGTTTACATCTCACTTTTGAAAAATTTTACAGGAAGGTTAGGGTACCGATCTGAGGTACTCCACCGCTTATCATCTACAGACTAATGGTCAAACTGAGAGAGTGAATCAGATCATGGAGGATATGATCAGATGTTATATTTTAGACCACAGAGGAGCGTGGGATGAGAGAATCAGATTGATGGAGTTTTCTTATAATAATAGCTATCAAGAGAACTTACAGATGGCCCCGTTTGAGTCATTATATGGGAGACATTGCAGAACTCCCTTGTTTTGGGTCGAGGTTGGTGAGAGACCGTTGCTGGGTCCTGAAGCGCTAGAAGAAATGGATATTTCTGTGAAGCATATCAGAGAAAAGCTCCATATAGCTCGGGAGCATTATGATAAGAACGCTAATCGTCGAAGGACTGATTTGGAGTTTGCGGTTGGTGACCTGGTTTTTTTGAAGCTTTCCCCAATGTTTTGCGTTAAGAGATTTGAAAAGAATCATAAGTTGGACCCGAGGTATGTGATACCTTTTAAGGTTATTGTGCGTATTGGTGTATCGGCTTATAGGGTGGATTTGCCGGCAAATTTTCCTGGTGTGTATGACGTGTTTCACGTAAGCCAGTTGCGGAAATGTGTGTGATAACTTCCCAAAAGAAGTTATCTATATTCATTTTCTTTAGCATAAATTGTGAAAAAGATGTTTTAATGTGTATGAAAAGATGATAAAATTCATATTTAACCAATGTTTGATTAATTTGAATATTTTCCAGTGTTTTCTTATAAGAATCGCCGAAAAACACAATCTAGAGATGTAATGCTGAAGCAATTTTTTTAACAGGAAAAGTTGGTATAACAACTTATTTTAGTTATTATAATAACTTGCGGAATTTAAAAATCCGAATTTTTAAAAACCTGCAGCGGTTACAAAATTGAAGTGAGACATCCCTTCAGATGTGGGCATGAAATTAAAGCGCGAATTTTGCTGGAAAAAGGGGGAATTATTCATTCTTGGAGTGGAGAAAGAGAGGGACCTTGCTTTGGAGAAGAAGAAGTAGGGCACAACTGGATCTTGGAGAAGGGTTGCTTGTATGTGAATTGGAGAGCATTTTCCTTCACTATTTTGCATTCTTACCATCATGTGTTGTAATATCTTTCCTATTTTGTGGTGTTCTTTCGCCATCATGAACTAAAATATCTGATTCTTGTATGTTGGTAGTACCTTGTCCTGTTATGTGATGTTATAATTTAACACTCTTTCATATTTGTTTGGAAACTACTTTTACTGCATCTATACTTTATTTTATGTGGAATGTTGGATTATGTTTTTTCTTCTAAATTGCATGGCAAGATTCGAGAGATGAGTTATCCTAATCTAAAGTTGAACACTTCATTCTACATAGGGAGATTCAAGAGAGGAGTCGCGTGAATCTTTAACCAAGTTCCATTTTTATACTACGATGCGAGATTCGAGAGAGAAGTGGTGTAAGTGTAACATAGGTCTCAGTATAATATAACAGAGAGAAAGAGATTTCCTCTTCATATTAGCAACATTGATTTGTGCTCTTTTCGTATGCTTTTTTACCTAAGTTAGAGATAACTAGGGGGATGAGGATAAACAGATTTCTAAGATCGAGAGATAAAAGATTTCCACTTGCAAATCGTTATAAAGTAGCAATCAAGTAATGCATAAAGAATTAATTTAAAACTCATCGCAATAGGCTTGGGAAACCAATTTACAAGACTATTTCTCTTTATTGGTTAAAACATCTTTTCATTCCGTTAGAATTAAGTAATCGCTTTAGTTTTATGAGTGTTCTTTTTTTTTCATCAACAAAACTTATTCTGATCAAATTGCTTGAATTTAAAGAAAGAGTAGAGCTAGTATTTGCGAGCACTAGATTATTCACTTCCTCGAGAAAACGATCTTAACTCATCATTTTATTACTTGATTCAGCACGTGCACTTGCATTATTACGTAAATCTATTTTGGGCGTATCAAGTTTTTGGCATCGTTGCCGAGGAAGTGCAACTAATTTAGTGTCTTTTCTTGCAGTATTAGTAAACCCTAAGTATTTAGAGCTCAAGTTTTTTTTTTATTTTATTTTTTAATTTCTAGGATTTGTTTTTTTACTTAACAATTTTAATTTTATTTATTCCTAATCTATTTTTTTAAAATTCAAAGTAGGTTTATCCATTTAAATTTTTTGTGTGTAGTTGATTTCTGCAAAGATTAATATCCATTTGGTGAATTCTCTCGCGCAAAATCATGTATTCATATTTATATTCTCGATGTCATTACTGCGGGGCATTCAATCATGCTAGTGATGATTGTTATATAAAAGACTGTACTTACATATCATATGGCTCACCCTATGGAGTGCCAACATCTGATGATACTTTATATAGTGCTCCTAATTTTTATAATTATGCTCCCCCACAACATGCAACATTTCCGCATTTCAGCCCGACCCCTCAAAGGCCGAGAAGAAATAAGAAACAATATATATTTTTTCATAGTACCGGGCATGCTTTGAAAGAGTGTGTTGCATTTCAGTGTCAAAGAGAGGAAAATAACAAACTTAAAATTCAAATCCTCCCATCCTCTTCTTATAATGGCATTCCTAATGATTCTAATGATATAAACGCAGTACCTCCTTATCTACGAGGGAGTATTGGAGATATAACCATCATATTCATTGTTGTTCTGTGCAACGACGTCACGGAGCTGCCTCACCCTACACATTCATCACCTATTTTGGATTCACCCATGAAGGAACCAACCCACATATTCTTTGATAATGTTATCACCACGGTTCCTCCACCTTCTTTGCACAAATTTTCTACACCTATTTTTATCGATCATGTCGAAGATATTGCGCTTGGGGATAATCATGAACCTGAGGATGTGCCAAAGTGTGTCGAAGATATTATCCTCTCCGATGGAGGGAAGAATTCTTTGGAGCACGATGATGCGCCAAGGTGGAATGAAGAAGATATCCTTTCTGATGAGCAGGTATACACTTCTTCATTGGACGAGGAGGTCCAACTCACCATCGAGGCTCTAGAATTCTCAGCCCCCCTTGTTATGATGCTTACGATACCGACATCGATCAATTTTCGGAACCTAAAAAGAGTGAAACCGGGAACACTCCAACAATTAAAAATCATTTATGTCTTTTTTCTATTTTATTTTCTAATCTCCTTTCATTATTTGAGCCCAAGCAAGTTGATGTGTCACAAATGCTTCAGGAAGTTATTGAGCACTATCCTCAAGTTGATGAGATGGGTACCCCCTTATATGAGGAGGTTGAGTCCTCCTCCATAGTTGATGTCTCATTTATTTTCTTTTGTCCCTATAGCCTTTTTGTTGACAATGATATCTTGTAAGGCTAGGATCTAATTTATGGTTAGAATAATAAGGAGGACTCCTCTTCTTACTTTTTGTTCCCACTACCTACGATGAACTTGTATTATTATTTAGGAAAAGAGGTGGTGGTTTTATCATCGTATTGGAACCTGCTATCGACACGTATATTAGAACAATTACATGTTCATTTTTCTTTTCATCGACCAATAATTTAGAATTTTAAAATTTCTGAATAAGTCATGCTAGGAAGACAATAAACCCAGTAGTTATCTTTAGTTTACTGCATATTATGCTTTACTTTTCTTATATGCTTTTTTATTCCAACAATAAATTTAGTACTTGGTGGGAGGCAATCCATCGTATCTTAGAATATATATATATATATAAATATATGATATATATAATGAAAGATAAAATAAAAAACAAAAAATTTCATTTATTTTCGTTAAAAGAAAATGTTGGAGGAAGCGAAGTTACATGACCCTACTTGACTATGCCCAATAAGTTTTAGGAGTGAAAATGTCAGAGGAGTGAAAAATTTGGACAAAAAACCTGTAGAAATTTGAAGGAAAATAGATTTCGTAAAACAGATGGCAGTTGTTGCAATAACCTAAAAATGTCTGTAATGAGAATTATGTTTCTATTACAGTTGTTATAATAACCCCATTACATATATAACAAGATTTAATTCTCTGCCTGCTTCTTCTAGTAATCACGCGGATGGCGGACCAGTGCCGGTTTAACTGAACCGGCGCGCGGGTTTAATTCCTGGCAGTTGTTATAAAAATCCTACTACATATGTAATAGGATTTAGCTATTTGACTGTTTGTTCTAACTTAACGGTCTGAGATAATTTCAACCCTAAGCCGGGTTTAATTCATTAGCAAAATTGCTAATCTAACTATCATTAAACCCCATCTAATTAAATCCCGCCTCATTTATAAATAATAATAAATAAATAAATAACAGTTTTCATTCCCTTCTCCAACTTGAAATCCACCGGCTAGGTCTAGAGAGAAAGTGCGATGGGGGAGATTGAGGCTGCGCGAGATGTTGGGAGCGGCGATCGGCGAGGGAGATGGATGGATAGCGGTGACACCGAGAATTACCAGTGAGTGGTGTGTGTACGACAAACAGTGAAATCACGATTGGATTTCTGTAAATATGTGGCAGGAAGAGAGCTATGTCAAACAAGGATTGTGAGAGCTCCTGTAGTCTAGGAATTGAATATTTCTATGATATAACTCTGGACCTTGCTTCAATGAAAGATCAAAGTATAATTTTTTTTATATTATTATTATTTTCTATTTTTCTTGGCACCCCCTGTGCTCGATTTAGGTTATGTCATCCAAACGAAAAAAAGGAAGGAGAAGGAAGACTGTATGAGGAAAAGCGGTGAAATTTTGGAATGAGGCAGTGGGGCATTGGTTTCAATCTTTGAAGTCACTCTCTTTCATCTTTAAAAGAGGATTCAATATGAAGAAGAAGACGAAGAAGAGGAGGGCGAGTAGAAATATCTCTGATCCAGCTTTTCATTTCCATAGTATGTTTGTATTTTGTGTGGTCCATTTTGATGTGATGCTCTTAACTATTTTGATGTGATGTTATATTTTATGATGAGAAATTTTAGGATGTTATATTCCGTGGTATTATATTTTGTGTTATGATAATGTTTTTTTTAATGATTCAGTCTATGATGCACCTTTGTAGCAGTTGTTTTTACTCTAATCTGCACTTTAATTTTGTGATATGGTATTTGAGTCATGATATCTCCTTAGTATGATAATATGTGCAGGTATTGTTTATCCTATGACATTTATTGTTACTCATATTTAATATCTTGAATGATATTAGGATTAAGTCAGGGTAACGTTCTTGATAATGATTGTAACTTTCCATTTCCAACTGAACCCCTAAGAATGGTTTTGTCATGACTAGGTCATGACAAAACCCTAGAAAGCCCAAGAAGACCAAGTGACCCAGGCTCAAGGTGAAAAATCACCTTGGTCTGCAAGTAGGAGAATCCCAATTACTACCTTAGGCATGACCTTAGGGTTTTAACCTGGTCCCATGACCCCATCATGACACCTCTAACCCCAAGGGAGGCTAATATGTCACTAAGGACCCATTGCGGTCAACCAAAAAGAGGCCAAGTTGACTAAAGTCCGAGGAGCGTTGAGTGAGTTGACAAGACTCGACGAGTGGATCAGGTATCTACTTAGACAGGTTATTGGGCTCGGTCGTTGAGTGTGTGGAGTGCACTCAATGCCATGGGCTGATTGACATTGAGTGCGTCGAGTGCACTCAACGCCATAGGCTGAATGGTGTTAAGTGTGCTGACTGCACTCAACGCCATAGGCTGAATGGCGTTGAGTGCGCTAACTGCACTCAATTCCAAAAGATGAATGGCGTTGAGTGCGCTGACTGCACTCAATGCCATTACTTGGGCTGAATGGCGTTGAGTGTATTGAGTGCACTCAACACCATAAGCTGAATGGCGTTGAGTGCGCTGACTGCACTCAACACCATCTTGCTTGGGCTGCATGGCGTTGAGTGCGTCGAGTGCACTCAACGCCATAGGCTGAATGGCATTGAGTGCGCTGACTGCACTCAACGCCATCTTGCCATAAGTTGAATGGCATTGAGTGAGCTGAGCTCACTCAAAGCTGTAGGTTGGATGGCGTTGAGTGAGCTGAGCTCACTCAACGCCATTATACTTAGATTATTCCTGGCAATTTTGGCATGTTTGCTGATTCGGCTGAACCGGACCGTTTCGGGAATTGTGCCAGGATGAGTTAATTGGCCGTTTCTTTTATTAAAACTTATTTAAAATAATATTAAGCGGTTCTCTTATTAAGACAATTTTAAACCCAAATTTACATGTAATGGAGGAGAGCGAAAGCTCACGGTCATGGCCGAAAATTGGCTTTCATGGCCATTAATGGCACTTGATGCCTTGGCCACATGTCCCTCCTCTTGTATGGATGGATTGAACTCCTCTAGGGAAGAGGAGGAGTTTCCATCCGTTACCTAGCTAGATTGAGCCATGTTCATCCCCCCCCCCACCATGGTTGAATTCTCTTTAAAGGACCATTAATGGCCACCACCAGTTAGACCCCTCCCCTCCCTCATTTTACTGATTTAAAAGCTTCACAAGACTCCAAGCCTTCGTTTCCACACTTTGCACGAAAGAGACGAGAGATTTCTGTGTGATGTTGAAGAGTGTTAGTGACACCTCCACCGCTAATGGCCTTCCGTCAATCGGCACGTCTCCAGCCCGCGAACAAGGCCGTCCCCTCCTCTCTCTCTACAGGTAGATCGTAGCTTTCTTTATGATAAAGAATTGGGCTCAGTTGAGCCCGATCAGGAAGAGGTTTTCTTCTTGGTTTTTCAGCAAAAACAAATCGTCGGGTTTGCCGGATTCCACCCCTCCGACGGCTGTGCCGCAGCCCGGCGATGGCCACCGCCTCAATAGAGGTGGTGGTGGCGGTGGCCGGCTAGGGAAGTTGCTTGATGGACGGCGGCAGTTCCTGGAATATGCTCAAGGTCGAGCTAATCATGGCCCTTGGCTAGAGGAAGAAGATGATCAGTAGACGATAGATCTTCTTTAAGATTTCCAGGGTTATATTATTAATTCCTTTTATTGTAATTTCTATGCTGTTTACTGAATAGTATTAAATTAAATATTAAAAATAGGTAGGCCCCTATACAGGAAAGATGACGAACATTAAAGTTGTAGGCCGTGAAGTCTAGTTTTATTTAAAATTTATTTGAACACTTTTGGTTAACTGGTTTGACCACAACACCCAGTTTGGTGGGGTCTATACCTAGGCTAGACCAGATAGTATTTTGAGTGCTCCAACCAATCCAGCAATCCAAATGACTTGAAATTTTCGATGGTATTCACTATTACCTATACCTAGTACGTATCCAAAAATGAGTATTTTTGGAAAACATTTTCCTATAGTTTTTGGAAAAATTGAATAATCCATATATAATATATTCAGGTGTCTCAAATAACTCAAAAACCCCCAAAGTTTTGGAGGGTGATCTTAGGGAATATCATAAGGCCTTGGTAAAAATCTCAAACCAATTGGGTTTGATTTGAATAGGTTTTGGTGTGACCAAAGTTTGGTCTCCTAAGGGATAAATTAGGGCAAGGAATATTTAGAGCATGGAAGGGCCAATTCTCACCCAAATGGGTTTGAACCCTAGCCAGAGTCCCATGGTCAGTAAACACACCCTCTCATGGAGTTTGAGATGGATAGGGGTGGGTTAGCCCTTGGACCCTAGTTAAAACCCTAAAGTTTGACTTTGGGGGTTTGTGAAGGACATAGGGTGAAATGTACTTGTATGTACTTGGTGTTTGGTACAAGTAATTTTAGGGTGGTGAAATGCCCTAGGAAGTGATGTGGGTAGTAGTTGGACACAAATACCCCACATAAACCACCTAATAAGTATTTAGGTCTCTACACCCTAGGAATTTTATAATGGGTCATATGATCTTGATTCTTAGTGAAACTTTGGTAAAGTGTTTTCATAGTGATATTCATATCTGAGAATTCTGTTATGAATTTTGGATCAATAAATATAGAACTTCATTTACAAACCATCAAATTGTACTGTCTACTTAGGAACTTCTTATGAATTTATCACTCACTAGAATCTTATGAAATTTAGTCAGAGGACCTTTTATGATGTTATAAATCTTTGTTAATTTTTTTGGAATTTTTGGAAGTCTTGTTATATGGGTTGCTTCACAAAGTGATATTTTCCATATAAAACAATTTGAATTAATTTTTGTACCTAGTAAGCTTGAAAAATTATGATATTCGCTCAGAGGTCCTATTTGGTCATCCTCAAGATTTCTTTATTTTTCTATAATTTTCTAGTGAGAAATTGTTGTACTTCCTTCTTTATCCATGAATGTTGGAATTATACTGGGTTAATTAATTAGAAGCTAAAACATCTATGGAAAAGTATGGAATCTAATATTTATTATTAATTCTCTGTTATCTAGTGTTTATAAATTTCTGGTGGCTATTACTAGAGAAAATATTGTACATCATGTTCAACTCAAGCATGGATTAGTCAGGAAAGAAATTAATTAAATATCAAACAACTTAGGTAAATTGTGAATTACTGAATTTAGCCTAATCATGTCATGATAGACTCCCAGTAAATAACTTAGGATATTTGGATGAGAATTTTGAGTACTTTCCATTGTATACCTCATATAGCTAAGGATGGTCTGCATTTAGAAAAAACCGCAGGAATCATATTATAGTGCAAAATGAACTTAGGGAGATGGGATGTTAGTGTATTGGTCTGGTAAGTGGAATGAGGTTATTAACAGGAGTCATGTTGGGGAGTGAAAAGTCTGGCTAGTGATTAGAGGTGCTCGGGGACGACGAAACATCGTCTCCCCCGTAGGAGAGAAAATGTCAAATACACTAGGGTTAGATCCAATATAACATAAAAGGGAACGCGTAATGGGAAACAACCAATAACAATAAGTGACTTGCGAAAGGGAGCTTTGGGCTTTAGCCCATCGTAGTTCCTAGTGCCCTCGAGAGCCCTTAACGGGGAATACCTTGGGCAGTCATGGGCTAACGTAAACCATATAAGTAATAAACTACAAGAGCAACTAGTATAACTAGGGTTTCACATTCACACACCCCGGTAGCTCGGGAG
This sequence comes from Platanthera zijinensis, assembly GCA_039513925.1. Lineage (NCBI taxonomy): Eukaryota > Viridiplantae > Streptophyta > Magnoliopsida > Asparagales > Orchidaceae > Platanthera > Platanthera zijinensis. The sequence continues at coordinate 69,533,062 of CM077082.1, forward strand.
GTTTATTTGGTTTGTTTGATTGCAATCCGGACGATAGAATCGGAAGGTAGATGCACGGACAGGATAGTCTGGGAAGCTGGTGGCTCGGAAGGTTTTGGATACAGAATAAGGTGGTGGGTCTTCGGTATTGGACGGTCGTTCACACCGACATCGATACGTTGACTCGGCGGTGTGGGACACTTAGCCAAAGAAAGTCAGGTGGATATAGCCAGCATTAGTACATGGATACTCTTGGTTGTGTTCTTCTAGGGGCGTACGGAAGGGCTAGGCCTGGTAGTGTGAATACCCGCCTAGGAGTGGGGGGCCTGACCCACTGTCTCTGTTTTCCACTACAGAGATTCCTGGGAGTGAAGCTAGCTGCCCGAATAGGTGGAACTAAAGGTCTGTGCACATAGAGTCGTGTGCGTGAGTTACACTTGCATGAATCATGACATAACATTTCACTACACTCATATCTGCATATAATCGACACCCCAATGTATAAATCAGTATGGGACTTTTTATACGATGGGAGCCTTGCAGAAGACCCCTTAACTTATAAGTTTGTATGGGCATTCATATAAGTTAAGGTTACTTATTTCTTACCTTGTCTTTTCTTACATATGCTGCCTATTCTACTTGTTTATTTTACTGTTCACTATTGTAGAACTGCTAGATTGTACCTTTCTACCTTAGCTGTTTATACAATATATATAACTACTAGATTAGTTCCACTGTCATCTGTTTTGCTTACTCTCCGCCTTTATAGCTTCCCTTTCCTCCTCTCCGCGCGGTGCTTAGGAGCCGTGGGGAAAGGGGTAGGGGATGATAGGACTTAGTCTTTATGACTAATAGTTTTCGGACCACAACATTACAGAAGCTTCGGAAGGGAGATAGGGACCAGCAGCCCAGGGACCAGCACCAACGGAGTAAGGTGCGCATGGAGGTGGGCCAGTCTAGTTCTAGAGCTCCTGTGACCAACTTCGTGAGTGATTAGTCTTTCTCATAGCTTCCGCGATGAGTGATATATACTGAGGACTCTAATGTACCGGGCTTGAGCCCATTTATATTTCATATGTACTGATCTTTTGCAGTACTCTCTTCTTTCAATATTGATGGACTTGTTGTGATTTTTATTTATATATGATTCTGTGGACTTGATTATATTCAGTTTATATTTACTTCTCTCTCTTTTGTGATCGAAAAGGCCAGCAGAATTGGCATTTTGTAGTGGCGGCCTTCCTGAGTGTCGGTGCCACCGTAAAATGGCAATTTTGGGCATAAGACCCCGGTGGTTTAAAAAGAAAAAAAAATTGGGGTCTTACAAGTTGTATTAGAGGAGACCTCGATCAAAAAGAGAAGTAGTCCACAAAAACCATAACAATTGGAATTCTTCTTTGTAGCCTATGGAAAACCCTTCCCCCAGTAGGGAGCACCTCCGACTGCGAAGATCTCATGTAACGACCCCATCCGTTAAATGACGTATAGTAGAAGGTCCGGCCGGGGCCCCACACTATATGCCACAAACAGACGGTGAGGTCACAGGATAATACCAAACCAAACGAATCCTAACTCAGAGCATTCTAGCGGAAGCTTTAAGTTACAACTTTGAACTCTAATCCGGAATGTCCAAATATATAAAACCACCTTTATATATCAAACCATGGAATATACAACAAATCCAAGAGTTTGGCCTTAAGGCCTTACAGTTCCTCTTTACATACAACATGTTTTACAAACCTCGGCGCGCAGGCCGGCCATACATGAGTACAAGAGAAAAAAAAACAAAGCCATTCGCTTAGCCTTCAAGGGCTAGCCGCAGCAGCAGCAGCAACAGCAGTAGGGCTTCAGCCCATCACTTACCACTTGGCTCTCCAGCACCTGCACGGGAACAATCCACCCAACCGGTGGCAAACAATGCAACGGTCAGCATTCAGCTGACCCAATTATAACAATCCTACCCCTTTCTCGGGGCATGAGCATTCTTTCCCTGCAAGCATGGCATCATCAAATAGCAACTATGTGCGCGCAGGCACATTCAAGCCATCACAACTATCGGCCACACGGCCCGACAGTCCGTGCACTCAGGGCACATTCTCGGTGTACCGGAATACCAGGGTCAACACCACCGTCTACACGGTATTTGAGCATTCTAGTCTTTCCGGCTCGCGGGCCTAAGACTCTCATTAGGCGCTCCAACAAAACCTATAACCAGGCTTCCAAGTCGGACGGACCTAACGCAGGTACGGATCAGCCACCCCCCGTTGCTCAAGTCGCCGTGCCACCTTGAATATGGAAGTATCCATGGCTATTTATAGGCGCGGGTCGGTTTCACCTTTCCTGTTCGGCAATCTGCCTTTTTATCGAGTTGCAGCCCAACGGCTCAACCACTCACAAAGTGGCAACACACGGCCACAAGAGTTGCATCCAACCCTCTTCATTTCCTGGACATCGTCCAGTACTTCCTGCCGCACCAAGCAACAGGTAGGAACAAGGCATCACAAGCCATAGGCATCACAAGCCATAATCACGGAGCCTTCTCTGATATGCAAACAAGCATCACCAATCCAGACCACGTCCAGATGGGCTTCACACAGCATGCCTAGAGCCGTACTCCAATTCCGGCCTCTAACAAGGGGGACTTCACATATCTACCCCAAGGGACACCACAACCCACCGCACACTCGCGGGGAAGGGTTTTCCCTATGCAATGCAGAAAAGAAGGAGTTCACATGTCCAAGAAGGGAGATCGTTACCCTTGTCGATCTCTTCGGAGCCATCGAAAACGAGCCGGTTAGAAAGAACCGCAGCAGCCTTGCCTTCACAACGCAGGCTTCGGATCACGAATCGGACCACGGGAACTCCGTCGGTGGCTTGCTCTCCTCCTCCTTCTTCCTCCACTCTCTTTCTCTCTTCCTTAAGCCAAATGAAGAATGACTTCTTCATTCTTCCCTCACGTATTAATCCAGCCAGGAAACCACCTTGGCCCTTGGATCAAAAGAGAGAAAACTGAACGGCCAAGATTTTCCCACAAAAACTCTATTTTTGGCTGACACGGCCTGTGACACGCCCGTGTCACAGGCCGTGTACCCTTAAGCGGCACACACAGTTTGAACCGACTGAACAACACGGGCATCGACACGCCCGTGTCGAACCTGACATGCCCGTGTCATTCTTGAGACACGCCCGTGTCTCCTGTTACACGGTACTCACCGATTTCCAAAACTAGTACACGGTTCGGAACACGGCAGATGACACGCCCGTGTCCAGCCTGACACGCCCGTGTTCAAGGACGTGTTCAAGGCCGTGTGCGGCTCTGACTTGAATAGGCCAATTTCGAAAATTAATTCGAACACGCCCTGGGACACGCCCGTGTCGAAGGCCGTGTCCCAGGCTCGACGATCGTCGACTCTCAAACGTCGACTAGCCTGAACACGCCCTGGGACACGCCCGTGTCCCAGGCCGTGTACACCCGACACGCCCTGGGACACGCCCGTGTCCCAGGCCGTGTCAACTAGCCTGCTACTCAAACTTCATGATGAGTCTATTTGGGGCCTTTTTGGGGTGTTACAACCCTCCCCCCCTTAACAAAATTTCGTCCCGAAATTTGCACGGTAAGGAAACAAAACCAGTAATGCTATAACCATGTTATAACAAAAAGTACACGGTCTACAGTTTATACAAATAACTCGGGAAACTCAGCTCGCATGGTCTGCTCTCGCTCCCATGTTAGCTCTTCACGGCCACAATTGTCCCATCGGACCTTGACCATCCCGATCACTTTGTTCCGAAACTGTTTCTCGGCTCGATCCTCGATCCGAATGGGTGTAACCCTCGTCGTTAGCCCATACTCGACCGGTACCCGATCATTCTCCACTATTTGGGCTGGATCCTTCACCGCCTTACGAAGGACTGAGATGTGAAATACATCATGTAATCCACCCAAGTCCGCTGAAAGTGCTAGTCGATAAGCAGCTTCCCCAACTCGCTCCACCACCTCAAATGGACCAAGGTACCTCGGACTTAGCTTTTTCAAACGCCGAATCCTGGACACACCTTTGAAGGGTTTGATCTTCAAATATACCCAATCAGCCACCGCGAACTCCACGTTCCGGTGCTTGGCATTGTAGTACTTTGCTTGACGATCTTGGGCTATCAATAGCCTCTCCCGAATAGAGCGTATGAGCGAAGTAGCTTCTTCGACTTCCTTTTTCCCACTCAGCTTAGATTCGCCTGCTTCTGCCCAAGCTAACGGTGTACGGCATTTCCGACCATATAAAGCTTCAAATTGTGCCATACCAATACTCGCTTGGTAGCTATTATTATAGGCAAATTCGACAAGAAATATATAATCTTCCCATCTCTTACCAAAGTCTAGAGCGCACATGCGGAGCATATCCTCCATCGTCCTGTTGGTTCGTTCAGTCTGGCCATCCGTTTGGGGATGAAAGGCTGTACTAAACGCTAACTTTGTACCCAACATTTGATGCACGAGCCGCCAATCATTCGATGTGAACCGCCCATCACGGTCACTAACGATGCTCCGGGGAACACCGTGCAGTCGAACAACCTGCTCCACATAAAGCTTGGCCAATGTTTCCACTGAATCGTCTCTCCTGTTTGGAAGGAAGTGCGCCACTTTTGTCAACCGGTCCACAATCACCCAGATTGAATCATGACCGCGTTGAGATCTCGGCAAGCCATGCACAAAATCCATTGAAATGTCATCGAACTTCCACTCCGGAATAGGTAACGACTTCAGGAAACCGCCAGGCTTCTGGCATTCTGCTTTCACTAACGCACAGGTAGTGCATTCAGCCACATAACGTGCGACATCTTTCTTTAGTCCGGGCCACCAGAACAGCTTTTTCATATCTCTGTACATCTTTGTGCTCCCTGGGTGAACTGAGTACTTTGCAAAGTGAGCTTCGTACATCAACTCTTCCCTCAATTTACCCACACTTGGGATGCACACTCGACCATTTCTTCTTAACAAACTTTTGTCCCAAGAGAATTGGTCATCCGACCTATCTTTTGCATAGCGCTGGAGGCTTTCATCAAGCTCCGTTGCTCGCCGAACTCGGTCCGCAAGGTCATATTGCACCTCCGTCCAGTTCAAACATGCATCGGTTGACGCACCCTTGTCAACACACGATATCTCCATTGCTTCCAATTCCTGGATCAAACGCTGATCATGCCTCTGCAACCAGCTTGCCCGTACCGGAGTCTTTCGACTCAAAGCATCAGCGACCACATTTCCCTTCCCGGGGGTATAGTGAATCTCGAAGGTGTAGTCCCCGAGGAACTCCATCCATCTTCGTTGTCGCATATTCAGATCCTTCTGATCCAACAAATACTTTAGGCTCTTGTGATCCGTATAGATATCCACTTTTACGCCATATAGATAGTGCCGCCATAACTTGAGCGCAAAGATTACCGCCGCCAACTCCAAATCATGGACGGGGTAATTCCGCTCATGCACTTTCAACTGACGCGAGCCATAAGCAATCACTTTACCAAACTGCAGAAGGACGCAGCCCAAGCCGCTCCCAGATGCATCACTATAGATCTCATACCCATCGGTACCACATGGCGATGTCAACACAGGCGCCGTGGTCAAACGACTCTTCAAGTCTTCAAAAGCTCGCGCGCACTCCGGCGTCCAAATGAACTTTTGATCTTTTCTCGTCAGCGTGGTCAGAGGTAAAGCAATCCGTGAGAAGTTTTCCACAAACCGTCTATAGTAGCCCGCAAGTCCAAGGAAGCTCCTGACCTCGGCCACTGAAGACATCACTGGCCAATCTCGGATGGCACTTATCTTCAACGGATCCACCGCGATACCCTCTCCGCTTACCACATGGCCTAAAAAGGCTACTGAAGAGAGCCAGAACTCACACTTTGAGAACTTGGCAAAAAGCTTATTCCTCCGCAGGGTATGCAAGACCAACCGCAAATGGTTTGCGTGATCCTCTTCCGACTGAGAGTATACCAAGATGTCATCGATAAACACAATAACAAACAAATCCAAATACTCTCGGAACATTCGATGCATTAGGTCCATAAATACCGAAGGCGCATTACATAGGCCGAGCGGCATTACCGTGAACTCATAATGCCCGTAGCGTGTTCCAAACGCCGTCTTGGGAATGTCACCTTCCCGAATCCTTAGCTGATAATATCCCGATTTCAAATCCAACTTGGAATAGACCGTTGATCCTGCCAGCTGATCAAAGAGGTCATCAATCCGCGGAATCGGATATTTGTTTTTCTCCGTCAGCTTATTCAACTCGCGGTAGTCAATACACAACCGTAAGCTACCGTCTTTCTTCTTCACAAAGAGAACAGGCGCGCTCCAAGGTGACATACTTGGGCGTATATAACCCTGCTCCAACAACTCTTGCAATTGGACTTTCAACTCAGCCATCTCCTTTGGCGCGATGCGATATGGAGAGCGGGCCACAGGTTTCGCACCTGGCACCAACTCAATAGAGAAGTCAATCTCCCGCTGGGGTGGTAACCCAGGAAGATCTTTAGGAAACACATCGGCAAACTCTGACACAACTGGCACTTCACCGACACTGGCCTTTGGCTCAACAGCCTGAATTAGCGTGAAGAATAACTCCGCGCCCTTCCGAACAGCATTGACGACTTGGAGTGCAGACAACAGAGTCCCGCCAACTCCTCGCATACCAGCGAACTTCGTCACAAGTCCGGTATTCTGGCCCAGTGTAATCTCTTTGGAGTTGCAATCAATAAAGGCACGCTGCTCCGAGAGCCAGTCCATACCAAAGATCACATCAAACACCGATAACGGTAGCACAGCTGCACTCAAACCGAAATCCCGACTTCCTATTTGCACATCCGCATCGCAAGCCCTATCCGCAAGCATCACACAGCCATACATAACCAAAACCAAAAGCACCAGCAAGTAAACTAAATCAACTCGTACCTGTGACGACGTCACTTTGCTTAATCGCTTCCTGTTGGCCAAGTTGATAGATTCGGGGCTGTGCCTGAGAAGCAGAGGAATCCACCACCGCTTTGCCCTTCTCAGCATAAGACGCACCCGTCTTCTTTTCCCCTTTGGGCTGAACCACCCGACAGTCACGGGCTATATGCCCCACCCGGCCACAGTTATAGCATGTACGAGAATCCGGCCTTGATGTCGCTCCCGACACAACGGTCGTAGTCACTTGCCCAGATGGCTTGGACCTCTTGCCCCCTTTCTTCTGGTAAAACGACTTGCTTGGGTGAGGTGCTTGAAACTCTGGCTTCGACACAACCAAGCCCTTATTCCCTTGCACTCGCCTCATGTCCTTCTCCAACGCGCACGCAGTATCAACCAACGCCTGAAACCCTTGGCTCACAGAACTCGAAAGCAGGAATCGCAACTCATCCCGCAATCCTTCATAGAACCGATTCGTTTTCCTTTGGTCATCCGCGAAGATTGTTCCCGCATATCGTCCCAACCTGGTAAACTCGTGCAAGTAGATATCCACACTATCTTCCCCTTGCTTTAACCGTTGGAACTCATTTTCCATAGCGATGCGTTGCGCCGCTGGGACATGTTTCGCCAGAAATAGTCGAGAAAACTCCTCAATCGACACTTGTGTTAATTGCCTGCCCACCAAATGGTGTAGCTCAACCTCGTCCCACCACAACCGCGCCTCCCCTTCAAGCATGAAGGTGGCTAAGGTGACCTTAAGAGTTTCCTCCGCCCTGATCGCTGTCATTATCCTCTTGACACGCGATAACCAATCTTCCGCCTGCGTTGGGGATCCCATTCCCGCAAACGTAGGAGGACTGAAGCTCATGAATTGCTTCAACTGTCGGTCAGCTGCTCGTGGATCTACAGCCTCAACCGGCTTGGGTCTTACATCAACACGAACTGGCACTACTGCCGGCTGCGCTTGCCCGGTCGGCTGAATCATGGCAAATAGCGCCTCAGCAACTAAGCGAACAGTTTCCGCAGATGGAGGAGGTGTTGGCACCTCAGCTGGTGCGGCACTCTCATCAGAGCGCTGGGGCCCAGACTGCCCAGCACCACTACGTGTCACCTATAGGTGGACAAGACACACATTAGCGAACGTATGCAAGCAAAACAACACAAAAAGGAACGCGCAGATTCCTCAAACAAGAGTTTGTACATTCCTTAGTGGACATTCCAGAGTTCATTAGCATTACAGCAGGTCGCACAAACACGTGCTCGCCACCCCACAAAAGAATTCAACCACGAATTCGAAAGAGGAAGACCGACAAAAGCTGATACCAAAATGTAACGACCCCATCCGTTAAATGACGTATAGTAGAAGGTCCGGCCGGGGCCCCACACTATATGCCACAAACAGACGGTGAGGTCACAGGATAATACCAAACCAAACGAATCCTAACTCAGAGCATTCTAGCGGAAGCTTTAAGTTACAACTTTGAACTCTAATCCGGAATGTCCAAATATATAAAACCACCTTTATATATCAAACCATGGAATGTAAAACAAATCCAAGAGTTTGGCCTTAAGGCCTTACAGTTCCTCTTTACATACAACATGTTTTACAAATCTCGGCGCGCAGGCCGGCCATACATGAGTACAAGAGAAAACAAAACAAAGCCATTCGCTTAGCCTTCAAGGGCTAGCCGCAGCAGCAGCAGCAACAGCAGTAGAGCTTCAGCCCATCACTTACCACTTGGCTCTCCAGCACCTGCACGGGAACAATCCACCCAACCGGTGGCAAACAATGCAACGGTCAGCATTCAGCTGACCCAATTATAACAATCCTACCCCTTTCTCGAGGCATGAGCATTCTTTCCCTGCAAGCATGGCATCATCAAATAGCAACTATGTGCGCGCAGGCACATTCAAGCCATCACAACTATCGGCCACACGGCCCGACAGTCCGTGCACTCAGGGCACATTCTCGGTGTACCGGAATACCAGGGTCAACACCACCGTCTACACGGTATTTGAGCATTCTAGTCTTTCCGGCGCGCGGGCCTAAGACTCTCATTAGGCGCTCCAACAAAACCTATAACCAGGCTTCCAAGTCGGACGGACCTAACGCAGGTACGGATCAGCCACCCCCCGTTGCTCAAGTCGCCGTGCCACCTCGAATACGGAAGTATCCATGGCTATTTATAGGCGCGGGTCGGTTTCACCTTTCCTGTTCGGCAATCTGCCTTTTTATCGAGTTGCAGCCCAACGGCTCAACCACTCACAAAGTGGCAACATATGGCCACAAGAGTTGCATCCAACCCTCTTCATTTCCTGGACATCGTCCAGTACTTCCTGCCGCACCAAGCAACAGGTAGGAACAAGGCATCACAAGCCATAGGCATCACAAGCCATAATCACGGAGCCTTCTCCGATATGCAAACAAGCATCACCAATCCAGACCACGTCCAGATGGGCTTCACACAGCATGCCTAGAGCCGTACTCCAATTCCGGCCTCTAACAAGGGGGACTTCACATATCTACCCCAAGGGACACCACAACCCACCGCACACTCGCGGGGAAGGGTTTTCCCTATGCAATGCAGAAAAGAAGGACTTCACATGTCCAAGAAGGGAGATCGTTACCCTTGTCGATCTCTTCGAAGCCATCGAAAACGAGCCGGTTAGAAAGAACCGCAGCAGCCTTGCCTTCACAATGCCGGCTTCGGATCACGAATCGGACCACGGGAACTCCGTCGGTGGCTTGCTCTCCTCCTCCTTCTTCCTCCACTCTCTTTCTCTCTTCCTTAAGCCAAATGAAGAATGACTTCTTCATTCTTCCCTCATGTATTAATCCAGCCAGGAAACCACCTTGGCCCTTGGATCAAAAGAGAGAAAACTGAACGGCCAAGATTTTCCCACAAAAACTCTATTTTTGGCTGACACGGCCTGTGACACGCCCGTGTCACAGGCCGTGTACCCTTAAGCGGCACACACAGTTTGAACCGACTGAACAACACGGGCATCGACACGCCCGTGTCGAACCTGACACGCCCGTGTCATTCTTGAGACACGCCCATGTCTCCTGTTACACGGTACTCACCGATTTCCAAAACCAGTACACGGTTCGGAACACGGCAGATGACACGCCCGTGTCCAGCCTGACACGCCCGTGTTCAAGGCCGTGTTCAAGGCCGTGTGCGGCTCTGACTTGAATAGGCCAATTTCGAAAATTAATTCGAACACGCCCTGGGACACGCCCGTGTCGAAGGCCGTGTCCCAGGCTCGACGATCGTCGACTCTCAAACGTCGACTAGCCTGAACATGCCCTGGGACACGCCCGTGTCCCAGGCCGTGTACACCCGACACTCCCTGGGACACGCCCGTGTCCCAGGCCGTGTCAACCAGCCTGCTACTCAAACTTCATGATGAGTCTATTTGGGGCCTTTTTGGGGTGTTACATCTCATCTTATAGTTCTCTAGCCAATGAGTTAGACTCAACCCACTAGGACTCATGACTAACCATGACGACTTGTAGTATGGCTTAGTCCAAAATAGACCTTGGGTATGAACTTGGTTAAGGTAAGGAGATACCCAAAGAAAATAAAGGAGGGGTTTAACATGATAATGTCAACCTAATACATAAGCTCAGGAGACCCTACGGTCCCTATCAAGAATTACTCAAACCGGTAGGACTGCCTTAAGGGAATTGAGGCCATCAATCTATTAGCAGAATGTTGGAAGACACGTAGTCTCAAGCCTCGTACTAGTAACAAGATTACCAAGAGAAAACCACCAAGAAAAACACCGAGGGTAGGATATGAATTCAAGATCGGAGGAGACTTAGTGGGGATTGGGAACATTTTGACCCGGATAAGGGTTGTCGTAAATGTTACTTAGAGAGTTTAAGGTATGGAGTATATCAACAGGTTTCAGGTTGGAACCCCAAGTCAAAGATTGATGCCCTAGGGATTGTGCACCCAGCTAGGATGGATATAACAGGGTAATATCAAAGATAATTTGCTAAAGGTAGGTAGGGGCTTATCTTTTGTTTATTGTGGGCTTATCTTTTGTTTATTGGGGACTTGTCCTTTGCTTATTGGTAAAATTAGTATTGACTTGGATTTCCTTAGACCTAATTTAGAGAATGTGGCATAACAAATATAGTGAGATTGAAGTCGATATAATTTGATGTTATTCAGGCGAAGATAAGATTTTGTAAAAACATGTTGGAATGTTGACCTGTAGCGTTACCAAGACAATGACATGTTAATAAGATGCAGTAATTACGAGGATTAACTATTATCACGTAAAATTAGATGATGGGTAACAAGATTCAAGATATCTGAGGAGGTAAAAATTTAATCGCTATGTTATAACATCAGAAGTATGGTGTATCTCAGAACATGTACCCCGCCCCCCGGAGTGAAGAAAGGTGTCATGGGTTTGGTGATGCACGGTAAGGTCCGTCAGTTGATGTAGGCTAAATGAAAGAGTTTTGGGGGAACTATTACAGCCACTGCCCGAGTTGGAGTGGAAGTTCGAGGATATAATTAGGGATTTTTCATACATAGGATTCCTCATCCCCACTCTGAGCACAAGTATAAAGGGAACATCGAGGATAGACTGGCTGAGGTAGCTGGGGTCACCCCGACCTAGAATAAAACTCCCGTGGGTGTTTTGTAAGATTTGTGAGTCTTTGTTCATTATCAGGGTGTGCTCAAGATGACCGTGTCAAATCAGGATGGACAGTGTACGTTCAAGGAGAGAAGATCAGTCCATGCTTATATGGGCTCTCGGCCGATATTTAACACAGCTCTCCACCCTCATACGGAGGTGTAGGATTCCACTGTCATGGATCTAGGATGAGGATCCAAAGGCCCTCGACTCGGAATTTATGGTGAACCCAGATACCCAGGTGTGACTGATTCGAGATAGGATGCCGGAGGCCCAGGGCAGACCGGCCAAATATTACGATATGCGACATTGCCAAGTAGAGTTTCAGGATGGAGACTGTGTATTCCTGAAGATACGTCTGGTGCATGGAGTCTCGCGGGTACTCGGGCGGGAGAAGCTCAGTCCAAGGAATATGGGGTGTTACAGGATCCGGGAGCGGATCAACCCTTTGGCTTACAGGCTGGAGCTACTGCCAGAGTTAGCGGGTTTACACGACGTCTTTCACGTCTCCTCTCTTAGGAAGGCTCTACTATGGCCAGAACAGTAGGTTCTTGGTATATATGGCTCGGCAAATTTTGATCAATCGGTAACAAGATGAGCCGGTAAGGATAGATGACACAGCAGTGCGGGTCTTGTAGCTCAAGAAGGTCCCACTAGTCAAGGTCTTGTAGATTAACCATGGGCAGGAGAAGCATACCCGGGAGCCACCAGATCTAATGCAACAGAGGTACCCGGATCCCTCCGAGTAAAGTATACATTCAACCACCTATGGGATGTTACAAGTAGACACCCATAGTAGAAACCCCGCAGGCATAACCTGAATTTCGGGGACGAAATTTTTATTTTTGTTTATTGGGATTTGTAACATCCTATTTCCAACTGGACTCCTAAAAGTGGTTTTGTCATGACTAGTTCATGACAAAACCCTAGAAAGCCCAAGAAGACCAAGTGACCCAGTCTCAAGGTGAAAAATCACCTTGGTCTACAAGTAGGAGAATCCCAATTACTACCTTAGGCATGACCTTAGGGTTTTAACCTGGTCCCATGACCCCATCATGGCACCTCTAACCCCAAGGGAGGCCAATATGTCGCTAAGGACCCATTGCAGTCAACCAAAAAGAGGCCAAGTTGACTCAAGTCCGGGGAGCATCGAGTGAGTCGACAAGACTCGACGAGTGGATCAGGTATCTACTTAGACAGGTTTTTAGGCTCGGGCGTTTAGTGTGTGGAGTGCACTCAACACCATAGGCTGATTGGCGTTGAGTGTGTCGAGTGCACTCAACGCCATAGGCTGAATGGCATTGAGTGCACTGACTGCACTCAACGCAATAGGCTGAATGGCATTGAGTGCGCTGACTGCACTCAACGCCATAGGCTGAATGGCATTGAGTGCGCTGACTACACTCAACACCATCTTACTTGGGTTGAATGGCATTTAGTGCGTCGAGTGCACTCTATGCCATAATTTGAATGGCATTGAGTGCACTGATTGCACTCAATTTCATCTTGCTTGGGCTGAATGGCGTTGAGTGCGTCGAGTGCGTCGAGTGCACTCAACGCCATAGGCTGAATGGCGTTGAGTGCACTGACTGCACTCAACATCATCTTGCCATAGGCTGAATAGCGTTGAGTGAGCTGAGCTCACTCAATGCCGTAGGCTAGATGGTATTGAGTGAGCTGAGCTCACTCAACGCCATTGTACTTTGATTATTCCTGGCAATTTTGGCATGTTTGCTGGTTCGGCTGAACCGGACCGTTTCGGGAATTGTGCCAGGAAGAGTTAATTGGTCGTTTCTTTTATTAAAACTTATTTAAAATAATATTAAGCGGTTTTTTTATTAAGACAGTTTTAAACCCGAATTTGCGTGTAATGGAGGAGAGAGAAAGCTCACGGCCATGGCCAAAATTGGCTTTCATGGTCATTAATGGCACTTGATGCCTTGGCCACATTTCCCTCCTTTTGTATGGCTGGATTAAACTCATCTAGAGAAGAGGAGGAGTTTCCAGCTGTTACTAGGCTGGATTGAGCCTTGTTAATCCCCCATAACCATGGCCGAATTCTCTTTAAAGGACCATTAATGGCCACCACCAGTTAGACCCCTCCCCTCCCTCATTTTACTGATTTAAAAGCTTCACAAGACTCCAAGCCTTTGTTTCTACACTTTGCCCGAAGGAGACGAGAGATTTCTGTGTGTTGTTGAAGAGCGCCGGCGACACCTCCACCGCTAATGGCCTTCCGTCGATCAGCATGTCTCCAACCCACGAACAAGGTCCTCCCCTCCTCTCTCTCTACGGGTATATCGTAGCTTTCTTTAGGAATAAGAATCGGGCTCAGTTGAGCCCGATCGGGAAGAGGTTTTCTTCCTGGTTTTTCTGCAAAAACGAACCGTCGGGTTCGCTCGATTCCACCCCTTTAGCGGTTGCACTGCCTCCCAATGATGTCCACCACCTCGACAGAGGTGGTGGTGGCGGTGGCCGGCTAGGGAAGTGGCTGGATGGCCAGCGGTAGCGCCTGGAATATGCTCTAGGTCGGGCTAATCACGGCCCTTGGCTATAGGAAGAAGATTATTAGTAGACGATAGATCTGCTTTAAGATTTGTCCTGGGTTAAATTAATAATTCCTTTTATTGTAATTTCTACGCTGTTTACTGGATATTTTTAAATTAAATATTAAAAATAGGTAGGCCCCTCTACAGGAAAGATGACCAACATGAAAGTTTTAGGCCGTGAAGTCTAGTTTTATTTAAAATTTATTTTAACCGTTTTGGGTAAGTGGTTTGACCACAGCACCCAGTTTGGTGGGGTCTATTCCTAGGCTAGACCAGATAGTATTTTGAGTGCTTCCACCAATCCAGCCATCCAAATGACTTGAAATTTTTGATGGGGTTCACTATAACCTATACCTAGTATGTATCTAAAAATGAGTATTTTTGGAATACATTTTCCTATAGTTTTTGGAAAAATTGAATAATCCATATCCAATATATTAAGGTTTCTCAAATAACTAAAAACCCCCCAAAATTTTGGAGGGTGATCTTAGGGGATATCATAAGGCTCTGGTAAATATCTCAAACCAATTGGGTTTGATTTGAATAGGTTTTTGTGTGACCAAAGTTTGGTCTCCTAAGGGGTAAATTAGGGCAAGGAATATTTGGAGCATGGAAGGGCCAATTCTCACCCAAATGGGTTGGGACCCTGACCAGAGCCCCATGGTCAGTAAACACACCCTCTCATGGAGTTTGAGATGGATAGGGGTGGGTTTGCCCTAGGACCCTAGTTAAAACCCTAAGGTTGGACTTTGGGGGTTTGTGAAGGATATAGGGTGAAATATCCTTGTATGGACTTGGTATTTGGTACAAGTAATTGTAGGGTGGTGAAATGCCCTAGGAAGTGATGTGGGTAGTAGTTGGACACAAATACCCCTCATAAACCACCTAATAAGTATTTAAGTCTATACCCTAGGAATTTTATAATAGGTCATTCTATCTTGATTCTTAGTGAAACTTTGGTAGGAGTGTTTTCATAGTGATATTCATATTTGAGAATTTTGTTATGAATTTTGGATCAATAAATATAGTACTTCATTTACAAACCATCAAATTGTACTGTCTACTTAGGAACTTCTTATGAATTAATCACTCACTGGAATCTTATGAAATTTAGTCAGGGGACTTTTTATGATGTTATAAATCTTTGTAAATTTTTGTGGAATTTTGGAAGTCTAGTTTCTGGTGATAAATTGTTGTACTTCCTTCTTTATCCATGATTGTTGGAATTACACTGGGTTAATTAATTAGAAGCTAAAGCATCTATGAAAAAGTATGGAATCTGATATTTATTGTTAATTCTCTGCTATCTAGTGTTCATAAATTTCTGGTGGCTATTACTAGAGAAAATATTATACATCATGTTCAACTCAAGCATGGATTAGTCTGGAAAGAAATTAATTAAATATCAAACAAATTAGGAAAATTGTGAATTACTGAATTTAGCCTAATCATGTCATGATAGACTCCCAATAAATAACTTAGGACATTTGGATGAATATTTTGAGTACTTTCCATTCTATACCTCATATTGCTTAGGATGGTCTGCGTTTAGAAAAAACCGCAGGAATCATATTATGTGCAGAATGAACTTTCTGAGATGGGATGTTAGTGTATTGGTCTGGTAAGTGGAATGAGGTTATTAACTGGAGTCATGATGGAGAGTGACAAGTCTGGCTAGTGATTAGAGGTGCTCGGGGACGACGAAACATCGTCTCCCCCATAGGAGAGAAAATGTTAAATACACTAGGTTTAGATCCAATATAACATAAAAGGAAACGGGTAATGGGAAACAACCAATAACAATAAGTTCCTTGCGAAAGGGAGCTTTGGGCTTCAGCCCATCGTAGTTCCCAGTGCCCTCGAGATCCCTTCACGGGGAATACCTTGGGCAGTCCTGGGCTAACGTAAACCGTAGGAGTAATAAACTACTAGAGCAACTAGTATAACTAGGGTTTCACATTTATACACCCCGGTAGCTCGGGAGGTTGATTTGGTTTGTTTGATTGCCATCCGAACGATAGGTTCGGAAGGTAGATGTATAGACGGGATAGTCCGAGAAGCCAGTGGCTCGAAAGGTTTTGGATACAGAATAAGGTTGTGGGTCTTCGGTATTGGACGGTCGTTCACACTGATGTCGATACGTTGACTCGGCGGTGTGGGACACTTAGCCAAAGAAAGTCTGGTGGATATAGCCAGCATTAGTATGCGGATACTCTAGGTTGTGTTCTTCTAGGTGCGTACGGAAGGGCAAGGCCTGGTAGTATGAATACCCGCTTATGAGTGGGGGGCCCGACCCACTGTCTTTGTTTGCCACTACGGAGGTTCCTAAGAGTGAAGCTAGCTGCCCGAACAGGGGGAACTAAAGGTCTGTGCACATAGAGTCGTGTGCGTTAGTTGCACTTGCATGAATCTTGGCATAGCATTTCACTACACTCATATCTGCATACAACTGATACCCTAACATATAAATCGGTATGGGACTTTTTATACGATGGGAGACTTGTAGAAGACCCCTTAACTTATAAGTTTGTATGGGCATTCATATAAGTTAAGGTTACTTATTTCTTACCTTGTATTTTCTTACATATGATGCCTATTCTACTTGTTTACTTTACTGGTCACTATTGTAGAACTGTTAGATTGTACCTTTCTACCTTAGCTGTTTATACAATATATATAACTGCTAGATTAGTTCCACTATCATCTGGTTTGCTTACTCTCCACCTTTATAGCTTCCCTTTCCTCCTCTCCGTGCGGTTCCTATGAGCCATGGGGAAAGGGGTAGGGGATGATAAGACTTAGTCTTTATGACTAATGGTTTTCAGACCAGAACATTACCGGAGCTCCGGATGGGAGACAGGGACCAGCAGCCCAGGGACCAGCACAAGCGGAGCAAGGTGCGCATGGAGGTGGGCCAGTCTTGTTTCAGAGCACCTGTGACCAGCTCTGTGAGTGATTAGTCCTTCTCATAGCTTCTGCAATGAGTGATATGTAGTGAGGAATCTGATGTACCGGGCTTGAGCCTGTTTAAATTTCATTTATACTGATCTTTTGCAGTACTCTCTTCTTTCTATATTCATGGACTTGATGTGATTTTCATTTATATATGATTCTGTGGACTTGATTATATTCGGTTTATATTTACTTCTCTCTCTTTTGTGATCGAAAAGGCCGACAGAATTTGCATTTTGTAGTGGCGGCCTTCTCGAGTGTCGGTGCTACCACAAAATGGCAATTCTGGGCATAAGACCCCGGCGGTTTAAAAAGAAAAAAAAATTTTGGGTCTTACAATGATCATGCTAACTTTTTGTTATGATTAATGATATTTGATGATAGTCATGTATGCTAAAATAAACAAGTATTATGATATGTCATATGTATCTCTACATATGCTTTATTTTGGTTATTTGGTGCACTGCTTATAATGTCTGTATATTTTTAACATATTGCATGATGCTGACACTGCACTTTCATTTGACTTATCAATTGAGCACTTTAATTTGGAAATTTGTATTGAATGGTTTGTTTATAGGTTTTGCACGAATTTAAATGATGACGCTCATTAAGAAAAGGGGGAATGAAACTCGATGAAACTGTGGTTATATAGGGAAAAATTGGATAAAGTGGTTGACATACCAAATTCAGGGAAGTTATTTACATTTCAATTCCTTTCTTATATATGATTATGTGCTTATTAGTAAAATCATTTTAGAGTTTTTTCATGGTAAAAAAGTATCTTTGCTAGGGACTAGCAAAAGACTTAAGTAGGTGGGGGTATTATAACCCCTACCATTTGGATGATTCATTAAAACATGATTTGAATGATCTTAATTCTTATTTCAATTAATCAATAGGCTATTTTAGTTATATTCAATGATAATTAATTGGTATGGCTAAGCAATCCAAAGAGTTCAATCAATGAATTTTAAATTAGTAAGATTTTTTTGATAAAACTCACTTAAGTATTTTTTTTATGCACTAAATTTTTGTTTACTTCCAAGATAATCTTTTGATATTGATCTCTACAAAAAACTTGGAGGGTTGAGCAAAAACTAAGTCAATGATAAAAATTATGATATGAGCTTAAGTTGTTATTCCATTTTGATCTTCACTAGAATAGTTGAGCTTGAACATTTTCATTCACATTATTCCATGTTTAAATTGCATATAGTTCTATTAGTTGTATCTTAATAAATTAACCATTTATTGGTATTAAAGTTTAATAAAAAATGGTTGTATTTCATAGTGATATGTAGCCTAGGTATATGTATACATACTTGGAATGATCCTAACTATGTTTGTTAAAAAAATTGAAAAAAAGTGTCATAGTGATATGCGGCCTAGGTATGTGAATGCATATTTGGAATGATCCCAACAATGATAAAAGTAAAAGAAAAAAATGGTTGATACATCATAGTGATATGTGGCCCGGGTATGTGCACTTATACTTTGAATGATCCCTACTATGAATAGAATATGTTAAAGAATATATGTTGATAAACCCCATAATATGGTGAATTACTAAGATTACTAACTGGAGAATGTCATTCCACTATCAAAGTTATCCATAATTCTAAATCAAGCTGAAGTCTATCCTATTTTCAATTAAAACTACTAACTCATGTGGAGGCTAAATCAAAAGCTTAGTTTATTCTTATTCTTTCCAATAAATGTGGAGGTTCAATGAGAAAAATTGCATGGGAGTTAATTATTTTTAAAAAAAAGCACGCACCACACTAAGATACTTATTTAAGTTTTATCTTCCATCTAAATAATGAATTTGTGAATGTTTGAACTCTTATTGATTGATAGGATTATCAGTTAAGTAAAGCGAATTTCTTAAGTAGGCCTTGATTAATTTATTTTTTAAGAAGGATCATTTGAATTTACATCTTGATATAATTTCTTCATCCAATCTATTGATATGAATTATCTTTGTAAGGGACTAGCAAAAGTTCAAGTATGGAGGTGTGATAACTTCCTAAAAGAAGTTATCTATGTTCATTTTCTTTAGCATAAATGGTGAAAAAGATATTTTAATGTGTATGAAAAGATGATAAAATTCATATTTAACCTATGTTTGATTAATTTAACCATTTTATAGTGTTTCTTATCAGAATCGCCAAAAAAATCAATCCGGAGATGTAATGTTGAAGCAGTTTTTCTAACTGGAAAAGTTGTTATAACAACTTATTTTAGTTGTTATAACAACTTGCGGAATTTCAAAATCCTAATTTTTAAAAACCTGCAGCGGTTACAAAATTGAAGTCAGACTTCCCTTCAAATGTGTGCACGAAATTAAAGGGACAATTTTGTTTGGAAAAAGGGGGAATTATTCATTCTTGGAGTGGAGAAAGAGAGGGTCCTTGCTTTGGAGAAGAAAAACTAGGGCAAAATCGGATTTTGGAGAAGGGATGCTTGTACGCGAATTGGAGAGTATTTTCCTGCACTATTTTGCATTCTTACCATCATGTGTTGTAAGATCTTTCCTATTTTGTGGTGTTCTTCCTCCATCATGAACTAAAATATCTGAGTCTTGTATGTTGATAGTACCTTGTCCTGTTATGTGATGTTATAATTTAACACTCTTTCATGTTTGCTTGGAAACTACTTTTACTGCATTTATGCTTTGTTTTATGAGGAATGTTGGATTATGTTTCTTCTTCTAAATTGCGTGGCAAGATTCGAGAGAGGAGTTATGCTAATCAAGAGTTGTACACTTCATTCTACGCTTCGAGATTCAAGAGAGGAGCCGCGTGAATCTTTAACCAAGTTTTATTTTTATACAATGCTGCGAGATTCAAGAGAGGAGTGGAGTAAGTGTAACATAGGTCTCAGTATAATATAATATAGAAAAAGAGATTTCCTCTTCATATTAGCAACACTGATTTGTGCACTTTTCGTATGCTTTTTCTTACCTAAGTTAGAGATAATTAGGGGATGAGGATAAACAAATTTCTAAGATCGAGAGATAAAAGATTTCCACTTTCAAATCATTGCAAAGTAGCAATCAAGTAATGCATTAAGAATTCAATTAAAACTCATTGCAATAGGCTTGGGAAACCAATTTACAAGACTATTTCTCTTTATTGATTAAAACATCTTTCCATTCCGTTAGAATTAATTAATCGCTTTAGTTTTATGAGTGTTCTTCTTTTGTTTTTTTTATTTCATCAACAAAACTTATTCTCATCAAATCGCTTGAATTTAAAGAAAGGGTAGAGCTAGTATTTGCGAGCACTAGATTATTCACTTCCTCGAGGGAACGATCTTAACTCATCATTTTATTACTTGATTCGGCATATGCACTTGCGTTATTATGTAAATCTATTTTGGGCGTATCAGTGTGCTCAGCAACCGGCAAATCCTTGATATTGTGCCCCAGTTAGAGCTTAAACTTTCCTATGTGGAGATGCTTGTCTTTATTCTGGATACTCAAGATCAAGTGTTGCCGAGGAAAACCATACCAATGGTTAAAGTTTTATAGCGAAACCAAGACATAGAAAGCGCCACTTGGGAGTTGGAGTCAGCTATGCGGGATGCTCATCCTTATTTATTCTCCTAGTTTCTTACGGTATGTATTTCCCTTCTATAATCTTTGATTATATTATTTTTAGTGGAATCTTTTGTGCATAAAGTTTCGGGACGAAACTTCTTTTTAGGGGGAGTGGTTGTAACACCCCTTATTTTTTCGATGTTTAATTTAAATCTTTTATTGGCATATATTTAACGTCAGGGCATTACGTTGACCCTTAGTTGGTGGTTACCATTGTAGGAGCGTGATTTTGTTGCTCGTTGGTATCCGAGGTTTTTTTAGGAGTATTAGCTTGGTTAATTTCTCCTGTGTTTTATATTCCCTTGCGAGCCGGGGTTCATTTTGGAACACGGTGGAGACTTTTTTTGGGAATGATGATATTTTGACCTCTCAAGACCAGCTTTAGATTTCTCTCAAAGATATTAGACTCAGAAGAAATCTGTGGATTTCATATCAGTTCGACTTTCGTCGAACTCAGCTCGATGATCGTCGAACTCCGTTCGACGATCTCATAGATTAGTCTCTGAACTGAGCTCGACGATCTACGAGCTCAGGTCGACGTTTTCTCTTTTGTTCTCGGAAGCCTCAGATCGCAGATAGTTGATCTCAGCTCGACGATCTTCCAGCTCAGATCGACGATCATTCTCTGTGTTCGATTTCTTTTATTTTCAGCAGCTGTCTTGAAGATTTATTTCCTACTTCATTGATTCTATTTATGTCAAATAATCTCTGGTAGTTAATGCTAACATTCTCTAGGCATATAGCCATTTTCTCATAGCATTAACTATAGTATTTCACAGAGTTATTATTCTGACTTATTTGCCAAGACAGTTCAGGAGAAAATTAATTGCCAGAATTTGTAGTCATTTCTCTCCTCGTTTTCTGCAATAATTTAAGGAATGTTTTTAATCTAAAAAATAGATAGTCAGACTGGTTAATTGACAGACAAGCAGATTCAAAAATACACTCTCTCAGACAACACAAGAATTTTTTTCTACAATAGCTTTCAGAACTCTCCATTCTACTCTCAGAAAACAGAAGAAGAAGAACAAATTTTCATCTTGAGTCTTCTTCCTCAGTTCTATCTTCAGGAATCTACAGAGATAGAAAATCAACATCATTCTATAGATTTTGAAGAGCAAGAACACCAGTCTATTGAATACCTACACCCTGGACAAAGCTTCCATCTTCCTGAACCTACTCAATATCTCAGGGGAAGCTTTGGCAACATCAAATCTATATAGTCTTCTCATTTAGTTTGAGAAAGAGAAGTCTTCCATCTATTTTCTTTAACCTCTCTTGTACAGGGTTATTACTCCCTTCAAAAGTGAACTCTTTGGTGATAGGGAACCTGATCAAAAACCTATTAGTTTTTAGGCACCTGATCAAAAGCCTGAAGGGTCTCTAGATCTACCTGAAGCAGATCTTGTGGTGATAGGGCACCTGATCAAAAACCTAAGTGGATTCCTACCAGGGTGGTAGATGAGTGGACGTACCCAGATTTGGGGAACCACTATAATTTTCTTGTGTCGTCTGGTTGCTCATCTTTCTTTATTTTTGTTGTGCTGTGTTTGCTTTTGTTTTTAATTCTCTTATACTTATAAGTAACACCTATTATAATTCCGCTATAAAAATTAATTAATATTTTTTAATACTCTATTCACCCCCCTAGAGTAGATTTGATCTATCCCCTCTCTTTCAATTGGTAGCAGAGGGTCGTTTCTATTGGTTGTACAAGCTAACACCTGAACCTGAAGATCCTTGATAGATCCTCTTCTCTCCTTCTTTCTTTTTTATAAACCATGGCACAAAATAAAGATTATGCAAGCACCAGACCTCCAGTATGCAACCTGAATAAGTTTGCTCTCTAGAAGGCAAGAATCAAATTGTATATGAACACTATTGACAAGGATATCTTCAACTCTATTTTGATAGGTCCACCAGCTCCAGTGGCAGCTACCTCAACAGCATCAACAAGCTTAAATGTTGTTCCTCCTCCAGACTACAATGATGCTCAGAAAAGGGCTAAGATTGCTGATGCAAGGGCAATGAACATTCTAGCCCAAACTATGTCAGATGAAATCTTCTAGAAAGTTGCTGAATGCAACTCAGCAAAAACCATTTGGGACTCACTAAATCAAATGTTTGCTGGATCTACAGATGAGAGAAAAGATAGAAGAGCTCATCTTCTGTCTCTTTATGAAAACTTTAAGAAGGTGGAAACTGAACTAGTAGCTGAGATGTATAATAAACTCAGCATCATTGTTAATGAGGTGAAAACATTAGATAAAGACATCTCACTGACTGATCTAAATGACAAGATACACATGTGCTTTCCCAAGTCATGGGATTCCAGAATTTGGCCTATCAAAGAATGCAGAAGCATCAATGAGATCACAACTGAATCTTTTATGGGCAAGCTCAAGAGCTATGAGCAGCTCCTCAAGACAAGAGAAGAAGAAAAATAGAAGATTTCTACCCCTCCAAGGAAGGATCAAAATATAGCATTCAAAGCCTCTAAAGAATTAGAAGCAATTTCTTCCAATGAAGAACTGATGAAGATAAACCAAGGTATGACAAAACTCCAACTAAAGAGATTATTTGCTTTGGCTGCAGGAAACCTGGACACATCCTACCAGAATGTCAAGAGAATAAACATAAAGAAAAAAGAAAGGAGAAGGACTCTAGGAAACTCCATAGCAAACCATCCTCCCACAAGCACAAGAGGAAAGAGAAAGGTTTTATTGCTGAAACTTGGAGTGAAACTGAAGAATCATCCTCCTCCAGCTCTAGTGAAGATGATGAAGCAAATGCCAAAGAAATATGCTTAATGGCTATCAATGCTTCAGGTCATGTATTAGAAGTAGAAGAATCTGAAGAATATTCAGACTGTGATCAGGTAGTAGAATTTTTGATTTTACCCTTGAAGATTTTAAAAATGACTTTAAATCTATGTGTAATGATCTTATAAGATCTGAGAAGGAAATTAAACTTCTCAGAGATAGACAACTTGAATATGATAACTTGGTATCAGAAAATATCAAATTAAATAATGAATTGAATATGTATAGTGAACAACTCACATTTTTAAAAACTGAACTAAGTAAAGCAAAACAATTAGAAGAAACTTTAAATGGCAGAAGCCTACAGATGGTAGAATCACTAGCACACTAAATGCTAGGTTAAACAAAAGTAAACTAGGATTAGGTGCATCACCTAGTGAACCTCCTCTAATTCAGAAAAATATCTTATCTAAACCTGCAAATTTCATTTCAGAAAAAGGTAAGAAAAAAACTGAACATATTAAAAAAGTAAACAAAGTATTAGAGCAAGTTGAACTTAACAAAAAGAAACAAAAAGCTAAGTCTCAACCAAAATCATCGAACCAAGATCAACGATCTCAGTATTATTCGTCGAACGTCGATAGGCGATCTCTGAACCCAGTGGTTGGGCTTGAACACTCAGCAGAAGGGGATCAACGACATCATTATGTGTCA
The DNA here is from genome assembly GCA_039513925.1 of Platanthera zijinensis. NCBI lineage: Eukaryota > Viridiplantae > Streptophyta > Magnoliopsida > Asparagales > Orchidaceae > Platanthera > Platanthera zijinensis. The sequence continues at coordinate 69,557,227 of CM077082.1, forward strand.
TCGACCAGAGATCGACGATCGTGGAACAGAGATAAAAGTCAATACTATTTTGTGAACCAAAATCGACAATATCAATACTGGTCGTCGAACGCAGATCCACGATCTCAACATAAATCATCGAACCCGGACCAGTTTTATAAAAACTCTAACTACAACAGACACTTCAATAAAAACCCTAAACCTGTTAACCCTTTTTCTAACTTGATAATCCCACCTAGAAAATTTCATCCCTTAGGTTATAAATGCCAACCTATATGTTCCTTTATTTCAAGTTTCAAGTATGAAAAGAGACAAGGACCCAAGGTCACCTGGGTCCAGAATATTTAGTCTATTCTCTTGCAGGTGAAGACCTATCCTACCACACAGGATAAGTGGTATTTGTATAGTGGGTGGTCAAATCACATGATAGGGAATAGGGAAAACCTAACTAACTTCAAGTTCAAGCAAGGTCCAAATGTGATCTTTGGAGATTCAAGCTTTAGTCAAACAGAAGGCTATGAAAATTTGACTATTGGAGCCGTCACATTCTGCAAAGTAGCTTATTTAAATGGTCTGAAACATAATCTGATATCCATAAGTCAGTTATGTGATGCAGGTTATCAGGTATGCTTCACTGAATCCAAATGCAATATCTCTTTAAATAGCAATATTATTTTATCTGGTTTTAGACAAGGTAATATATATTTAGTTAACTTTAATTCTGCTAGTTCAAAAATTTGTTTATTTAATCAAGTTAGCAATAACAACACCCTTTGGCATAAAAGACTAGGCCATGTAAATCTTAGAAACATTACTAGGTTATCTAAAGACAACCTTGTTAGAGGATTGCCCTCTTGCCCCTACAAGAAGGAAATCCTTTACAGGGCTTGTCAGTTAGGCAAGCAAATTAAAAATTGTTTTAAATCAGTAAATAAGAGTGATTCACCTAGGATCCTGTACTTGCTTCATTTGGACCTTTTTAGACCAATTGTTTTACAGAGCTTAGGAGGGAAGTTCTATACTTTAGTAATTTTAGATGATTTCTCAAGATTCACTTGGGTTTTCTTCTTGAGACACAAGTCTGATAACTTTAAAGTTCTTACAAACTTTCTAAAATGCATAAGGATTGAGTATTCTACTCTAATTATTTTGATCAGAAGTGATCATGGTACTGAGTTTGAATCTCTTCCCATGCAAGAATTCTATGAGAGAGAAGGTATCAGGACTCCTTAACAAAATGTGGTAGTAGAAAGGAAAATTAAAACACTCGTTGAAGCTGCAGGGACATTACTTGCAGATGCTCACATGCCTCTATCCTATTGGGCAGAAGCTGTAAGCACAACAAATTATGTCCTGAACAAAATCTTGATACATAAACTTAAGGGCAAGACTCCCTATGAACTACTCAAAGGGAAGAAATCTAAAATAGATTACTTTAGAATATTTGGTTGCATCTGTTACATTCATAATAACAACAAAACTTATCTTAGAAAGTTTGAAGCCAAAGCTGCAATGAGAATTTTTCTAGGATATTCCCAAGTCAGCAAGGTATATAGGGTTTTCAATAAATCATCATTGAAAATTGAAGAATCTGTCCATATTACTTTTGATGAAGCTAATATATTTTACAAGGAGAAGGAAGCTTCTACCATTAACTCTTTGCAGGTACCCCAACTTTGTGAAAAATTGGATGATCTCAACCTTACTCAAAAGGTTACATCACATTCCGCCTCACAAGTTGATGAAGAAAGTGAAGAAGAAACTTTGGAAGTGGCTAAACTTCCTCCAACAATAAATTTAATTCCACAAGAGGAATTAATCCACAAGAGGAATTAATTCACCAAGCTACTGTTGAACCAACTCCACCACATTAACTTGTCACACTTAGAGATCACCCTACATCTCAAGTGATTGGAGACACAACAGCTAGTGTGGAGACAAGGTATCAACTCAACCAAGATTTGATGTATGTATGCTTCTTATCTAAATTTGAGCCCCAATCTATTAAAGATGCTGAGCAAGATCCATACCGGATTATTGCAATGCAAGAGGAGCTTAACTAATTTGAGAGATGAAGAATTTGGGACTTGGTTCCAAGACCCAAAGACTACCCAGTCATTGGAACTATGTGGGTTTTCTGGAATAAGCTTGCTGCTCATGGATCAATCATAAGGAACAAAGCAAGACTTGTAGCTCAAGTCTATAGGCAAGAGGAAGGAATTGACTATGATCAGACCTTTGCTCCTATTGCAAGGCTAGAAGCAATCGGGATATTTCTTGCTTATGCTACATATAAGAAGTTCAAGATATATCAAATGGATGTCAATGGTGCCTTTCTCAATGGAGAACTAAAGGAAGAGGTTTATATTGAACAACCTCTAGGTTTTATCTCTTCAACTCATCTCTCTTATGTTTTTAGATTGCATAAAGCTCTCTATGGTCTAAAGCAAGCTCCAAGAGCTTGGTATGAAACCTTTGCTAGCTTTCTCTTATAGCATAAATTCTCTAGAGGCATAATAGATAGAACTTTATTTATTAGACATCATCATGATAGAATCTTATTAGTACAAATTTATATAGATGATATTATTTTTGGATCTACTGATTCCAAACTATGCAAAAGGTTCTCTGACCTGATGCATTCTAAGTTTGAAATGAGTAGCATGGGTGAACTCTCTTACTTCCTTGGTCTCCAAGTGAAGCAATCACCTGATGGCATATTCTTATCTCAATCCAAGTATGCTAAGGAATTAGTAAAAAGGTTTGAGATGGCTGATGCCTCAGTAATGAAAACACCCATGGCTTCCAATGTTGTGGTTGATTCTGATGAAAAAGGGAAACCTGTTGATCAGAAAACTTATAGGGTTATTATTGGATCCCTATTATACCGCACAGCAAGTAGACCAGACATCATGTTCTCTACATGTCTTTGTGCAAGGTTCCAAGTGAACCCTAAAGAATCTCATCTAATTTTGCTAAATAAAATTTTGAGATATATAAAGGGTTGCCCTAATCTAGGACTTTGGTATCCAACAGAGTCAGAGTTTGAGTTAACTTGATACTCAGATGTTGACTATATTGGATGCAGAGTAGACAGAAAAAGCACATCAGGAACATGTCAGTTTCTTGGTGATAGGCTTGTGTCTTGGTTTTGTAAGAAGCAAACATCAGTGTCAACTTCAACTGCAGAGGCTGAATACATTGCAGCTGGAAGTTTCTTCTCACAGATAATGTGGATTCAAAACCAATTGCTAGATTATAGATACAATCTAAATAATTCAATTATATTTTGTGATAGTACTAGTGTAATTTCTATTGCTCAGAATCCAATTCATCATTCTAGAACCAAGCATATAGAAATAAGGCATTATTTCATTAGAGATAGTGTAGACAAAAAGAAAAATAATCTTAACTTTATCTCCACTGATTTTCAAAGAACAGATATCTTCACCAAGCCTTTGGATGAAAAGAAACATCTATTCTTCTTAAATCAGCTTGGAATGATAAATGGAGTGGATTAATTTATTTTCTGTCTGTGTTTGAAGATCTGTTCACAGATCGTCGATTGGAGATCGACGATCGGCGAACTCATCTTGAGCTCTATCGTCGACCTGAGATCGACAACAGCTCTGTGTGAAGCTAAAATCGTAGACTAGAGTTAGACGACTTTTTTCTTCAGAAAATAAATCATTGACCTGAGATCGACGATCTGTTTTCCCTCTTCATTCAGAGTCTGACGATAATATTTGTCTATAAATACGTCGTCGACCTAAGATCAAAGTTTTCTTATCTTATTGTAGGACAGAGCCCGACCTTTCGTATTCCAAAAGACAAACCTATATTAAGGTTTCTCGTCATGCTCTATCCCGCACCTTCCAAGTTCTCTTGCGCTTGATCTTTATTTTCTTTGCAGGACTCTAATGTCGATTTCAGTGGCCATTCTTACTTTGATGAAGTTCAACACAGGTTTCGACATTGACATGGATTCCTTCAACCACTGCAATTTAATCTTCTTGGATATACTGAATCTCTTCAAGGAATAGAATCTGAAGAAGATAATGTCAACCAGGATCAAGCTTCCAGCAACTGAAATTAAAGAATGGGTTTACTCTTCAACATGTCTAGATGAATCGACTATGGTTGGAACTCTTTCTGGAACCCAGGTTATTCTAACTCCAGCTATACTTTCTGAAAATTTTCAATTAGTAAATGGAGAAGATGCTCTAGAACTAGATACCTCTGAGTATAGTTCAATGCTGATAAGAATGGGTCATCCAGAAGGAACACCATCAAAACTGCTTAAGAAAAATTTGTCTGTAGAATTTAAATTCTTGGCAGATATTATTGGAAAAGTACTGATGGGCAAGCATACAGCTCATGATAACATTAGCAAGCAGCAGTTCCTTGTGATGTCTGCCCTAGTTAATAGGAAATCTATAAATTGGGCAGCTCTTTTCTTTGAGTTGATTAAAAGGAAAAACTCTAAGAAAGAGGTTTGTTTTGGGAGAATATTGGGAATCATTCTCCAGGCTAAAGCTCCTCAATTGCTGGTCTCCTAGACTCAATTCATAAATGCCAGTAAGAGGATGGACTCCTCTCTATTTTCAAAGTGGGAGAGGACCATTCCTAGGCCTTCCAGTGCCTCCAGGACTTCTGAGGATACAAGTGCTGATGCAGCTACTTCCCTAACCCCAGAATATGCTCCTCTCTCTGTCTCAACCTCAATTCCCTCAGCCCCTGCCTCCCAAATCCAATCCTCTCCAGTTCTTTCACCTCCACCTCCTGCCTCACCCATCCAAATTCAAAACTCCCCAGATCATCATGAATCTCCTCATCCAGATCATTCTGCATCTCCTCATATAGATCATCATGCATCTCCTCAACACATTGCTTCTCCCATCATTTCTCCATCATTATCCTCTCAGATTCCCTCTGCGCTTATCCAAAAGGATGTTCCATCATCATCTCTTCTCTCTGATGTTCCTCCATCCTCCTCTTTTCCTGAGTTCACACACAGATTTTCCTTCTGCATTCTCAGTTTGCTCAAATTATGGACATCAAACTCCTTACACCTCCTCTGAGCCTGAACCCCTATACCTAAATTTCTCAGATATAGCTAAAGATCTTCTAAAATTCATTTCTCCCTCCTTAGAGCATCTTATAGCACAAGCTCTAGCTCCTTTAACTGCCTCCATCAACACTCTTACCCATAGAGTTGATGCCCTCTCCTCTGTCCCTTCTTCTGGGGGCCTGGCTACAGATGCCTCTGCAGCCATGTAGGGGGAGATATCTAATAAAGAAGCTCCTATACTCTCTCCAGCAGCAGTAGTTTCAGCAAATATGCAGGAAGATGTCTTCTCAGATGATCAGATGGCTTTAGATACTGAAATTGTTGATATTGTTACTGATACAGAAGAAATAGTTCTTCTATAAGTTTTGACTGTTGGTGATTGTTGCATCAATCCCACACTAGATATCTTTGGTTCGTTGAGTTCCTTCTGTACACTTTTTCTGAATTGTCTTCCAAGCTTTAAGACATCTTCTTTGGCTATTGTGTGTTGTACTCCCTCTATAAGTTCTGAAGTTATCAGACAACTAAAGGCAAGTTTTTTAGTTACTCTAGTAGAAAAGTCTGATGATCATATGTCAAGATTTCCTAGGCCATCTTATGTTTTGGATGATAGCCCCATTCCAAGTCTTGATGATCTCATTGCTCAAGATATTACTATGGAAACTAAAGTAGGTCCTGCTGAAGTTATCCTTCCTCAAGCTGATAAGGAAGTTCTAAAGGAAGTAATTAAAGAGATTGATGCACTGTAAGTTAATCCCCAAGGCTCATTTGATGATATGATCAAGATGATAATTCATATTATGATGACAGTAAAAAGAAAGTGTCTAAGAAAAGGAAAGCTCCATCTAAGGCAATTCCAAAGCAAAATCCTTATAATGACACTCCATACTACATACTCCAGAAGATTACTCCTTATCAAGGAATGCCTTAATGGATATGGCTATCAAAGAATAAGCAAAAGGCTAGGAAGAAGAGAAGAAGGTACTCTCCTCCTCCTCAAAAGTTCAGGAGAGGTCCTCCTCCTCCTCCTGATACAGGAGCTTCAGGCATTGTAACTCAAAGTTCAAACATCTCTAAGTCTTCAAAGCAAGATCCTTCTCAGCATCAAAATCCAGCTCCTTCTCAGCATCAGAAGCAAGCTTCTTCTGGATCTCAAAGGCATTTCTCTTCTCAATCTTCTAAGTCCAAAGGCAAGTTCAGCCAAGCTCCTCCTCCAAGATCTCTTTACTCTAGTCAACAGTAACAAAATCTTATAGCAACAAACTTTCAAGCTCAATCTACCCAATTCAGAAGCTTATCTCAGAAGCCATCACAGGATGCTGATCCAGAGAAACCTTCCTCTCCTCCTGCTGATCCAGGGCTAGATCCTAACTTCAGGATGGCCAGACTTAATGAGCTAATTGGATTGTATCAGATTAACAAAGCTAGAAAAGAAGGACAAGATCACTCACAGTTTATTACTATATCCTCTTATAGAGAAAAAGAACTTGAAAGGCTGCAAGTAAGTAAGAAAGTATTCAATCCTGCTGAATATATGTCACTTCATCCAGAAGCAGTTGTACCCAGAGCCACCTCTCAGAGAACCCTTGGTGAGCAAGACTTAGAGATGTCAAAGAAGGAAGAATAAGACCCAACCAGGAAGATTGCTTTTACCAAAACTTCTTCTGCTCCTCCTACTAATTCTTAAATTTTTCTCTGAACTATTATTACTTTATTGCTTTATTGTTTTACTATTTTATCTGAACTGAATGTGCAGTACATTGCTATATTATATCTGTTGATAATTTAAATTTTATAGAATATGTATGGCCTTGTATTTTAGTTTCTTTTTTACTTTGAGTGACCTCACCCAAATAGGGGGAGATTGTTGGAACCCTTTATTTAATTTGGGCTAGGTCCACTCTTAGGATGTTGACCCATATATATAGCCAGGGTCAAGGTCTAGGTCAAAGTTAGTCTCTACGGGTCAGACTTCTCAAGACCAGCTTTGGATTTCACTCAAAGATCTCAGACTCAGAAGAAATCTCTGGATTTCATATAAGTTCGACTTTCGTCGAATTCAGCTCGACGATCATCGAACTCTATTCGACGATCTCAGAGATTAGTCTCTGAACTGAGCTTGATGATCTACGATCTCAGGTCGATGTTTTCTCTTTTGTTCTCGGAAGCCTTAGATCGCAGATAGTTGATCTCATCCCAACAATCTTCCAGCTCAAATCGACGATCATTCTCTGTGTTCGATTCCTTTTATTTTCAGCAGCTGTCTTGAAGATTTATTTCCTACTTCATTGATTCTATTTATGTCAAATAATCTCTGGTAGTTAATGCTGATATTCTCTAGGCATATAGCCATTTACTCACTGTATTAACTATGGTATTTCATAGAGTTATTATTCTGACTTATTTGCCAAGACAGTTGGGGAGAAAATTAATTGCCAGAATTTGTAGTCGTTTCTCTCCTCATTTTCTGCAATAATTTAAGGAATGTTTTTGAATCTCAAAAAGAGAGAGTCAGACTAGTAAATTGAAAGACAAGCAGATTCATAAATACACTCTCTCAGACAACACAAGCATTTTTTTCTGCAATAGCTTTAAGAACTCTCCATTCTGCTCTCAGAAAACAGAAGAAGAACAATAAATTTTCATTTTGAGTCTTCTTCCTCAGTTCTATCTTCAGGAATCTACAGAGATAGAAAATCAACATCATTCTATAGATTCTGAAGAGCAAGAACACCAGTCTATTGAAGACCTATACCCTGGACAAAGCTTCCATCTTCCTGAACCTACTCAACATCTCAGGGGGAGCTTTTGCATCATCAAATCCACATAGTCTTCTCATTTGGTTTGAGAAAGAGAAGACTTCCATATATTTTATTTAACCTCTCTTGTATAGGGTTATTACTCCCTTCAAAAGTTAACTCTTTGGTGATAGGGAACCTGATCAAAAACCTATTAATTTTTAGGCACCTGATCAAAAGCCTGAAGGGTCTCTAGATCTACCTGAAGCAGATCTTGTGGTGATAGGGCACCTGATATAAAACCTAAGTGGATTTCTACCAGGGTGGTAGAAGAGTGGACGTACCCAGATTTGGGGAACCACTATAATTTTCTTGTGTCGTCTGGTTGCTCATCTTTCTTTATTTTTTATGTGCTGTGTTTGCTTTTGTTTTTAATTCTCTTATACTTATAAGTAACACCTATTTTAATTCTGCCATAAAAATTAATTAAAAGTTTTTAATATTCTATTTACCCCCCCCCCCTAGAGTAGATTTGATCTATTCCCTCTCTTTCACACTATATTTTAACTAGCGTACAAATCATTTCTATACTTATATTAAAAACTTAGAGGTATGCATTTCATGAGTTGTCCTTTGGGATGTTTATGCTCATGTAGGGTGTCAACCATTATAAATAATCTATTTTTCCGCAGCGTATAACCACATCTTTACTTGTGGACTAGTGATCGACTGAGCCGAGGGATACGGCTAATTAATTAAACTTAACTGGATTTTCATCATAAATACTTATGAATTTCATGTAAAATATAGAGTTGGAGTCTTTCCTGAGCGTCTGCAGTTATCCCATACAGAACGTGGCATCACGACACGTGTTTTCTCATACTCTGATATACACTCAAATTCATAGAAAATGCAGGTTGTGACAGTTTCCCTTTCTCAAGATATGTGGTGGTACTAGGAAATACGAATGGATAAAGCCCAAATTTTCCTTTTCAAGATATTTACTTTTTTTGGTGGAAACCCATTTTAGAATACTTTATCTCTATATACTCTTGTTATCCTAAAATGATTTAGGGAGGATTATAACTCTTTTTAGGGGAGTGGTCTAACATTTAAACTCCAATGCTACTACTCTCTTCATCGCTCATATGTCCGATCACTCGTCACTCTTTGTCCAATTGTCCTAGGACCCCAATAAAAAATTTAGACCACATATAATCATTTAATTAAATAATAAATGTCAAGGGTTGGGTTTTTCTTAAGTTGACATACTTAGCACATATTTGTTAAACACTACTCACTTCTATCCTAAAGGATTAATGACAACGAGTGACCATTTATCGAAACTCATCTAAATGTTGTAAAATTTATACCATAGATGTATTGTGATCAAAATGATGTCCTATTAGAAAACTAAAATTTTCAAATGAAGTTAACTTATGGAAATATCATAAATATTCACATGTGATAATAAATCGTATTTTAACTAGAACTATAGAACATTTTTCCTCAAAAATTCTAATAATTAATGGAGCTAATATAAATATAATCCTATAATTGTACAACCCCATATACAGCGAGTAGTGGTCGACAGGAGCCTGATCGGCCAAAGTCCAGAAGTCCGAGTCCAAGGCGAGCCGGAGGGAGGCGAGATCCCCAAAAGCCCCATCGGCTCGCCCAAGTGGGGTGGATCGTGTGAGGGGTGAGTGGAGCAAGTCGGCTCGCACTCGCCCTAGGGGCTTGGCGAGCAGTGGGCGAGTGGAGAAGTTCGGCTCGTGCTCGCCCCAAGGGCTCAACGAGCAGTGGGCTAGTGGGGAAGGTCGGGCTCGCACTCGCCCGAGGCTAGAAGAGATGGCGAGTGCCAACTCCATCGAGCACTAGCCGCCCCAGGCGAGGGAGGTTTCAGAGGGCCACTCGCCCAGTTTTTTTGTGATATATCTTTATTATTTTACCCCCGTTGGCCTGCCTATAGCCTGTTAAAATAGCAGAGTTTTGCTATTGGCAGACCCAGTTGGGCTGCACATAGCTGTTTGGAACAGTGGAGGTTGGCTATTTGCAGGCCATTTTCAGAAATCTATAAATAGACCCAATGGGGTACCTCAGAAGGCATGCTTACTGGTGCCCCGATCTTCTTGCTCTTTATGAGGTATCTTTAGCTCGACATCTAGCTAGGGAGGGGAAGCGCTCCAAGATCTTCCCGGTGTGTGGTGGGACCTCCACGCCGAGCCCTTGGGTATGTCCCATGTTCTTTTTCCTTAGTAATTTGGCTCGTAAGAGAGAAGTAAATGTGCGATCACGCCTTCCCCGAGGGTGAACTCCATAGAGACTGAGTTTTCAGTTTCAAATTTTTTGGTGCAATGAGCGTGGATCGTGGTCAGCACAAAAAATCCTCTGCAAGCTTGATGACTGGAGGAGAAGGGCAAGGTTAGGACAGGGGCGACTCGCCACCCCCCTCCCCCTCTTGCCACGGTGGGTATGTTTGAGGAGTTCCAGCAGGAGGTGCTTGGCCTCTTCAAGTTCGCACTCGACGCGTGCGCCTAGTGCTCGACACAATCTATTCCAATTGTCACCGCCCCGGCTCTAAGCGAGGATGCCCCGGCTCGGCGAGCTTGGAAGGAGGGGTTCAGAGGATGGGAGTGTGCGTGATCTCCTTGAGCGAGTGCTCTACCCCAGGTCGGAGAGTGGAGGTCGGTTCTACGAGATGGGGGTGCGAGAACCTTCGACTTGCCGAGCAGGGGGAGGCAGACCCTTTAACAAGTTGGTTTCTTCTGCTCTGGTTTCGGAGGGGTTCAAGGAGCCATAGATATCCTACTACATCGTGAAGGATAACCCATTCCAGCACATCCAATTGTTTGAGGACATAGTTTCGATAAGGCAGATGTCGGATTCCTTCAAGTTATGACTCTTAGCCATCACCCTCAAGGAAAATACGAGGGAGTGGTACCCCCAGCTACCGGCCAACTCAATCTACTGCTTCAAGGACCTGCGTCGCGGGTTCATGTTAAGATTCACCACTTCCAAGAAAAGGAAGAAGGAGTCAGAGTCCCTATTCAACATCAAGCAGTGGGTGAACGAGACTTTGGGTAGCTACATGGACCAGTTCTAAGAGGAGGTCACCCAGGTCCAGGAGATGCCAGGGCACACCCTGATGATGGCCTTCACCTTGGGGCTGCAACAAGGTTTCTTGAGGATAGAGCTGAAGAGGGTGCCGCCTCTCTCCTATGAGGAGCTGATGGAGAGGGCAGTGAGGGAAGTCAACGGGGAGGCATCAAACCACGAGTTTGCGAAGAAGTTGGCCCGGTGGGAAATGGAGGAGGAAAAGGGACTAGGAGGTGGATGAAATCAGGAGGTGAGGAGAGCTGAACCCCAGCTATGGGAACAACAACAACAATTGTAGCAACATCAGCCAAGGTAGGGGCGGTAGGAGCTAAATAATCGGCTATTCTGGAGGCAGCAGGAGTGGCAGGATTAGGGCTAGCGAAGAGGTTTCCATGGAGAAGACAACTGCTAAGAGGGCCAGGGTCAGTTACACTATCCAGGCTGGAGGCAGGGTTAGAGGCCTCCTCTCCCCAATAAGCATTAGGCTATGGCAATAGCCATGCAGAGGAGGAGGGGTCAGCTGAGGAGAAGGAGGGAAGTCAGGGTGGAGTTAACATATTATGACTTCCACTAGAAGAAGGGGCATGCTACGTCCACGTGCCTGAAGTTTCTCGAGGTGAGAAGAAATTGGGAGCAGCAGCAGCAGCAGGATCGCTAGGAGGTGCGGATTGAGGAAGTCCTGCCTCGGGCATAGGAGGATAGGTATGAAGATCAGTCATATGTTGGGGCCTGAGGATGGATTATAGTGATAAATAGGGGTTGGAAGTTGAGGCTTCCTGGAAGGAAAGCCTCCACACCATATACTGAAGGAGCGTCAGTTCCACATCTCAGACACCACCCTGGAGGAAAAGATCACCTTCTCAAGGAAAGACATGCCAGATCATGAGGATCCCTAATGCGACGCGTTGGTCATCTAGACCATGGTAAAGAATTTCACTTTCTCCCGGATCCTCATCGATAATTGGAGCTCGGTCAACGTCATCTTCAAGAAGGCATTTGACATGATGAAGGAGGATGCCAAGAGGGTATTGGCCTCGGATGGGCCTCTGTTTGGATTCTCGTGAGAAAGGAAGGAGGTGGAAGGAGGAGTGAGGCTCCATATCACTCTGGGGGTGGGGGGCAGTCCCGAAACTACAAGTTCATCATCGTGGATGCCCCTAGTAGCTACAATGCCATCTTCGGATGGCCCCTCATCAGCGCCTTCTGCTATGTCCCCTCATCCATTCACCAATGTTTGAAGTTCAACGCCGAGGGGATCCAGGTCCGGGTTTGAGGAGACCCCAAGGTGGCGAGAGAGTGCTACGTCACTACGGTGAACTCCATTTCTTGGTAGGAGAGGGATGAGGAGATAGAAAGGAGGATGGAGGTTGTGGATCAGGAGGCAGGAGGAGTGGAGATGGAAGTGGAGGAGAACCTTACCTAGATGGGTGTGGAGGTGGAAATCCAGGAAGAGCAGGTCGAGGAAATGGCCGTGGAGGAGGCTGAGGAGGAAATCCTTGTCCCAGGAAAGGGGGAAGTTGGAGAATGGGGAGAGAAGTCCCATCTAGAGGCTACAGAAGAGGTGGTGGAGATGGAAGTTCTCACCCTTGGAGGCAAGGTGGAGTAGGTGCGCATCAGTGGGGGGCTAACCCTGGTGGACTAGGAGAGGATGTCGGCATGCATCCAGAAGTACGTGGACATCTTTTCTTGGAGCGCAGCAAATATGTCGGGGATCGATGTGGACGTTTCCTGTCACCACCTCAACCTAGATCAAGAAGCTCACCCCATCCAACAAAAAAAAGGTCCATCGCGGACAAGCTAGCCGAGCCCATCAGGGAGGAGGTGGCCAAGCTCATGAAGGCCGGCTTTATTTCTGAAATCCAATACCCCGGCTAGGTCTCCAACTTTATAATTGTTAAAAAAGGAGATGGCTGGTGGAGAATGTGTGTTGATTTTTCTTTGCTAAATAAATCATGTTCTAAGGATTTTTATCTCCTACCTCGAATCGACGATGTAGTTTACGCAGCCGTCAGTTTTCCTATAACTAGTTTTTTAGATGCATTTTTAGGTTATCATCATATCAGGATGCACTCTCCCGATGTAAAAGATGTCTCCTTCATCATAGGGGATGGGTGCTACTGTTACAAGAAGATGCCCTTTGGGTTGAAAAATACAGAGGCAACATAACAAAAGATGAAAGATCGGGTCTTCTAAGAGCAAAAGGGGCGGAACTTGGAGGTGTACGTAGATGATCTAATGATCAAGAGCCGAGAGGTGGACTCCCACCTCCAGGATCTGGAGGTGACCTTCGATACCCTTCGGAGGTATAAGATGGGGTTGAAGCCCATGAAGTGTGTCTTCGGTGCCAGTAGGGGCAAGTTCCTTGGCCACCTTCTCACCCCCGCAGGGGTAGAGCCGAATCCTGACAAGGTCAAGGCGATCATGGAATTGGGGTCGCCTCGAAATACTAAGGAGTTCCAGTGGCTGATAAGAAAGTTGGCAGGGCTAAGTAAGTTCCTTTCCCGGGCTGGGGAGAAGTGTTCTCCCTCTTTCAGAGCATTGAGGGGAGGCAAGAAGTTTGAATGGACTAAGGAATGTAAGGAGGAGTTCTAGGCCTTGAAGAGGCAGTTAACTCAGGCCCCCTGCTCCAAGGGCCGAAGGAGTGGGAGGATCTATCTTTATATCTTAGGGTTAGAGTAGAGTCCTTGAGCTCCGTCCTGGTTTGGGAAGAGGGCAAGAAGTAGTTGCCCATATACTAGGTAAGCTGGATCCTGAGGAAGACAGAGCTCTGTTATCCCATATTGGATAAGCTGGCCTTTGCTCTGATCATCTCGGCCCAGAGGCTCCGACCTTACTTCCAAGCACACTCCATCTGAGTGGTGATGGACCACCCCATCCGCAATATCTTTGAGGGGGTGGAGCATTCGGGCAGATTGGCAAAATGGTCAGTAGAGTTGAGCGAGTTTGATATCTCCTTTGTCCCCCGCCTCTTAATCAAGGCCTAGGCAATGGTCGACATTCTTGCAGATTATGTGGTCGAGGTAGCGGAGGCAGAACTCACTTGCCCGGTACCCTAGAAGGTGTTGGTAGATGGCGTCTTGTGAAGGAATTCCATGGGGGAAGGGGTAATCTTGGAGAGCACCCAGGAAAAGAGGATTGAGCAAATGATAGTGGAGCACTTTCCCATCAAAAACAATCAGAACGAGTATGAGGTGGTGATAGAAGGATTACGCCTGCCAAAGGAGCTGGGAGTGTATGATGTGGAGATCCTCACTAACTCCATGGTGGTGGCCTCTCAGATTAGTGGGGAGTTCGAGACAAGGGAGCCAACTCTCTAGTTATACTTGAAAAAGGTGAAGGGGGTCATCAACATGTTCTATACCTTTCCATCCGGCATGTGCCCAGGGTGGAAAATGAGCAGGTTGATCAGTTGACCAAGCATGGTCCCCGAATGGGGGGTACCATCACCGACCTATTATGCCCGTCCATCGAAGAGGGATAGTTGATGGAGGTGGATCAACACCCTTCATGGAAGGATGCATTCGCAACATTCCTATCCACAAGGGAGCTCTCGGAAGGGATGGATAAGAAGAAGTTCAAGAACAAGTCAGCATATTATCTCATGCGTGATGGGAAGTTTTATAGAAAGACTCTTTCGAGGATTTTTTTCACGTTTTGTGGACGAGAGAGAGGTCCAAAGAATTTTGGAGGAGATCCATTCTGGGGAGTGTGGAAGCCACTTGCGGAGAAGAACCTTGGAAGGAAGGTTCATCTGGCAGGGGTATTTTTGGCCGACCCTAGGCCGGGATGCCGCAGAGTTCAAAAATAAATGCAATAAGTGTCCGCTGTTTGCCCCCTCTAACTTCAGTCAGCTCAGCGGCTCAGGAGTATCACGGCTCCCTGGCCCTTCGTCATCTGGGGAATGGATTTGGTAGGGCCTTCCCCCAGGCTAGTGGGAAAAGTAGGTTCCTGTAGGTGATGATCGAGTATTTTTCTAAGTGGTTGGAAGTGAAGGAGTTGGACAAGGTAACCTTCTAGGTAATCAGGAACTTTGTATGGTGGGAGATCATCAACCGGGAAGGTCTGCCCCAGGCCCTAGTCATGGACAACAGGCCTAAGTTCGCCAACGCCGAGTTCATCAACTTCTGCGGGCAGCTTAGGATCGATCTCAGGTTCGCCTCGGTCCACCATCCCAGGAGCATCAAGAAGGTAAAGGCGGCGAACAAAATCATCGTCAACCTCCTCAAGAAGAAAGTGGAGAATTTTAGGGGTAGTTGGGAGGAGCAGCTTCCTTTGATTCTCTAGGCCCTAAGAACCACTCCCAATATGGCCATAGGGGAGATCCCCTTCAAGCTCTCCCATGTCTAGGAGGCCATACTTCTAATAGATTTCGAGGTCCGAACACCTCGGGTGGTTGAGGCAGAAGAAGGAAGGGAAGAGTGGCAGGCTGAGAATGAGGAGGATCTATGGCTCTCCCTAGACATGGTGGAGGAGCTACGTGACCTGTCTATCATCCGGCAGCAAGAGATCAAGCAAAAATGGCTAAGTACTTCAACAAGCACGTCAGGGTCAAATTGTTCACGAAAGGGGACTTGGTCCTGAAGAAGGTGGAAGCAATAGGAAGATCAGCTATAGTAGGGAAGATCAACCCCAACTGGGAAGGCCCGTATATTGTACAGGAAGCATTGAGGTCAGGGGGGTTGATGGGGTTAAAACTGAGTTCAAACGAAAGGAGTCAAGTGCACCTATCATGAGTAGTACACGATATTCAGGGGGAATATCGAGGTCGTATATTTCTCGGGGCGGGTTAATTATTTCTACTCCTCTAGGAGAGACTACTATCTTACCAAAAATAAAGGTGTCAAGGTTTTTAATTAACTAAAGTGGTTATATAAAAGCTGTAAAAAAGGGACTAGAAAAATGATGAAGGATTAACGCTCGGTACGGAATTGATTAAGACTAAAATAATTATTATATAACTAGAGATCTAAAATTTCAAATTAATTAAAGGAAACCTGGCCGTGGAGGTTCCACAAGCGTGAGCTCACCTATATCTAGGTCTATCGCTCACCTGAATATTAAGACTATTCGACCGAGCTCTCGTTCAATGAATGATTCCTCTTAATGTTCGCATTACGCTAAGAACCCCGCTATTGGGGGCGACCCAATCCGGTAGAATTCCGCGCGTTCTCTCTCGAGGTTTAGTGTGCAACTCTCTTTACCCAAGGTTGAACGGTCCATACACACGACCTCTAGGCTAGCTAGCATATGGATAACAGGAATAGAGCCCACACATCAATTTCTGGTCCTACGCGTCGTATACCCAAAGTAAACCTTAAGTTCTTTAATTAGAGTGAAAAAAGACCTTTAATTATTTAAAAAGATTTTATCTGTCCCAATGCTCTTCGATACTGAGGGCTAAGAGCGATTAGCCACTCATTGGAATGGGGAAGGCTTATTTAAAATTACATAATTGTAAATGCAAGTCCTACTTAAACGAGTAGGCGGGAAATGAAAGCGGTAAATTGCAAGTCCTACTCAAATGAGTAGGCGAAAAATGAAAACGGTAAATTGCAAGTCCTACTTGAACGAGTAGGCGGGAAATGAAAGCAGTAAAGAAAGTTGTAAAATTGCAAGTCCTACTCGAACGAGTAGGCGGAAAATGAAAGTAGTAAAGAAAGCAGTAAAATGCGATTCCTACTCGAACGAGTAGGTGGGAAATGAAAGCAGAAAAAACTAACTCATATACACACACACTCTACAGAAATTGGGGAAAGAAATAAAGGAAAGTTAAAAAAATTAACCATATACACCCACACACACAAATTAAAAAGAAAAATAAAGTGATCGAAAAATTAAAACGATTACATTTCTACTCCTAGAACTTGCTAAAAAAACATAAAAAGGAAGAAATAAATATTAAAGGAGTAAAAGGGTTTTCAAATAAAAGCTAAAATCAAAGTGTTACAAAAATTAAAACAAATAGATTTTCATTCTTATAAGTTCATAAAAGTGCATAAAAAGTGGAAAAAAAGTAAAAGAACAAAATGTTTTACCAAAATAAAAAAAAGATTAAGTTAAAAAAAATCAAAACCACTTTAAAACCATTTTTATAAATCCATAAGAATGAATATAAAATTCTAAAAATACATAAATGCTAAGGGAAAAGCTAGGAAAAGCTATCATAAAAATACTAATCTAGATAAGAGAAAACCTAGAACAAAAACTAAGCAAAATAAAATTGAAAACATAAAAAACATAAAATTACTCTCATACACACACACACCCATTTTAAAGAGAAAAACAAAGATACAAAAGATCACTGAAAGTGGGGCACTCAAATGCATTACAATACAACATAAGGAGAAAAAATCTACACATTTTATTAAGAAAAAAAGGAGTTACAAAAAAGCTAAAACAAACATTAAAGAGAGTGGGAGAAAATCTCCTTACATAGAATGAAAATACACCCTAGCAGCCCACCTAAAGCAAAATGGTTCCAAAAATTTGAACCCATGGCTCCTACAGAAAACTTATTTTTATAGGCAAAAAATTCGGATTACACGCCATCATCACGGGCGTGATAGGGGGGCGTAATAGGGGGGCGAGTCGGGCTGGCGTGCAAGTGAAGCCGAAAACCTGGTGACTTACAAAATTCTGGAAGCTTTTGTAAATTCCACGTGGTAGTGACGGGTGTGTTCGTCGGTCACGGGCGTGTAGGGGGGCGTGACAGGACATCTAGCAGAATTTCATGCCGACAGCAACTATTTTAAATGGGTTGAAAACTAGAGGACCGATACGGGCGTGTCTGGAAGATCACGGGCGTGTCTTGGGCGTTGAGTCCTTGACCGAAAGCATTGAGTGATTAGCTTGCTGGCATCGAGTACATGGCATGACACGGGCATATCAGGTGGGATACGGGCTTGTACTTTGATTTTTTGACTTTTTTCTGTAAAATTTCAGAAAATAAAATAAAGCTAAGTTAGAAGAGTATGTATAAAAAAAGGAACATTTTATTGAACAAAAGTAACTAAAAATAATGAAAATTAACTAAAATGACCTAAATAAAGTACTGAAAAATACGGATATTTATAACTTATCAAATACCCACATACTTAAGCTTTTGCTATTCTAGAGCAAAAGGTTGAGATATACTTATAAGGAATTAAAAAAATCCTAAATTTAGCTACCGCTTGAATTAATTAAAAGAGAGATCAAAAATAAATATCGGGGGTATAAAGAGTTAAATCCTAAATTATGAAAATATTTTAAATAGAGGAAGAGTTTTGCCCAAAAAGACTTCTTGATGTACTCAAATAGAAAGCGAAAATTGTAATCGTTAGTTTAACAAAAATAGATTGGAATTATAGAAACTTTGGCATGTGAGAATTTTAAAAGAAATAATGCAATTTAAGAAATATGCTCTCAAAAAAAAATTAATTAAGTCTAGAATCATTGAATATGGCTAAGGGGGTTGTTTTGGTTTAAGAAGAGTGCTTTAGTTTTAGAGGTGAGTTATTTTTTTCTCAAACCTCTAATGAATTTTTTTTGTTTGAATGAATGGAGATGTTTAATAAAATGAAATCTTTTTTTCCATAACATGTAATTTTTGGAACAACTCATATAACCCAAAGTATATGTATGGGAGTAATGAATTTTATCCTCTTACTCCGTAACATATAATCTTTTTTAAAAATATTAGATGTCTATGTTTACGAAACGAAATCTTATTCCATTGACATAGGTTCTTTTAAGGATAAAAAATTTATCATGCCAAGTAAGGCATGATAAATATGGGGAGATAGGTTTTTTTTCAAAAAGAAAACTATATTTTAATTTAAAAAAATTGAGAGTAACCTTGATAAATTGAACGTTCCTTTGTTTCAAAAAAGCTAGAAGTAAATATAATTGAATTCTGAAGTTGTTATTTTCTAACATAATACACGTGCCTCTATTTGGAAAAATTAGAAGTAGTGCTGAAAATAAGTCTCCTATCATAAGAAAAAAGACATAAGAAATTCTTTAAAACTTAACCCCGGATATTTAAATCTATCAATCTCTAATTAATAAATGAATAGAAAATAAAGAATTAATAAAATTTGCTTATGAATAAACTCGCAACAAGATTTTTGGAGAGCAAAAAAAGGCTAAGAATGGTTTATTCGATTTATTTGTTTCAGAATAATAGAATTTTTATTGATTTTTTTAATGGTTATCATCTTTTTTTGTATTTTTAATTTATTACATTTTTTGATTTTTGAACTTATTTCTCTCTCTTTTTAGAATTTTTAAAGTTATTATCTTTTTTGAAGTTTATTTCTTAATATATACATACTAAAACTGCGAATATATATATATATATATATATATATATATATATATATATATATATATTGGAACTCTTTTTTTCTATATTTTTTGTATTTTTAATATTTTTAAGCAAATATCTACAAGAGTGGAAAGAAAAATTATTTACAAACATGAGAGAAAGGAAGAGGGGAAAGAGAATATCTATAAAAAAATTATAAGAGAGGAAAGAGAGAGAAGAGAGGAAAGAGAATAGAATATTCACAAAAAATTTACAAAGTAAAAATATTTTTGGAATTTTTTGTTTTATAATTTTTTTGAAATTTTTGATGATAAAAAATTTTTGTTGGAGTTTTTATTTTATTTTATTTTATTTTGTTTTCATTTTTTATTTATTTTCCAAATTTTTAGTGGTGTAAAAAATAGAAGTGCAGAAAAGAAAGCACGAAAACACCACCATACTTAATTCCAACATTGTCCCCAATATTGCAAAATAAGTATGAGGAACGAAAAGAAATAAAATGCATTATTTACAAAAATAAAGAGGGAGGGTAGAAACTTCCCTGGAACGAGTTCGGGGAGGCCCATTTAGAAACCCTGCATTATTATGAACAAATAGCAAAAAAATATAACGGAAAAGCAAAAAGATAAACTCGACCACATGTTTGCGGGTGATAGGAGCAAGTATGTGTGTAACTCCATATTTAACTGATGTTATAGCCATTTGGGCATTATAGAAATGTGTTCCCCTATCGCTTACAATAGTGCGAGGCGATGCCGGGGCGAGAAAATAATTTTTTACTATATAACTTTTTTATTTCCGAAAAAATAAAAAAAGTTAAGACAAATGGGGAAGATTTTTTTAGTTTTTAAGTAGTTTATTATTATTATTTTTTGGTGGGCCATTTTTTTAATATAAATAAAAAAAGATAAAAGTGATAGTTTCCCAGATTAAAAATAACAACACAGATTCCCCGGCAGTGGCGCAAAAAACTTGATGGGGTAAAAACCGAGTTTTAACGAAAGTATGCAAGTGAACATATCGTGAGTAGTACAGGATATTCGGGGGGAATATCGAGGTCATATATTTCTCAAGGTGGGTTGATTATTTCTACTCCTTTATGAGGGACTATTATCTTACCAAAAATAAAGGTGTAGGGGTTTTTAATTAACTAAAGTGGTTATATAAAAGCTGTAAAAAAGGGACTAGAAAAACGATGAAGGAATAATGCTCGGTACCAAATTGATTAAGACTAAAATAATTTTTATATAACTAGAGATCTAAAATTTCAAATTAATTAAAGGCAACTTGGCCGTGGAGGTTCCACAAGAATGAGCTCACCTATCTCTAGGGTTATCGCTCACCTGAACATTAAGACTATTCGACCGAGCTCTCGTTTGACGAAGGATTCCTCTTAATGCCCACATTACGTTAAGAACCTCGCTATTGGGGGGCCAATCCGGTAGAATTTCACGCCTCCTCTCTCGAGGTTCAGTGCGTAACTCTCTTTACCCAAGGGTGATCGGTTCATACGCACAACCTCTCGGCTAGCTAGAGTATGGATAACAGGAATAGAGCCCACACATCAATTTGTGGTCATACACGTCGTATACCCGGGGTAAACCTTAAGTTCTTTAATTAGAGTGAAAAGTAGGACCTTTAATTATTTAAATAGATTTTATCTGTCCTAAAGCTGTTTGATACTGAGGGCTAAGAGCAGTCAGCCACTCATCGGAATGGGTACGGCTTATGAAATATTGCATAATTATAAATGCAAGTCCTACTCAAACGAGTAAGGGGGAAATTGCATGTCTTACTCGAACGAGTAGGCAGAAAATGAAAGTGGTAAATTGCAAGTCCTACTCGAACAAGTAGGCGGGAAATGAAAGCAGTAAAATGCGAGTCCTACTCAAACGAATAGGCGGGAAATGAAAGCAGTAAAAACTAACTCATATACGCACACACTCTACATAAATTGAGGAAAGCATTAAAGGAAAGCTATAGAAATTAACCTCATACACTCACACACACAAATTAAAGAGAAAAACAAAGTGATCGAAAAATTAAAACGATTACATTTCTACTCCTAGAACTTGCTAAAAATACATAAAAAGCAGAAATAAAAATTAAAGGAGCAAAAGAGTTTTCAAATAAAAGCAAAAAATCAAAGTGTTACAAAAATTAAAACAAATAGATTTTCATTCTTATAAGTTCATAAAAGTGCTTAAAAAGTTGAAAAAAAGTCAAAGAACAAAAATTATTACAAAAAAAGATTAAGTTTAAAAAAAATAAAACCACTTTAAAACCATTTTTATAAATCCATAAGAATGAATGTAAAGTTCTAAAAAAACATAAAAGCTAAGGGAAAAGCTAGGAAAAGCTATCATAAAAATATTAAACTAGATAAGAGAAAACCTAGAACAAAAATTAAGCAAAATAAAATTGAAAACATAAAAAACATAAAATTACTCTCATACAGACACAAACACCCATTTTATAGAGAAAAACAAAGATACAAAACATCACTAAAAGTGGGGCACTCAAATACAAAGGAGAGAAAATCTACACATTTTATTAAGACAAAAAGGAGTTATAAAAAAGCTAAAATGAACACTAAAGAGAGGGGGAGAAAATCTCCTTACATAGCATGTAAATACACCCTAGAAGACCACCTAAAGCAAAAAGGTTCCAAAAATTTGAATCCTTGGCTCATACAGAAAAGTTTTATTTATAGGCAAAAAAAACAGATTACACGCTCTAGTCACGGGCGTGACAGGGGAGCGTGTCGAGTTGGCGTGCTGGTGAAGCCAAAAACCTGGTGACTGGAGAAATGCTCGAAGCTTCTGGAAATTCCACGTGGCGGTCACGGGCGTGTTTTTCAGTGATGAGCGTGAAGAGTGGCGTGACTAGACATCTAGCAGCATTTGATGTCAGCATCAACTATTTGAAATGGGTAGAAAACTACAGGACCGAATGGTCGTGTTGGAAAGGTCACGGGTGTGTCTGCAGCATTGAGTCCTTGACAAGAAGCATTGAGTGGTTGGCTTGCTTGCGTCCAGTACATGGCATGATATGGGCGTGTTAGGCGGGACATGGGCGTGTACTTTGATTTTTCGACTTTTTCTGCAAAATTTCAGAAAACAAAATAAAGTTAGGTTAGAAGAGTATATACAAAAAAGGAACCGGCAGCTCGGCCGACAGTGACGCAGCTTACTTGGCCTGAGCTGATCCCCCTCTCCCGATGAATTGGGATCAGAATTCTCTCGCTGATCGCCAGGTACAACTCAAAGAGGTCCACCGGAAGTCATCCAAGTGTCATCGACTGAAGGGTGTCCTCACCAATCAATTCCCCCTGACTGAAAAGTTGTCATCTCCGGTGAATGGAGATGGTCATGCTGAATTCGAAGTCCAGGGGCGAATCGATCAAGCTCTACTACAAGTATCCAAGCGTCAACTGCATCAGGGCGGTCCCGCCAATGTACCAAGTAGCGATAACGCAGCCCATCTGAAGTAGGAACAAATTGGTGGAATCTGAACACTGTGATGCTCTCATCGTTCATCTCTCAAAGGGTGGAACCCGGTGTGATCGGCGGTGCCTGTGGTGAAACCAAAGAAGATGAATTCCCAGGTAGGTGGGTGGTAGCACAGGGTGGACTGTGGTGGATATCAAACATAGGTGGGGTAAGAGACTTGTAAGACAACGAAAGTGGGGGTGGGGGTGGTTGGGCATCTCGCCCACCCCCAGTATCATTGCCATCATACTACCCTGCTCCTCCAGTCTCTGCAGGCTCCATAGGGAGTTCTCCTTGAGAGGGGAGGATCGGATACCGTGCAAACAGTAATCCGTCCCCTACTGCGTGAACTCCAGTGTCATGCGGCCCCAGTCCGTGGTCACTCGCCTCAGTTGGCGGAGCCACTGTACCCCAAGTACCATATCAGACCCCTTAATCGGAAGGAGGTATACGTTGGTGCTGCACACATATCCTGTAAGATGTATCTCCACGCCCTCCATTGCCCCTTCGCACCGCAGTTTGCTGCCATCCGCAACCATTACTCTGCCGCCACCCCGAGTATCATGGCCATCATACTACCCTGCTCCTCCAGTCTCTGTAGGCTCCATAGGGAGATCTCCTTGAGAGGGGAGGATCGGATACCGTGCAAACAGTAATCCGTCCCCTACTGCGTGAACTCCAGTGTCATGCGGTACCAGTCCGTGGTCACCAGCCTTAGTTGGCAGAGCCACTGTACCCCAAGTACCATATCAGACCCCTTAATCGGAAGGAGGTAGACGTCGGTGCGGCACACATATCCTGTAAGATGTATCTCCACGCCCTCCATTGCCCCTTCACACTGTAGTTTGTTGCCATCCGCGACCATCACCTGGAATGCCGCGTTCCTGTCAATTGGGTGCCCTTCCTTCAGCGCCACCTCAGGGTTGATGAAATTATGGGTGCTCCCACTATCAATGAGAATGGTGACCCTCTCCTTGCCAATCCTGCCCTTGATCCGCATAGTGGTGGGTGCCGCACATCCCTCCATGTCCTGAATCGAAACTCCAAACTCAGCCAGATCCAACTCCTCCTCGGCCTCGAGGCTCGAGCAGTCCTCCTCGTCCTCCTCACGCAGCATGAAGACCTGCACCTTTTGGCATCGATGCCCCGATGCGTATTTCTCGTCGTAGTTAAAACACAATCCTTTCTCCTTCCTGGCCTGCAGCTCAGGCCAAGTAAGCCGCGTCACTGTCGGTCGAGCTGCCGGTGCCTGCTCCCTTCTACCTGCTGTTGGGGCGGGCGGGACCCTTGGTGGGGCCCGAATTCCTTAATTTTGATGTTCCTTGTCGGCTCTGTTTTCTTTCCCAAAGGCCGAATCATGGGTCGTGGTTAGTAGTGGTGGTTTGAAGCTCTTATGGGGGTGGTGTTGTGTAATTTAGCCATGGTCACCCTTTTCTTTTATCTTGCTCCAGGTATGGGCTGGGCAAGGGGGTGGGAGGTCCCTAGTGCTTTCACATGTAGACCCTTGAGCTTTGTTTGCTTGGAAATGGTGGATGGGGGACTGAGTTTGCCTCCACCCCAGATCCGTGTTGTTTATTTTGCTACTACCATCTCTCACAGCTTAGGGTGTTAGACGTTTCTTCCTTGGTAGATTGCAGCATTTGGGCTTATGGTAGCCTTGTAGACTCTACAGTATTTGGGCAGAGTTACTGTTGTGTCCTCGCACTTAGTGCACTTCCTTTTTGCAATGCCTTGGGCAGTTGTGACTGTTACTGCTTTGTTTTCCTCTTTTACTTGTCTTCTGATTGACACTTTCGAGTAGTTTTCTTTTTTTGCTTTTTGAGGTATTCTTTCTTCTTTGAATGCCTCAGGTTCTAGATAGTAGCCGCTCTGACGGCTAGTGGTGCTGTGCAGTTGCTGGTGGTCTCTGGTGCTATAGAGATCAGTTCTTTGTTTTTGCGAGTTAGTTTTGGTGTTGTTTTTCTTACAGACATACATACTTTTCAGTGGGTTCGTGTCAGTTTGTTGGCGCCCACTGGTAGTTTTACCTTGATACTAGATGTCACAACCCGCATTTTTCTCACTATTTATTAAATCAGAGTAAGAGAAAATCTACGCGCTGTGATGCCACGTCGAGCAGGGGATAACTGCCGACGTTCAGGCGACACTCCAAATCCTTTCAAATCATGACTTATTTGATTATAAAAACTTGATTTATTTATTGGCCGTATCCCTCGGCTCAGTGGACCAAAGAGTCCACGGTTTCAAAACTGATTTTTATACGTAGCGGAAAATACTTCATTTATGTCAACATCCTAAATGAGCGCATAAGTGATCCCAAAGGACCCTTACGCTGAACCAAAACTCTAGTTTTAATTTATACATATATAGGAAAATTCATTTGTTATACGTAATTAAGAAAGTACGCTAAGTGAGTTCTTTTTAGAAAATCATGCTGATCATGCTGTATATATATAATATAGTTGAGGTTTTATAGTTTTAAAAAAATAGCTAGCAACCTAGCACAAAACTTCCCAGAGCAAATAAACTAGGTCCCCAAAGACAGGGTAGCAGTAAAAGTAAACATATCTAGTGCAAAAGGTAAAACTACCAGGGGCGCCAACAGCTGACACGAACCCACTGGCAAGTATGTATGTCTGTAGGAAGTGCAGTAAAACTACCTCACAATGACTCAAGAGAGTCTCAACAGGCAACAGAAGGACCTCCAACAGCACCACAGCAACAGCCACCTACTGGCTACCGCCCAGAACCTGAGGCGTTCAGAAGAAAAATAGAACACCTCAGAGCAAGGAAAAGGGAATGCAAGTGCTAAAAAGGAAAGTAAGGTAAAAGCAGGTAAGGTAAAGTAAAGAGAGTACAACTAGAGTAAAAACAACAATGCCCAAGGAAGGGCGAAAAGCAAACCTGCACCAAGTGCGGGTAAACAACAACTACTCTGCCTAAAAACCTGCAGAGTCAACATGGCCATGATGCCAAAAAAAATGCTGCAACACCTACGGAAGAAACGCCTAACATCCTAAATTGTGAGAGGCGGCAGTAGCAAAAACAAGAAACTTGGAATCAGGTTGAAAACGTTCCAAATCGCCCAACCACTAATTCCAAGTCAACAAATTGCTCAAGGGTTGACACGTGAAGGCTCAAAAGACCCATCACTCACTTGCCCAGAAAACTACTCGGGTCAAGGTAAAGAGTGTGGTCAAGGCTACCTCACACCACACAACCCATAAAAGAGCCATCCACCACCACTACTGACCACAACCCACGATTCGGCCTTCGAAAGGTAACAGCCGACAAGGGACTTTCGATTCACGAGCAAACACTCGGGGAGAAATCAACGCTAAGGGACTCATCATTGCGGTTACGCAACGCCGCTGCGAGTGAGTACACTCACTCGATCCTAAGCCTAGCGTACGAGCACCGACATCGGGTCGCACGACTTAAAAGACGCACGACCATAGGCCGTGCGTGCACAATTACACCTAACACCTCAAATAGGCAACTAGGAAAAATCCCAAACCCTAGACCTACACCTAGGCCTAACATAAACTCAACTCTACGCTAATCCAAACCTACGCTAATCACCTACCGCGACGCCGTCCTAAAACGGGAATCCACTAGCGGGAGGGTCACAAAATCTAATTATTAACGCGGTTACCGGTCGGGGATTAGGATTAGGGGTTTCGATATCATGACGGATAAGCATGAAATAAAAATAATTACAAAGGAATTGAGAGCACAAGAGGCCAAACGGCAAAAAAAAGGAGAAACACTTACCTCGCGCGTCGCCGAAAATTCGCCGGCACAACGGCGCTATGGCGGACGTCCAAAAATTCCGGAAAGCTCCCAACAATTCACGCAATACCAAAAACCTATGAGATTATCATCTAATCAACAAAATGAGCAAGAAAACCTAAAGAAATCCAAACAAAAATCAAAACGGAGATCCAACGGAATCATGGAGGAAAGGGCGAATAGAATACCTCGGCTCGTAGGCCTCGGCGAGGGGAACGCGGATCCGGGCTCGGATCGGAAGGAGGGGGCCGGGGCTGCCGGCGGCGGGCGGCGGAAGGAGCGGCTAGGGCTCGCCGTTTGTTCTCTTCCGTCGGTTCGGGGTTCGCACAGGAGGCTGCGGGAATAGAGGGCTGCGGCTCAAATGTTTCTCACGGTTTATATTTGGGAGGGGAGGGTTCGGTTATCATAAGCTTTATACTAACATAATATAACATAAAACCTAATAATTGAAATCAAATGAATCTAAACTAACGTATGAAACTATATAATCATAACTAAATTACTAACCCTATTACTTAGTCTAATTATTTAACTAACTTATAAATTAACTAACACAACCAAAAATATATGTATATACATACACATACATGCATTTACGCACGAACTCGCATACCACCGCGCGCACAAACGCACACGCGCGCACGCGCACGTACATAACTACCGGTACGCACAAAACACGCGTCATGCTACACACGCGTAAACATGAAAATACGCTCACATAAGTGACAACTCGCTAACTGGCGACCGTCAAAACGACGCGAAAACGCGACGTCCTCGGAATTCGACCAAAATCGCACCGTAGCTAAAAACCCGGGCTACGAGAACAACGGCGAAGTCAAAAACGACATCCGACGAACAAAACTCGAGCTAACCTCGCCCGAAGCCCAACACGAGAATTCCCTGAAAGGCTCAACCGGGTCTCCAAAACAGACACCGGCTAGCTGGGGAAACCCGCAAACAGGCTAAACCTCTAAGAACACCTAACGAGGTATTCTAACAACGGCTCGAGACGGAAAACGTCAACGTAACGCCGAACAAGGATTTAAATAAATCGTCGAAAATTCGGGGGCGTTACAGTCACTCCCCCTAACAAAAAGTTTCGTCCCGAAACTTTGCGAACACTACTTCTACAATAGAAGGAAAGAAACAAACTACTAGAAAGGGAACGTACCCGACAACTCAGGGGAACAAATGAGGGTGAGCCTCCCTCATAGCCGACTCTAGCTCCCAAGTCGCGCTCTCCAAATCCTGATTCTTCCAAAGAACCTTCACCATAGGAATAGACTTCGTCCGCAACACTCGAGCTTGAGCATCCAAAATGCGGACCGGCACCTCGACGTACGAGAGATTAGGCTCCAACTGGGGCACAGCATCCAAGACTTGCCCACTGCTCCGCACACACTTCCGCAACTGGCTCACATGAAAGACATTATGAACCCCCGGGAAGCTAGCTGGCAGATCCAGCCTATAAGCAGCCACACCAATACGCTCCAAAATCCTGAACGGGCCCACAAATCTCGGATCCAACTTCCGATTCCTGCCAAACCTCTTCACTCCTACCATCGGAGACACCTTCAAGAAGACCAAATCATCCACTGAAAACTCCAAATCGGACCTACGCCGATTGGCGTTCTTCTCATACCTCTCCTGAGCAACTCGAAGCTTCTCCCGAATGAGCTTCACGGAAACCTCCATCTCTTCGAGTGCATCAGGACCCAAAACAGGCCTCTCACCGGCCTCGGCCCAAAACAAAGGGGTTCTGCAGCGCCTCCCATACAACGCCTCGAAGGGAGCCATCTGTAGACTCTCTTGGTAGCTGTTGTTGTAGGCAAATTCCATGAGCCGTAAACGCTCGTCCCACGCACCTCCATGATCAAGAATATAGCACCGGATCATATCCTCCACAATCTGATTCACACGCTCGGTCTGCCCGTTGGTCTGCGGATGGTAAGCTGTGGAATACCTCAAATCAGTGCCCAAACCCTCCTGCAAACTCCTCCAGAAACGAGATGTAAACCGAGAGTCTCGATCTGAAACGATGCTAACAGGAACGCCGTGCAATCTGACGACCTCATCCAAATACAACTCAGCAATCTTCTTCATCGAGTAATCGATCTTATAAGGTACGAAGTGCGCACACTTCGTCAATCGGTCCACGATCACCCAAACAGAATCAAACCCCCTCGGAGATCTCGGTAAGCCTGTAATGAAATCCATCGAGATGCTTTCCCACTTCCAAGTCGGGATCTCCAAAGGTGCCAACTTGCCACCAGGCCTCCCATGGTCGGCCTTCACCCGCCTGCAAGTGTAACACTCCGAGACAAAACGAGCTATATCACCCTTCATCACATACCACCAGGCGATCTGCTTCAGATCATGGTACATCTTCGTGGATCCCGGGTGGTAGGAAACACTGGATCCGTGAGCCTCTTTGCATACCATAACTCTGATGTCTCCAACTGCGGGGATGCAAAACCTGCCGCGGTACTTCAGAGTACCCGCCTCGTCGATGGAGAAATCTGGCAACTCTCCCCTCTCAGCTCTGAGGTACAAGTGCAACAAATCCGGATCCTCTTTCTGGTGCAATCTGGTGAGAGAAATCCATGATGGCTCTGCCACTACCAAACTGCTCTGCAACTCACAGCGTCCTGCGGTGATATCCATCAATAGAAACTCCTCCACTAAACGATCCGCGGTGAGATTGAAGACTTTCCCCGTCTTCCGGCTCAAGGCGTCGGCCACCACATTGGCCTTGCCCGGATGGTACTGAATCTCAACATCATAATCAGCAACATACTCAAGCCACCGCCGCTGGCGCAAATTCAGCTCCTTCTGAGTGAACACGTACTTCAGGCTCTTATGATCGGTAAAGATCCTGCACTGGGCCCCATAAATTAAGTGTCTCCACAGCTTCAAGGCAAAAATCACCGCTGCGAACTCGAGGTCGTGCGTAGGATAGTTCCGCTCATGAATCTTCAACTGACGAGACCCATAAGCGATCACCTTCCCCTCCTGCATCAACACGCCACCGAGTCCAACGTGCGAGGCATCCACATAAACGTCATAGTCCTGTCCCTCCGCCGGTAAGGTCAACACAGGGGCAGAACATAACCGGCTCTTCAGCTCCAGAAAGGCCTCCTCGCACTTATCACTCCAAACGAACGCCGCATGCTTCTGCGTCAGCTTTGTCAAGGGCGCTGCCAAGGTAGAAAAGCCCTCGACGAATCTCCTATAATAGCCGGCCAACCCCAAGAAGCTCCTGATCTCCTTGGGTGTGCTCGGCCTACTCCAATCCATCACTGCTGAGATCTTCTCCGGGTCCACTGAAACACCATCTTTGTTCACCACATGACCCAGGAAGGAAACCTGAGGCAACCAGAACTCGCACTTGCTCAGCTTGGCGTACAACTGATGATCCCTCAAGGCGGATAACACCAACCGCAAATGCTGATCATGCTCCGCCGCATTCCGAGAATAAATCAAAACGTCGTCAATGAACACGACGACAAACTTGTCCAGAAAGTCCTTGAACACCCGGTTCATCATGTCCATAAATGCTGAAGGCGCATTGGTCAGCCCAAAAGACATGACCAGGAACTCGAAATGACCATGCCTCGATCGGAAAGCCGTCCGTGGAACATCCGACTCTCGGATCCTAAGCTGATGGTAACCCGAACGGAGGTCTATCTTCGAAAATACTGAACTGCCACGCAACTGATCAAATAAATCGTCGATTCTGGGCAGTGGATACCTGTTCTTGATGGTGACTTTGTTCAACTCTCTATAGTCGATACAAAGGCGCATCGAACCATCCTTCTTCTTCACAAAGAGAACCGGAGCACCCCAGGGCGACGAGCTTTGCCTTATGAAGCCCTTTTCCAATAACTCATCAAGCTGAGTACGAAGCTCCTCCAGCTCCCGCGGGGCCATCCGATACGGCGCCTTGGCAATCGGGCGCGTACCAGGCTCCAAATCAATCACGAACTCCACATCCCTGTCTGGAGGAAGACCGGGAAGATCGATAGGAAACACGTCAGGAAACTCTCGCGCAACCGGAATCTCATCCAAAAGCGGCACACTGCTAACAGTCCCCAACACTGAGACTAAACAAGCAAAACAGCTAGCAGGAAAAACCCTCTGAGCACATACCGCAGAAATCGTCGGAGAGTCCCGACGCGAATCACCGAAAACACTCCCAGGCTGACCGCTGTCCTTCCTGAAATCCAAGCGCTTTCCCCTGCACTGAATCACTGCATCATATCGGGACAGCCAGTCCATACCCAGGATGACATCGAAATCCTCCAGGTCTATAACCTTCAGATCAGCCTTGGCCAGATAATCCCCCAACAAAATAGGGCAGTCCAGAATGCCCTGATCTGATATCACGGATTCACCCGAGGGGAACTTGACGCTAAAGGCACCACCAACACGATCAAGAACCCACTGGCACCGCTCGACAAAGGCCCTAGCCACAAAGGAGTGGGTAGCACCTGAGTCAAACAGAACGCGGGCCCAGCGGTTCCTTACCTTAAATTTCCCTATACACAAACAAAATATTAAACGCACAAGCAATTAACAAAACAATAGCAACACTAAAACTGCTACAAAAGAGAAAGTCAAGCGAGGGGGGGGGTTACCTGAAATGACCTGCGCCGAAGTCTCAGCCTCCGCTGAAGATACCACATTCAGCTTCCCTTTACCCTTGTCCACCGGCTGAGGCGGAGGTAAAGCCTGAAGCGGAACAGCATGAAGAGCGGACTGAACCTGAGGGCACCTCGACTTAATATGGCCCTTCTGGCCACACTGGTAGCAAACACGATCCTTGGACCAGCACTGAGCAGCATCGTGACCGGGTCGCTTGCAGACAGGACAAGGAACATCCCTCCTAGGAGCACCCTGGATAGCATGCACATGCTCCTTCTTCTGGACCCTTGCCCTCTTGAAGCACCTCTCAGCTGGGTGGCCCGGATGGCCACAGAAACTGCACACTACCTTGCTCTTCTTCTCAGAAGCAGCACCAAGAACCTGGGGACCCTTTTCCTCAACTGACCTCCTCTTCTCGTTTCTCGCCTGCTGTCCACGCTGCTTCGCGTTCTCGATAGCCTCTACCTTCAAAGCGGCCTCAACTGCTCCCGCATAAGTAACTGCGCCGTGAGCAACCGCAAGCTGCTGGACATCGCTCCTGAGGCCACCCAGAAAACGCTTTGCTCTGCCCTCCTCAGTAGCCACCAAACTCGGAGCAAATCGACTGAGTTTGCTAAACTCAATCTCGTACTCGTTGATGGTGAGCTGACGCTGTTTCAGATGAAGAAAGTCATTCATCAGCCTGTCTCGCTCTACTGACGGTAGAAACTTCCTCATCAGGATCTCTTTGAAGGATGCCCAAGTACATCCTCCCACCATGCCTTCCTTCTCTCGCAACCACCAGCCCTTCGCTAGCCCCTTCAGCTGATAGGCGGCTAACATCACCTTCTGGTCCTCAGTCACCCCAGAGTAGTGAAACATCTCCTCTATGGAGATCACCCAGTCATCCAGTACCATAAAGTCCGCCTTACCATCGTAGGTAGGAGGTCGCAGCCGCTGAAACTGGGAGATGAAGGCCATCCCGGGGGGCACCACCACTGGAGGCACGAGAGGAGCAGGAGGGGCAGGAGGGGTTAGAACAGCTGTACCCACGGCGGGGTCCTGAACTCCCGGAGTCTGACCCGCCGCTCCGGATAAAAAGGACTGCATCTGGGCCTGCAACTCCACCACCTGCCTTGATAAGGCCTCGTTACTCTGCCTCAGGCTTTCCACCAACGCATCACTTTGAGCACCGGAGGACTCACCCTCAGACTGGGGAGTCGACCTCGTCACTCTACGCTTCGGCGGCATGCTATATATAAAAAAAAAAAATTTAAAACCGATCAAACAATTAGAACTTAGCTAAACTCCTAGGATTAGACAAAAAGAGTACAGACAATACATACATAAATATGATCTTCTACTGCTATACTTGCTCTGAGATTTTATTTTATTTAATACAAAAGGAATGATATGCGTAGCCGAAGATGGTTCACCACCATCACACTAACTCTTGTGCCTAGATCGGGAATGCATGAATTATATTATTTTTGACTCAAAATTATGTGTGTACACATGTCATCCTGCACGTCTTTAGCTTGGCGCGTTGTGCTTATGCAATGTTATGCTATGTATGATTATGTTATGCATTCTAAAAAGGCCCTAGTGCATGTCATGGCGGAGTACACATGAAAATGTTATGCATCCCATAATACATAACATTCTCATGCAACTAAAAAAGAAAACGTGCTAGTCGCATCCATGCGGTGAGGTTATGCACCCCATAATACATAACCCTCGCATGTTGCCCCTATGGTGGATCCATATACAACCACATATTATGTATCGTAAAATACATAATATGCCCCGTATACTTCATGTTATGCTTATGAGTGTAGTGCAGTGTTCGTGCTTCAGCCAAAACGTGCCGATGACATGTCGGTGTGTGTATGATATGACTCTAAACATCTAATACAAACAAGGAAAGGTTGCCCGACCAACTTGTCGAGCAACCTCCCTCTGATACCAACTGTCACAACCCGCATTTTTCTCACTATTTATTAAATCAGAGTAAGAGAAAATCTACGCGCTGTGATGCCACGTCGAGCAGGGGATAACTGCCGACGTTCAGGCGACACTCCAAATCCTTTCAAATCATGACTTATTTGATTATAAAAACTTGATTTATTTATTGGCCGTATCCCTCGGCTCAGTGGACCAAAGAGTCCACGGTTTCAAAACTGATTTTTATACGTAGCGGAAAATACTTCATTTATGTCAACATCCTAAATGAGCGCATAAGTGATCCCAAAGGACCCTTACGCTGAACCAAAACTCTAGTTTTAATTTATACATATATAGGAAAATTCATTTGTTATACGTAATTAAGAAAGTACGCTAAGTGAGTTCTTTTTAGAAAATCATGCTGATCATGCTGTATATATATAATATAGTTGAGGTTTTATAGTTTTAAAAAAATAGCTAGCAACCTAGCACAAAACTTCCCAGAGCAAATAAACTAGGTCCCCAAAGACAGGGTAGCAGTAAAAGTAAACATATCTAGTGCAAAAGGTAAAACTACCAGGGGCGCCAACAGCTGACACGAACCCACTGGCAAGTATGTATGTCTGTAGGAAGTGCAGTAAAACTACCTCACAATGACTCAAGAGAGTCTCAACAGGCAACAGAAGGACCTCCAACAGCACCACAGCAACAGCCACCTACTGGCTACCGCCCAGAACCTGAGGCGTTCAGAAGAAAAATAGAACACCTCAGAGCAAGGAAAAGGGAATGCAAGTGCTAAAAAGGAAAGTAAGGTAAAAGCAGGTAAGGTAAAGTAAAGAGAGTACAACTAGAGTAAAAACAACAATGCCCAAGGAAGGGCGAAAAGCAAACCTGCACCAAGTGCGGGTAAACAGCAACTACTCTGCCTAAAAACCTGCAGAGTCAACATGGCCATGATGCCAAAAAAAATGCTGCAACACCTACGGAAGAAACGCCTAACATCCTAAATTGTGAGAGGCGGCAGTAGCAAAAACAAGAAACTTGGAATCAGGTTGAAAACGTTCCAAATCGCCCAACCACTAATTCCAAGTCAACAAATTGCTCAAGGGTTGACACGTGAAGGCTCAAAAGACCCATCACTCACTTGCCCAGAAAACTACTCGGGTCAAGGTAAAGAGTGCGGTCAAGGCTACCTCACACCACACAACCCATAAAAGAGCCATCCACCACCACTACTGACCACAACCCACGATTCGGCCTTCGAAAGGTAACAGCCGACAAGGGACTTTCGATTCACGAGCAAACACTCGGGGAGAAATCAACGCTAAGGGACTCATCATTGCGGTTACGCAACGCCGCTGCGAGTGAGTACACTCACTCGATCCTAAGCCTAGCGTACGAGCACCGACATCGGGTCGCACGACTTAAAAGACGCACGACCATAGGCCGTGCGTGCACAATTACACCTAACACCTCAAATAGGCAACTAGGAAAAATCCCAAACCCTAGACCTACACCTAGGCCTAACATAAACTCAACTCTACGCTAATCCAAACCTACGCTAATCACCTACCGCGACGCCGTCCTAAAACGGGAATCCACTAGCGGGAGGGTCACAAAATCTAATTATTAACGCGGTTACCGGTCGGGGATTAGGATTAGGGGTTTCGATATCATGACGGATAAGCATGAAATAAAAATAATTACAAAGGAATTGAGAGCACAAGAGGCCAAACGGCAAAAAAAAGGAGAAACACTTGCCTCGCGCGTCGCCGAAAATTCGCCGGCACAACGGCGCTATGGCGGACGTCCAAAAATTCCGGAAAGCTCCCAACAATTCACGCAATACCAAAAACCTATGAGATTATCATCTAATCAACAAAATGAGCAAGAAAACCTAAAGAAATCCAAACAAAAATCAAAACGGAGATCCAACGGAATCATGGAGGAAAGGGCGAATAGAATACCTCGGCTCGTAGGCCTCGGCGAGGGGAACGCGGATCCGGGCTCGGATCGGAAGGAGGGGGCCGGGGCTGCCGGCGGCGGGCGGCGGAAGGAGCGGCTAGGGCTCGCCGTTTGTTCTCTTCCGTCGGTTCGGGGTTCGCACAGGAGGCTGCGGGAATAGAGGGCTGCGGCTCAAATGTTTCTCACGGTTTATATTTGGGAGGGGAGGGTTCGGTTATCATAAGCTTTATACTAACATAATATAACATAAAACCTAATAATTGAAATCAAATGAATCTAAACTAACGTATGAAACTATATAATCATAACTAAATTACTAACCCTATTACTTAGTCTAATTATTTAACTAACTTATAAATTAACTAACACAACCAAAAATATATGTATATACATACACATACATGCATTTACGCACGAACTCGCATACCACCGCGCGCACAAACGCACACGCGCGCACGCGCACGTACATAACTACCGGTACGCACAAAACACGCGTCATGCTACACACGCGTAAACATGAAAATACGCTCACATAAGTGACAACTCGCTAACTGGCGACCGTCAAAACGACGCGAAAACGCGACGTCCTCGGAATTCGACCAAAATCGCACCGTAGCTAAAAACCCGGGCTACGAGAACAACGGCGAAGTCAAAAACGACATCCGACGAACAAAACTCGAGCTAACCTCGCCCGAAGCCCAACACGAGAATTCCCTGAAAGGCTCAACCGGGTCTCCAAAACAGACACCGGCTAGCTGGGGAAACCCGCAAACAGGCTAAACCTCTAAGAACACCTAACGAGGTATTCTAACAACGGCTCGAGACGGAAAACGTCAACGTAACGCCGAACAAGGATTTAAATAAATCGTCGAAAATTCGGGGGCGTTACACTAGATATGTTATCTTTTTGCTGCTACCTTTTTGGAGATTGTCTACTTGCTCTATGGATGATTTATGTTAGGTTGCTAGTTACTTTTAAACCTAAAAATACTGTCATAAGTATATCACATGATCAGCATGTTTTATAAAACTCAAACACTATTTTTAAACAACATAAAAAGAATCATTTTCTTATATATGGTATAAATTAAATGTAGGGTCTTGCATGGTATAAGTTGTCCTCTAGGGGCACTTATGCACTCTTTTAGAATGTCAAACCTGAATAAAGTATTTTTCGCAGTGTATAAATATAGTTTTTAAACTGTGGACTAGATGATCCACCGCGCCGAGGGATACGGCCTTTAAAAATATAACTGATTTTTTAATCATTTAACTCATAAATTTTCATAAAGTATAGTTGATAGTGGTTTGCCTGAGCGTCGGCAGTTATCCCCTACTCGACGTGGCATCATGACGCGTGTTTTCTCCTACTCTGATAATCTGAGCAACTTCAGGTTGATCTCCTTCAACATAAGCAGGTTGCACACCAGATTCAGTAACATTATCATCATCACAAAGGGGTGGATATCCCAGAGTGGCTCTGATGCTATTGGATATCCATTTGGCATTTTCTGAGCCTGCTTTGACTAACACCCTCTCCGCCTTTATGACTTCTCTTTCAATGTGGTCCCTTAAGTCATCCTTTTGAAATCTTACTTGTCCATCAAGAAAATTTACATCATCTTTATAAAATGATTTTAACTTAAGAAGCTGATCAGAAATTGTTTTCTGAGAAGTAGTAATGGCTGTCTTAAATGAATCTAAGGCATCCTGTAACTTCTTATCAAACTCTTCTTTCTCTTTAGCTCTTTCTTTAGTCATTGCAGTGACTGTTTTTTTAATTTCAGTGACTATCTCATTATGAGATTCAATCAAATTATCATTCATCCTAATATTATTTTCAAGTACATAGCCTTGTTTAATAGCAATGTCATCCACTTGAGCTTTTATTGTTGCTTGCTGCTCTACCAAAAATACTACAGCATTGCCCCCTTTATGGAAACAATCTATCATTTCTTTCTTATGAAGATTTTCTTCAAACCTGATGGATTTAATATCCTGATCCAAATCAAATTGAAGTGATTTATGGATTTCATCCACATACTTCTCTAGAGCCATTCTCTGCTCATCCAATTTAACTTGCAAAGCCACCATTAATGAGCTGTAATCAGCCTCTAGGGCAGGTTGTGGAGTAGTAGTTTGCAATGCCTTCTTATAGCTCTGGCTCCTTCTCTTAAAGACCATCAGTTTTCTTTTCTTGGAATTTCTAATTTCCTCATCTTCTGAAGCAGAGGTACTGGCTATATTAACTCTTTCTTGAGGACTAAAAGGAATCTCCTTTTCAGTTCCAATCTGCTCCCCCTCAAGGTTAGCCTGCTCCCCCTCATTCCTTATTTGCACTTCCTTATCTACTGCTCCCTCAATATCAGGAAACAATTCTTCCAGAGTGAACTCCTGTTGAGTATGAACTGGTGATACTACTTTCTCAGGAGCATCAGCAGCTCCAGATGTATCCTCCACAAAAGCATCTAGGGCTGGAATATTGGTATGAGATGTCTCAAGGATTGTTTGTGAATCTATTTCCTCTGCCAAGTGGATTGGCTCTTCTTCCAGTACCTGGGCAGTATTTAGCTCCCCCTGATCCTGTGCATTATCAGTATTGTCCTGAGCCAGAGTATTATTTGGCTCCCCTTACATCTGTGTAGTATCTGTAATGTCCTGTGCTGGTGATTTCTCTGCAGCTTCTTGTCTTTCTATATCTGGTATGTCCTTTGATAGGACCCTATCCTATCTAGAAATAATCCTGATGTCCATTCTTCTCATGTGGTTTATTTTTGAACCAGGAATCTGGTTCATGACTTCTGGAATTTCTCCAGCCAAGTATAGACTTATCAGTCTAGCCAAATTAGGCTTCTTTATTCCTTCCTTAATCTTTTCAAACAGTACCACAGACAAATCTGTGTTGAGCTTAAAAATTATCCTTGTCATGAGGTTGAACATATAGGCAGAAATCCTATCATGTCCCCCTGGCTTACACAGAATCACCTTTCCAACCACATCAGATAGAAATTTACCTTGCTGATTCCTCCCCTTCCTATTTATAGTTGATCCAATCTTCATGGTGGGATCCAATCCACACTATTGTAGTGCCTCCCTTATTTTTTATACTGGTACTTCTTCTTCATCCTGAATTCTTGGAAGATGAA
Organism: Platanthera zijinensis; assembly: GCA_039513925.1. NCBI lineage: Eukaryota > Viridiplantae > Streptophyta > Magnoliopsida > Asparagales > Orchidaceae > Platanthera > Platanthera zijinensis. The sequence continues at coordinate 69,595,383 of CM077082.1, forward strand.
GAATTTTTCTCAAACTTTTCAAGGTCAGTTTGACTCTTGCTCCATGAACTGTCGATTTAATCTTAAGTCCAGTTGAGTCAACTGTTGCTGCAGCAAAAAACTCAAAAACCTCCTTCTTCCAAATTTTGGTTGGTTCGGATACCAGAAACTCCAAACCACTGTCAGCAACCAGGGTAATGACCCCTTTAATCTCTGACTCCGCATCATCAAAGCCATGGCGAACCAACTCATATCCTTCGTTAATGTTATCTTCAACCTTTGGCTCCATTGGGATGGTGAGAAAACTTGGATTGAGAGAAGAGAGTTTGTCTACACAAGGGTTTAGTCTCGAAAATCTCGAGAGCGTGTCGATAGAATATGTTCTTGACCAATTTATATCCTTCTAAACAAAGAAGGTCAAAAGGCAGGCAAAAACTGTCTAAATGTGTTGACACTATTGAAATGTGTCGACACATACTCCTATTGTCTCGACAACAGCGTTGACTACTATGTGTCGACACCAATTGATGATATGTCGACACTAGGCATACTTAGTAGTTCATCAGAAATTTTTTGTCAACTCTTATTGCAAGTGTCGACACAATTTATGGATGTGTCGACACCACTACTCTGGTTGTGTCGACACCACTAACTGAAGTGTCGACACCACTTCTCTGGATATGTCGACACAGATTTACTGAAGTGTCGACATCACTTCTCTGAATGTGTCGACACAGATTTACTTAGCCAAATTTGTTAGACAAATCTATGTTCAACATTCCTAATTCAACTTTAAATTTATTGAATTTAGTTTCATCTAGAGGCTTAGTAAACACATCTGCAATTTAATAATCTGTTTTAACACATTCTAGTGAGATGTCCTCTTTCTCTACATGTTCTCTAAGAAAATGGTATCTTATTTCTATATATTTAGTCCTACTATGTGAAACAGGATTATTAGCAATAGAAATGGCACTAGTAGAATCACAAAACAAAGGTGTTCTACTTACCTGAATACCATAGTCTTCTAGCTGGTGCTGAATCCATAACAGCTGTGCACAACAACTTCCTGCTGCCACATATTCAGACTCAGCTGTGGAAATTGCCACATTAGTCTGCTTCTTACTGCTCCAAGACACCAATCTTCCTCCTAGAAATTGACAGGTGTCTGTTGTGCTTTTTCTATCTTCTTTGCAACCTGCAAAGTCTGCATCTGAATAGACTGTCAGTAGAAAATCTCCATTCCTAGGGTACCAAAGGCCTAGATTAGGCGTGCCCTTTAGATATCTCAAAATCCTTTTTACTATAGTGTAATGAGATTCTTTAGGGCATGATTGGTACCTAACACAGACACATATTGCATACATAATGTCTGGTCTACTAGCAGTTAGGTATAGAAGAGAGCCAATTATTCCTCTATACAAAGACTCATCTATAGGTTTACCTGCATCATCTTTGCATATAGGCATACTTGTTCCCATAGGAGTTTTCATGGTGGAGGATGATTCCATACCATACTTCTTAAGTAACTCCTTGGTGAACTTAGACTGGGATATGGACAAGCCATCATCAGTATGTCTTACTTGAAGTCCCAAAAAGAACTTAAGTTCTCCCATGCTTCTCATCTCAAACTTTCCTTGCATAAGTTTAGCAAACTTCTTACAAAGGTTGTTTTCTGTAGACCCAAATATTATGTCATCTATATAAATCTGGACCAAGATTATCTTACCTTTGGATTCCCTTAGGAATAGAGTTTTGTCAATTTTCTCCCTTGAGAATTTGTTCTCAATAAGGAAAGTAGATAGGGTTTCATACCAAGCCCTTGGGGCTTGCTTTAAACCATATAAAGCTTTCCTAAGTCTATAAACATAATCAGGTTTAAGAGAATCAACAAAACCTGAGGGCTGCTCTACATAGACTTCTTCTTTTAGATTCCCATTTAGGAATGTTGATTTTACATCCATTTGGAATACCTTGAAGCCTTGATATGCTGCATAGGTAAGGAACATCCTAATTGCTTCCAGTCTTGCTACTGGGGCAAAGGTTTGATCAAAGTCATTACCCTCTTCCTGCCTGTATCCTTTTGCAACAAGTCTTGCTTTGTTCTTCACAATGATCCCATTCTCATCCAGTTTGTTCCTAAAGATCCACTTTGTTCCAATGATGTTGTGGTCTTTTGGTTTAGGAACTAACTCCCAGACCTTGCACCTTCTGAACTGATTCAGCTCCTCTTGCATGGCATCAATCCAATGTGGGTCCAGAATAGCTTCTTCAAATCTCTTTGGCTCCAGTTGAGATAAGAAGCTTGAGCAAATCACTATGTTAAAGTTCCTGCTTCTAGTTTGCACTCCATGTCTTAGATCTCCAATTATCTGATTTGCTGGATGATCCTTTAAGTGTCTAACAGCTGGAGGTAGACTATCTTAAGGTTGAACACCTCCAGTCTCTTCAATATGCTGCACCTCTTGGTTTTCATCTACATCTAGAGAGTCATGTACTCCCCCTGGACAGTAGCCACCATTTTCCACTTCCTGCTCAGCAGTTGATTCTTCTGTAATGGTAAGCTTGTCCATTTTCTCATTTATACCTATAGAACTGCATGAGCTATAAGGCAACTCACTGTTAATCAGTCTTGTTTCATCAAAGACCACATGTACAGACTCTTCTACAACTTGAGTAATCAAGTTGTAGACTCTATAAGCCTTACTATTATTGATGTACCCAACAAATATCCCATCTTGGGATTTGGCAGCAAACTTAGTTAGATAAGTCTTACCATTGTTAAGGACATAGCACTTGCAACCAAAGATCCTAAAATAGGATAAGTTTGGTTTTCTACCCTTCATGATCTCATAGGGAGTCTTTTTGTGGCTTTTGGTGATAGAAGCCCTATTGATCACATGACATATAGTGTTTACTACCTCATCCCAAAAATATTCTGGGAGAGAAGTGTCACTCAATAGAGTTCTACCAGCCTAAATCAGTGTTCTATTCTTCCTTTCAGCAATACCATTTTGCTGTGGTGTTCTAGGTGAGGAGAATTCTTGAAAAATCCGAAATTCTTCACACAGTCTTGTCATACTCTAAGATTGAAATTAAGTGCCATGGTCACTTTTGATTTTGACCACTGTACTGTCATGTTCATTCTGAATTTGCTTGACAAAACTATATAAAACACATGGGGTTTCTGATTTTTGTCTCAGAAAGAACACCCAGGAATATCTAGAATAGTCATCTACCACCATAAAAGTATAGACTTTCCTACCTAGACTATGAACTGGCATTGGACCAAATAGATTCATATGTAAGAGGTATAGACACCTCACTGAATCCTTGTTTTCAAGGCTATGAAAGGAGGATTTTGTTTGCTTGCCTTTTTGACAAGCTGAGCATATCCCATCATTTATACACTTAACTTTTGGACTATTCCTTACTAACTCTTTGCCAAAGAGTTGGCCAATTGTTTTGTAGTTAAGATGGGTCAGCCTCTTGTGCCATTTGGCACAATGAGAGGCTCTCTCATCAGCTATAAGACAAATAGGAGAAACATTGTTCTCACACTCAAAATTAAGACAGTACACATTTCTTTTTCTATATCCTGTCAAAATGATCTTTTGATCACTTGATCTTTTGGTATGACATCCATTCTTAATAAATTAAATGTCATATCCTAAATCACTCAGCTGACTTATGCTTATAAGGTTGTGTTTCAAACCCTTCACATAGGCCACTTGAGTGATAGTAATCTGGTTATTAGAAATATTACCAAACCCTTTGATGATTCCTTTTTCAGAACCACCAAAGATTACTTTAGACCCATTTATGATAGGTAAGTTCAGTAACCCCTTTGTTCCAGTCATGTGCCTGGAACATCTACTGTCCAAGTGCCATGTAGGGGCATGGTAACTTGGACTCACCTGCAATAAAGAATTACCTCTCCTTAGAACCCAAGTAAGTCTTGGGTCCTTGGTTCAAGTTAGCTTCATACTTAACAAATCTACCTACAGCTCTTCTAACAGGTAGACTATTGTTCTTCCTGACACTAATGTTATGCCAGCAATCTATGGTATAATGGCCTGTCTTGCCACAGCACCAGCATTCATACTTGTTGTATCTATTTTTAGATACATTCTTGGCAGTCTGGTTGATAGCAAATCTTTTGTTTTGTGCTGGTACTACTGCAGCTACACCCACTATTTTCTTAAGAACATGGGGTTTATGGACATGGGTTTCCTTATTGACATAAATATACTTGTCATTCAGAACTTCAGTCTTGCTATGACCATGAGTATTCTCAAGGTCATATTTGTTAGAAGGCACTTGTACCTTTCTAAAAACTATAGGGACTTTAAAATTCAGTGGCTGGACTGTAGCTTTGCCGTTTCTCTTGAATTAGACAGCCCTGGTGTCACCTTTAAAGCCTATTCCAGCCTTACCCTTTTGAGCCACAAACTCACCTATTAAGGGTAAAACTCATTTTGGCTTGGAATAACTAGCCACCAAATCTTTCTCCTTTTGAAGTCTGACTTCCAGACTTTTAATTAGATCATTTTTGTATGTGATTGTACCCATCTGAATAACAGTTATAGTTTTCAGTTTGGCAACCTCATTCATTTTTTGATCCAACTCTTTCTCTAAATCAGATGCAGCCATCTTAAGATCTGCAATTTCCTTAGCCTGAGTTTTGGCCAGGTTTTTGCTTTTCTTTAGTGCCTGCAATAAGTCCCCATATTCATCTATCAGCTGATGAATATCACCTTCAGACTCAGACCCATCCACATCACTTGATGTAGATGTGGCTGACTCTATACCAGTACTATAATCTGAATTTTTAGAAATACATTGTACTTTACTAGGACCAGGTTGATCCTGGCACTTGTCTTCTTCTGACCTAGCCATCAGTCTCATGCACTGATGGTCTTCTTGTTCATAGATAGAGTTCAGCACTTGCATAAACTCATCTTCTTCATCTACTGCATATAGACCAATGTATGCCTCAGCTTCAGATTCAGACTCTAAAGATGATTGGTCTGTCAAGCTCTTCTCCTTCTTAGCAACAAAGGATTTCTCCTTCTTGCTCTTTTATTGAGTCTTCCTTTTATCAGCAGACTCCTTTCTTTTGTCTGGACACTCAGCCACAACATGTCCAGGCTTATTACAGCAGTAGCAAACAATCTTTGATGTTGTAGATTTGCTAGGCTTAGACCTGATCCTGTCCTTCCTAGATGACTTCCTCTTATGATAATAGTCATCCACAGGCTGAGATGTGGAGGGCCTAGACTTCCACTGCTTCTTCTTCAGGAATCTCTGAAACTGTCTTGTGAAGGCAGCAAAGTCTTTATCTGAGTCACTGTTGTCAGTACTTTGGTTGTCTGAATTATCTGAAGTAATTTCAGCAACTATATCAGGAGGTGATGGACACATCTTCCTATTCTTCCTAGTGGTCCCACCTTGAAGGCCACAGACTTTTCTCTATGCTCCCCTTTTGCACTTTTCTCTTCCTCTTTCCTAGCCATCAACTGCATCTCATATGACAGCAATTTTCCAAACAAAGTTGGAGGAGAGATATCTGCAAGTTTGGCCACTTCCCTAATGGCACAGATCTTAGTGTCCCAATCCTTTATCAAGGATCTTAGAAATTTATCATTCAGTTCATATGTATTAAAGATCCTTCCATAGGACATCAGCTCATTTATTATTCCATAGAACTTCTTATAACACTCAGTTATACCATCTGACTTTCCTTGTATGAAACTCTCATATTCCTGGTTCAGCATAGATTTTCTATCTTGTCTGACTTCTTCAGAACCCTCCATGTAGACTATCAAAGTGTCCCACATTTCCTTGGAGGTCTTGTAGTGAATCAAATTTTGAAAGGTTGAATCATCTATGGCACTTACTATGATATTCTGGGCTCTTTTATCCATAGTTGCCAGGATGATTTCTTCCTTAGTCATTTCAGAAAAATCCTTGGGAGTTCTTTGATTTGCATCTAGAACTGATAACTTAATGTGAATATAAGGACCTTCCTTTACTGTAATGTATATCCTTGGATCAGAAGCCTCCATAGAAAGTCTGACCCTTTCTTTCTATATTCCAAATATCTCTTTCCTGCATATGGGTACTTTCATAGAACCTAGTTCCTTATAATTTTCTCCTGAACCCATTTTCTTGATCTTGAATCTGCCTTATGGATCTTACTCGGACTGTCAAGTCCTTCTTTGAGTAACCTCCCTCTGATACCACTTGATAGAATTGAATTCAAGATAACCCAAACACCTAGAGGGGGGGTGAATAGGTTCTTTTCTTTTTTACTTAAGGCAGAATTATATTTCAGTTCTTTTAAATAGAATCTAATTATTCTACAGCAATCACAACAAAGAAATCACAGTCACATACACATCACAGATTGCACACAGGTTTATAGTGGTTCCCCAAGGTCTGGGTACATCCACGTTCCCCCTTCACCTATCTAGCAGTGTGCTAAATTCGGCCTAACTTCTTCCTTCTTCTCAGATCCACAGATCTTACATCTCAGAACCCTGAAAGGTTCCTACAACTCAGAATGTATCCACACTCCTACAGCTCAGGCTAACAGCCCTACCTCAGCCTTTCCACAAGGCCTACAACTCAGAGAATAATTTCTCCTACACTCAGGCTCAAAAGCCCTACCACTTAGAGATCTATATCTCCTACACTCAGGCTCAAAAGCCCTACCACTCAGAGATCTATATCTCCTACACTCAGCCTTTATAATATAGGCTTACAACTCAGATCTATGAAAAGATCCTACAAAATTTGATAAGTGTTTTAGATGGACTCTTACCCTTGTTGAGAGAGAAGCGATAAAAGGTTTCTTGATCAGCTTCTTGATAAGACTGATGGCTGAAATCAACCTGTTCTTAGCTTTCTTCAAAGCTTCTTGAATCTGAACTCAGTAGGGTTGATCTCCTTTAAAGTTGACTGGCTGGCAGCTTCCTTCTTAGATTTCAGAATAGATCTGAATCCTTCTTAGCATATTAGTTCAAGATTTTCTTCTTAAGAGACTTTATAGATGTCTCATCCTTTACTTCAATAGCTGAAGATCTCTCTCAATCTCCAGAACTTCTGAAGTTTCTTCAGAATTCTAGCTTGAATTCTCCTTTGACAAATTCTGAGTTGATTTCCACTTTAGATTGTCTTCTTAGATCTTCTCATGAAAATCTTCTTCTATGTGTCGTGCACTTTCTTGAACAATGATCAATACTTCAATAGTTGTTTTTGTTTTTGTTATTTTTGTTCACCTTGTTTTCGTTGACAGAATCCATCTATTTATAGACTTCATCCATGGTAACCGGCTGATCCGGTTTCTAACCAACTTCTGACAAGTCTGACAGCTTCAGCAAACTTGTTGGAATACACAGCTGTCAAGTCTCCAGTCAGTTCTTGAACCTTTGTCTTTGTCAGCAAAGCGTCGAGACTGATTGTCATTAGGTGTCGACATAAGTAGATTAAGTGTCAACACAAGCTTTGGTGATGTCGATATAGCTCCTTTGGTGTCTACACTGCTTCTTGAAACTGCATCTGTAGAGTGTGTCGACACTGCTTCTATGTTGACACAGACACTTCTTTACTTCACAACAATCAACATTGTTGAAACTCTGATGTGTGTCGACACAAGTCCTGTGTGTCGACACAGTTGATATAGTCTGAGAATTCTGCGTGTCGACACTGCCTCCAGGTGTCGACACAGTTGATATAGTCTAAGAATTCAGTGTGTCGACACTGCCTCCAGGTGTCGACACAGTTGATGTCGACTAATACTTTCTGTGTGTCGATACTGCCTCCCGATGTCGACACAGTCGATGTAGACTAATACTTTCTGTGTGTTGACACTGCCTCCTGGTGTCGACACAGTCGATGTCGACTAATACTTCTGTGTGTCGACACTGCCTCCCAGTGTCGACACAGTTGATGTCGACTAATAAATTTTGTGTGTCGACACAGTTGCTTCTGGTGTCGACACAGCTTTTCCAAGTGTCGACACAGGCTTTCTTAAGTGTCGACACATGGACTTAGAAACTTTTTCCTGCATATTAGCATATACTTAACCTGCATATATAAACTCAAAATAACATCAAATACACCTTGATGTATATCATTGAACTAAGTGAGGCTTCTTCAAATCAGGTACACATTTTCCCATGTACCCAACAATAGATCTATTTGCCAAACATCGGGCCTTTGAGTTATGCGGTAGTATTTCGATCCGGGAGGATTAGCCCACTATGATCGTTCTACATTGGCCTCTGAAACAAAAAGATCAAGGGAGCTTTATGATGGCTTGCACCATTGGGCGATCCGTGATTAGACTGGCTTTATGTGATTCAGGGGCGTCTATCAACCTCATTCCTCTATCCGTCTTCCGTGAGCTAGACTCTAGGGTTATAAGGCCCACTAATTTCATTCTACAGCTGGCTGATCAATTGAAGAAGAAACCTGTTGGAGTGGTTGAAGATCTCACGGTTGCGGTTAATGGGTTGGCCTTTTCGGCGGACTTTGTTGTCCTTGACATTGAGAATACATCTGACGTTTCTATTATTCTGGGGCATCCATTCCTTGCCACTACCAGAGCCATCCTTGATGCGGAAAAGGGTTTGTTGATGCTGTGCCTTGGATCAGAAGAAACGGTTTTAGATATGTATAAGGCAGCAAGGGAGTTTGATAGAGCAGAGCTGGGTTCAATGGAGTTTCAGGACGATGAAGTGGAGTTACGGGGTCCCGATAGGGATATTCTGGAAGGGCGTCATGAGGCACAGGAAGGAGATCACGAGTGTGTAGCCGTTCCTCCGTTCGATTCCGAAAGTTCCCGCGATCTCAAGCAGGTTCCTGGCACTCTGAAGTATGCCTTTCTAGGGGAGAAAGACACTCACCCTATCATTATTTCAGCATATCTTACGGCTGATCAGGAATATCATCTCGTTGAATTGCTAAAGCTACACAGGAAAGCATTTGGGTGGAAAATTTCATATGTTCAAGGGATCAGTCCCGCTGTTTGCATGCATAAAATTTTACTGGAGGATAACTTCAAGTCGTCTGCCCAACCGCAACGCCGATTAAATCCTATGTTGTAGGAGGGAGTAAAAAAGGAGGTTATCAAAATTTTTGATGCTGGTATTATTTACCCCATAAGCGACAGTGAATGGTTGAGTTCAGTTCAGCTGGTACCCAAAAAATGAGGTGTTACTGTCATCCGTAATGAAAATGGCAAACCGCTTACTACTAGGCCTATTATTGGGTGGAGAGTTTGCATTGATTATCTAAATTTGAATGTAGTGACCCGAAAAGACTACTTCCCACTGCCATTCATGTACCAGATGCTGGAAAGGCTGGTCGGGCATGGGTACTACTGTCTCTTGGACGGGTATTCAGGTTATTATCAGCTGGCTATTGCCCCTGAGGACCAAGAAAAGACGACGTTTACATGCCCGTCGGGGACTTTTGCTTTCCGACGACTTCCTTTTGGGTTGTGCAATGGTGTAGCCACTTTTCAGCAATGCATGACCGCAATTTTTCGTGAAATGGTTGGAGATTTCTTAGAAGTGTTCATGGACGACTTTTCCCTATTTGGCGATATCTTCGATGGAGCATTGCACAACCTCTCGTTGGTCTTGTAGTGCTGCGAGGATACTAATTTAGTGCTCAACTGGGAGAAGTCTCATTTCATGGTGCGTGAGGGGATACTTTTGGGGCACAAAGTCTCTCAGGTGGGGCTAGAAGTTGATCCCGCGAAGGTTGAGGTGATTAAAAACCTACCCCCTCCTTCATCACTTCATGGCATTCGCAGTTTCTTGGGGCATGCTGGGTTCTATCGGCGCTTCATTCGGGATTTCTCGGCTATAGCTAAGCCCTAGTCAAATCTTTTGGTTATGGATGCTAAGTTTGAGTTTAATGATGACTGTCATCGGTCATTTAACTGCTTAAAAGATCGTTTGGTTACTGCCATGATTCTCTCATCCCCTTATTGGACGGCGCCTTTTGAGTTAATGTGTGATGCTAGTGACGTGGCAGTGGGGGTTGTGCTGGGGCAGCGTAAAAATAAAATCTATCATACGATTGCTTACGCGAGTTTGACATTGAATGATGCGCAGCTAAATGACACTACTACTGAGAAGGAGTTCTTGGCTGTAGTCTTTGCTTTTGAAAAGTTCCACTCCTATTTGGTCAATTCCAAGGTGGTGGTGCACTCAGACCATGCGGCCATTTGCTTCCTCATGCGTAAGAAAGATGTCAAACCTCGGCTAATGCTTTAGATTTTATTACTACAGTGATATGATATTGAAATTCGGGATCGCCGAGGAATTGATAATGTGATTGATGATCATCTGTCGAGACTCGAAAGGGGAGGATGCGAGGATTGGCGTGTAATTTCCATTTCTGATGTCTTTCTTGATGAAGGCCTCTTCGCACTTTCTTCTGCTACGCCCGCTCCGTGGTATGCTGATTTTGCCAATTTTTATGCGAGCAAAGCGTTGCCTCCGCATTTAACGTATCAACAAAAGAAAAAGTTTTTCTTTGACGTCAAATATTACCTTTGGGAGGATCCTCTCCTGTTCCGCACCTGCGCTGTTGGTGTTATTCGACGTTGCATCCCAGAACTCGAGGTAAAAGACATTCTGAGGCAATGTCATGATTGTGAGGCGGGCGGACATTTCGGTGCCGCACAGACTGCTCGCAAGGTCCTTCAGTGCGGATTATTTTGGCCTCCGCTGTTTCGAGATTCTTTTACTTATGTCAAAGAGTGCAACGAATGTCAACGCACTAGAAACATTGCTTGGCGAGATGAGATGCCTCTGAACAACATGCTTGTCTGCGATTTATTTGATGTTTGGGGAATCGACTTTATGGGTCCCTTCCCCATATCGCATGGGAAGCAGTACATCCTGGTCGTTGTTGATTATGTGTCCAAATGGGTAGAGGCAGAGGCGGTTGCATCGAATGATGCTCACACCGTACTCCACTTCCTGCATAAAAATATCTTGTCCTGCTTAGGTGCCCCGAGGACTATAATTAGCGACGGAGGTAGTCATTTTTTCAACCAGTAATTCACTCAATTGATGAAAAGGTTCGGTGTTCATCATAAGGTTGCATTGGCATATCATCCTCAGACTTGTGGTTAGGTGGAAGTTTCGAACAGAGAGCTGAAGTGAATTATGGAAAAATCGATCCACTCCAACCAAAAGGAATGGGCAAAGCAAGTGGATGATGCTCTTTGGGCTTATCGAACGGCATTTAAGAATCCCATTGGGATGTCACCATTCCAACATGTTTATAGGAAATCTTGCCACCTTCCGGTTGAATTGGAACACAAGGCACTGTGGGCCACTAAATTGCTCAACATGGACCTTAAGGAGGTGTCGCGTAAGAGGCGTGGGCAGATTTGCGAGCTCGACAAATTCCTCTTGTGCGTATGAAAGCACGAGCATATATAAGGAAAGGGCCAAACGCTGGCATGATAGTCGTATCTTGCCCAAAGAATTCAAGACAGACGACCAGGTTCTTATGTATAATTCACTCTTACGGCTATTCCCCAGGAAGTTGAAATCCAGATGGAGTGGTCCATACACTGTGGTGAGTGCTTCTCCCTACGACACAATTGAGATTAGAGATAACAAGGATAACACTTTCAAAGTGAATGGGCACCGCTTGAAGCAATTTGTTGGTGGCATTACTGAAAAGGACGTACACTGCTTGTGGTTACAAGATCCCAATGATGGTTGGGCTTCTTGATTTGTTTTACTTTCGCTGGTTACTTAATTTTCTTACTTGCTCGAGTAGTTACCTGAACATTATATAAAACTATTAATACAGGTATTTGGTCCACCTTAAGGACGGTAAAGAAAAGGGCTTCTGGGAGACACCCCAATTTTGCTGTGATTAATTTGTTTGTTTAGCTTTTTGGTGTGCATGCCTATTATTTGCTTGGTTGGAGATGTGCTACTTGCAGGTGCTTTTGTTTGGGTCATAGGCTTATTGATCAAGTTTAAAGCCAATCTTCTGGTATGCTCATCTTCTGAGCATTGGGTAACTTCTCCCCTTCCCTTATTTTGATTTTAACTTCATCATATTGTGAGGTGCTTCTTAGCTTAAGACTGGGGGAGAGCTTGTCGATGTTATCTTTTCACGTGCACTTCATTTGCATACCAGTAGCTGTTTTTAATTTATTTGTTTAGTTCATTGCATTGTGCATCATTGCACCCACATGAGCGCGTACTTAACTTTTTGTGTACGGCGAGCCAAATTTGTATCTTTCGTTAGATTTAGGAAAATTACCTTGCTATCATAGGATTGCGGGACGGGATAAAATGTTGACCCTGCTGTGCTCCTAGTCGAGTGCTCCTGTCTTCCGTAGAAATTAGAGTAGAATTAATTTCTCTACATGCTTTTAGTTTTATATTTTTCTACTTGCGTAAATTCTTTTTATGCTACCCAAAAATTGCTGAATCTGGTATGAATCCGACGGTAGCTTAGGGATGTGTGTAGACGGCCGTTAGATTCGTATTGCTCGAGTCGGGAGGATGGATAGTCTTTCTTGTTGGCTAAGAACTTGCCCTAGGCTACTCTCGAAGCATTGGCGCATGGTTAGTTAAGCGTGAGCATGATGTAGGCCATCATTTTGGCCAGGTTGAGCTTTGTTCCCGCTCCTGAAATCTTATCCTCGTTAGCCCCGTTGTGCCTACCCCTCCTTTGATTCAGCTCCACTTTTATTTCACCAAAGCCTAGTAGCCGACCCCAGTCGCACACCCAAGTCTAGATTCACTGTTTTCTAATTTCAGGATGGGGGTGTTGATGCGGTGTTGTTCTTTGTGGAATTGGTGGTTGTTCTCCCATGATTTAGTTGCTGGAATTGTGCAAAAGAAAAAGAAGAGTTAAGAGGAAAATTTATAAAAAGAAAATTTGAAAAAGAAAGAAAAAAGAGAAAGGAAAACTATAATGGAAAATCTGATTTGAGTAATGTATTTTGTGGAGTAGGCGGTACACACACCCGTTTTTTAAAAATTAAGTCTGGGGGTGTGGTGTACCCGCTCGTTTTATGGGTAGCGGATAGACTCTTTTTGTGATAGCTCAGTTTGGTTTGTGCATAGCCTTCATTTTTATCCTTGATTACCACGCCTTAACCCAAGCCCCATTACTACCCGAAGTCCTACGGACTCATGCTTAAGTCAAATTAGTGTCGTGGAGAGAGTGCGAACGGGCAAGCATATGGTCACCGACATTGGTGAATTCCTTTGGAGGTTGTCCTGAATCCCGATCTTTGGCAATACTCGCCTTAGCGGTTAGTCTATTTTCTCCCTACGTGTGACCGGAGGATTCACTGCAATTCTATTTTTGAGTAGTCATAGAATTTTTGTTACGCAAGTTGAAAAGTATAAATTATTTTGTACGCTTAGAATTTTTCTCTACTATATTTCTACACCCGCGAGCGTGCGACTTCGCATGGCACTCCAGATCGCAATTACTGTGTTAATTAGATCTTTTTCTAGTCTGCAAGGATCTTCTTTGCTCGGGATGCACAAATAGGTAAGTCTAGGGGTGTGATGAGTCCAGTTTATATAGGGTTTTGCGGGCTCATCTGGGCTGGTTTTCATGTCTTAGCACTTCACTTTTTGGTTGTTTTCACTGTTATTTCGTCCCGCTGTGTTTCATGTTTAGTGCACTTTTCTAGCCCATGGGTGCGCAATTGTTCATTCGATTGCTGGGGTATGCACTTGGTGCTCCCCAGGGCTCATTCAAGTTATTTTTACTGTATTTTGTGATTGCTGGAGGGTCCTCCTTGGTTAGATTTCTTTGTGTGCAGGTGGTCAAATTTCCCCTCTTCTTAATTCTATCTTGTGGAAAACGCACGGTCGTGCTTTTTCTTTGCGCACGGTTGGTTTCTATCGTGCGTTTTCTGCAGATTAGTTTGGAAGATTGACCAGCCCGTGCGATTGCTTCACGCACAGTTTCTTCGGAACCGTGCGCACAGGAAAAGCACGGTTTTCCTATAGCCTTCTGGTTTGGCGTTGTTCTGTGGTTGGTCGTGCGTATTTCTTCATGCACGGGTAGAAGCGCCCGTGCGCGAGTAAAACACACGATTCCAGCCGGTTGCCTGTATTTTGTGCACTCTGTCGTTACCCGTGCGATTTCCTTAGCGCACGGGCGGAATCGCCCGTGCATGAGTAAAACACACAGGTCAACGCTTCTTCTTCCTCGGGCGCTTTCTTGAGATTATTATCGCACGGTTCGCGCACGGTCGTGCGCCAGACCGTGCGTGACCATTTTTGCTAACTTTTACTATTTAAGCTGCAGATTTCTTCTGGATCGGGATGATTCCGTCTTCCCCCGCCATTTCCGCCCTTTTGAGCGGGAACTTGTCCAGCTCCCCTACTCTCTCTCCTTCTTGGAAGGTTGATCCGGCTACTCATTCTCCTCAAAAGAGCTTTCTAATGCTTCGTCTCCTACCTCCATCACCATTGCCGACCACCAAGAAGCTTTTTGAGGTTCTTAGTTACAACACTTATGGAGCATCTCACTCTGATCCGAATCAGCGACCACGACACTAAGAAGATGGGTGTGAAGAAGGAAGTGACAGTCGATCGGGAGCCCGGATACCTTCCAAAGACCTAGCTAGGACGAGGATTGACAACCTTCACTTCCGGCCATGAAACTTGGAGAGCCTTCGAGTGCTTGGTTGTATTTCTCCCCTTCTTTACTTGGATTTACTTTATTCTGAACTTGTGCTAGTTTGTTTGAGATTTAATATCCATGTTTCGTTCAAGGTCATGTTATGTTTTTGTGTGGTGCTTTATTGATCTTGATGTATGTTGATGAGCTTCTCCTTTGTTAGATAAAGTTGCGTTTGAGCCGCTCTAGCGACTTCTAGAAGCGCGCGTAGCGAAAAGGTGTTTACGACCCTCGTTAGTTTGTCCGTCTCCGCTATTACTCTTTGGAGTGATTCACCCTGGTGATGCGGTGACGGTGACCCGCATTAGATTATTGTTGCTTAGCGTAGGAAACCCAAAATAAAACCACCACCACCACCCCCCCCCCCCCCCGTAAATCAAGAGCATACTTCTGTTGGGAGAGGAGAAAAACCGGGGAAAGAATAGAGAACGACGACTCATTCTTTGTCTGTGCCGGTATCGTCTCCCACAGACCCGATGTCCCTAAGGGTCTGTTTGTTTGGACAATATTACGAGCTCTCCCAAGGGGAAGACCTCGCGGTCACCGCGACTAGGGAAAAGCTGACCGCGAGCTCTCCCATGGTGGAAACCTCAGTTCATCGCAGTCAAAAACGCGCTAAGTTCACAGTTCATTGAATGCTCAAATCTCAAAACCGATGACAAATCCTAAACATTCGGTCGTGGGGAATCTAGGCTAAGTTGAATATTAATGTCTTTGGACTCAAAAGTCAATGTTGCCTTAAAATCGTTCATACAAAGATTGGATTTAGCTTTATTTACTTCAAAACCAATTCTTAAAAAACAATATTGTCCAAACAAACAGACTCTGCGTGAGATCGATACTTGGGGAAGCTACTCCTCACTTTTATTACTTGGTCGCAAAAGGTAATCTTACCGCTAGAGCATCAGAACACGACGCCACTCGACGAAGCATCGAGTGCGTTGAGTGGACTCAATGCCATGCTCTTTAATTAATAGGCATCGAGTGAAGACGACGCCACTCAACAAAGAGTCGAGTGCATTGAGTGGACTCAATGCCATGGTCTTTAATCAATAGGCATCGAGTGAACACAACGCCATTCGACAAAGCATTGAGTGCATTAAGTGGACTCAACGCGGCATTGAGTGGTCTCAACACCACTCAATACTGTTGACTTAGAGATATTCTGAATGTTGTTGGAATTGAGTGGACTCAACGTGGCATTGAGTAGACTCAATGCGGCATTGAGTGGTCTAAACGCCACTCAATGTTGTGGACTTAGAGATATTCTGAATGTTGTTGGTATTGAGTGGACTCAACGTGGCATTGAGTGGTCTCAACACTACTCAGCGATGTAGATTTAAAGATATTCTGAATGTTGTTAGTGTTTAATGGACTCAACGTGGCGTTGAGTGGTCTCACGTTGTTGACTTAGAGATATTCTGAATGATGTTGGCATTGAGTGGACTCAACGTGTCGTTGAGTAGTCTCAACGCCACTCAATGCTGTTAACTTAGAGATATTCTGAATGTTATTGGAATTGAGTGGACTCAATATGGCGTTGAGTTTTCTCAACACCACACAACACTTTTGGACTTAGAGTATTTTCGATCTGGTTCACCTGTATGACTGAACCGAGTTTTCGGGATATGTGATGATGGCACGTTTAAACCGGATCTCCTAAACAACCTATTTAATACATTGATCTTTTCAAGAAGACTTATTTAAAGAAATGATTGGTGGTACAATACTAAGGAGACACGTGGCAAAGCAACTCAAACTAATTGGCGGTCCAACATTAGGCTGACACATGACAAGCAACTGAAGCCCTAATTCTTCTTATGAAAAGGGAGAGACAAGGAACCCTAATTATCACTCACCAAGGCCATCATCATCTTCATTGAGCTCAGAGGAGTGTAAAACGACTGCTGGAGCTAAGCCTTTGCTGGAGAAAGCAAAAATCGAGCTAACTCGCTGGAGCAAGGGTCGGGCATGGCTCACCACTACCGTACTCTCCGCCAAGCTCGCATCCAAGTCCGTTTCTCCTCCCCTCCCTCTGTGCTAGTCTTCTAGATCCACTAAGAGAGATATCGGGCTCAATTGAGCCTGATTCCATGTGAGAGAGAGGGATAAATATGAGCTTTTCTTCTTGCTTAGGTTCGCTGGAGGAGCCGCCACCTCAACAGAGGTGGTGGAGATAATCGTTGGCGGTGGCAGTGGACCTGGTGGCCAGAAATGAGAGATCAACATTACCCAGTTCGGGCTAATCTGGATCATCGGCTGGAGGAGGAAGATGCATGGATGTCGTCGATTTAAATCTTAAAAACTATAGCATAGTATTATTATTATGTGTATTTTTGCCACATGTTAAATAGCTACTTGCATGATAATTTTAGGCCTTGTAGAGGCATATTCATAAGAAACTTTCAACATAGAAAATGTAGCTCTAGGTCTTACCTTTGTTTTTACAACCTAAACTTGCAATTTGGAGCTTTGTAAATCCTTGTCGGGTCATTCTCCTAGGACTGCTCTTATACTAGGGAAAACCTTCAAATGAAGGCCTAGGTTAATCTATAAATCCACATGCAATGAAATTTAGTTCAAGCATGTGTGTATACCATTCTTAGACTATGTCTAAAAATGAGAATTTTTGGAGGACATTTTCCTATAATTTTAGTAAAAATTTGCTTTATTAAATAATTGTGATCTATGGAGTTTTACAACTACAAATACCCCCGAATTTTGATAGCATGGCTCTAAGGTCATCCTATGACCTTGGTAAAAATTTAGAGCCATTTGGATGTCTAGATGTTAAGGATCCAACATGCATGGTGGAGGTAGATTTGCAAATGGTGTGACAACAGTAAAAATGTGAAAATGGGAAATTAGCCCCTATGGACCAAAGCTTATCCATGATATTTTGAATAGAGGCTCATAGGGATGAAATACACCTCCCACAGAAATATTGGGATTTTTGGGACAAAAAATCCCATTATTTTGAATTATTGGAAAATAGGCTCATTTAAAAATAAAAATGAGAAGTAGGGCTACTGACCTTAGAAAATTCCAAAATTTTGATACATGCCCTAAAAGGTCATTTCACATCTCTGCATAAATTTTGGAGCAAGTTTGAGATTTATTTCTTGTGTAATTAGCATATTTATATCTATATCTCTTTGGGGATTTAAATTAAAAGTAGGGGTAATAATGTTTGGAAAATTTTTGAAAAATGTACAGACTCTTATTTCTGTGATATGAACTCCTGTGAATTTATTTAAGAAATTTTGGATGACTAATTATGCTTAAAACCTGAGTAGTGGCATTTTTGTAATAATGTTCACATATAATTATTTTAGGCCAAATCACTGTTTAGGAGTATAAAATTCTATTTTGAGTATTATAATGACAATATTAATCACCAGTAATTTTATATGAATTTTTAGTTGAATATTTTAGGTACTTTATTTGGAAAGTGGAATAATTTGTGATTATAATCATAAATAGAAAATGAATTGTAAATCAAGTGGAAAAATTAATATCTTTGATGAGCAGCCATTTTTTAATCTAGATGAACTCCAGGTAAATTATCTAGACATAATGGATCATTGGATATAGTAGCTCATGTTCAAAGTAACCTTGGTCACCTAATTAAATGATTTAATTTATGGTCATAAATACTTAGAAAAATGATGAAATTCTAAATGGTCAACTTCATACACATGACAAACCCATGATAAATATTTAGGGGCATTTGGCCCAAGGAATTAAAATCATCTCATACGGGTTAGAAATTGATCATGGGTTACGCTTAGAAAAAGTGACGTATAACACTAGGACCAGTATAGAAATGATAGGTGGTTGGATTGAGAGATATATTGGGAAGTTGAAACCCTGCTTGGTGTCACAAGTATGTCACTACATAGTAATGAGTGATAGAGTGAAAGCCACAAGGAGAACAACAATAACAGGGCCCAGCGAAAGATCGTCGCTCTCCCAATCAGTACCTTAAGTCATTAGGTTTACTCAAGAGTAATAACGAGATTGGGGTATTAATAATGGGTAGACACTAATATAAATTAATTATCCTTGAGAAAGGGAGCTTTTGGCTTCAGCCCATCATAGTTCCTAGTGCCCTCGAGAGCCCATCCCTGGTCATGCCCTGGGCAATCCAAGGATTAACCCTAAGCTGCTATGTATAACAAGAATTAGACAAAATAGTCTAATAGGTTAAGGGATCGATGTGAGAAACTCACTCGTATAGGGTTGGAGGGTTTCAGTACGGGTTTAGTCCTACGAGCTGGAGGCTTGGGAGATTTATTTCAATACAGGTTGGTCCTGCGAGCTAGAGGCTCGGGTTTTAAATAACTTGCATGTGCATAGAACATATTAAAGGTGGGTCATGCGGTACTGGCCTATCGTCACACTGATAGTAGCATAGTGACTCTGGTGAGGTGTGAGGGTTTGAGGGGCCAGTAGGTTATTTTATACTGCGGTCTGAAGGACAATCCCCGAAAATGCACACCCAACCAAAACAGCTAGTGTTTATGGCCAGCAAATTAGTGCACAGAGACTCTAGTGTAACATCCCATTTCCGGCTAGACCCCTAGGAGTCGGTTGGTCGAGTCAGAACCCCAGGGAGCACAAAAAGTGAAAATAAAGCGATCAATTTTTCGGGTCACGGGTTGGTCACGCCCGTGACCGACCCGTCACGCCCGTGACCTGGGCGTGACTACTTCGACGATCGTCGATCTCCACGAGACGATCGCCGAACGTGCTGTCTGGGCATGTCACGCCCGTGACCAAGGTGTCACGCCCGTGACTATGGGCGTGACCCCATCGACGATCGTCGATCGCCGTGAGCCGATCGTCGGCCTTGCAGCCCGGGCATGTCACGCCCGTGACTTAGCTGTCACGCCCGTGACCTAGGGCGTGACCAGCCTTCGACGATCGTCGATCTCAATTCGACGATCGTCGACCTCGAAATATGCCATTCGGGCCTGTCACGCCCGTGACCCAAGGTGTCACGCCCGTGACCATCATCGACGATCGTCGATCTCAGTTCGACGATCGTCGAACCAAGGATTGACTATTCGGACCTGTCACGCCCGTGACCTACGTGTCACGCCCGTGACATTGGCCGAAACGACGGTTCAGGCCCGAAATTATTCCAACACGCGTGGTATTAAATGCTGGTGTGGGAAGTTACACCAGGAGTAACTACCGGCCGTTTTCCTTCTGAAATTTTATAATAAATGAGGAAAAGGTGGTCCAATAGAAAACCTCCAGCTGGACACACCTGTTCAGTTCCGCCGTTTCTTATCCCTTCACCGTAACCGAAATGTTAAGGGGGAAACTTCATGGCCATAATGGTTTCACCCATTCACCTTCCCACTTCCTGAGTTATAAAAGCCCACCTGGACAAGAGGAGAAGGTTACACGCTCAAGTAATCAGAACAGACCTTTGTTCTTGCTGTAGGAGAAGTTCAGCAAACGCCACCACCGCGCCATGGCACCCCGACGCTCTTCTCGCCTTCAAACCGCGAACAAGGTCCTCCTCTACTCCTTCTCTTTCATGGGTAGATCTTAGGATTCTTAGGAAGGAGATTCGCGCTCAACGGAGCCGGATCCATCTCTCGTTTTCATGGAAAAACCATGAAAAAGATATTTCGAGTTCGCCGGAAACCGCCACCTCCGGCGGCCAAACCACCGCCGACCGCTAGCCATCGCCTCAACGGAGGTGGTGGTGGTGGTGGCTGGCCAGGGAAGTGACCGGACGGCCGGCAACGGATCACGGAATGCTTACAGGAAAAATGATTTTTCCTGTGTCTGGTTTTCGGGTTCATGAAGAAGATGAACAGTAGGATAAACTTTATAATATACAGATTATTATAAATTACCAGATGGGAAATTGTATTATTAGAATATATTTTTTTTGGGGCTGTAAAATGAGGCACTTAGAGGCCGTTTTAGGAAAAATGACCAGTCACAAAAGTTGTAGCCCTCTGGGTCTACTTTAATATAAAATTGATTTTATTCAATTTGGGTGAGTGGTTTGACCACAGCACTCATTTTGGTGGGATCAAGACCTGGGTTAACCAGAAATTAAAATGGTTGCCCACGGTTCATAACAAGTCCAAATGACTTGAAATTTGGACTGGAGGTCTATAATATGTATATCGAGAGGCTGTCCAAAAATGAGAATTTTTGGAGAACTTTTGCCTAAATTTTTTGTAAAAATTTAATAAACAATATAAAATTGATTAGGAGATGAAATTAAGCCCAAACTCCCCCAAATTTTGGGTGGTGGTCCCTGGCATCAATATTAAGATCTGTACAAAATTTCAACTCGATTGGTCGAGTTTTGAATAGGGAATTATCAAGTCCTTGATAGGTCTTGGTGAGGGGTACTTTGGGGAAAAGTACGATTGGAGTTGGAGTGGACAAATCTCCTCAAAAGAGGCTGAAGTTGTTGGCCACTGATTTGTTGAGTCTATGTCTACCCTCTTGGGTAACATGGTGTGGCTTAGGGTGGATTTTACCCTAAGAGATTGGCTCAACTCCAACGGGTGGGAGTTTGAGGTTTGTGAAGGACATAGGAGCAAAAGCTCTTGTATGCCCTTGAAATTTGGAGGAGAGGGGGAGGATATGATGAAAACCCTCTGGTTGAAATAATGAAGGAATTGGAGGTAGTTAGGTACCTCGAAAGTTGAGATTTTGGAATAGGATAAACATGTAATTTAATTATTTTAAGCACTAAATCTAATCCAAAAATTATGAAACTCGGGAGGAGGGATTTTTAGGATGTATTAGACTTATGGTAATTTTTCTGGAATTTTATGATTAATATATATTATGCTTCATGTGTTAAAGAATTATTAGCCCAATTTGTTGTTTCAATTATTTGGTGGCTTTACATTAATTATAATCAGTTAAAATTCTGGATTTAGATCTTGACTAGTAGAACATTGATCCCTGAATTTTTATAGAATTTTATGTTGAGTAAATCTAGTACATTATTCACAAATGATAGAAAGGGCTTTTATGTTTAAAAAATTATTACGGATAGAACACTTGCTGGAAAATCATGAAACTTAGCCAGTGCAAATTTTAGGCCTTAATCTTCATGTCATAAATTATTTAGAATTTTTGGAAGAATATTTTCTGTACTTGATTCATAAACTATAGAAATTAGAGATTATTTCCAAATAGTTTTTCAGGTTATTTTGATGATAGAAAATTATGATACTTAGGATTTAGCCTTCTGAGATAGCCTACTAATTATCATAAATTTGCTGGACATCTTGCATGAATAATTAGGATAGTTCATGTTCAAACCGGTGGCCCTCGAGATTTTCGAGGAATTTAATTAAATGCCAAATAAATTAGGAAAATTTCCATTTTCTGGATTTAGGTTATTTATATCAAGATAAGTCTCCAGTAAATAGTTTAGGGCATTTGGATGAGTAATCGATCATTGCATAACCGGTTCGACATGTAGCCTAGGTTGGTCTGCATTTAGTAAATTGTGAAATGCAATAGAACATGATCTGATGAAGATATAAAGAGTAGTGAGTAGTGGTGATAGTTAGAGTTAAGAGGTGCTCGGGTTTGGCGAAAGATCGCTTTTTCCCGAGGAGTGGAAGGTTTAAAAATCACCCTAGGATAGTCTATCGTAATATGAGAAGGGAATCGGGCTAAGGGAAAACAACCAATAACAATAAGTGCCTTGCGAAAGGGAACTTCGGGCCGTAATGCACCGTCTTGGTTCCTAGTGCCCCTTGAGAGCCCTTCACGGGGTATACCGGGGGCAGTCCTGGGCTAACGTAAACTGTAATAACAAACCGACAAGAATAACTTAGTAACTAGGGCTGCACTCTTCACAACACTGTTGGCACAGGAAGGTTGATGAGAGCTTCGGCTCGGTTGATTTGGAAACGGACGGGATGGTCCGGGGAGCTTCGGCTCGATTGATTTGGAAACGGACGGGGTGGTCCGGGGAGCTTCGGCTCGGTTGGTTGGAGACGGACGTTTGGTCCGGGGAGCTTCGGCTCGGTTCTGTTTGTTTTGCGATTAAACTTGCATGTGCATAAGATAGGAAAGTTAAGGTGGTGGGTCTTTCGATATCGGGGAGTTCGATTGCACCGACACCGATATCGTTGACTCGGCGAGGTGGTTAGCACTTCGCCAACAGAAGTCCGGTGCGCCAGCTGGCAAGAGTACGCAGGCGTCCGCTTAGTGCACCAAGCGTTGAGGCGTACGATAGGTCAGACCAGTGGTGCTTTTACTGGTTTTGAGGTGGGCGAGGCCCAACCCACCGCTTCCGTTTGCCACTACGGAGGTATCCTGGGAGGTAACGGCTCCGAAAGGGGGAACTAAAGGTCTGTGTGCACAGAGTCGGGTGTGTGAGTTGCACTGCATGACATAACATACCCACCATATAGTTGCATATCATAATCATTCATAACAACCTTGACACCTAAAGTATAAGTGGAATGGGACGCTTATACATTAGGACCTGCAAAACGACCCCTTGGTCTATAAGCTTGTGTGGGCAAGTTTATAAATCAAAGGTTAATTTCAATATATAACAACCATTGCTGTTTGATAACCGACACCCCAACGTATAAGTGGTATGGGACACTCTATACGATGGGAGCCTTGCAAAAGATCCCTTTTGCTTATGTGTTCTCGCATAAGTGAAGGTTTAAATTCATTTAATTGCTTTTCTTACTGCTAGACCTATTATAACAAATTATTAACTGCTCACCTAACACAACTTGCTAGATTAGTTTCCGCTGCCATCTGTTCATGTTTTATTCTCTACCATCATGTCCTTCCCTTTCTTCCTCCCCGCTCGGTTCCTAGGAGCCATGGGGGAAGGGGTAGGGGATGATAGGGCTTAGTCTTTATGACTAACGGTTTTCGAACCGCATCATTTAGGGGATCGTGGAGCCCAGCATGGAGGAGCAGCCCCAGAGATCGGTGCGCCTGGAGATGGGGCAGTCTAGCTCCGGAGTTCACACAGCCGGGACCGTGAGTCTCGACCTTGAGTAGTTTACTGTTTCGCTTCCGCATGAGAGACTTGTAGTGAGGATATTTTGTACCGGGCATAAGCCCGTATATATAGTACTCTGATGTTGCTGTGGACACTCCCTTCGTGGAGTCTTATTATATTTATGTGATTTTTATTATTGTGGACTGCATTGCTCTTACTTCAATAATTGTGCTACTTTCTGTGATCGAAATTGGCCGGCAGAATCGGCGCCTTGTGGTGATGACCCTTCGGGACGTGAAGGAGTCACCGCAAAGCGGCGGTTCTGGGCCTAAGACCCCGGTGGTTGAAAAAGAAAAAAAAAAGGGGGTCTTACATCTAGAGTGCACCTCGGACGTGTAGAGAGGAGTACGAAGGATCTAGGCCTAGTAGTGTGTATACCTTCCTAGGAAGTGGAGACGCCCACTCCACTGCTGTCATATCTATAACGGTGGTACCAAAGAGTTAAGCTTACACCAAAAAGTGGGAACTAAAGATCTGTGATAACAGAGGCGTGTGTGTGAATTGCACTTGTATGAATTATAACCCACATTATTGGGTCCATTGATCCAAATGGCCCTGATTTGTAAGAAATCAAACAAGTCAATGACACACACTAGTTATATTTGATGTGTGTTTGAGTTTATGCATGCAGGTCAGTCCATATTACACTTATTGGATAGGTGGACACCAAGCAGGCTGGTGATCAGGAAGAAATTATACTAAGTCCACAAGCATTCAGTGGAGCAAGCTCACTCAATGCTAGCTGTCTTAAGAAAGAAAGTTGAAGAGAAAAATACTACGAAGTCCAGAGGTGTTGAGTGGAGTATGCTCACTCAACGCTAGAAGTCAAGGAATGATGTTGGCAAGCAAGAAATTCTACTAAGTCCACATGCATTGAGTGAAGCTAGTTCACTCAATGCCATGAGCCAAAAAACATTGAGTCAGGTATGGACAGTCAAAACCTATGCATTAGTAGGCAGAAAAATTGACTAAGGTTCTGTTTGGGGGGACTTATTTTCACCGGTCAAGCGGTCATGACCGCATGAACAAGACTTTAATTAAGTTCTGATTCATGTGGTCATGATCGCTTGACCGGTGAAAATAATTCCCCCCAAATGGAGCCTAAGTCAACAAGCATTGAGTGATGTCAACTCACTCAATGCCATACTGCATGTTCATTAAGTAAAGATGATTCTGTCAAAGCCACAGAGTTTTTGCCAAAGAAAAAGATTATAAGTCTAGAAGCATTGAGTCAAGCAAGTTCACTCAACGCCATACTGATTCTGTCAAAGCCAAAGAAGATAGACAGGAAAATCTGTCTAAGTACAAAAGCGTTGAGTGAAGTCACCTCATTCAAGACCAAATGATAGAAAGCATTGAGACAAGCTCCAGCAGTCAATGCTAGAGGGAAGGATAGAATTTGACCTAGTCTAGAAGTGTTGAGTGAAGCCAGTTCACTCAATGCCAAGATCAAAGAGCTTTGAGTCAGGCTAATGCTGTCAACATAAGAGGAAACAAAGAAATCGGCTAAGTCCAAAAGTGTTAAGTGAAGCTAGTTCACTCAACGCTCGATTTTATAAGCAAAGGCAGAAAGCGTTGAGTGAGACCAGCTCACTGAACGCCTTTAGACAGAAGGAAATTTTTCTAAGTATAAAGGCATTGAGTGAAGCTTACTCACTCAACGCTCTCAATGCCAAGCACATAGAATGAACTGAAGAAATGACTAAATCAAGAATCGTTGAGTGATGGTCATTCACTCAATGCTCTCAACTCCTGGAAGAACTGAAGAAATGACCAAGTCCAGAATCATTGAGTGATGGTCATTCACTCAATGCTCTCAACACCTGGAGTAATTCAGAGAATTTGGCTAAGTCCAGAATGGCTGACGTCAGCATGAGTCAGCAAAAGTCAACAAATTCAATGCAGTTCAAATTCGTTGTGAGAAAGATGCAGTATGCCATGGATGGCGTCGACGGCTAGCTGTTGTCGTATTCTTCAAATGGAAAGTGGTAAATCAGCAATTAAGGCAGGCCCACAGCGCAAAGAGTCGTTGATCGACGATCAATAAAAGGGAAAGATTGACTTAGTTGACCACAAGAAATTAAGGTTTTATGAATACGCATAGTGGCGGAACTTTGTCTTCTTCCTCGCCATTAACATCGAGCCTGAAGCAAAAGTTCTGATAAGTCAACCTGAAAGCAAAAAGAGATAGCTTCTACGATTTTCATCTGCGACAGCAAGGTCAAGACTAATTCCTAAAATAGAATAGGCATAGGTTTCTGCAAGTTACTTCAAAAACAAGCCGCGATTCTTCTGAAGATATTTGTTGCTGTGAAGAAGAAGTTAGGGATGAAATCTGCTCAGCCCAGGAAGACAGACATAAAGAAAACTCTCTGGTATCAAACTGTTTTAACCATCATTTCTATTTTTTGTAGGATCCAGTCATAGATCTGAGTGTAGGATTCTGAGTAGAATCTGAGTTGTAAACTTGTGTTATAAAGGCTAAGGTAGAATCATTTGTTGATCTGAGTGTAGGGCTATCCTTCCAGCCTAAGTTTTAGGGCTTCTGAGCCTGAGGTAGGTGATTGTTGAATCACTAAGTGGTAGGGCCTTGGTCCTGAGTTGTTAGTCTTGAAGGACACTGAGTGGTTCTGCGGGATCATGTTGTATGCTCTTAAGGAGCGAAGTATTGGGGAAGAGCCTTATCTAACACACTTTTAGAAAGGTATAGAGGGACATTGGGCGTACCCATAATCTGGGGAACCACTAGAAACTATCTTTGTCTTCTGGTTAATGTACTTGAAAGATAAATTATCAAATCACTAAGCACAGCAAATTAAGGTATAGGTCTAGGTAATTTTAAAAGAGACCTAAAACCTATTCACCCCCCCCCCCTCCCTCTAGGTATTAGCTGACCTTGGAAACAAAGTCTTTCAAGTAGTATCAGAGGGAGGTTGCTCAAGAAAGGCTTAACAGTCTAAGTAGATCTCCAAGGTCAGCAAAAAATTGTCCTTATGGGTTCAGGAGTGAACTATAAGGGGTTGGGTGCCATAAAGCTTCCAATCTGCAGGAAGAAAAGATTTGGCATCTGGAAGGAGAGTTTTAGGCTGTTCATGAAAGCAGCTGACCCTAGGATCTTTATCACAGTCAAGGAAGGGCCTTTCATCCCTATGAAAGTGTCAGCTCTGGATGCAAATGTCCAGACACCCAAGACCTATTCTGAAATGACAAAGGATGAAGTCATCCTTGCCACTATGGATAAGAGGGCACAAAATATCATAGTTAGTGCCATAGATGACTCCACCTTCCAAAATCTAATACACTACAAGACCTCAAAGGAGATTTGGGATACTTTGGTGGTCTATAAGGAGGGCACGGAAGAAGTCAGAGATGATAGAAAGTCTATGCACAACCAAGAGTATGAGGCTTTCAGGCAAAGTAAGACTGACAACATAGCTGATTGTTATGTGAGATTTTTAAGAATAGTCAATCAGTTGAGGACATATGGCAGAGTCTTCAGCACTTATGAGTTGAATGACATGTTTCTCAGGTCTTTAACTAGAAACTGGGATACTAAAATCTGTGTCATCAGAGAGGTGGAAAAGCTTGTTGACACTCCACCAGTAAAATTATTTAGGAAGTTGTTGTCCTATGAAATGCAGCTGACTGCCAGGAAGGAGAAGAAGAAAAATAGAAAGTCTCAAGCCAAAGAAAATTCTATGTCCTTCAAAGCTGAAGCCTCAAGGAGGAGCAGAAGAAAGACACATTCTCCACCAAGGAGGGATGCTGAATCTAACTCAGATTCAAACACATCAGACTGGCATATGTTTGATGAAGACTTTGCTGCCTTCTCCAAACAATTCTAGAGGTTCTTGAAGAAGAAGCAGAAGAAGAGCAGACCCTCCGCATCCTCACATCACAAGGAGGACTACTATAGGGGAAAGAAGAAATCCTCCAAGGAGGACAGGTTTGGTTTTAAACCTAGTAAGCAGATTTCTACTAATATTATCTGTAATTGCTGCAGCAAGATAGGGCATGTTGTAGCCGACTGCCCAGCAAAGAGGAGAGAGGATGGAGAGAAGAAGAACCATCACCAATATAAAGACAAGAAGGAGAAATCCTTCATTGCTAAAAAAAAGAAGAGTTGGACTGACTCTTCCTCCTCATAGTTAGAAAAAAAAAGGAAGAAGATGTAGCCTATATTGGGCTAGTTGTTAATATGTTGGAAGAAGAGGAAAAGTATCCTGCTACCAGAATAGGAATCAGGGCCCCTCTATCACAAATAGATAGTGATTCAGAGGTGGATATAAAAGAAGAAGAAGAAGACAGCTGGTGTCATGGACTGATGGCTATGACTAATGAAGAATCTAGCTAGGAACAGCTTGGTCAACAAAAGGTACATTCTCTGTCCAAGTCTTCTTCTGAGTCAGCCTATGAGACCAACCCAGATTCTGAAGCTCATTCATCAAGAGATGAAGGAGATTCTGAATCTGAGTAAGATGTTAATTCTATGATTGACATGTATGTTGTCTTGCTGAATGCCTTCAAGAAAAGTAAGTTACTGGCTAAGAAGCAGGCTAAGGAGATTTCTTCCCTTTAGCTTGTTGCTTCCCAGCATGCTGATTCAGCTTCACTGCTTGATCAGAAAATGAAGGAAATCAGTTAGCTGGAAACAATTTCCTTCATCCAGTTTGGCAAAGTAAGCAAATCATAGAGAACACCAAATCTATAGTGGTTCCCCAATCTTGGGTACGTCCACTCTCCACCTCACCGATCTAGCAATACGCTAGACTTGGCTACTTCACTATTACCTCGGATTGAAAACCAATCCTATAACTTGGATAAGCGCCCCTACAACTCGATCCTCAACACAGATCTACACTCGAAAGAAAATCTTCCTACAATAATTTCTCGGAGAACAAACTCCTATAACTCGGAGATCAATCTCCTACAAGAATAAAGATGTTATAAATAAAAATATACAAATATAATATCTCAGATCTGAATCTTTAGCCTTTCTTCTTCCTTGAACTTGAAGCTTTCTCAGAAACGGATCGAATAAGACAAGCCAAAATAATTCTAGATCTGAAAACTTGGATCAGCACGATCAAGAGATGAATCTGTAAGAATAAGAGCGTCTTGATCTGTTGATCTCTACTTGCTCTAAATCATAGGAATCGGAGAAGAAGCTGTAGCGAGATCGTCGAAGAAGAGCCGCGGCGGTTTCCCGATTTAGAATATACGAATGATTCAGAAACTTTGATTTTCTTTGGTATTTATCCTTGTTAAGGTTAGTCGATTTGATTAGACCTTTTATAAGACAAGCCTTAACAGTCATAATCATAAAGACAGTACACGTGGACCAATAATAAGAGAGATTTGGTTGGAAATCATTTCTGAAATCACGTTTGTCGGGACTTAAGAATTTTCGGAAAATGACCTGCATTTCACGAGTAGATTATAGACTACTTGAGTAATCACTTTAGCTTCTCGAGAAAGGAATGTAAAGTTCTCGAGAACAATACATAGAGAAAATCTTGGAAATTATTTCTGGCTACTCGGGAAGTAACTTATGTTACTCAAGAAATAGAAACTAACTTCTCGAGTACTAGCTGAACTTCTCGAAAACAAGATATACTACTCGAGTACTAGACTTCTATTACTCGAGTACAAATTCTTGGCCTTCTCGAGTAATGACCTTAGCTCCCCGGGTACTAGACTTAGAAAAATTCTGAGCTAGATTTTACAGATAACTCGAGAATAAGAAAAGATATACTCGAGTACTACTTAGCTTCTCGAGAACTGACAATAAATCTTCTCGAGAACTACTTCAGTTACTCGAGTGCTAGACTTAGCTTACTCGAGAACTGACTAAGAACCTACTCGAGTACTTAAGTTACTTCTCGAGCAAAACACTTAAAAAATTCTGCTTTTTGAAAATTTTCTTTCTTCAAGGAATTCAGCAACTAGTCTTTCTCGTATAAGTTTAGTGCTTTGAAAATGAAGTGTATTCCAATAGAGAGGCTACATATGAGTCAACACTATGGATCACACAATGAGGGATTATATTGTAGGGTCCTGTGTTTGGTGGCTCACTATTGACTGACATTGGTCTATACTTGGCAATTATATCCTGCAAACACATAACTCAAACAAGGGATCAAATACAACTTAATTCATCTTAGTTTAAGGGTGACTTCATACAAATCTAGGTTATTGTGGATACAATACCCAACAATCTCCCCATATTTATAGAAGTTAGAACCCTCTACACTAAGGTGAATTATATCAAGATGAACAAATAAAGTGACTAGATAACACAGTGATAATAAAGTAAATTGCTAAGTAATGAAAAGAAAAATAGATCATCAAAATTAAGGATTTATATTTATAAAATTGTCTAGAAATCCAATTCAACGGAATCTCAAAAACACAATCTATTGATTATCTTCATTCCTAGCTTTGTTGTTGTTGTTGTTGTTGTCTTTCCTTTTTCTCTTATTGTCTTTTCTGGTAGATGAAAGGTTTAGGATAGTACTTTGGAGGTTTAGGAGGGGCATTGGGGTTGTTCCTTCCATACTCTTTGTCATAAATTCTTCACTTGATTAAAGATTTCTCATGCAGTTCCCACTCATGAGAGATGTAATGATCATTCCTGTTCTCATTGTAGTCCATGACAAGTTTGAGAGTATCAAGGATTAAAGATTTAGAGGTTGGGCTCCAAATTTCAGCAAATTCCTGAGTTCTTCTCCTTTCAGCTTCTGGATTGGGAGTGGTTCTGCTGGCAGAGGCACCATCACCATACTTTCTTTTCTTTTTACTTGGGATTTCTAGAGGAGGGACTTGAGAGGGTATTTCAGATTCTGACCATGCTTGAGCATAACTAACTGGAGGTTGTTCTTGATCTTCAGGTCTGGGATAGAAAGTTGGTTGCTGGATAGGAGGATGCTGAGCAAGATGGTTAAGATGATGAGGGATAATATTGGGATCAGCTTGGAATTTAGGGAATATTTGATTGTGTATCCACACTATTGTGTCATAAGTATGAAATTTGACACTAACAATTTGATTCTATACATCAGCATGTAGCTCATTCAACTTTGCTTCCCATTCAATCTTCTTCCTTTCTTCAGATTTTTCTAAGAATTCTTTCACTAAATCCTCCCCCTTTCTGACTTCTATTGATAGGTTGGCTATTGCATCTTCCTTGAATGTTCCAACATCTTCACAAATCTTAAATGTATGTTCTTGAGCTTTATTCTCTAGGTTGATTTGATTGTTTGTAAGAGTGACTGATTGATCCATCACCTGACCAATGCTAGTTATGGTGTGGTCTAGGGCTTTCCCATCAATTTTGAATAAGTGTTTCAGCTCATCAGTACTGCTTGGATCTCAGCAAATCCTCTACTCATCTCTTTTTGAAGAGCAGTTACCTTGTCAGTGACAACTTTTAAAGATTCATCAAAATAATTCCTTTGTTGAGCTAACATCAATTCTATCTTACTCAAAATATTATCAGCAGAAGGAGTTTCAATTGGAGGAGGTGGAGGAGGAGGAGCAGTCCATGGAAGTATTTCTTCAAGGACAACTGAGCTCTGGGCTCTGGTAGTGTGAATCAAAATATTTCCTTCCTCACCAAGAATGGTAGGAAGAGAGAAATCCAAGCTCTTTAGGGGAGCCTCATCTAGTTCAGGGGTTCCTTCTTTCTCATCAGAAATTCGAATTGTTTCTTCTTTTTGGACATCTATAGGAGGAGACTGATGAAGAGGGGATTCTGGTTCAGAATGGTTGTCAGTTGGAGAATGTTCAGGAGTGGGATATTTTTCTGTATGGGTAGGGGAAGAGGGTTCTTTTGAAGAGAGTTCTTCAATCATCCTGTTAATATCTTCCTCTGTAGATAGGATTTGTTCTTGTACTTGAGCATCAGTAAGCAGATCTTCAACAGGAGTAGTAGCAAGTGGAGGTGCAATAGCTGGAGGAGGGGTAGAGTGTCTTTCCTCTGGGGTAGAAGGAGCAGGCTCCCCCTCAATAACTGCACCAGATATGCTAGCTACTTGAGGTAGAGTGGAAGATGGGGTCCTGTCCTCATCCTCTGGATGATCAAGTGCTTGGGCAGGATTCTTGAGCCTGAGCTCCTATCTCTAAATAGAAGATATAGAAACTTTCTTCATATGATGAATGGTAGTACCTTTGGATAAGTCAAAAATCTCTGGCTTGAATTCATGTAGAAGTAGAGAAATAATTCTTGCATAGTTTAGAGCTTTTATACTTTCCTTGAACTTATCAAAGATCATCAACCCAAATTGAAATTTCTTCCTACATATGACGGCTATCATCATGTCAAATAAGTCAGCAGTGATGAAGCTTATCGAACTTGTCTTGCATAGAAGTACTTTTCCAAGAATATCAACTAGAAGTTTGCTTTCTGGATTTACGCCAGGTCGACGAACTGTGTGCACCTCAATAAAAATACCACAAAAACCACATGCTCTGTCATAATCTTGATATGTTAGGTCATCTTCTTCGTCAATGACTGGTAATCGAAGAAGTTTTGAAACAACTGGAGTAGAAAGTTTGACCTTAACTCCACGAACTCTGGTCTTAAGAAGTTTTCCATTTATCTTTACCTTAGCATTCTGGAAGAACTCTTCAACTTCTGGAAATAGAATTTTGCACAGGTGATCTAAGATGAATGACAGTCCGGTAGTTTCTAAAAGCAGTAGAAGATTCTGAAATTCATTTGAAAGCTCTGCAATCCCTGTTGAAACTAGTTCGCTTCCGATCCATATCTTGGATGGAGGAGCCATTGATCCAGAGAAGAACAAAAATGTCTACTTGGAGAGAAAGGACTGGATCAGCGACAAGTTGACGATGGCGACAGGAAGACGAAGAGTTTTTCCTCTTTTCTCTCGAGAAATGGTTTAGAGATCGAGTGATTTGGAATTTTCCGGACTTTTCTATTTATATAAGTCCTAATTTATAATGATTAAGGAAATTATAAAGAATGACATACCTGAAAATAGGGCGGTATAAAGTGTGGGTGCGAATATCAGAAATTTTAACTTGAAGGCGAAAAGTTGCTTCAGACTTCTCGAGTGGAAGGTCATTACTCGAGTGAAGAGACAATAGTTCTCGAGTAGTAACTTGCTTTCTCGAGTAATAGACTGAAAGTTCTCGAGAAGTGTTCCGGTAGCTCTCGAGAGGCAGACTTGTTTCTCGAGTGGTAGACTTGTTTCTCGAGTGGTCCTATCCAGTACTCGATTAGTAAGAGTCTTACTCGAGAAATGAAGTCCAAACTTAAGAGTTTCTGAATTTTTTAAGTGTTGTCTGATCCTTGAGCTTTTTTGTGAGACCTCCTTCCTTATTCTTCTTTATTGAGCATACCAAGTTTTGTTTTGAAGAACGAGAACTTGGCCTAGTACAGCAGCTTCGTGAAGATATCTGCAACCTTCTTGTCAGTTGGGACATACTGGAGGTTGATGTCTCCATGCTCTACATGCTCCCTGATGAAGTGATACCTCAGCTCTATGTGCTTTGTCCTGCTGTTAGAGACTGGGTTGTTGGCGATTGTAATTGCACTAGACGAATCGCAAAACATTGGAATGTTCTTGAACTTCATATTGTAATCTTCAAACTGGTTCTTTATCCATAGCAGTTGTGCACAACAACTACCTACAGAGATATACTCTGACTCGGCTGTTGAGATTGCGACACAATTCTGCTTCTTGCTGCTCCAGGAGATGAGCCTTCTTCCTAGGAATTGATAAGTCCCAGAAGTGCTCTTCTTGTCATCTTTGCTGCCTGTAAAATCTGCATCTTAAAAACCAATTAGTTCGCTATCATTACTTCTTGGGTACCATAAGCCAAGATTTGGTGTACCTTTAAGGTATCTAAAAATCCGCTTTGCAGCAGCATAGTGAGATTCCTTAGAGTTCACTTGAAATCTAGCGCACGCACATGTTGAGAACATTATATCCGGTCTACTAGAAGTAAGATAAAGCAAGGATCCAATTATGCTTCTATACTTGGTTTCATCAAAAGGTTTTCCTTTCTCATCCTTATCTAGAGAAATAGCTTAACCCATTGGAGTCCTCATAGAGGTTACATTCTCCATTCTGAATTTCTTAATAAACTCCTTGGTGAATTTCGTCTGAGAGATGAAAATTTCATCTTCAGATTGTTTCACCTGAAGTCCTAAGAAATACTTCAGCTCTCCCATACTGCTCATTTCAAACTTCCCTTGCATAAGTTTAGAAAACTTTTTGCAAAGCTTGTCGTCAGTAGAGCCAAATATGATGTCGTCGACATAGATTTGCACTAGCAAAATCTTGTCTTTTATTTCCCTAAGAAATAATGTCTTATCTATCTTTCCTCTAGTGAACTTGTTCTCAAGAAAAAAGCTAGACAGCGTCTCATACCAAGCTCGAGGAGCTTGTTTCAAACCATATAATTCCTTAAATAAAAGATAAACATGATCAGGAAAGTTAGAATCAACAAAACCTGGAGGTTGTTCCACATACACTTCTTCCTTTATGTCACCATTAAGGAAGGCCGACTTCACATCCATCTGCTAGACAGTGAAGCCCTTAAGTGCAATATATGCTAGGAACAACATAATTGCCTCCAGTCTTACAACTGGAGCATGTCTGGCCGAAGTCGATTCCTTCTTCTTGTCGGTATCCCTTGGCGACGAGTCTGTCCTTATTATTTATGTTTATTCCATCTTCGTCCATCTTATTCCTGTAGACCCACTTGGTTCTGATAACATTCTTACCTTTTGATCTTGGAACAAGCTTCCAAAATTGGCAACGCTTGAACTTATTTAGTTCCTCTTCCATTACCATTATCACGGATGCGTCTGAGTTTGCTTCCTCAAACTTCTTTGGTTCAACCTGCGAGAGGAAACTTAAATATAAATTTTCATTAGTTGTACCTCTACGAGTTTTGACACCGTCCCGGGGATCTCCTATGATTTGATCAATTGGGTGATCCTTCAAGTGTCTGAGCTCTAGAGTTCTTGCATCTAGAGCTTCCTCTATCACTAGAGCGACTTCATCTTGGATGATATCTTGATCATCCTCTCTAATAGGGGTTGGAATGGTGATCGTGATGAACTCTTGATCTTTTTCTTTGACTGGCTCATCCAATCTCAATTCCTTTAGCCTTGAACCTGCATCTTCAATAAATACACTAGAAGAACTGCCTTGCAGCAAGCTCGTCTCATCAAATATAATATTGATAGATTTTTCTACAACTAGGGTTTTCTTATTGAAAATCCTATATGCCTTACTATGACTACTATATCCTACGAAAATACCTTCAAAACTCTTTTCACTAAATTTAGTAGTGTGATACTTTCATTATTAAGTACAAAGCATTTACTACCAAAGATTTTAAAATATGAAATAGTCGGTTTCCTGTCTTTTAGTAGTTCATAAGGTGTCTTATTATGGTTCTTGTTTATGAGTGCTCGATTTTGCACGTGGCATGCAGTGTTGACGGCTTCAGCCCAGAAGTATTCTGGTAGTGAGGCATCACTCAACATGGTCCTGCAAGCCTCTATGAGTGGTCTATTTCTTCTCTCGGCAACTCCGTTCTATTGAGGAGTTCGAGGAGAGGAAAACTCATGAAAGATCCCTAAGCTTTCACAAAATTCTGTCATGGCCCCGGATTTGAACTCTGTTCCATTGTCACTTCTGATTTTGACAACAGAGCAGTTGTATTCATTCTAGACTTGCCTGACAAAATTAGTAAAGATATCAAAAGTATCTGACTTGTGTTTTAGAAAGGACACTCATGCAAAGCGAGAGTAATCATCAATAATAACCAATGTATCATCCTTACCTCCCAAACTTCTAATTTGCAGTGGACCGAACAAGTCCATATGAAGTAGGTGTAAACACCTATTAGAGTCTTTGCCAATAATGCTTTTAAAGGTAACCCTTGTTTGCTTACTTTTTACACATGCATGACAAGGTCTATCCTTAATGCATTTAACATTGGGTGCATCACATACTAAATTAAGAGAAAATAATTTATAAATAGTTTTGTAATTAATATGTATTAATCTCTTATGTCATTGGTCAGCAAGAGACACGCTATCTTTTGCCAAAAAAACACACTGGTGTAGAAGAGTTTATACAAATAAAATTTAAACAAAAGATGTTCCTCCTACGAGTGCCTGATAAAATCATTTCTAAATTATCAACCGATTTTATCAAGCACTTATCTGTATGTAATTCTACTATGTATCCTTTATCGCAGAGCTGACTTATGCTTATAATATTGTGTTCGAATCCTTCAACATAAGCCACATCGGAAAAGGATACACTACCATTAGTGATCATACCGTAGCCTTTTGTAATTACTCTGTCAGAACCTCCAAAGATGACCTTTGGCCCATTCATGACAGGAGAGTAATTTTGGAGAAGGCTTCTAGTCCCGGTCATATGCCGAGAGCATCCACTGTCCAAATACCAGATAGGATTTTTAGCGGCCTTTGGACATTCCTGCAAAAATAGAATCAAGTTGCCTTAGGAACCCAAACTGGTTTGGGTCCTTGGTCTCTAGTTAGCATACTCCCCCTACATGTGTTAACATTGTGAGCTGTCTTTCTCACGTTATTAACTTGAGGAGTTTCATAATACCTGGGGTTAAACATGCAATCTATGGCAAAGTGACCAATCTTGTCAAAACACCGATAGTCAAACCTATTGTATCTTTGTCTGATGTTCTCCAGCTTGACCTTTTGAGAGTGTGGTCTAACAGGGGCAGCAGTCTTTGAGGTAGGAGCTTCTTGGTGATGGAACTCACATGGCTTCTTCTCCATGATAGGATTTTCCACAATGAGTTTTACTTTTGGAGCTTTCTTGATGTTGTGACCATGACTATAAGGGTCGTAGCTCTGAAGAGTGATCTCCTCATAAGGTGACTTCAAGACACTCTCACCAAAGTTTCGGAGATGATTCCATCCTTGGTACCGAGACATGGGCTCTATATAAGTAGGCCTAGCAAGGTGACCATAGGAAGAATCAAGATCAAACTTATTTGTCGGAAAGATAACCTTCCTAAATGAAGTTTAGTCTAGAGGAGCTTTCCCCTTCTCCTTGGCTAGAGCTTTCTTGGCGGCCTTATTTCTTCTTTGGGCTTTATTTCTCCTAGAAGATTTACTAGGACCAGCCACATGGCCTAAGCCAGCACTTTTAGACTGAGTAGAGAACTCATCAACAAGTGGAAGAACTATCTTAGGCTTCGAGAAACTTTCAACAAGTTTCTTTTCCGCGTCAAAATGTTTTTCCAACTCCTTGATGATTTTCTCTTTCAGTTATAGGTGCTCGAGAGCCTTTGTGTATACATCGATTGCTAAACGGGCTTCCTCTTTAAGTGAGTCCATCTTTGCAACTTCCTCCCTCAAAGTGCTCTCCTCAGCCTTAAGAGATTTAATCTCTTTGGCTTGAGCTCTTGCGACTCTTTGACATTTGTCGTAAGCCTTGATCAACTCTTTGTACTGAATTATGAGTTCAGATTCATCATCAGACGAACAGTCCTCATGATCATGGTCAGAAACATCTGATTCAGAGAGAGGGGTATGAGAGTTTACCTTCCTAGTGAACTGTGGATCTTCTTCTTCATCTATGTGTGTCATGAGCCCAAAGTAGGCTTCCTCCTCATCACTAGACTCAGATGAGTCTGTGTTACTGAGGGTCTTGCCCTTCTTGGCTACTAGGCTTCTTTCACTCTTCTTCTTATTATAAGAAGCTTTATTTTCCTCTCTTCTTCCACCCTCCTTCTTATGAGGGCAATCGCTATAACGTGACCTAGCTTATTATCAGAAGAAATATGTCAGCAAAAAGGAATTGCTAAGAGGAAAAACAAGACTCTCATTGAAGCTGAAAGAGCCATGCTGAGTGATTTTTCACTCCCAAAATATTTCTGGGTTGAAGCTATTAACACAACATGTCATGTTATTAATAGAGCTTCAATCAACAAAAGGATGAATAATACTCCTTATGAACTAATGAAGGGCAGAAAACAAAACTTGGCCAATTTCAGAATCTTTGGATGTAGATGTTTTGTCCTAAAAAATGGGAAAACAAACATAACTAAGTTTGTTGAGAAGTCCTATGATTACATATTTGTTGGTTATAGTGACCACAGTAAGGCCTATAGGGTCTACAACTTGAGGGATCAAGTTGTGGAGGAGTGTATTTATGTTGTATTTGATAAAAGTTCTATGTATTACAATGATAAGCCAGGTACATTAAGCACGACGAGAGAAGACTTGAAGCTAAATGAGCTGTCAATAGAAGACTCAGTTCAAGCAAGCCAAAGTTTATAAGATGGAGTCAACATTGTTTAAGAAGAGCTTGCACGGGAACAACCAGAAGAAGAGACTCGGCAATAAGATGAAGCTATTCAAAGAGATGAGGTCACATTAACAGTTGCTGTCAGATATCTAAGAGATCATCCAAGGGAATTGATCATTGGAGATCCAGCTCATGGTGTGACCACAAGAAGTAGACAACACAACACTGTTATGTACTCAAGTTTTTTTCTGAAACAGAACCAAAGAAGTTTGAAGAAGCTAATGTAGATCCATTCTGGATTGTGGTTATGCAGGAATAATTGAACCCATTCAAGAGATGTAAAGTCTATAAGCTAGTTCCTAAACCAGATGACTATAATATCATAGGAACTAGGTGGATCTACAGAAACAAACTGGATGAGAATGGTGTTATAGTCAGAAACAAGGCTAGACTAGTTGCAAAGGGATATAGACAAGAAGAGGGTATAGGTTTTGATCATACCTTTGCACTAGTGGATAGATTGGAGGATATTAGACTCTTCCTAGCATATGCAACCTACAAAGGATTAAAGGTTTACCAAATGGATGTGAAGTCAGCCTTCCTTAATGGTAACCTCAAAGAAAGAGTCTATGTTGAGCAACCCTCAGGTTTTGTTGACTCTACTAATCCTAATCATGTTTATCTATTATTAAGAGCTCTTTATGGACTAAAACAAGCCCCAAGGGCTTGGTATGAGACTCTTTCTAAATTCTTTCTGGAGAACAAATTCTCAAGAGGGAAAATAGACAAAACACTATTCCTAAGGGAAGTCAAAGGCAAGACCATCTTAGTACAAATATATGTAGATAATATTATATTTGGTTCTACTGATGAGTCACTTTGCATTAAGTTTGCCAAACTTATGCAAGGTAAGTTTGAAATGAGTAGTATGGGTGAACTCAAGTTTTTCCTTTGTGTCCAAGTTAAGCAAACTATAGATGGATTTTTCATTAGTCAGTCTAAGTTCACCAAGAAGTTAATCAAGAAGTATGGCATGGAAACAACCTCTTCCATGAGAACTCCTATGGGGTCCAGTATGTCTTTAGACAAGGATGGTGCTGGCAAGCAAATTGATATCACCTTATATAGGGGTATAGTTTAATCATTACTCTATCTAACGGCTAGTAGACCAGACATAATGTATGTTACTTGTGTCTGTGCTAGGTATCAAGCTTGCCCTAAAGAATCTCACTATACAACAGTCAAAAGAATATTAAGATATTTAAAGGGCATACCTAATCTTGGCCTATGGTATCCAAGGAATAGTGATTTTGAACTAACAGGTTTTTCAGATGCAGATTATGTAGGTTGTAAAGAAAACAGGAAAAGCACTTCAGGTTCATGTCAATTCCTTGGAAGAAGGCTGGTGTCTTGGAGCAGCAAAAAGCAAACAAGTGTAGAAATATCCACTGCTGAATCTGAGTACATTTCAGCTGGAAGTTGTTGTGCACATTTGCTTTGGATTCAACATCAATTACAAGATTATAACATTCAGCTAAGTAAAATTCCATTATATTGTGATTGTACTAGTGCTATTTTTATTACAAACAATCCTGTGTCATATAGTACAACTAAACATATTGAAATTAGATATCACTTTATTAGGGAGCATTTAGAAAATAGAGATATCAATCTAGAATTTGTTCCTACAAATAAGCAAATTGCAGATATTTTCACTAAGCCCCTAGATGAAGAAAAACTTAATTTTTTTTAGTTTGAACTTGGCATGTTGAATCTTGAATAATTAATGCATATATATAAAAAAGGGACTCATAAAAATTAGAATAAAATATATTTGTCAGTAATTAATTTTACTTGCCTAAATATCAAGAATAGACCTCAAAAATAAGTATCTATAGTTTAGAAGAAAAAAATATTGACTAAGTCAAAAGTTGTGTTGAGACATCAGAGAATGTGTCGAGACAACAAAGAAAGTGACGAGACACCAGAAAATGTGTCGACACTATATACTGTAATGTGTCGAGACACTAGAAATGTGTCGACACTGCATACTACAATGTGTCGAGACACGAAAGTAAGTGTCGAGAGACATAATCCTTGTGTCGACTTGTGTCGACACATCTCGACAGACAATTTTTCTCAGTTTCGACACTAGGTATTTACCTAAAAATTTGGAACAGTCTAAATGCAGCGCACCCTTTTGTCTTCATGAAAGATTAGCCTCTAAATTTGGTGTGAGAGTAGAAGTCGACTACGCTTTCTTGATTGTGTAAACTGTTGATTCCTGAGTGTCGAGACCTAGAACCCTGATCAGTCGACACTCATTAACCTTTTCTCTCCACTCTCATGGCACCTAAGAATGATGATAACATCTTTGAAGGTTATGAACTTGTTCGTAATGGATTTGATTCGGCGTTAGAAGAAATTAAGAATATCATATCCTTAATCAATGAGTTAGGATTGGAATATCTACATTCAGAACTGTCAAGTGTCTGGAAACGTGAAGTTTCAGAATTATTCTCTAATGCACATCTCGATTCAACCTCAGAAAAGATTAAGTCCGAGGTGAATGGAGCAAAGGTGAAAATCACAACCAGGAGACTAGCCAAGATATTTAAATTGCCAAGGATTGATCAAGAAGATAACCTAGATTCTGTCAAGACTGCAGAATCTTTGGAGTGGTGTGGATTGGCCCCAACCAAAAAGATTAGAAACACCCTGATAAGGAAGGGTATGAATACCCAGGGAAAATTCATGTCTGAGATAGTAGGGAAGGTGCTGATGTGTAAAACATGAGCACATGACAAAATTTATGGATCTATGTTTGAGATAATGACTAGAATAATCTTCGAAGTCAAGACTAACTAGAGCAAAATAGTCTTTGACAAGATTGCATAAAGCATCAAGAAACCCAATATGGGCAAAATTATAAGCCTCTACTTGGTTCATACCATTCCTGACAGTCTCAACCTCAAGATTGGATCTAAGATAAATCACATGAGGAGAATGGACATGAGGATACTGGCAAGGTGGGATAGAGTACTATCCAAGGACACACCTATAGTGGAGAAGGAGAAAAAGAAGAAAATAGTGGTTGTGGAGGAAGAATATTCCAGTGATTCTGAAAAATCAAGAAAGTTCTAGCTCAGAGGAACAGGATGATACAGCACCTAGAAAATCTCCAAGGATCTCTCCTGCTACTAGTGATCAAATGCAGGGGGAGACAATCCCAATTAGGGATCCAAGTGAGGGGGAGAATCTTAATTTTCTCCCAGATATAGATTTGGATATTGTTAATATAATAGTAATGGAAGTAGTACAAGAGCTAGACATTGTTCTGGAGCAAGTAGAGGTCCCTGAATAGGAAATGAATGATAAGGAGATTGAGGAGGTAGTCTCTAAGGAGATAGAGGAAAAAATCCTTCTGGATAAAGATACATATATCCAGGGGGAGATGATTGCTCTTCAAGAAGATCCAGTTCATGATGACATAGATCTTGGTGAAGAATGTGCAAGAGTTGAGGGGAAGTTAGAAGATTTGGCAACAAATACTAAAATAGCTAAAGAGCCTATATCTGTTGAAGTAGTTAGTTCTTCAGAATCTGAGGAGGAAAAAGCCTCTCAGATAAAGAAAAGAAAATTATTTGAACTCAAGAAGAGGAGTAAAAGTTATAAGAAGTCCATTTAGTCTGGAACAACACCAACTCCTACTATACTTAAGCTCACTTCTAGTTCAACTGCAGATAATGCTAGATCAACAAAGAAATTAACTGGAAAAATATGTAGATGAAAGAAATAAGGAGATGCAGTTTCAGCTTGCCCAAGAAATCAAATCCATTAGATTTGAGGTAAATCTGTTGAAGAAGGATATGATTGATTTCTTTCAAAGAGGAGCTCATGTTCTAGTGTACATTGCTAAATAGTAGCAGGAATCAAAGAAAAATGAAGATGAAATAGCTGT
This sequence comes from Platanthera zijinensis, assembly GCA_039513925.1. Taxonomy (NCBI): domain Eukaryota; kingdom Viridiplantae; phylum Streptophyta; class Magnoliopsida; order Asparagales; family Orchidaceae; genus Platanthera; species Platanthera zijinensis. The sequence continues at coordinate 69,637,345 of CM077082.1, forward strand.
TAAACAAGGCTATGTTCTGGAAAATCAAACTAGAATGAATAAGAATATGATAGTAATGTGTGATGCTACACTGGTCAAGATAGCTGAGCAAACTACTGCTCTTGAAACTAAGATAACCTCTACCTCCAAGGATATTGAAACACAGCTATCTACTCACTCAGCCTCTATGACTCAGGATATCAAGGCTTCTTGCAAATAATTGGATGACCACTTGCTTAAAGTAAAGAATTATTTGTCCTCGGGGATTACCCATCTAGAGGTTCAAGCCAGATTTGGCAAAAATGACTTAAGAGATCATATAGAAAGAGAAGTCATAAAGGGGGAGAGCGTAATGATACAATCAAGATCTAAGCATGCTATTTGGACTTATAATAGCATCAGAGAAACTCTAGGCTTTCCTCCTTTAAGGTATAATGAAGATCAAGCTACTGAGTCTGGCTATCAACCAGCTCATTTTGAAGCCATTCAAATTACAATACAGTCCATGTACAGTCCTCCATCACAAATTCAGAATATAGTATGTGAGGAGGTGGAGATGACTTCTTTTGCTTTGCTCAAAGAGAAAGAAGTTCAACTACCTAAGAAAAGATTCAGGGAGTAGGTTGAAGCTAAGCCAGATTTTGAGCAGTAGAGTCCAACTTATAGATCCATTATACTCACTGCATAGAAATCAGTCAATAATAACACAGCTGACAAGGGAAAATGGTATTCAGAATAAGAATGGGTTAAGCATACAAAGCAGCAGGAGATAATCTATAAATTTAGAAATGATCTGAAGACAGGGAAGATCTCAGCTGATTCTATTGAACCCAGCAAGTACTTCCTCATTCCCTATCATTATCTTGAAAGATAAAGGCTCAAGCAAGAAGAGATCTCTAAAGCTAAAGATGTCAAGGGCAAGAAAGTTGTTAATGACAAGGTTCCTAAAGTCAAAGCTAAAATATAATCAGGAAAAGGCATTGTCATCAAAGTGCCAGAACAATCTTAGAATATTTTTGTTTCTAGGAATTATATAACTTTTGTTTTAAGAATATTATAACAAAAAACTGAAAAGTGTAATCTTTTAACAAATTGGAATGAAAAGTCTGGTTGCACTATGTTATATTTGTGTTATCATTGTTGTGTTCTTTATAATTTTATTCAGTACTTCTTATATACATCTTAATTATCATATTTTGGTATTGTGGTGTATATCATGGAATTGGGGTTATGACTTTTCCAAATAGGGGAAATTATTGGGTACAATAGACACAATGTACTTGATTTGAAGAAGTCCTTTCAACTCAATGATATACACAAATATGTATTTGATATATGTTTCAATTCATGTATGCAGGTTGCCTATATCATATTGATTGGATAGATGGTCAAAGTTATAATGATAGGTGGACTCAAAAAAGCTGACTGGAAAGTGAAGAAAATTGCCTAAGTACAAAAGCGTCGAGTGAAGCAAGTTCACTCAACTCCATATAGCTAAAAGTGCTGAGTGAAGTCTATACAGTCAACACCTAGCAAATTGTAGTGTAGAGAAATGGCTAAGTACAAAAGTGTCGACACACTTCAACTATGTCAGCACCTTTGTAGAAGCGGTGTCAAGACAAGTCTGTTATCTTGACATTTTGAAGATCAAGATAGCTGTGGTTAGACAAGTCCATTATCTCGACACCTTGAAGATCAAGTCAATTGTGTCGAGACAAGTCAGTTATCTCGACACTTTGAAGATCAAGACAGCTGTGTCGAGATAATTTCGTTATCTCGACACTTTGAAGATCAAGACAAATGTGTCGAGACAAGTAAGATATCTTGACACCTTAAGATAGTAGTGTCGAGACAATACAACTGTCTCGATATAATGAAGAGTGAAGTTTTAAATTAAAGGTGTCGATACCCAATAGACAGTTGTGTCGAAAAAATTCAACTTTCTCAACACAGTGAAGAATTAAAATAAGTGTCGACACCCGACATGAAAGAGAGGGGATAGATCAAATCTACTCTAGAGGGGGGTGAATGAAGTATTAAAAACTTTTAATTAATTTTTATAGCAGAATTAAAATATGTGTTACTTATAAGTATAAGAGAATTAAAAACAAAAGCAAACACAGCACAGCAGGAATAAAGAAAGATGAGCAACCAGACGACAAAAGAAAATTATAGTGGTTCCCCAAATCTGGGTACATCCACTCTTCTACCACCCTGATAGGAATCCACTTAGGTTTTTGATCAGGTGCCCTATCACCACAAGATCTACTTCAGGTAAATATAGAAATAGGTTTTTGATAAGGTGCCCTATCACCAAAGAGTTCACTTTTGAAGGGAGTAATAACCCTGTACAAGAGAGGTTAAAGAAAATATATGGCAGTCTTCTCTTTCTCAAACCAAATGAGGTGAATATGTGGATTTGATGATGCCAAAGCTCCCCTGAGATATTGAGTAGATTCAGGAAGATGGAAGCTTTGTCCAGGGTGTAGGTATTCAATAGACTGGTGTTCTTACTCTTCAGAATCTGTAGAATGATGTTGATTTTTTGTCTCTGTAGATTCCTGAAGATAGAACTGAAGAAGAAGACTCAAGATGAAAATTTGTTGTTCTTCTTCTGTTTTCTGAGAGTAGAATGGAGAGTTCTGAAAGCTATTGTAGAAAAAATGCTTGTGTTCTCTGAGAGAGTATTTTTGAATCTGCTTGTCTGTCTATTAACCAGTCTGAATATCTCTTTTTGAGATTCAAAAACATTCCTTAAATTACTGCAGAAAATGAGGAGAGAAAAGGCTACAAATTCTGGCAATTAATTTTCTCCCCAACTGTCTTGGAAAATAAGTCAGAATAATAACTCTGTGAAATACCATAGTTAATGTTGTGAAGAAACGGCTATATGCTTAGAGAATGTCAGCATTAACTACCAGAGATTATTTGACATAAATAGAATCAATGAAGTAGGAAATAAATCTTCAAGATAGCTGCTGAAAATAAAAGGAATCGGACACAGAGAATGATCGTCGATCTGAGCTGGAAGATCGTCGAGCTGAGATCAACTATCTGCGATCTGAGACTTCCGTGAACAAAAGAGAAAACATCAACCTGAGCTCGTAGATCGTCGAGCTCAGTTCAAAGACTAATCTCTGAGATCATTGATCGGGGATCGACGATCGTCGAGCTGAGTTCGACGAAAGTCGAACTGATATGAAATCCACAGATTTCTTCTGAGTCTGAGATCTTTAAGAGAAATCCAAAGATGGTCTTGAGAAGTCTGACCGGTAGAGACTAACTTAGACCTAGACCTTGACCCTGGCTATACATATGGGTAAACATCCTAAGAGTGGACCTAGCCCAAATCAAACAAGGGTTCCAACAATCTCCCCATATTTGGGTGAGGTCACTCAAAGTAAAAAGAAACTAAAAATACAAGGCCATACATATCTGATAAAATTTAAATTATCAACAGATATAGTATTACAATGTACTGCACATTCAGTTCAGATAAAACAGTAAAATAGTAAAGCAATAAAGTAATAACAGTTCAGAAAAAAAAAACTTACGAATTAGCAAGAGGAGGAGCAGAAGAAGTTTTGGTAAAATCAATCTTCCCAGTTGGGTCTTCTGCTTCCTTCTTTGACATCTTTAAGTCTTGCTCACCAAGGTTTTTATAAGAGGTGGCTCTAGGTACAACTGCTTCTGGATGAAGTGACATATATTCAGCAGGATTGAATACTTTCTTACTTACTTGCTGCCTTTAAAGTTCTTTTTCTCTGTAAGAGGACATAGTAGTAAACTGTGAGTGATCTTGTCCTTTTTTTTCTGGCTTTGTTAATCTGAGACAATCCAATTAGCTCATTAAGTCTGGCCATCCTGAAGTTAGGATCAAGCTCTAGATTAGTAGGAGGAGAGGAAGGTTTCTCTGGATCAGCATCTTATGATGGCTTCTGAGATAAGCTTCTGAATTGGGTAGATTAAGCTTGAAAGTTTGTTGATACAAGATTTTGTTGATGTTGACTGGAGTAAAGAGATCTTGGAGGAGGATCTTGACTGAACTTGCCTTTGGACTTAGAAGATTGAGAAGAGGAATGCCTTTGAGATCCAGAAGGAGTTTGCGTATGATGCTGAGAAGGAGCTGGCATTGAAGACTTAGAGATATTTGAACTTTGAGTTACATTGCCTGAAGCTCCTACAGCAGGAGGAGGAGGACCTCTCCTAAACTTTTGAGGAGGAGGAGAGTACCTTCTTCTCTTCTTCCTAGCCTTTTGCTCATTCTTTGACAGCCACATCCATTAAGGCATTCCTTGATAAGGAGTAATCTTCTGGAGTATGTAGTATAGAGTTTCATAATGAGGATTTGGCTTTGGAACTGCCTTAGGTGGAGCTTTCCTTTTCTTAGACACTTTCTTTTTGCTGTCATCAGAATCTGAATTATCATCTTGATCATTATCAGATGAGCCTTGGGGATTATCATACAGTGCATCAATATCTCTAATTACTTCTTATGGAACTTCCTTATCAGCTGGAGGAAGGATAACTTCAACAGGAACTACTTCAGTTTCCATAGTAATATATTGAGCAATGAGATCATCAAGACTTGGAATGGGGCTATCATCCAAAACATAGGATGGCCCAGGAGATCTTGACATCTGATCATCAGACTTTTCTGCTAGAGGAATTACAAAACTTGACTTTAGTTGTCTAACAACTTCAGGACTTATAGAGGGAGTACATCACACAATAGCCAAAGAGGATGGCTTAAAACTTGGAAGATAATTTAGAAAATGTATACAGAAGGAACTCAACAACCCAAAGATATCGACTGTGGGATTGATGCAACAATCACCAACAGTCAAAACTTCTGGAAGAACTATTTCTTCTATATCAGTAACAATATCAATAATTTCAGTATCTAAAGCCATTTGATCATCTGAGGAGACATCTTCCTGCATATCTACTGAAACTGCTATTGCTAGAGAGAGCATAGGAGCTTCTTCATTAGATATCTCCCCCTGCCTGGCTGCAGAGGCATCTGTAGCCAGGCCCCCAAAAGAAGGGATAGAGGAGAGGGTAGCAACTCTATGGGAAAGAGTGTTGATGGAGGCAGTTAGAGGAGCTAGAGCTTGTGTTATAAGATGCTCTAAGGAGGGAGAAATAAATTTCTAAAGATCTTTAGCTATATCTGAGAAATTTAGGTATAGGGGTTTAGGCTCAGAGAGGTGTAAGGAGATTGATGTCCACAATTAGAGCAAACTGAGAATGCAGAAGGAAAATCTATATGGGTGAACTCAGGAAAAGAGGAGGATGGAGGAACATCAGAGGTAAGAGATGATGATGGAACATCCTTTTGGATGGGCTCAGAGGGAATCTGATAGGATAATGATGGAGAAATGATGGGAGAAGCAATGTGTAGAGGAGATTCATGATGATCTGCATGATAAGATGCAGGATGATCTGGGGAGTTCTAAATTTTGATGGGTGAAGCAGGAGGTTGAGGTGAAAGAACTGGAGAGGATTGGATTTGGGAGGCAGGGACTGAGGTTGAGACAGAGAGAGGAGCATCTTCTGGGGTTGGGGAAGTAGCTGTATCAGCTCTTGTATCCTCAGAAGTCCTCGAGGCACTGGAAGGCCTAGGAATGGTCCTCTCCCACTTTGCAAATAGAGAGGAGTCCAACTCTTACTGGCATTTATGAATTGAGTCTGGGAGACCAGCAATTCAGGAGCTTTAGCCTGGAGAAATATTCCCAATATTCTCCCAAAAAAACCTCTTTCTTAGAGTTTTTCCTTCTAATCAACTCAAAGAAAAGAGCTGCCCAATTTATAGATTTCCTATTAACTAGAGCAGACATCACAGAGAACTGCTACTTGTTAATGTTATCATGAGCTGTATGCTTGCCCATCAGAACTTTACCAACAACATCTGCCAATAATTTAAATTCGACAGACAGATTTTTCTTAAGCAGTTTTGATGGTGTTCCTTCTGGATGACCCATTCTTATCAGCATTGAACTATACTCAGAGGTATCTAGTTCTAGAGCATCTTCTCCATTTACTAATTCAAAAAATTTAGAAAGTATAGCTTGAGTTAGAATAACCTGGGTTCCAAAAATAGTTCCAACCATAGTCGATTCATCTGGACATGTTGAAGAGTAAACCAATTCTTTAATTTCAATTACTGGAAGCTTGATCCTGGTTGACATTATCTTCTTCAGATTCTGTTCTTTGAAGAGATTCAGTATATCCAAGAAGATTTGATTGTAGTGATTGAAGGAATCCATGTCAATGTCGAAACCTGTGTCGAACTTCATCGAAGTAAGAACGACCGCTGAAATCTCCATTAGAGTCTTGCAAAGAAAACTAAGATCAAGTGCAAGATAACTTGGAAGGCCCGGGATAGAGCACGACGAGAAACCTTAATATAGGTTTTTCTTTTGGAATACGAAAGGTCGGGCTCTGTCCTACGATAAGATAAGAAAACTTCGATCTTAGGTCGACGATGTATTTATAGACAAATATTATCGTCGGCCTCTGAATGAAGAGGGAAAACAGATCAACGATCTCAGGTCGACGATTTATTTTCTGAAGAAAAATGTCGTCTAACTCTGGTCGACGATTTTAGCATCACATAGAGCTGTCGTCGATCTCAGGTCGACGATAGAGCTCAAGATGAGTTCGCCGATCGTCGATCTCCGTTCGACGATTTATGAACAGATCTTCAAACACAGACAGAAAATAAATTAATCCACTCCATTTATCATTCCAAGCTGATTTAAGAAGAATAGATGTTTCTTTTCATTCAAAGGCTTGGTGAAGATATCTGCTCTTTGAAAATTAGTAGAGATAAAGTTAAGATTAATTTTTTTTGTCTGCACTATCTCTAATGAAATGATGCCTTATTTCTATATGCTTAGTTCTAGAATGATGAATTGGATTCTGAGCAATATAAATTGCACTAGTACTATTACAAAATATAATTGAATTATTTAGATTGTATCCATAATCCAACAATTAGTTTTGAATCCACATTATCTGTGAGCAGTAACTGCCAACTGCAATGTATTCAGCCTCTGCAGTTGAAGTGGACACTGATGTTTGCTTCTTACAAAACCAAGATACAAGCCTATCACCAAGAAAATGGCATATTCCTTATGTGCTTTTTCTGTCTACTCTGCATCCAACATAGTCAGCATTTGAGTATCCAGTTAACTCAAACTCTGACTCTGTTGGATACCAAAGTTATAGATTAAGGAAACCCTTTATATATCTCAAAATTCTTTTTAGAAAAATTAGATGAGATTCTTTAGGGTTCACTTGGAACCTAGCACAAAGACATGTAGAGAACATGATATCTGGTCTACTTGTTGTGAGATATAATAGGGATCCAACAATAGCCCTATAAGTTTTCTGATCAACAGGTTTCCCTTTTTCATCAGAATCAGCCATAATATTGGAAGCCATTGGTGTTTTCATTGCTGAGGCATCAGCCATCCCAAACCTTTTTACTATGGTTTTTAGCATACTTGAACTGAGATAAGAAGATGTCATCAGGTGATTGCTTCACTTGGAGACCAAGGAAGTAAGAGAGTTCACCCATGCTACTCATTTCAAACTTAGAATGCATCATGTCAGAGAACCTTTTACATAGTTTGGAATCAGTAGAACCAAAAATAATATCATCTACATAAATTTGTACTAACAAGATTCTATCATGATATGTCTAATAAATAAAGTTCTATCTACTATGCCTCTAGAGAATTTATGCTCTAAGAGAAAGCTAGCTCAGGTTTCATACCATGCTCTTGGAGCTTGCTTTATACCATAGAGAGCTTTATGCAATCTAAAAACATAGGAGGGATGAGTTGAAGAGATAAAACCTGGAGGTTGTTCAACATAAACCTCTTCCTTTAGTTCTCCATTGAGAAAGGCACTCTTGACATCCATTTAATATACCTTGAACTTCTTATATGCAGCATAAGCAAGAAATATCCTGATTGCTTCTAGCCTTGCAACAGGAGAAAAGTTCTGATCATAGTCAATTCCTTCCTCTTATCTATAGCCTTGAGCTACAAGTCTTACTTTGTTCCTTATGATTGATCCATGGGCATCAAGCTTATTCCTGAAAACCCACTTAGTTCCAATGACTGGGTAGTCTTTGGGTCTTGGAACTAAGTCCCAAACTCTACATCTCTCAAATTGGTTAAGCTCCTCTTGCATTGCAATAATCCTATGTGGATCTTGCTCAGCATATTTAATGGATTGGGGCTCAATTTAAGATAAGAAGCAGGCATGCATCAAGTCTTGGTTGAGTTGATGCCTTGTCTGCACACCAGTTGTTATGTCTCCAATCACTTGAGATATAGGGTGATCTATAAGTGTGACAAGTTCAGGTGGTGGAGGTTGTTCAGACACAGCTTGGGGAAATAATTCCTCTTGTGGAATTGAGTCAGCTATTGGAGGAAGTTCAGCCACTTCCAAAGTTTCTTCTTCACTTTCTTCATCAACTTGTAAGGAGGAATGTGATGTAACCTTTTGAGTAAGGTTGAGATCATCTAATTTTTCACAAAGTTGGGTTACCTGCAAAGAGTTACTGGTAGAAGCTTCCTTATCCTTGTAAAATATATTAGCTTCATCAAAAGTAATATGGACAGATTCTTCAATTTTCAATGATGATTTATTGAAAACTCTATATGTCTTGCTGACTTGGAAATATCCTAGAAAAATTCCCATTATAGCTTTGGCTTCAAACTATCTAAGATAAGTTTTGTTGTTATTATGAATGTAACAGATGCAACCAAATATTTTAAAGTAATTTATTTTAGGTTTCTTCCCTTTGAGTAGTTCATAGGGACTCTTGCCCTTAAGTTTATGTATCAAGCTTCTGTTCAGGACATAATTTGATGTGCTTACAGCTTCTGCCCAATTGGATAAAGGCATGTGAGCATCTACAAGTAATGTGCCTGTAGCTTCAATGAGTGTTCTATTTTTCCTTTCTACTACCCCATTTTGTTGAGGAGTTCTAGGAGCAGAGAAACAATGTCTGATATCTTCTCTCTCACAGAATTCTTGCATGGGAAGAGATTCAAACTAAGTACCATGATCACTTCTGATGAAAAAAACTAGAGTAGAATACTCAATCCTTATGCATTTCAAAAAGTCTGTAAGAACTTTAAAGTTATCAGACTTGTGTCTCAAGAAGAAAACTCAAGTGAATCTGGAGAAGTCATCTACAATCACTAAAGTATAGAACTTCCCTCCTAAGCTCTGTACAGTAATTGGTCCAAAAAGTTTCAAATGAAGCAAGTACAGGATCCTAGGTGAATCACTCTTATTTACTGATTTAAAATTATTTTTAGTTTGCTCACCTAACTGACAAGCCATGCAAAGGCTTTCCTTCTTGTAGGGGCAAGAGGGCAATCCTCTAACAAGGTTGTCTTTAGATAACCTAGCAATTTTTCTAAGATTTACATGGCCTAGTCTTTTATGCCAAAGGGTGTTGTTATTGCTAATCTAATTAAATAAACAAATTTCTGAACTAGCAGAATTAAAGTTAACCAAATATATATTACCTTGTCTAAAACCAGATAAAACAATATTACTATTTAAAGAGATATTGCATTTGGATTCAGTGAAGCATACCTGATAACCTGCATCACATAACTGACTTATGGATATCAGATTATGTTTCAGACCATTTACATAAGCTACTTTGCTGAATGTGATAGCTCCAATAGTAAAATTTTCATAGCCTTCTGTCTGACCAAATCTTGAATCTCCAAAGATCACCTTTGGACCTTGCTTGAACTTGAAATTAGTTAGGTTGTCCCTATTCCCTATCATGTGCTTTGAGCACCCACTATCCAAATACAACTTATCATGTGTGGTAGGATAGGTCTTCACCTGCAAGAGAACAGACTAAATATTCTGGACCTAGGTGACCTTGGGTCCTTGTCTCTTTTCATACTTGAGACTAGAAATAAAGGAACATACAGGTTGGTATTTGTAACCTAAGGGATGAAATTTTCTAGGTGGGATTATCCAGTTAAAAAAAGGGTTAAAAGGTTTAGGGTTTTTATTAAAGTTTCTGTTGTAGTTAGAGTTTTTATAAAACTGGTCTGGGTTCGACGATTTATGTTGAGATCGTTGATCTGCGTTCGACGACCAGTATTGATATCGTCGATCTCGGTTCACAAAATAGTATTGATTGTTATCTGTGTTCCACGATCATCGATCTCTGGTCGACGACATATAATGATGGCGTCGATCCCCTTCTGCTGAGTGTTTAAGCCCAACCTCTGGGTTCCGAGATCGTCGATCGACGTTCGACGAATAATACTTAGATCGTCGATCTTGGTTCGATGATTTTGGTTGAGACTTAGCTTTTTGTTTCTTTTATTTTTCCAGTTCAATTTGTTTTAATACCTTATTAACTTTTTCTATCTGCTCTGTATTTTTTTTACCTTTATCTAAAATAAAGTTTACTGGTTGAAATAAGTTATTTTTCTTGATTATTGGCGGTTCACTAGATGAAGCACCTAAACCTAGTTTTCTCTTGTTTAATCTAGCATTTAGGGTGCTAGTGATTTCAACCATCTGTAGGATTCTACCATTTAAAGTTTCTTCTAATTGTTTTGCTTTACTTAGTTCAGTTTTTAGAAATGTGATTTGTTCACTATACATATTCAATTCATTATTTAATTTGATATTTTCTGATACGAAGTTATCATATTCAAGTTTTCTATCTCTGAGAAGTTTAATTTCCTTCTCAGATCTTATAAGATCATTACACATAGATTTAAAATCATTTTTAAAGTCTTTAGAGGTAAAATCAAAAGATTTTATTACCTGATCACAGTCTGAATATTCTTTAGATTCTTCTACTTCTAATGCATGACCTGAAGCATTGATAGCCATTAAGCATATTTCTTTGGCATTTCCTTCTTCATCATCTTCACTAGAGCAGGAGGAGGATGATTCTTCAATTTCACTCCAGGTTTCAGCAACAAAACCTTTCTCTTTCTTCTTGTGCTTGTGGGAGGATGGTTTGTTATAGTGTTTCCTAGAGTCCTCCTTTCTTATTTCATTTGTGTTTATTCTCTGGACATTCTGGTAGCATGTGTCCAGGTTTCCTGCAGCCAAAGCAAATAATCTCCTTAGTTGGAGTTTTGTCATACCTTGATTTATCTTCATTTCTTGAAGACTTCCTTCTGAAATCTTGTCTTCCCATCTTGAAGAATCTCTTTGCAAAGACACTCATCAGTTCTTCATTGGAAGGGGTTGCTTATGATTCTTAAGAGTCTTTGAATGTTATATTTTGATCCTTCCTTGGAGGGGTAGAAATCTTTAATTTTTCAGTCTTGGCAAATAAGTCAGAATAATAACTCTATGAAATACCATAGTTAATGCTGTGAAGAAACGGCTATATGCCTAGAGAATGTCAGCATTAACTACCAGAGATTATTTGACATAAATAGAATCAATGAAGTAGGAAATAAATCTTCAAGAAAGCTGCTGAAAATAAAAGGAATCGGACACAGAGAATGATCGTCGATCTTGAGCTAGAAGATCGTCGAGCTGAGATCAACTATCTGCGATCTGAGACTTCTGTGAACAAAAGAGAAAATGATGACCTAAGCTCGTAGATCGTCGAGCTCAGTTCAGAGACTAATCTCTGAGATCGTCGATCGGGGATCGACGATCGTCGAGCTGAGTTCGACGAAAGTCGAACTGATATGAAATCTACAGATTTCTTATGAGTCTGAGATCTTTGAGATAAATCCAAAGCTGGTCTTGAGAAGTCTGACCTGTAGAGACTAACTTATACCTATACCTTGACCCTGGCTATACATATGGGTCAACATCCTAAGATTGGACCTAGCCCAAATCAAACAAGGGTTCCAACACGGCAGACAGTAGTATCAAGACAATTCAACTGTCTCGACAAAGTGTAGATTTAAAGATGTCAACACAATCGACAGTTGTGTCGAGACAAGTCAACTGTCTCGACACCTTCAAGTTCAGACTAAAAATTCTATTAAGTAAAATTGTATTGAGACTGCTAAGATGTCTCGACACCTTCTAAGAACACTTAAGTAATATTATGTCGAGACACCTTAGACATCTCGACACTTTTGTTTCTGAAGATGTGCAGAGTCAACACAGAAGTGTCAAGACTAGTCAGGATATTCACATCAGCTACAGTAACATGATATCTCATCAGAAAATATTTGAAGGAAGAATTAGAGTATGATGGTGTAATGATGATGTCATCAATCATAAGCCAGCAATCCGTGAAGGCTATAAATAGAGGAGTTATCTACACAGAAGAAGAACAATCAAAAATTCAACAAATCAATTCTCTTTCTAATTTCTTCTAAGTCATGGGAGGACGACAACTCCAAGAAGAAGAAGGAAGACGAAGGTCTTCAAGAAAATCATCTGATCCTTTCAACAAGCTGATTAGAGGATTAAGGTGGATCTGTTCTACAAATTCCTCAAGGAAATCAAGTCGATCATCATCAAGAAGATTACAGATCTAGAGAAGTATCATTTTGGCCAGTCTGTTTATCAAGAATTAATTCTTTGCTGATGAATTGAAGAATCTGTATAATCAGATAAGTCAGATTACAGAATTATTGTTATCTGAAATTATTTACCTCTTAATTTTGTAAGATCTCTTTGAGATCTGAGTGGGTAGGAGAGTTAATATCTGATTTGTAAGCCTGATTTATAAAGGCTGAGGTAGGGTTCTAGAGGGACTTGAGGTAGGTGATTTGTGTGGGAACACTGAGGTGTAAGCCTGTGTTATAAAGGCTGAGGTAGGGTTCTTGAGGGACCTAAGGTAGGAGAATTGGGTGAATCTCTGAGGTAGGACCTATTGGTCTGAGTGTAGGTTTCTTAATAGAAACTGAGCATGTAAGATCTTTTGATCTGAGTTGAAGAGGATGAGATATAACCTTATCTAGCACATTGTTAGTGAGAAAGAAGGGGGAAAGTGGATGTACCCTAGATAGGGGAACCACTATAAAATTTGTGTATTGTGGATTGATTATGTTGTGTTCTGTGAATTGCTTATGCTGTGTTCAGTGGATTGCTTGTGTTGTGTACTTATGAAGTTTACTTTTCAAATATCAGCTGAACATGTAATATAAGTGACAAAGAATTTTAAAAGACTTCACCCCCCCCCCCCTCTAGGTGATTAACTACCCATAGAATTATCTTTCAGGAACATGCAGACCTTATTCAACAATTGTGAAGATTCTGGAATCACAAGCTTCCATGAAGAATTTTATTCTTTTCTTACACATAGAGAAATTTTCCTTGGAGCACACCAATAGCTACATCGAGGATAAATCCTTGCTCTTGTCCCTTCCAGACATGTTTGTCTCTTTTGATAACTAGATCAGGATATATTCAAGGTGTTAACCTTTTAATGAAGAACCTACCTCTAATACCAATTAAAAGTATCTAGTCATCGACCTAAATTACCTAGAGGGGGTGAATAGGTGAATCTTGCCGCTTTTAGCGGAATTAAAAATTTAACAAAATAAAGCACACAAAATAAGAGACCACAACAAAACACAAACACATGGATTTATAGTGGTTCCTCGAAGATGTGTGTGTTCACTTTCTCGCCTTGCCTATCTAGTACTTCAGGATAGACTCGGCTACTTCACCAAAACTCAGATTATAAAAATCTTACACTCGGAGTATCCAACTCCTACAATCTCAGATAACAACCTCTCTTACACTCGATTCATCAACAAGTATCTACAAAAAATCAAAAGAAACAATATTCTCCAAAGCAATAAGAAAATAATTGGATTGAAAACAATCTTCTTTCTCAGATCTGAAAAACAACCCTTCTTCGTTGCGTGAAAGCTTCGTCTGAAATCTTGAAGAATAAGAAGAAAGATATGAAACTTGAGAACAAAGATATGATATGTGAAATGACGAATCTCTAAAAGTATTTGAATTTGAAATCCCGATATCGATCGAGTCTTTTCTTGCAGGAGGAATCGTGATTCGAAAGTTCTGTCGGCGACGGTGTTCTTCATAAAACTAAATTGGAATTCCTGAGTGTTTATGGTAATTTGCGATTAGATTAGCGATTAGGGTTTTCTGAAATATCCCCTTGACTATTTATAGTGATTCCTCATTAACGGCTAAATTCCAAACTCAGTTCTACCATCCATATATATTGTACATGGAGAATCCCCTAAATCTGGAAAGCCGTCAAAAAAAAAATGAAAACTGTTCAAGTCTAATTCGTCTAGACAGTATGTGAACTCTCGAGACCACTCGATGAACCAGTCAAAACTATTTAAGAATGAGCTTGCATGAGGTATTTGGACTTCACGAGGCCTTTCAACGAATTACATGAGAGCTTTCAAGAGTACTCGACGAATTCTTTGTGTATACGACGAATTGACTTAAACTAGTAAGTCTTCAAACTATCTCTGGAACCTTAAAGCAGTTTATATGAACTCTCGAGAGTACTCGACAAATTTCAAGAGTACTCACGTAAGTACTCGACAAATTCATTAAGTAAATACGAGAGGACTAAGTTGCTTTAACTTGGATCTACTCTGGACAATAGTTCTCAGTGATCTCTTAAGTACTCCCAAGATCACTCGACGAATTTTGTGAGTGCTTTCGTGAGTTCTCAATGAATTACACGAGTCCTCATGAGACTACTCGACGTAATTACTTAGCCAATTCTGAAACTTCTGAACAATAAATTTATTTGGAATGCTAGAGATGAAGTACACCCCATTAGAGAAATTATACATGGGTTAACACGATGTTCTATAAAATGAGGAATTATATTGCATAGAACTGTATTTGAGACCCATTGTAACCTGATAATGGTATGTGCTTTACAATTAAGACCTGCAACACACATAACTAAAACCAACATCAAATACATACTCAATTTAACTTAGTTCAAGGGGCACTTTTTCAAATTAAGGCTATTGTGGATACAATACCTAACAGAGTTGGAGCACTCTAAGTGTACGACATGTGTGCCAGAGGGTAGGACTTCTTGATAAATCTAAGTGTAGGGCATGTGTGTCAGAGGTAGGGTCTTGGAGGAGACCTGGGAGATTCTAAGGGATCTGTGTTGTAAGATCTAAGGAGCCGAGTTTTGGAGAAGATTGTTAAGTCTAGCACAATGCTATATAGGTATTTAGGGATAGTGGATGTACTTATACCCTATGGAACCACTATAAAAATATTTGTGTGTTGATTTGTGGTTTTTATATGTGCTTTATATTATCTTATAACTGCTGAAATCTTAAAAGAAATCATTTAAGTACAAGACCACTTATTCACTCCCCTCCCCCCTTTAGGTGATTTAGACTACTAATAATAACAAATTATCACAAACCCCTACAGACATTGAGTGGGAAACAATAAGGGGACCAACAGTAGAAATTGCTTCTGAACCTACAATTGAGCCAGATGAAACAATAAAAAGAACTATTATTCAAACTATGGTAGAAGCAAACTCAAGTGAGAGGCTGACTCACTTTGAGTCATCTACCCAAGAGGGAGCTTCAATTGAGCGGGAGACACAACTGAGTTATTTTCCTAAGATATCATCAAGGGTTGACTCAATCTGAGTCCTCTAATCTAGAGCCAGTTGTTGGTGAGACGGAGGCTCATGAAAAGTCACCAACTCATATAACTATCTCTGAAGTACTAGCTGATTTGGCTGAGGGGGGCTCAACCTGAGCCCTCTACCCAAGAGGACCTAAATGTTCTTGAAGAGTCACTCCTTACTGACATGACAAGTCCTAGCTCAACTCAAGGAAAGCTGAAGATGTTGTAATAGAGGAGAATACTTACGGATACTTGATTATATTATCAAAAAAAAGGAAGAAGAAAGAGAAAAAACATATTCTTGCATCTTACACTCCAGATGAAGAATATGATGATTTATTCATGAATGCTGCTTTGCATGAAGCTGAAAAGGAAAAAAAAAGCTGAAGTGTCAAGCACATCTAGTCCAACCATTCATGAAGAACCATATTGTTCAATAATTGACCAAATAAGACTGCTATTGGGTGAACAAAGGAGATATTTTGAAAACATATAGACAAGGCAATCAAAGAAATCAAGTTAGAGTTGATTGGAAATATGTATACATTGAAAGAAAAAATTGATCATGTCAATGCACAACTCAATAGCTGGTTCATAAGGGTTAGTGTTGTTTTAGAACATAATGTAAAAGTGTTGAAAAAATTGGATGGAAAGATGGAGGATTCTATTTATAAAACCGATCAGGTAAAGCAATCATTAGTATCCAGGTGTAGAGACCTGAGAGTGCAGTGGGATGGATTACAAGTAAAATCTTTGACAACAAATTTTAAGTTCTACAAAAATTTACTGAGAATCTGGAATTTTCTAATCAAGATCTAAAATTCAAGATGGAGGAGTGCGGGGAATAAATTTTCAAAAATACATTTGAAGAAGCCAGAAAGGGGGAGGAAATGGAGCTGATCAAGCCTACTAGGTACTAAAGGAAATTTACAAAACCCTTGGTCACCCACCCTTCCTGACACCTAAAAAGCAAAATTTTGAACAAGTGCAAGCATAGTTCAGTCCAACACAGTGTCAAGAAGAAGATTCATATATGCCTCCAAAATAATATGATGTTGACTGTGCAATAATTATCTATTCTAGCAAAGGCAAGGAATCTGTCCTTAATGTTGATATGGCTATATGTAGGAATAAGATAAATATGTAGGAAATGGAAAAAGGTTCAAACTTTGAAAGGTGGGTCCCACAAACCAGAAATATCATATTATATACATAAGAAGCCTATGGTAAGCAAGATAAAGACAGATGAAAGTATTATAACTCAAAAGAGTGGAAGAAACACCAAGAAGTGAAAACCAAAAGAAGACTTCACTATAATAAAAACACAGATAATTCTGATCCTCCTCTAGCTCCCCATAGGTATTATCCAAAGCCCTATAGTTACTTTGAGAGACAAAAGCATAAGTAAAGGAAGAAGCTGAAGCAAGAGATGCAAAGAAGGAAAAGTGGACAAAGGGTGCTATTGATATGGGAAAGTAAAATTATAGCCTAGCCCATTCTAAACATTTTTTAGTCTATTAATATATAAAAATCTAGAATGTTATCTCTATCTGTATGCTTATTTTATTTATATTGCCTATATGGAGTTCATCTTTATTTGAGGTTTTGACTTATTAAAATAATGGTAGATTGTTGGGAAAATTGCCCACAATGTTCCTGATTTGAAGAAGTCCTGATAATAAAGATGAAAACACTATATATTTGATGAATATGTTTAGTCGTGTTGATTTCATGTATTAGATAGTGCAAGGTTAACATGGGGCTAGACTTAGTGTCATTAGAAATAGTTTTGCTAATGTAATCCCTTATTATGTAAAACATCATGTCGAACTAAGATCTAGACTATATTAGACTTATCATTCACTCAAAATCATCAGTAGGAAAGTTCTATAAAGTTTGTTATAGCAAAGGAATAAAATTCAGGAATACCAAAATTTCACTAAGTAAAATGTTGGTTAGATATCTAGCCAATCGGCTAAAATACTACGCGATCGTGTAAATGTATCAGAACAAGTCAGTAGATGTTACTTGGAGCTTAAGAATCTATCTAAGTAAAATATCAACTAGACATCTAGCCGATCACCGAAACTTGTCTTATGTAGAGTGTCAATATCGCCTACAAGATCTCTGAATTAATAGGAAGAGTGTTGAAGTTGTTAGAAGATGTTGTATAAGCTAGAAGTAAGTTCTCACCTAGAAGCTGTGTATAGCGCCTAGAAGGTCATTACATCTACTAGAAGAAGAATAATCTTGAAGCATCTTTGACCAAAGTTATTTTATAGTGTTTTTATCATCCATAAGCTTATCATATCGTGTATAAGTGATGTTGAAGTTACATGTTCGCAAGAAAGTCAACATATCAGCTAGATGAGTTGATACATGCCAAATCAAATTTATATCTGTTAGATCACTACCATGTCGCCTAGAAAAGTTAAAGAAAGCTAGAATCATGCAGACAATAGTTGAATCATGCAAACATCTATATTGCTGAGACAACATCTATACCATGCAAGCAACATCTGTATCATGCAGACAACTTCCATATCTCCCAGACACACGGATTTAAGTTTGAATTTGTTGTTTGATAGAATAAACGTAAGACTTTATGCTGACATCAACTGATGCCCTTGGCACGTGTTTACCTCTAAAAAAGGTCACTTATAGCCATTGAAATTTAGGCAGGAAGTTTTTGTGAATATTAATCCTAAACGATCAAGTCAATTCAAAGCTTTTGTCGCCTTCATTTTTCTATGTTCTTTCTTCTGAAGGCTGAAGTTGGAGAAGATGAAATTTGAAGCAAAATTTCTTCAATCTTCTCAAGTAATATCGATTCAATTTTACTGATTCTTTCAAAAGTTCAATCAACAACAACATACCATTTGATCCTCTAAAGTTCATAAAACTTTTTTTCATTGAATCCATTAGTCAAGTTTTCTAATAGAAGACCAAGTTGAAGCTATTCTTCATCAAGATTCATGAAGGTTCTTCATCTCAAGATTTATTCTTTAGAGTCTAAGAAAAGTTATAAAAAAAACTTATAAACAATTTATTATGTAGGATTTCATTGAAATCTGAGTGTAGGGTCATGTGAGTCTTGAGGTAAGGTTTTGGATTAAATTTGAGTTAGGATTTTAGCTAGGAATTTGAGTGTAGGATCCTGAGCTAGAGGATCTGATGTAAGGGATCAACTAGCATCCCTGAGGTAGGAATATTGACTCCAATTTGTAAGATTTGCATATCTAAGTTTATTTGGTTGAAGTTAACGAGGCTAACACACTGCTAGATAGGCGAAGGGGAAAAGTGGGCATACCTAACTTGGGCAATAACTATAGTTTTTTTATGTTTGTGGTGCTTGCTGTGATTGTCTCTTTAGTATTTTTATTATTCCGCAATAGATTCAAACATATATTCACCCCCTCTAGGTGGAGATTGACATCCCTAAAATTACAAATGACCTCAAATCCTTCTATATCTCATGAGCAAACGTCCTCATGACCTTTATTTCATGATCAGAGCATTCCCCAAGCCCTCCTTATCCCTAAGATGAATATGAGCCTCAAATACATGATAAATATTTCAGTAGAGAAAGACCCACCAGTCCTTCCGCACCACCAAGGCAAGGGGGTAGGGTGTCCCTCCACGACGCATCCAAGCATCCACCCCTAGCATTGACACTCGACAGTAACTGTTATAGCTAGTGCATAACACCCCGCATTTTTATACACAGGGGAGCATTGAAAGTCAAACACTTTTGAACCAACACGAAGCATAAAGCTCAAGGTAGGATAGCGTCCCTACAAAATACCGCCAAGGCCATGTAGAAAGCAAGAGCGACGCGCGAGTAATTAGCTGCAAAGACTGTTATCCAAACACCCAGCACAGAATCTTAACCTCATAAGGTGTACACGAGTAGTACCAAGTGGTCAACACACACCTCTAGGCTTAATGAAAAGGACACTTCATGCCGCAAATGAAAAGTAATTCATGAGATGCATACAAAGTAAAAAAATTCAAAAAAAATAGCCCTAATATGAAATAATCAAGGTCAAAAAATTTCGGGCTCAACACTTTGCATATCACAACCCACGATAATTTGGGGGCATTTGATGGGATTTACCCTAAGAATTTCCGAGTCAAACTGGAAGAACATCAGCCAAAACACACAAGCGATCTAACCCGATCAAGCAAGTCACGTGCGCAGACCACGCTCACTCAAAAGGACCCAAAACCACCCCTGCATGTGGGAGCGCGCACAGTGTGCATGCGCAATGCCCGTGCATGTGCCCAATGCACGGGAGCATGCAATATTTGTATGTGACACTTGGAAGCACACAGTGCCCGTGCTTTTGCAACACATGCGCACACAACCCCCATGCGCGCACACAATGCATAGGCACACGTAGCGCACGCACACAGCGCCCAAGCGCGGTCAGCTAACTATGCCCAAACACGCGCAACGCACAATGCCCAGCCGCGTGTATTGCGTGCACACCACATCTAGGCCTGCGTTGTATGCGTACGTGTAGTGCCCATACGAGCACAGCTCGTGCATCCTTGCACGCACGTGCATAGTGCCCAGGCATGCACAGCGCGCAAGCGCACAATGCCTAGAAGCATGTTGCATGCTTGCCATTGCCACTACCAGCAGCTCCGGCTGCCACTACCAGCAGCTCCGGCTGCCACTGGCGTCGGATAACTTACTCAGGCCGCCCGGACCACCTAGGGGGCACATTCGTCATTTTGTGAAAACTAGTGATCCTTATGGTCGAGATCGAGCGATGTCATTCACCAACACAAGACTTAGCCTTGTGAAATAAACAACATGTTTGTTTAAAAAGCTATAAAAATCCCCCTTGCCACAATCAATTACAAAGAGTAGAGAGAGCTCTGAGATTTTCCGACGAGAATGTAAGACTTAGATCGATCCTTCACATGGGATTCGCTTTGCTCCATCCTTAGTTTGTTCAATGTTCATCGCTCACTTGGATGTTTCAATAAGTCTAAGAGAAGAAACCAAGAGACGCTCTCATGGATGCATTGTGAAAGCTCTGAGGACTTAGATTTTTCCTCTTCTCTTTGTACTCTAAGATTGTAATGAAGATGTTGTCTATCTCCCTCCGAGGAACTCCAAAATAAACTTTTGCACGCCCGATCCGACTCAGAGCTAAGACGATCTGATTCCCCTGATAGGTGGAAAACCGAGCTACCCACAACAATGCCAAAGAGGTATAATTAGAGGGTGTTAATTGCCAAAAATCTTAATGTGATTCCAACAACACTTTCCCTACTCATTGGAATGGAGCTCATTCCAATGATGCAAACTCATTTCGACGGTCTTCCTCTATAACATCTTTAAAATTTGACCCGACAAATTGAGCAACCTATATGATTTAACTGGTTAAATTAAATCGACCTCTCTGGTGAGCCTACTCGGGTCCAGAGCGACATTGTTGGTCTGGTGAACCAATTACAATTGGTTTACTCCAAATTTCAAGATACAATGACTAAAACAAACTTTTTGAAGAAATGAGTTCAGAATAGACTCTGGTCAGTGATGTTACACTCATAAGACCAATATGAATTCAACGATGTTTGTTTCGTTGCATTTCGATACATATATATGAAGTTGACCAAAACAATCGTCTCAAGCTAGTGACACCTCAAATATGACATTTGAGCAATCAAAATAAGTCAATTTGTTATACTCGTAAAGCCTATATGAGTTTGATGAAACTTTTCGCACTCCTTTACGATGAGTATCTGCAAAACTATAATGCAGAAGCAAGTTCAAGTAATAGAATTATCTGAATAGGTGATATCAATCAAACGAACTCGAAATTCACCCGTCAGTTTTGTTAGACGCGTGGAACTTATACAAACTCAACAAAACTATCCGCGCTCGATTTCGATGAGAATCGACGTAATTGTAACATTGACGCAAAATTTAAATAATGCAAATTATGAAAAAAAAGATGAAATCGAGCAAACGATCTCGGAATTCATCTCAGACAATTTTGTTTGACTCGTGAAGCCAATACGAGTTGAACGAAACTATCTGCGCTCAATTCCGATGACTATCGAAGAAATTATAGCGTGTGCGCGACTTTTAATTTGCACATTATAGCAATATAATTTACTATGTGCACGCCCATTATGAGTGGTTTTATCGTTATACGCATAACTATGATGGGTTACATAACTATGCACACACCATGATGGAATATATGGCACACACACCCGTCAAGAGGATTATAACTATTTGCAGACCGCATTCGAATAATTTATTATGCGCATACCCCAATCATATGGATTTTATTATCCACACATCCTTTACAGAAATTTGCAATATGCACATCTCATAATGGGTGATTACGAAGATAGTGGGATGCGATGGAGGGGGCACGAAAGTTACCCATCCAAAGTAGTGGAGGAGGGGCGGCGGTGAACATTCGGCGGATGCCGAGCGGCGGCGGCCGGCCGGTGGAGGCTAGTTGGTGGCAGTTGCTGCCGGGTGACCGGCCGGCCGTGCGGGGCCAGGCATGCAGCCAGGGGGGTCGCGCGATGGAGATGCGCGACCACGAGGCGGTACGGCCTGGGAGCCACACTGCCACACACATGGTTGCTCCCGCCAGTGACCGCGCGAACCGGTGGCGGCGCGGCGATGGCGCATGGCCACTAGGTCATGGTGTCGTGCCGCCCTATGGTCGTGCGCAGTTGCACGTTGACGCGCGCAGGGTTGTAATTGGTCGGGAGGCGGTGGCGGCCGCCCGGCTGGGGGGTTGGGGGGTCGTTTGTGTCATGTGACCGCACGTGCGAGTGAGTGGTGAAGTTAGTGGGCTCTTTGATCAACCCAAGACACCTCCATTTTCCCCCAATAAGGGAGCTGGGGAAAGCCTTTAATTGTTTATAAATCAAAGGGGTCTCATTTATAATAAAAATAAATCTCAGTTCTAATTCATTTAAATCCTTCAATTGCAAATCTTGTAGCAGGTAATCAAATGGTTTGTTAGGGTTTAAACAAATGTAACAAATATCGTACAAAACAATATCCAGATTTTAATAAAATTACCTATACAGAATTTCTAAGTAAATGGCATGAAACATAAGATGATGTTTGGCAAAATTCAAATCAATCCCTAAAATTTAGCCAAGATTTGAAATATGTCTCAAATCCTTTTTTGTTGTTGAAATATATTCCTAAAATTTTAGTGCAGTTCGATTTCAGTCCCTGAACAAACTTTCGTTAAATTCTAAAATAGTTTTACTGATTTGGGCCATTTGGCGCTTAAGTTGATTTTTTAAAAGGTAAAAATACTTGAAAATCTTGAAAAAAATCCGATTTTTTTTTATTAAAGTATAAAACCTCAAGTAGTTACTAAAAGTCAAAATCAACAATTATAAAGACTACAAAAATACTAGCTACAAAGTCAAGAAGGCCAATCAATTTCCGTAACATTACCGCAAAAGATAATTTGTTCTAATATTATTATAAACCCTTATAAAGTCAAGAAGGCCAATAAATTTCGGTTACATTATTGCCTTCATTTTCAATATTTTATTATAAATATTAATTTATAATAACAATTAATTAATAATATTTTGTAAACCCTTAAAAAACTCAAGTACTTGATCATTTGAAATTGAAAAACAGTGTAAATCCTTTATAAATGTCATTGTTATCAGCACTACTAAATTGATTATCTAAAGTTTTGATATCTACAAAGTAATTTTTAATAAAATTATATTCACAAATGAAATTATTATTAGGAAAGCAAGAAAAATCATAGAATTTTTAATTATATCTAAAATTAGAAGGAAAAATTTCATAGAATTTTGGACTAACTGCAAAAAATAATCTATTCTAATCAACCCTCCTTGTACAACCCGTATTCGACGTGGATGGGTCCAACCACAGCCAACTCAGCAAGAGTCAAAGTCAACAAGTCAAGACAGAAGTCAAGATCAAGGCGCAAGCCAGCAGAAGGCCTGAGCGAGTATGGCGAGCTTCTCACGCATACTCGTCAGGTTGGCGACTAGGCGAGCTACTCGCCCAGCCCGTGCGAGTTCCCCAGGAAGTCGCCTAGTCGTCGAGGTGGGGGTATAAATATGCCCCCTCCCCTAGGATTTCACTATAAATAGGTCCCCAGGGGTACGATGGAGGAGGGCGAAGAATCTCGGATAGATACTCGCGAGCCCTTTGGATTCCTTTTCCTTAGAGACCAAGTCGCAACCTGCGATTTAGTTGCAAGCTCGTATCCCTCATACCTAGCTCGGTCATTCTGGTTATGGAGGGGGTGCTTCTTCCAAGCAGTCGGGTACGTGGTGGGACCTTCCTGCCACAGCAACCTGGGGTCTTATTCCTAAAGTCCATTTCTGTTCTTGCTTTTGTGGGCCGTCTAGCTTCACTACTTGACCAGTAGCCTTAGGCCGCCTAGTCTGATTTTGAGGTAGGGAATTTTTCTTGGCTTCAACACTTGGTGCTGTGAGCGTGGATAGCAGGCAAGGAGGAAAGTTTCGTGGTTCAGAAAGATAGTCAATGACGGCGATCAGGGCGAGTTGGCGGACAACTTGGCAGGAGTTGGCACCTCGGAGCGAGATGGCGAGTTCGTAACGATAGCTGCTTTCGAGGAGTTTGCGAAGAGGATGGAGAGGGCGATACTCACCGGGTTCTCCAACCCCCCTGAGGTCACGGCGACTTTTCCCCGTCGCCTGACACCACCGGGCGAGGAAGTCCTGACCCGGCGAGCAGTAAAGGAGCCCGCTTGGGCAAGAGAGGAGCGACCGATGCCGTCGCATCAGCACCCTGCGAGTATCCATGGCATCAGTTCCGAGATCCTGAACTCTCGGCGAGGTATAGGGATACTCGCTGATGGAGAGAGTTTGATTACTCAAGCGAGGAGGATACTCGCCGCCGCCAGGAAGGGAGGAGCCCCTTCAGTGACGAGATCTTTGCGGCCCCCGTCCACGATAATTTCTGAGAGCCCGCCCTCACCTACTACTACGGCAAAGATGACCTGGTAAGGCATCTTCAGTGGTTTGAGGACGTGTTCTCTATCCGCAACATGTCCGACGTATTCAAATGTCGGTTCTTCTCCATCACCTTCAAGGGTAGAGCGAGAGACTTGTTCCACCAGCTGCCAGCAGGTTCCATCTACTGCTTCTCCGACCTTCGTCGGGGCCTCGTGGCGAGGTTTGCGACATCCAAGAAACGGGAGAAGAAGCGACGACCCTTTTTAAAATCGTGCAGGGGCAGCACGAAAGTCTGGATCATTACATCGACAGGTTCCAGGAGGAGGTCCTGGAGTTAGAGGAGGTAGATAAGTTCACCTTGATGGTAGCCCTCAAGTTCGGCCTGAAATAGGGGTTGTTCAATATGGAGTTTGGGCATAAGCCGCCTAGATCGTTCGAGGAGATGGTGGAAAGGGTGAATGTCTTCATTCAGGGAGAGGAGAGGAACAATGAGTTCTTGGCAAGGCTAAACGGGGATAAGCCGTTAGGGAAAAGCATGGGAAGATTGCTGGAAAAGGAGAGGAGGCGGCCAGAGAGGCATGACGATAGAAGGCGGGAGGAGCCAAAGAGGAAGGAGGAAAGAAAGAGAAGAGAAGAGCCCGGGAGGGTGGAGGAAAGAAAGAGAAGAGAAGAGCCCGGGAGGGTGGAGGAGAGGAGGCAGGAGAGGCCTCGAAGGCAGGAAGAGAGGAGGCCCGCCGAGGATCCGGAAGGGTGGGGGGAGGAAATAAGATTCCAGTATCCGAGAGATCGCCCCTAGTGGAGGCGACCGGTCCGGCAGGAGGAAAGGAGGAATAACAACCAGAGGGAGCAAGGTGGAGGAAGAAGGGAAACGATGGCTGTCACGCGACAGGCCAATAAGCGTCGGCAAAGGGAGGAGCGTCACGAGAAACGGTCGGAGGCGGAGATTACCCTTTACTGTGATATCCATCGGGTAGAGGGGCATGAGACCTTGGCTTGCCCAGAGTTTTGGGAAGCAAGGAGGAGGCTAGAAGCAGCGAAGGCGGAGCGAGAGCAGCCGAGGCAGGAGACCTCGGTGGGTCAAGTAGCATTCCAAGCTCTACTGAGGAGGGGGAATGTGGATAGGGTCGACCAGGGAGGTCGAGGAAATGTTATTCCCGGTCCAGGAGGCGGGCACGTTGGGGTGATCAATGGATGTGCCGGGCTCGGAGCTTCCCGCAAGGGTAGTCTCCACCAGATCTACAGGAAGAGCGTCGCCTCGATGTCATAGGCTCCTCCGCTTCTGAACGAGATAACCTTCTTAGAGGAGGACATGCTGTGGAATGAGAACCCTTTCCACGATGCGTTGGTGATACAAGCTGCAATCGAAGACTTCACCGTCGACCGGATCCTCGCGGATAACGGGAGTTCGGCGAATGTCATCTTCAAGAGAACCTTCGTCAGGCTTCAGGTGGAGGCGTCCAGGGTCCAGGCTGCAGATGGACCTCTCTTTGGATTCTCAGGAGAGAAGAGAGAGGTGGAGGGGGGAGTGAAGTTGCTGGTCACTCTCGGGGGTACTTCAATCCGTTGCCGATTCGTCATCATCGATGCACCCTGTGGTTACAATGCCATCTTCGGGGGGCCCCTTATCAACTATTTCAAGTCCATCTCGTCGTCATACCACCAGTGCCTGAAGTACTACCGAGATGACGTCCAAGTCAGGATCAGGGGAGATCTGATGGCCTCCAGGGAGTTCTACCTGAACGCGGTCAGCATCATCAGCTGGATGGGTGATGCGGAAAGGCTGGAGAGGATGATAGAGCAGGAGGAGGACCTGCAAGCTGCTGAGGAGCTAGAGGAAGTGGAGGTAATCTCCCCGAGAGGAGAGCCTGAGCTGCTGAAGGTCGGAGGATCCTTGCCCCTGGAAGGGAAGGTGGAAATGGTTGCTTGCCTACAGGAGAATGCTGACATCTTCGCTTGGAACGCCGCCAAGATGTCGAGGATTGACGTCGATATTTCCTATCATCGCCTCAACCTGGATCTCGCGGTAGCTCCAGTTCGTCAAAAGCAGAGGAAGAGCACCACCGCGCTGGCTGGGCCAATCCGGGAGGAAGTAGGGAAGCTCCTAGAGGCGGGGTTTGTCTCGGAGATCCAGTATCCATGCTGGGTCTCCAATGTTGTAATGGTGTAGAAATCCGGAGGGGCTTAAGGCTATGTATCGATTTTCCAATGTTGAATAAAGCCTGCCCGAAGGATTGTTACCCCTTGCCTCAAATCGACACGCTAGTTGATTCCACCGTCAGATTTCCCATGATGAGTTTTCTTGATGCTTTTTCAGGATATCACCAGATCCGGATACATCCCCTTGATTGCCGCGATGTTTCCTTCATCACCAGTGACGGCTATTATAGCTACAAGATGATGCCCTTCGGGCTCAAAAATGCCGCCGCAACGTATCAAAGAATGATGGACCAAGTCTTCAAAGAGCAAAAGGGGCGGAATTTGGAAGTCTATGTGGACGATCTTCTGGTCAAGAGCAAGAGCGTCGTAGAGCACATAGTGGATCTGGCGGAGACTTTCGCCACCCTTAGGAAGTATAAGATGCGGCTCAACCCGGCCAAGTGTGTCTTCGGCACAGGAATGGGAAAGTTCTTAGGTCACCTCCTCACTCCCCGGGGGGGTGGAGCCTAACCCTGACAAAGTAAAAGCCATCCAGGAGATGGACTCCACGAAAGATTCCATGGAAGTCCAAAGGCTAACTGGAAGGCTAGCAGGCCTTAGCCGTTTTCTCTCCAAGGCGGGAGAGAAGTGATCCCCATTCTTCAAGGCCCTCTGGGGTAATCAGAAATTTGAGTGGACCACGGAGTGTGAGGAGGCTTTCGGAAAGCTTAAGCAGCAGCTGACCCAAGCTCCTCTCCTCCATGGTCTGCAAGGCGGCGAGGACTTCTTACTCTATCTGGGAGTAGGGGCTGAGGCGGTTAGTTCGGTGTTGGTCCGAGAAGAAGGAAGGAGGCAACTTCCCATCTATTATGTGAGTCGGGTGTTGCGACAAGAAGAGACGAGGTATCTTATTTTGGAGAAGCTAGTTTTTTGCTTTTGTGGTTTCAGCTCGGTGGCTCCGTCCGTATTTTCAGGCTCACTCCATCAAGGTAGTCTCCGATCATCCCCTAAAGAGTATCTTGGATGGAGTGGAGCATTCCGGCAGGTTGGCTAAATAGGCGGTGGAGCTGAGCGAGTTCAACATCTCTTACTCTCTAAGGGTAGCGATCAAGATGCAGGCAGTGGCAGATTTCCTTGCCAACTTCTCGACCGAGGTGGAGGTAGACATGGGCGCTTCCATCCCAGTCTCTTAGAAGATGTTTGTGGACGGGGATTTTGGCAAGAATTCCGTGGGATACGGAGTCGTGCTGGTTAGCCCCCATTGAACCAAGATCGAGCAGGCCGTCAAGATCCTCTTCCCAGTTACAAACAATCAGGCGGAGTACAAAGCCATGGTGGCTGGCTTGCGTCTCGCTAAGGAGCTGGCAATCAAAGACATCCGAGCTTTTACCGATTCATTGGTGGTCGTGTCCCAGATTCGGGGGGAGTTCGAAGTCCATGATCCCACCCTACAGCGGTACCTGGTCAAGGTTAAGGGTTTGATCGGGGGATTCCAGTCTTTCTTCGTCGAGCATGTACCCCGAGAGGACAATTTTGAAGCAGACTACCTTGCCAAGTACGGTCTCCGGGCCGGGGGAATTGTCACCGAGCTATTTCGACCGTCCATTGAAGAAGGGTAAATGATGGAGATCGAGCAGCGGCCCTCGTGGAAAGATCCGTTCGTTACGTTCTTAATGACGGGTCAGCTACCCTCAGATGGGCAAGATCAAAGAATGTTTCGGTATAAGGACGCGTACTACCTGTTACAAGATGGCGAGCTTTACCGCAAGACCATCTCGGGCCCCTTGTCCAGATGCTTGTTAGATATTGAGGTCCCCCGAGTTCTCGGGGAAATTCATTTAGGGGAGTGCGGAAGCCACTCCGGGACTCGTACTCTAGAGCAAAGAATTCTAAGGCATGGCTACTTCTTGCCAACCATCCGCAAGGATGCGGAAGAGTTCTCCAAAAAATGTTCCCAATGTCAGCTCTTCGCGCCTCTTCAACTTCAACTAGCTCAACACCTCCGCTCGATCACCGCTCCATGGCCCTTTGCCATCTGGGGAATGGATTTGATCGACCCTTTCCCTCAAGCCAGTGGACAGAGAAAGTTTGTACTTGTGATGATCGACTATTTCTCCAAGTGGATCGAGGCTAGGGCTTTGGCCAAGACCACCTCCCAGATCGTCAAGAACTTCATTTGGGGAGAAATTGCAGGCAGATTTGGGATTCCTCTGGCCATCATCACCGACAATGGGCCGCAATTCGCCATCTTGGAGCTAGAGGACTTCTGCAAGCAGCTAGTAACGGACCTTCGGTTCGCCTCTGTGCACCATCCTCAGAGTAATGGACAAGTAGAGGCTGCTAATAAGCTTATAATCAACCTGCTGAAGAAGAAGTTCACCAATCTCAAAGGGAACTAGGATGAGCAGCTCTTCTCGGTCCTATGGGCTCTAAGAACAACTCCAAACTCAGACACGGGGGAAACGCCTTTCAAGTTATCTCACGGGTCTGAGGCACTCATTTAGGTGGAGTTTGAGGTGCGAAATCCAAGAGTTATTGCGGCGGTAGATGGCGGCGAAGAATGACGCCTGGAGAACGAAGATGCCCAAAGGATCTCTCTGGACTATGTCGAGGAGCTTCGTTACTTGGCCTCCGTGCGCCAGGAGGAGATCAAGAGGCGCATTGTGAAGCACTTCGACAAAAATGCCTACCTCAATCATTTCCTTGCAGGAGATCTGGTCATGAAGAAGGTGGATGCCGCAGGGCGGGGGCCACCGTCGAAAAGCTACATCCCAACTGGGAAGGGCCCTTTATCATCTAAGAAGCCCTGGCCACGGGAGGCTATTACCTATAAGATCAAGAAGGAGAGCAGCTGAATGGAACCTTGAGTGGAGATGACCTGAAAAGGTTCTACCCCTAGTGGTAACACTTGTATCAACTTTGTAAACATTTTTCTGGATATACAATGGCGTCCGGGTTTCTCTTTTTTATGCTAATCTACCTCGAGACTTCTGAGTGCTTCCAAGATCCACCTCGCAGTCGACTCCGGGAACTAGTGGTCGGTTTGTTCCTCATAAATAGCCCAGGGTGGAAGATAGGACGATGCTTCGGGACTTTAAGCGCTCTTGTAAGACCGAGCCTCTGCATTGTCGGCCGAGATCAGCTTCCCCCTTGCATGTCGGCCTATGTCCCCATGAGTGCATCTCTCTTCAAACTAGAGGAACTACCAGGAACAAACTTGTACCCTAAACCCCCAGACTCGAGGAAAAGCCGACCTCACCAAGAAATCATAAGAAGAGGAATTTAAATTATTGTCAAAGTAGGATAACCTGCCGAGGAAAGTGCAGGGATAAGCCCAAAGGTGTATGTTAGTCCCGAGTGCATCCTAAAGAACCCTCGATGAAACATCACCCTCCGCCCATAGGCTGGCACTCATGGTCATTAAGCATGGCTGGAAGCGACCTACACTTTCAGATCGGGACATGAGTCTTCAACCCGTTCCTCATGAATAGCCCAGTGCGAAAGATAGGACGATGCTTCGGGACTTTAAGCGCTCTTATAAGACTGAACCTCTGCATTATCGGCCGAGATCAGCTCCCCCCTTGCATGTCGGTCTATGTCTCCCCGAGTGCATCTCTCTCCCGACTGGAGGAATTATTAGGAACGGATTCGGATGTCGACTTCCCAATTCAACAGATTTGAGGATGTCCCTCTTATAAAGAAAAAAATTATCTTCTCACCGAAAACATCGATTCAATTAATCCAATTGTCATCTATCGTAGCCAACAGGATAGCATTGCACTCCAAATAAGAAGGCCTCGAGTGGTAGGGTAAACGTAAGTCTGTGTCCCTGCACGAGCTCCTCTCCTGCATACTGTCCATCGAACCTCCTCGAGGAGATCAAGTTCCTCGTTGGAGTGATGTCGTAGCCCGTCAACTCTGCATGAGCTCCTCTCCTGCAGACCGACTACTTGCCTCCCCGGGTAGACCCTCCACCACCGGTTGAGCTTGACTCCCGGTAAGGTGTCGACTCTGAGTAGAAGGCCTCGAGTGGCAGGGTAAACGTAAGTTCGTGTCCCTGCACGACCTCCTCTCCTACATACCGGCCATTAAACCTCCTTGAGGAGATCAAGTTCCTCGTTGGAGTGATGTCGTAGCCCGTCAACTCTGCCCGAATTCCTCTCCTGCAGACCGACTAATTGCCTCCTAGAGTCGACTCTCCCACCCCCATTTGAGTTTGACTCATGCGGGTGTCGACTATCAGCCCCAAGCCCTGGGAGGCCAAGCTCCGGCTAGGTATGACTTCATGCAAATAATAGCGGCGAGGAGCGAGTATGTATTGGCAACTATACCGCGGCAAGCAGCAAAAAGTATGGTTCGGCGATAATGCAAATAACAGCGGCGAGGAGAGAGTACGTATTGGAGACTATACCGGGGTGAGCAGCAAAACACAAGCCAGAGTTGGCAATCTGCGAGTACGCGACGAGCTTCGACGCGTGAGATCCAGCGACGAGCTAATTGAACGGCGCACACTCCCTCGCCTAGCCTAAGAGCCTAGCGAGCAACATTCATCGGGCGAGTAGGCGAGTAGGCGTCGGCAAATATGCGAATAGGTATTCATGTGTGTGCTTATGCGAGTTGGTAGAACAAGTATGCGTCACGAACACTCATCCTCGCCGAGCCTATGAGCCTAGCGAGCAATATCAACCAGCATGCGAGAAGCAGATAGAATGAAACAACTTGTATAAATATATCAAAAATGTACAAGTTACAAAAAGGTAAAAAACTGCTACATCCAAGCATGACAAAGATCGGCGAGCAACTAGGACTCGTCGTCGCCAGTATCTGGCTGATATTCGTCATCTCTGATGTTTGCATCCTCTTCTTCATCCTCGCCACCTTCACCTCCTTCGTCGCTGCCCTGCTATTGGATTTGCTAGAGCCTGACGACGAAGAAGGGACGCGACTGGGAGAGATCGTCCCCTCATCGAGTAGTTCGGGGAAGAGCTCGTCGACGGTGAGCTGCTTCTCCCCTTCGACGAGCTGCCCATTGATCCTCAGCCGCGCGAGCATTAAGTTCCCCGCCGGCCACGCTATCTCGCGGCGGACGGACGACCTCTCCTCCAAAAGAAGTCGGGACCGCTTGACGGCCCACTGCGGATCGTCCTCCGGCCGCGGTGCCTCCGGCAACAGAGCAGAGGAGCTCGCGCATCCCTCAGCGGCAACCAGCCGAGTCTACATCTCGGTAGCACGAACTTGGGCCGCCTCCAGCTCCGCTTGCGATGTGGAGAGCTTCTCCTCGCACTCGGAAAGCTTCTTCGCAGCCTTGATCTCGACGGCCTGCGAGATATCAACCGTCAACGAACGACCATTCGAGAATCATCAAATATCGTCAGCGGAAAATGACTTACCTCATAGTCCTTCCAACAGACCGATTGCATGCCGAGGTCTATGGCCTTCTTGGAGACGACCTTCAAAGCCCATGTCGTCTCCAACAGCTTATTGGTCGTGAAATGCCCTAACTCGGCAGATCGCGTGAGCGAGCATGCGGATTGATGGGAGAGCTCCGACAGGCCGAGCTCCAGCATAGACTCGACATCTACTCGCCCGTACAGAGTATGGAGGACGACGAAGGCCTCCCCCTTGTCCTCCCAGTCCGTCGACCAAGAGGGGAGGTTGGTGCTCAGCGACACCAGGTGCTCATCTGTCGACCAGGTAACCAGCGGGCTACCATAGACATCCACCACCCCTCGCCCAAGGTTGTAGTTTGGGTGGAAGCGGGGTGCTCGAGCTTCCAGCGGCGACTCCTGGTCGTCAGATTGAGGCGACGACACCTTCACCCTCTTACTCGCAGGCCCCGGTGACCTAGCTTTTGCCTTCCCCTTGGCGAGTTTCTTCTTCTCCCCCAACATCAGGCGGGGGGGGGGGGGGGGGGGCTTCTGTAAGAGAGGTGGCGATTTCCTTCTCCGGATTAAGCGGCTTTTCTGGAAGCTCGTTGGCCACTACAAATATCGCGCGACATGATTAGTGCGAGCTTCCATAAAAAGGATCGAGCAGGCGAGCATACATGATCTCGCACAAGTCTTACCCTCATTGGGATGGATTGCTTCAAGCGTGTTGACATTAAGTCTCCAGCAGATGACGTCAAACCGGCAATCTTGGAAGGATTCGAATAATTGCTCGTGAACACCTTCCAAGATCGGCAGGAGGAAGGCGACATCGGCGGGTTGGTGCGGCCTTCCAAGAAGTCCCCCAAAGTCATCGTGGACGACAACCAGCTGCTCTCTCCAGCGGTTGACTTTATTCGTAGTCCCCACCAAAGTGCAGACATTGCTACTGAAGTAGACGACCCCTCCGAAGTCGCGGCGAAGGCGAATATCCGGCAGAACACAGAAAGGTCAAAGGCGATCCTCTCCTCCCACAGGTAGCAAAAGAACCCCATGATGATCGCCATTCCGTTGGGGTTGATTTGCGCGGAGACGATTCCGAAATACTGGAGGATCTGGCAGAATTCGGG
Source organism: Platanthera zijinensis (assembly GCA_039513925.1). NCBI lineage: Eukaryota > Viridiplantae > Streptophyta > Magnoliopsida > Asparagales > Orchidaceae > Platanthera > Platanthera zijinensis. The sequence continues at coordinate 69,670,520 of CM077082.1, forward strand.
CCAGAAGGGAACTCGCAAGCCGGCATCAAAATGGTGTAGCGACAACACCATCGCGCCCTCAACAAAAGTGTTGAGTCGCTCGCCGCGAGCAGGGAGCCTCGCCGAGTATCCATCAGACAGGAGGCGCTCCCTAAATGCCTCTAAGTCTTTTTCTGAGGTTATCGACTTCTTAAAGGCCGCGTTGGCAAAGTTGATGGCATGAGCTTGTCGGTGAGCATTAGCATCATCTCCAACCATCTTGGCGAGCTAAGAGAAGAGTATGAGCGAAGGGAAGAAGAAGATAAGAAGAAGCGAGCAGAGAAGTTACTCGCGAGGCGGGTTGAGAGAATCGCAACAGCGTATTACGTCACACCTACCCACTCTATTTATAGACAAAGGCAAAAGGAGGGGGTGTCCGTCTCGGCGAGTATCAGTCAAATTCGCATGTAAAGGTGAGGAAACACCCCTTCGTCAACCCACCTCACACTGTACAGCAGAGGATGTCGCGACACTCATCAGAACCTGTGCAATAAACTCGGCACACCACAGAATAAACGAAACAAAAAGAAAGGAAGAAATCACAGGCGAGATACAAACTCGCTTATTACTAAGATAATATAGTTCATTACAAAGTCGCCTACGACGAGTTCAGAATAAAAAAAACGATCTAAGTCCTAGGTGGTCGCTCTGGAGGTTGAGGATGTCGCCCGGCCTAGCCTATCTCGTGCGCCCGCCAGAAATGCTTCGTCGTCAGCGCCATTGCATCGTCGCCAAGCCATAGCTGCTCCTCAATCCTCATCAGCCGCCCCACAGAGCCCATACTCGCCCGGATGTCGGCCAACTCGTCGAGGACAAGCTGCAGGCGATGGTTGTTTAGTGCCAGCTAGAGATCATTCTCCTTCACCATATGGAAGCGAACCTCGTAGCTCTCCAAGGTGGTCTGGAGTTCTTCCATCTTCTCCATTCGCATTTCCAGAGCTGAGATCCGGCGATGAGGATCGCAGATAGCGAGCTGATCGAACTTGCTCTCCAGTTCCATATAGGCGTGAGCTGAAGCATGGCAATATTCGCTCCCCGACAACCCGATGGCATCGATGAAGGCCTCCCCAGGAGTCTCCGGGCGATCTGTCATAGCAGGTAGACAAGTCGCAAGATCATAAATAAGCGTCTTAAAGATCAGAAGAAACAACGACAAGGCTTAGCGCGACGAGGAGATCGGGATCGGCGTGGTTAAGGGACGCGACCAGGGACATCTCGCCGACCAGAGGATGGACCGCCCACGTGATCGGCTGATCTGTTGTTGGTACCCTAGATGTGATTTGGCTTATGTGATCCCCTTGCAGCCCCTCTTGATCCATATAAAGATATATGATCATGGTTAGACTTTGTTTAGTCTCCCTAGGGCAGTCTCTAAACTAATCTAGAGCTTAGGTTAGAAGTTCTAGATGTTTTTGTAGTTAAGGCTTTTCCGTTCGACCATCGTCGAACGAGGCCTCGCGATCGTCGATCAATGGTCGACGATAGCAGAGCTAGTGAATCATTGAAGTCAAGACAATTATCGTCGACCGTTGGTCGACGATCTCAGAGCAAGCTTACTACGCTCTGAAGGATGGTCGACGATCTGTCATCATCAGGTCGACGATCGTGTTCTTGCTTCACGATTTCTGTCTCGACAGATATTTGCCTTTGCTGGTCGACTATCTATTTGCTGGTCGACGATCTGTTCGCTGGTCGACTATCTGTTAGCCGGTCGACGATCTATTAGCTGGTCGACGATTTGTGGTCGACGATTTCTGTTCCGACAGATTCCTGCTATTGGTCGACGATCTGTTTGCAGGTCGACGATCATCGAACTCCTGTTCGACGTTTTCTGTCTGCTTTTATCTGTTCGTATTTATTCTATTCCTTGGTCTATTTCCAAGTGTTTTAGTTGGTGGTTAGATTGATTCTCTGATATTATTGTTGCTAAATTTATGGTTTAAATTCAAATAAATTGATTAAAAAATTCTGTCAAGCATAAATTACGGGATTCAGTGTTCTTGATAAAGCATTTTTGTCTTATTATACAAAATATATTGCCAGGCTGTATTCTAGCCGTTGGCGGTGTATGCTATTTCCAAGAACGATAAATCTTTATGCTGAGATATTTCCCTATTCATTTATTTCCTTATTGGGACTGACAGAAAGATAATAGGCCATTCTATTCCTATTGCTATATTCTATTTTTGAGATAATCTGTTGCAGGGCTCGAGAATTCAAATCAATAGAGCCGTTCCGAAAGAAAAACGTGAAGACATATTTAAGAGAAATTCTTCTCTCAAAAAATATACAGACACAGAGAAAGATTATTCATTCGCTCAAGCATCATCAGAGCAGCTCTTCACAATATCTCAACAAGAAGAAGAAAAGTTTTCCTGAAGCAAAAAGCCCAGAGCAATCACCTTTGTTTCTCAAGTCTCCTGAGCATTTGCTTAGAGTTTTCAAGACTTCAGAAAAAGCTCCAGATCTGCTTCAAGTGCTCCAGAATCTTAAGACCTGATAAAAATCAGTCTTCAGATTTCTGAGAATTTAGTTTCAGTTTATCTGAAACTCCTTCATCCTGAAGCAAAGGCTTTCCCTGGACTTCCACTGAGCCAGGGGGAGACTTTGATTCTTTAGAGAATCCACAAATCTTCTCTAATCTGTATTTAAAACAGAGAAGATAATCTAACCCTCTCAACCCCTTTGTAAAAAGAGTTTGTTCACACCTCTTCAAAAGTGAACGTTGGTGACAGGGCACCTTATCAACAACCTGTGGTTGAGCATCCTTATCAAAAGCTCAAAGGGTCTGTTTGATCTACCTGAATCAGATCATTGGTGGCAGGGCACCTTAGCAAAAACCTGTAGTGGATTCCTACCAGGGTGGTAGAAGAGTGGATGTACCTATTTAAAGGGAACCACTATATATCCTGTGTCTCTCTGGTTCTTGCTGATTTGTTTATTCTGTGGCTGTGATAGAACTACCTAGGATTGCTAGTTGTTGTGACAGGCTTTTAGTTAAACTGAAATTTCAGTTAACTCTCTCACTTGTGCACCTCACTGTGTTAGGCTCTTAGGGTTCAAGTATCAGATTTTCTATTCCGCAAATATACTCCAAGGGAGCTGACTAAGTGTTCATAAGATTTTGAATACTCTATTCACCCCCCCTCTAGAGTAGTTTACAACTTATCCCCTCACTTTCAATTGGTATCAGAGGGAGGTTCGCTGTTCATATAGGCTAACACCTGAGTTAAAAGATCCTGTGATAAGTTGTTTCCTGATACCATTCACAAACACTGTCACACATGGCCCAGTCTAAGGATTATTCAAGCACCAGACCTCCTGTATGCAACTTGTCCAAGTTTGGCATATGGAAGGCCAGGATAAGACTATACATGAATTCTATTGATGAAGATATTTTTTCTTCTATTTTGACAGGACCACCTGCTAGGCCTGCTACTGCTTCCACTTCTGCTGATCTCAGTGCTGTGCCACCACCTGACTACAATGAAACTTACAAGAAGGCAAAAGCAGCTGATGCTAAAGCAATGAATATCCTAGCTCAGACAATGTCTGATGAGATATTCCAGAAGCTGGCTGAATGTACCTCAGCCAAAGCTATGTGGGATTCCCTCAACCACATAGTTGCTGGCTCAGCTGATGAGAGGAAGGACAGGAGATCCAATCTCACCTCTCAGTATGAAAACTTCAAGAAGGATGATGCTGAAGACATTGACACCATGTACACAAGACTCAGTTCAATAATAAGTGAACTGAGGTCTTTGGACAAGGAGATAACCTTGTCAGAAGTCAATGACAAGATCCTGATGTGCCTTCCCATCTCATGGGACTCAAGGATATGGCCCATCAAGGATGGAAGAAATACTGTGGAACTCTCCACAGAAGCTCTGTTGGGAAAGCTCAGGTCATATGAGCAAACCTTAAAGAGTAGAGCTGCTGTAACTGAAGTGAAGACTCCAACACCAATAAAGAAAGAGCATTCTCTAGCTCTTAAGGCTGCTGAGACTTCTGAAGGAAGTCAATCAAATGAGGAGTTACTGGCACTCATTGCCAAGAGGTTCTTCAACATGGGAAGAAGAGACCTCAGAAAGAAATTCTCCAAGCATGAGGACAAGCCAAGGTATGACAAGACTCCATCTAAAGAAATCATTTGTTATGTTTGCAGCAAGCCTGGACACATTGCTCCAGATTGTCCAGAGAAGAAGTACAAGGAGAAGAAACATGAGAAAGAATACAGGAAGCACCACTCCAAGTCCTCATCACACAAATACAAGAAGAAGGACAAGGGATTTGTGGCTGCTACCTGGAGTGAAACAGAAGAGGATACCTGCTCCTCTAGCTCAAGTGATTCTGAAGAAGAAGAAGAAAAGAAAGCCAAAGAGGTCTGCCTCATGGCCATTGATGCCTGCAGCTCTCTGTCAGCTGCAGAGAATTCTGAAGAAGAAGGAGACAATGAAGAAGACTCCTTTATGGAGGACCAGGTAATCGACTCATTTGACTTCTCATCTCCTGAGTTCAAACTAAAATTAAAAACTCTATGTTTAGATTTACTTTTATCTGAAAAAGAAATTAAGTCACTTAGACTAAAAATAATGGAACTAGACATGGAAGGTACTGAAATAATCAGATTAGAAAAGGAATTAGAAAGCTCAAAAGAAGAAATAACATTCCTAAAATTAGAACTAGCGAAATCTAAGAGGTTAGAAGAACAATTAAATGGCAGAAGCCTTAAATTATCTGAAATAACCTGTATAGCAAACACTAGGGTAGGTAATGATAAACTAGGCTTAGGTGCTACATCTAGTGAACCCATCCTCCTCACAAAGGAGAGATTTAGCACTCCAGTAAAATTTGTTTCTGAATCAGGAATAAAGAATACTGAGGAAATTGAAAAATGCAAGAAAATTCAGAATAAGATTAAGAAAGAGAATAGGAAGAAAAAATTTCTAGCTTTACAAAAGTCGTCGACCAGTGATCGACGATCGTGGAATCCAGAACATCGTTCTACCATAAATGATCGACGATATGGCTTGCGATCGTCGACCATTGATCGACGATCTGGACTTAAGCTGGAAAATAAAAATCAAACTTCCAGAACTTCAAATCCTAATCACCACCCCAGGTTGTTTAATCCTTCAACTGAATGGATTATCCCACCTAGGAGATCACACCCTTTAGGATATAAATCTAAGCCTGCAAAATCTTTTATATCTAGTTTTTCTTTTGTAAAGAATACTGGACCCAAGGTAACCTGGGTCCACAATGTATAACTGTTCTTTCTGCAGGTGAAGACCTATCCAGTCATACATGACAAATGGTATCTGGATAGTGGATGCTCAAAGCATATGACAGGAAAGAAGAAGAACCTCTCAGGTTTCAAAGCCAAGCTGGGACCAAAAGTTGTATTTGGGGATTCCAGCTGTGGACAGACTGAAGGGTATGGCAGCTTCACCATAGGAGCTGTAACCTTCAAGAAGGTAGCCTATGTCTCAGGACTAAAGCACAACCTAATCTCTGTAAGTCAAATGTGTGATGCTGGGTACAAGGTATGGTTCACTAACACTGCTTGCAATATTTCTTTAAATAATACTGTGGTGTTAGTAGGTATTAGAATTGGAAATGTTTATGTTGTAGATTTTAATTCCTCCAAATCTGAAATATGCTTATTTAATGAAGTAACCAGTAATAATACCCTTTGGCATAAGAGACTTAGTCATGTAAACTTGAAAAACATTTCTAGGTTGGCTAAATACAATCTTGTACGAGGTTTACCTTCTTGCCCCTACAAGAAGGAAGGCCTTTGCAAAGCTTGTCAATTAGGTAAGCAAACAAGAAATAGCTTTAAATCAGTTAATAAAAGTGATTCTCCCAGGATTCTGTACTTGTTACATTTGGACTTATTTGGTCCTATTACTGTGCAGAGTCTTGGAGGGAAGTCTTACACTCTAGTAATTGTAGATGACTTCTCCAGGTTCACTTGGGTATTCTTCTTGAGAACTAAGGCTGATAACTTCAAGGTTCTTACAGATTTTCTAAAGTGTATACAGAGTGAGTACTCTACTCAGATTGCCTTGATCAGAAGTGATCATGGTACTGAGTTTGAGTCTCTTCTTATGCAAGAATTCTGTGAGAAGGAAGGTATCAAACATAGCTTCTCTGCTCCTAGAACTCCTCAACAAAATGGGGTAGTTGAAAGGAAAAACAGAACCCTAATTGAAGCTGCAAGTACATTGTTGGCAGATGCTAACATGCCTCTGTCCTTTTGGGCTGAAGCAGTTAGCACAGCTAACTATGTATTGAACAGAAGTCTGATACATAAACTTAAGGGTAAGACTCCCTATGAATTACTTAAGCAAGTGAAACCTAAAATAGACTATTTTAGAGTGTTTGGCTGTGTTGCTTTTGTTCATAACAATAACAAAGAATACCATAGAAAATTTGAGGCAAAAGCATCAATGGGAGTTTTTCTAGGATACTCTCAAGTAAGCAAAGCCTATAGGGTCCTTAATAAATCCTCTCTTAAGATAGAAGAGTCTGCACATGTCTCTTTTGATGAGACAGTCATGTATTATAAGGAGAAGGACTCTTCCTCTAATAGTACAGTGCAAGTCCTAGGAGTAAGTAAGGATTTGGAAGGTTTGAGACTCACACAGGAGAATCATCCCCAACAAACTCCTCAGGCTGCTTCTTCAGATTCTGAATCTGATGTAGAACTTTTTCAAGTTAAAGCACCTGCTCCAACAGTTGATCAAATTCCACATGAGGAATTAAATCTTGAAACTGTTGAAGATCAGATCATTGTTGAACCTACTGATCTTGTCACACTTAGAGATCACCCTGTATCTCAAGTGATTGGAGACATTTCAGCAGGAGTCCAGACAAGACATCAACTCAACAAAGATGTGATGTTTGCTTGTTTTCTTTCTCAGGTTGAGCCCCTAACCATTAAAGATGCTGAGCTTGATCCCCACTGGATTATAGCAATGCAAGAGGAGCTTAACCAGTTTGAAAGATGTAAAGTTTGGACCTTGGTTCCAAGACCAAGAGGCCAACGGATCATAGGCACCAAGTGGGTGTTTAGAAACAAGCTTGATGCCCAAGGCATAGTAGTTAGAAATAAGGCTAGGCTAGTAGCTCAAGGCTATAGACAGGAGGAAGGCATAGACTATGATCAGACTTTTGCCCCTGTAGCCAGACTAGAAGCCATTAGGATTTTCCTAGCCTATGCTGCCTATAAAAGATTTAAGGTCTTCCAAATGGATGTGAAGAGTGCCTTCCTCAATGGAGATTTAAAGGAAGAAGTGTTTGTTGAACAACCACCAGGGTTTGTTTCATCAACCTTACCCACTCATGTGTTCAAACTCCAAAAGGCTCTATATGGACTTAAGCAAGCTCCTAGAGCTTGGTATGAGACCTTAGCAAATTTTCTTCTAGAACACAAGTTTGTGAGAGGTGTAGTAGATAGAACCCTGTTCATTAGACATCATAAGGACTCACAACTGTTAGTTCAAATCTATGTAGATGACATTATATTTGGCTCTACTGATCCCAAACTATGCAAGAGGTTCTCTGAACTAATGCACTCTAAGTTTGAGATGAGCAGCATGGGTGAGTTATCCTATTTCCTTGGTCTCCAAGTGAAACAGAGTGTTGATGGCATTTTCATTTCTCAATCAAAATATGCCAGAGAGCTGGTTAAAAGATTTGGAATGTCTGATGCTTCATCAATGAGCACACCCATGGCCTCAAATGCAGTTATTGATTCTGATGTCAATGGCAAGCCTGTTGATCAAAAGAACTTTAGAGCCATTGTTGGTTCCCTGCTGTATTTGACTGCAAGTAGGCCTGACATAATGTTTGCTACATGCCTATGTGCTAGGTTTCAGGTCAACCCAAAGGAATCTCACTTAACTCTTCTCAAGAGGATTTTGAGATACCTTAAGGGGTGCCCTAACTTAGGACTGTGGTACCCAGCTGAGTCAGGATTTGAATTAATTGGATATTCAGATGCTGATTATGCTGGTTGTAGAGTTGACAGGAAAAGCACCTCAGGGACTTGTCAGTTCCTGGGAGAGAGACTTGTCTCATGGTTTTGCAAGAAACAGGCATCTGTGTCTACTTCAACTGCTGAGGCTGAATATATAGCAGCAGCTAGCTGTTGTTCACAGATCCTGTGGATTCAAAATCAGCTCGTGGATTACGGGTACACACACTCAAACACAAAAATTCTGTGTGACAGTACCAGTGCAATATCAATTGCTCAAAATCCTGTGCACCATTCCAGGACCAAGCACATTGAGATTAGACATCATTTTCTGAGAGATAATGTGGAAAAGAACAAGATAGTAATGGAATTTATATCCACAGACCTGCAAAGAGGAGATATTTTCACTAAGCCCCTTGATGAACAAAAGCATTTGTTCTTCCTGAACCAGCTTGGCATGATTAATGGTTCAGAATAGTGAAAATTTGGTTAGTTTTGTTTTCTGTCTAAAATCGTCGAACGACTGATCGACGATCTTCGACCAGGTCAGAACTATCGTCGACCAACCGTCGACGACAGCTCGTTCTGTAGTAGGGCAGAAATCGTCGACCAACTGGTCAACGATCTCTCCTTAGGTATCTATCGTCGACCAATGGTCGACGACAGATTTTCTGTGCTGGGTGGAGAATCGTCGACCATCATTTATTGATCGACGATCGTGGTAATTGCGTGTAGGCGGTCGATGTTTACCATCTTAGTCAAACATTGACTATCGTCGGTCTGTGTTCGACGACCGATTTTATTCCGGGATCGACGATCGCAGATTTGTTTCTAATAGTCGATTTAGGTCTGAAGATCGTCGTCCTTCCGCTCCGTCTTTTCATATTCCTTCTCCTGGCTTAGAATTCGCTCTCGAACTCTAATCCCGCGCGATTCTCTTCTCCCCTATTTTGCTTCTCGATTCGCCATCTTCTCTCAAATTCTATGGCGATTCCTTCTGCTGTTCTCTTCGGAATGAAGTTCGACACTGGCTTCTGTGTCGACTTCGATTCTTTCAGCCGATGCGATCAACCAATCCAAGATATTCTGAAGCTATGTGAAGACCAAGGCCTCAAGAAATTTATGTCGTTCTCTCCTAAGATTCATATACCAGAAATTCGTGAATGGGTATACACCTCGTCCTCCAGCGACGAAGCGATGTCAGGAAAGATAAATGGCGAGGAGGTCACTCTGACTCCTGAAGTGTTGACTGAGTTGTTTGGACTGCCAACAGGTTCTGAGGAATATGAGCAAAACACAGAGGAATATGGCCGCATGCTCTCTGTGATGGGCCATGCCGAAGGGATTCCGGCTAAGCTGCTGAAGATAAACTTGTCTCCAGAATACAAGTTTCTGGCCGACCTGGTGGGCAAGGTCGTCCTGGGAAAACATTCTGCTCATGACAACATCAACCGGCAACAATTTGCCCTGATGTCAGCCTTGGTGAATAAGGCACAGATTGCCTGGGGAAAAGTTCTGTTTGAACTAATAAGGAGAAAGAACAATCAGAAAGAAGTAAACCTTGCAAGGGTACTGGGTGTGTTTCTATATGTGAAAGCACCCCTGCTGCTCGTTTCTGCACCCTCCGCAGTAAACGCCAGCAAGAGGTTGGACCCTTCTCTATTCAAGAAATCCCAGAGGATTATCAAGAAGTCAGCCAGGGTTGATCCTAACCCCTCTTCAGACACAAGGGCTGATTCGGCCGCTCTCCCGCTTACTGGGGAAGGCTCAGCAATCCCTTCATCCTCCCTCCTTACCCCTGCATCTACATCTCCTGCATTACCCTCCACTCAATCTGAAGTGCCATCACAACATGCATCCTTCATTCCACCTGCATCTCCACACCAGTCACCAACACCACAACACCTGGCAGCTTCAGCCAGTGTTGACATGGTGACTGCTACCATCCTCTCGCATCTTTCTCAACATGACTCCCACACTCATGTTGATGTTCACCCATCTCCACATGACTCATTTGATCATGTGGCAGATCATCCTGCCTCCATTCCATCCACCTCTACATCATCAGCATTTCAGATAACTCCTGAATTGCTTGCACATCTTGTCGAGCTCATCACTCCCTCCATCCAAAAAATGATTGAGGCTGCCAATGCCCCTCTCATTGCATCCATCAATGCACTTACTCAAGCCATAAAATCATCTCATCCCTCTGCTGAGCCCCCTTCTGTAGGATGCATGACTCCAGTCCCCACTGAAGTCATGCAGGGGGAGATGTCTGTTGAAGTGGTCTCAGGTGATGCCCTGACCCTTCAGGATAATTCCTCTCTTCCCCTTCAAGGATCTGCAGAAGAACCTCAAGAGAGTCAAGAGAAAGAACCAGAAGGTAAACCTTAAAATTCTTCCTCCAAAGGTTATAATCAGGACTTCAATTTGATATTTGTATCTAACAAAGACATTCACTCTCCAGTGAATCTAGCTTCTGAGGAAGAAGTTCCTGAAAAAGAAATGAGGAAGTCCCCATGGACGTTTGTGAAAATGATGATGCTCAACCTGATGGTATAGCTTTATTTAAGATTCTAATTAATTCTAACTCCAACTTAGAGTTAATTTCTTATTCTTTCCTTTCCATCACAGCTGCTGATGATCTCACATCAGCATTGCAAGTTGATGCTGCTAAGTCCCTTGATTCTGATAAAGATTTAGAATCCTATCTTAACCTAGACTGTGAGTCCTCACTCACATCTACTCCTCTTGTTCCCTCTCTTCAAGAGAAAATGGTCCCTTATAGACCTGAGTACCTTGATGACCCCTTGGTCAAGGATACTCTTTTCTTTTCCTGTATGGCACTCCTCTTGTGCCTTGCAGAGGTGTCTATCCCTGATGTCACTGAACATCTAGAAGGAATTATAACCTCCTTCCTAGATGCAAAGTGGTATCCTGTGTAGATCTTCAGGTAATCCTATCTATTACCTGTTGTTTGTTCACCTTGGGGGGAATATTTTATTCCCACTTGGTTGTTAACCTATCTCTCTTTGCATGCAGGCACAACCATAAATGCTGATGCTGCGGCTGAAGAAATTGAAGAAGTGCAAGATAGGGCAGACAGTGCTCCCAAGATGACTGAAATGGACTCAAGCTCAGGTACTCTAAACCTAGAACAATTTATAGCCTTTGTGGTGAGAACATTGCCTCTGAGTACATTGAAGGGATGGCTAATTATCATCTGGATTCCCTAGCCATCTCTCTAGAGAAAGCATCTGCCCCTGCAGATATCGTCATCTTTTCTCCACCTATCCTTACCTATCCTCTATCCATTCCTTCTATTGCAGAACTGGTCCCCAAGACAGTTCCTGAGTTGTATCCAGAATCAGAACTATGGAAGAGGTCTCCGAATGTGGATCTTGATGCCCTCCTTAGGCAAGATGCCATTGAGGAAGCTAAAGAGAAAGAAGAAAGAGAAAAGAAAGACAAAGCTGAACCTGCTGTCAAGGATCCTTCTGAACTTGATTTTGATGATTATGCTGGGAAAGACTCATCTCATTCGGATGATGATGATGATGATTCTGATGATTCTGACTCCACTAAGAAAAGGAAAAGAGCTGCTTCCAAGAAAAGAAAAGCTCCTGCTTCTCCTACTGCAAATCCTAACAAGGATGTTCCCTATTACATTCTGAAGGGAATAGATCCTAAGAGCAAGGAATTCCAGCCATGGATGAGACTGTCAAAGAATCAGACTAAAGAGAATAAGAGAAGAAAGAGATATGACACTTCTGTTCAGAAATTCCCCCCAGAGGTCCTCCTCCACCTCCTGGTGCTGGAGCCTCTGGAATCTCTCTTCTGCCCCCTCTGCTAGGTCAGCCAGTTCTAACACTTCTCAGACATATCAAAGAAGGAGTAATCAAAGCCAGGGAGGCCAAGATGTGTCAGGACAGGGAAGAAAAAGAAATGAAAATGCTCTCGTGGAACAAATAAAGGAGATGACTTTTCAGCATCCTACATTCTCTCCTCCTCCTTCTCCTCACAGGAAAGGTCCATCCCCGTCTTCAAGAAAGCCTGCTGCCGCTGAGACAACTGACTCAAAAGGAAAAAGAGTGGTCTTTTCAGAAAAATCCCACAAAAAAGTTCATTGAGCTTGCACCTCCAAAATCTCTATATGCTCAAACTGATCCTAAGAAGGCTGTGCAGATTCCTCTTGATTCAAGCAAACTTGCTACAGCTCTTCAAAGAAACATAGAGATTGCAGCTCATACAGATACTGATAGACCCGCCTCTCCATCAGATAAAACTGAAGCTGAAAGGATTGCCTCTATGGCAAGATTCAAAGAGTCTATTGCTCTAAGCATGATGGAGAGAGCCAAATCTCAAGGATTAGATCCCACAGCTTACTCAACAATGTCAGAATTCAGAGAAAAGGAACTAAGCAGAATTCAAGTCAATCCAGAAGCCTTTGACACTGAAGAATACATGAGACTACATCCTGCTGCAGTTCTACCTAGTTATGCTGAAAAGAAAATCATAGGTGAACATGATCTAATGCTATCCAAGAGACAAGCAGCAAACCCTAACAGAGAAATTATTTTCAAACCAGCTGCAATACCTAAAAACTCATCTGATGCTAAGCTTGCTGATAAATCTGCTTGATACATTCCATTTCTGCTGATTTATGCTTGATATATTTTCTGTGTATTGCCTGTGTTTTATCATTCTGGTTAATCTTTAGATTTGTTGTTGTCTGCTTTAGCCTTTTAAACTGGATTGGATAACATAACCCAAATAGGGGGAGATTGTTGGTACCCTAGATGTGATTTGGCTTATGTGATCCCCTTGCAGCCCCTCTTGATCCATATAAAGATATATGATCATGGTTAGACTTTGTTTAGTCTCCCTAGGGCAGTCTCTAAACTAATCTAGAGCTTAGGTTAGAAGTTCTAGATGTTTTTGTAGTTAAGGCTTTTCCGTTCGACCATCGTCGAACGAGGCCTCGCGATCGTCGATCAATGGTCGACGATAGCAGAGCTAGTGAATCATTGAAGTCAAGACAATTATCGTCGACCGTTGGTCGACGATCTCAGAGCAAGCTTACTACGCTCTGAAGGATGGTCGACGATCTGTCATCATCAGGTCGACGATCGTGTTCTTGCTTCACGATTTCTGTCTCGACAGATATTTGCCTTTGCTGGTCGACTATCTATTTGCTGGTCGACGATCTGTTCGCTGGTCGACTATCTGTTAGCCGGTCGACGATCTATTAGCTAGTCGACGATTTGTGGTCGACGATTTCTGTTCCGACAGATTCCTGCTATTGGTCGACGATCTGTTTGCAGGTCGACGATCATCGAACTCCTGTTCGACGTTTTCTGTCTGCTTTTATCTGTTCGTATTTATTCTATTCCTTGGTTATTTCCAAGTGTTTTAGTTGGTGGTTAGATTGATTCTCTGATATTATTGTTGCTAAATTTATGGTTTAAATTCAAATAAATTGATTAAAAAATTCTGTCAAGCATAAATTACGGGATTCAGTGTTCTTGATAAAGCATTTTTGTCTTATTATACAAAATATATTGCCAGGCTGTATTCTAGCCGTTGGCGGTGTATGCTATTTCCAAGAACGATAAATCTTTATGCTGAGATATTTCCCTATTCATTTATTTCCTTATTGGGACTGACAGAAAGATAATAGGCCATTCTATTCCTATTGCTATATTCTATTTTTGAGATAATCTGTTGCAGGGCTCGAGAATTCAAATCAATAGAGCCGTTCCGAAAGAAAAACGTGAAGACATATTTAAGAGAAATTCTTCTCTCAAAAAATATACAGACACAGAGAAAGATTATTCATTCGCTCAAGCATCATCAGAGCAGCTCTTCACAATATCTCAACAAGAAGAAGAAAAGTTTTCCTGAAGCAAAAAGCCCAGAGCAATCACCTTTGTTTCTCAAGTCTCCTGAGCATTTGCTTAGAGTTTTCAAGACTTCAGAAAAAGCTCCAGATCTGCTTCAAGTGCTCCAGAATCTTAAGACCTGATAAAAATCAGTCTTCAGATTTCTGAGAATTTAGTTTCAGTTTATCTGAAACTCCTTCATCCTGAAGCAAAGGCTTTCCCTGGACTTCCACTGAGCCAGGGGGAGACTTTGATTCTTTAGAGAATCCACAAATCTTCTCTAATCTGTATTTAAAACAGAGAAGATAATCTAACCCTCTCAACCCCTTTGTAAAAAGAGTTTGTTCACACCTCTTCAAAAGTGAACGTTGGTGACAGGGCACCTTATCAACAACCTGTGGTTGAGCATCCTTATCAAAAGCTCAAAGGGTCTGTTTGATCTACCTGAATCAGATCATTGGTGGCAGGGCACCTTAGCAAAAACCTGTAGTGGATTCCTACCAGGGTGGTAGAAGAGTGGATGTACCTATTTAAAGGGAACCACTATATATCCTGTGTCTCTCTGGTTCTTGCTGATTTGTTTATTCTGTGGCTGTGATAGAACTACCTAGGATTGCTAGTTGCTGTGACAGGCTTTTAGTTAAACTGAAATTTCAGTTAACTCTCTCACTTGTGCACCTCACTGTGTTAGGCTCTTAGGGTTCAAGTATCAGATTTTCTATTCCGCAAATATACTCCAAGGGAGCTGACTAAGTGTTCATAAGATTTTGAATACTCTATTCACCCCCCCTCTAGAGTAGTTTACAACTTATCCCCTCACTTTCATCTGTCCTGCCCTCGACCTCCCTGCTCGCGACCTCCATAGTTGGAGTCCCCAACTCGCAGCGGGAAATTACTCGGCCGCGGTCTATCTGGTTTCTTCGATGGAGGCGGAGGTTGCGCCGAGCTCACCGGTTGCTGCGAAGTCTTAACAGAGGAGGCGGAGGATGCCGCTGCAGGGCAGCTTTTTGTTGGGCTGTCAGAGGTGGCGGAGGCGGTAAAGAGGTGCTCACCACCTGGATAGAAGCCGCGTCCGGAGGCGGAGGTGGCAAGGAAGAACTCGCCACTAGCAGTGCCGAATCTCGCGTAGGGGTAGGAGCGGCCCTTCTCGTCGCGAGATCCTTGCTACCTGTCAGGTCCCTTCTCGCTGGGAGATACTTCATCGGTGGTTCCTTGCTCGCCGGAGGGTTTTACTTCGCCAAAGAAGTCTACGACGCTTTCTTAGCGCCGATATTAATCTGGACCATATGCGTAGTCCGGAGTTGCTTATCGGCTGCCAGGGCGAGCAGCGGCGCATAGCTTAGAGGGGCGAAATCGACAGGCACGCCTGCGATGTCCGAGGAGAGTCTGCATGAAAAATAGGTTAGCGAGAAGCACACGGCGACCAACTATTTGGAAAGGGGTTTGGCAGAATAGCGACCTATCAAGGAAACGACTTCGATCTGAGATGTTGTCGGCTCCTTGGCAACTTCGGAGTTCTCTGGCGGGCTGAGGACGGCCGAGTCAAGTACGTCATCCAGATTAAGATCACTGAGAAGTTTCTTGGTGCTAGCGGAAGGCACAGGTTTGACCGTCACAGCCGCAACTGGCTCAGCTGGCGGAAGCGGGTCAATCAACGAAGAAGCATGTTTCTTGGGCTTCTTAGTCTTCTTCCTTTTTGGTGGCAGTAAGTCGGTGGCGATATCTTATTCGCGCGTATTTTAGGTTTGGAGATGTCGAGGAGACCAGACAGGGTGGCGAAGCTGTCTTGAAGGAGTTTCACATTAGCATTCGACATGGTGAGCGAGCTTTGGAGATCCGCCTCAAAAACCTTCCCCCCCTATTTATAGATTTTGTCCAGCAATAGGCGAGGCGAGCAACCCAGATACTCGGCAATACACCTCGCCGAATAAGTGCTGGAGGATTCTTTTCGAGTTCCTACTCGCTCGCAAAGAGCGGGGATTGTGTACAACCCGTATTCGATGAGGATGGGTCCTACCACAGCCAGCTTTGCAAGAGTCAAAGTCAACAGGTCAAGACAGAAGTCAAGATCAAGGTGCTAGCTAGCAGAGGCCTGGGCGAGTATGGCGAGCTTCCCACGCATACTCGCCAGGTTGGTGACTAGGCGAGCTACTCGCCCAACCCGTGCGAGTTCCCCAGGAAGTCGCCTAGTCGCCGGGGTGGGGGGTATAAATATGCCCCCCTCCCCTAGGATTTCCATATAAATAGGACCCCAGGGGTACGAGGGAGGAGGACGAAGAATCTCGGATAGATACTCGGGAGCCCTTTGGATTCCTTTTCCTTAGAGACCATGTCGCAACCTGCGATTTAGTTGCTAGCTCATTTCCCTCGTACCTAGCTCGACCATTCTGATTGTGGAGGGGCTGCTTCTTCCAGCAGCCGGTATGTGGTGGGAACTTCCTGCCGCAGCAACCTTGGGTCTTGTTCCTAAAGTCCATTTCTGTTCTTGATTCCGTGGGCCGTCTAGCTTCACTACTTGACATGTAGCTTTAGGCCGCCTAGTCCGATTCTGAGGTAGGGAATTTTTTCTGGCTTCAACACTCCTATTATCGAAAAACAAAACATAATAAAAAGCGCTAGTTTAGTAACAACTAAGATCAACCACTTCTTAACCCTCTATCCCTTAGTTTTCAGATAAGGAGGAACAAAATTTTTGCATCTAGCGCTTAATGACAATGCCATTTAACCAGAAGGGTCGCATGAGTTGATCCTATAGAACAGATCATCACACGTTGCATTTGGATCATTACTACACTAGAGAATGATGTTAGTGTTGAAAGGAGGAGGAAGATTACCTTAGTTGAGGAGGAACCTTTCAGGCGGTAGGATGCAAGAGGGGAGGCGACGAATACCAGGCGGCTGATGCAAGAGTATAGGCAGCGAACCCTATTAGGCGGCAGAAAACCCTATCGAGCGGGCAGAAGCATGCACGCAATGAGAAGAGGGGCATTTTGGGTACGATTAGCTTTGTTAAGGAGGAAAAAGGCATGTTGCGGTTCGCTCAATGCCCTTGGTAGACCGGTTCCGGATCAGTCCGTCTTAGCCCCTTGAGATCGAGTACGCACACAGTCAAAGTAGAAAAGAGAGATTGTACACACATAACTTTAGCGTGGAAAACCCCGGAAAAGAGAAAAAACCACGTGGTCGGGTCTCTGCCAGCCAAGATCCACTATTTGTCTCTGTTACAGTGCTCTTGTAAACAGAATGCGAGGGCGATATGTCGCGCCTCGTTACAAATACAAGGGGGTTGAGAGAGCTCTCCTTGGGTTACAGGCCACAACTTAGGAGTTCGTGCACTTTGTCGTGCGTCTTTCTTGGGTGCTTGATCTTCAAGCTTGCGCTCCGCAGAGTGCCTGCACTTTGCGCCTCGGACTGAGGAGGGCAGCCTTAGTCGGCACTTCACACTTTCTTCTTTGGGCGGCGCTTAGAGGAGAACCTGCCAAGTTAGTGAGTGAAAGCGGAACGGAGGAGGAGAGTAGAGATAGAAGCTCTGGGGAGTAGTAGAATGAAGAGAGAGCGAAGGAGAGAATAAGGAAGGATCCCCTGAAATGAACTATCAGGGTGCTTATATAGGGTTTCGAGGTGGTTAGGGTGGTTACGGTGGTTATTTGCAGATCGGAGGGCCGTGATCGCTTGTGGTGATCGGAGGGCCGTAATGACCAACCACAATCGGACGGTGGAGAGAAGGCCGGCCCACGTTGGTGGTCGGAGGAGGCGCGCCGGCCGGCGGCCACCCGAGGGAGGAGGAGGCCGGTCGCGGGCGGCCTTCCAAGGCCGCCCGACAGGAGGGGAGAGGTCGGTCATGGCCGCCGACCGCGAGGAGGTGGCCGGCCCCGGGCAGCTAGCCGCGAGGAGGCGGCCGGACCAGGGCAAGAGGCTGCGAGGAGGCGGCCGGCCCCGGGCGGCCAGCCGCTTGGAGGCGGCTTCGCTTGGAGGCGGCCGGTCGCTTGGAGGCGGCCGGTCGCTTGGAGGCGGCCGGCCGCGCGGAGGCGGCCGGCCGCAAGGAGGCAGCTGGCCGCAAGAAGGCGGCGGCCGCACGGAGGCGACCGCCGACCACATAGAGAGGGTTGGATGGGGCCGCCGTGTAACACCTCTACCCGTCAAGAAGAATATAGTAGAGGGTCCGGCCGGGGCCCCACACCATATTCCACAAACAGGCGGAGACGCTACGAAATAATATCATAACCACGCATCCTAACACAGAGCATTCTAGCAGAAGTTTCACGGTTGAATCATTGAACTCAAGATCAAGAACACGGTCCACTATAACATAGGAATGTATACAAATATCAAAAGAGTCTGGCCTTAAGGCCTTACAACAGTTTCTCTTAACAAGAGTGTGGATTACAGACATCGGCACGCAGGCCGGCCACACATGAACAAAAGAAACAAAACAATGCCTTCGAGGGCAGCAACGCAGCTTTGGGCTTCAGCCCGCTAAGTCCCGCTCGGACCAGCACCTCCAGTACCTGTAAGAACCAATCCACCAAGCGGTGGCAAACAGGGCAACGGTCAGCATTCAGCTGACCAATTATAACGACCCTGCCCCTGGCACGGGGCAGCGGAATTCCATCCCTGCATAGCAATCTTCCAATATGATATATAGTAATTCAAGCAAGACGTGCACGCCCGCACAGTCACATATCACAAACGTCGACACGACGGCCCGACGCTCCGTGCACTCAGGGCACATTATCGGTGTTCCATAGTTCCACAGCCACACCACCGTTCAGAGGTCCCAGACATAACGGTCCAATATGAGCATTCTAGTCTGATCGGCACACAGGCCGTCGACTCTCGCTATGTGATCCTAACAGGATCTTAAGCACCCAAGGTTAGACAACCATAACGCGGGTACAGATCCACCTTGCCCGTTGCTCAAATCGTCAGACTCAAGCCTGGACTGACGCGGGTACAGCTTCACCTTGCCCGTTCCACCACCAAGGCATTTGCCTAGTTGCAGCCCCACGGCTCAACCTCACACAAAGTAGCAACTCACGACTACAAGACAGTCCAACTCTCATAATTTCCTGGACTTCCTCCAGTACTTTATCCATCATGCCTACAAGCAAGAATCACGGAGTCTTCTCCGATATGCAAACAAGCATCACCAATCCAGACCATGTCCAGATGGGCTTCACACAACATGCCTAGATCCGTACTCCAATTCCGGACTCTAACAAGGGGGACTTCACATATCTACCCCAAGGGACGCCACAACCCACCGCACACTCGCGGGGAAGGGTTTTCCCTATGCAATGCAGGAATTAAGGACTTCACATATCCAAGCAGGAAATCGTTACCCTAGGAACTCGCTTCGGAGCCATGGAGAGAAATTCGAGACGGATGAAAGCCTTCGCAGCAGCGTTGCCTTCGCAAATCCGAACTCGGCTCGCGATTTGGACCACCGTAGCACCACCGGCAGCCGGATTCCACTTCTTCTTCCTCACCTTGCTCTAACCTCTCTCTTAAAGCTAGAAAGAGAAGATGAACTTTAGAAATGAGCCTTTTCTCCTTCCTTTCCCGGCCTTATCATCCCAGGAATGAGCCCCAGCCACAGGATCTCCTTTAAGAAAATGAACGGCCAAGATTGGCCTGAAAAATTATACTTTTTGGCCGACACGCCCGTGTCACAGGCCGTGTACCCTTAAGCGACACACGCGGCACTCGCACCGACTAAAAATTACCAGAACACGGGCATCGACACGCCCGTGTCAAACCTGACACGCCCGTATCAGTTATGTGACATGCCCGTGTCACCCCTGTTACACGGTACTCAATGAGCGCTAAAACCAGTCAGAGCAGTACACGGGTAGGCACACGCCCTCGGACACGCCCGTGTCAAATCGGACACGGCCGTGTTCAAGGCTTGGTTCCGGGCCGTGTACATTTCTGACTCGGTACGGCATTTTCTTGAGTGACACGCCCTGGGACACGCCCGTGTCAAAGGCCGTGTCCCAGGCTCGACTATCGTCGACCTCCGATCGTCGACTAACCTGAACACGCCCTGGGACACGCCCGTGTCCCAGGCCGTGTACCCCGACACGCCCTGGGACACGCCCGTGTCCCAGGCCGTGTTAAGCAACCTGCACCTCAATTCCAATTTTGAGTCTTTTTGGGGTGTTACAATCCTCCCCTCCTTAATAAAATTTCGTCCCGAAATTTGAAGACAGTAGGGAGAAAAATAACAAAACATTTATATGTTTCTATTACATATATAACGAGCAAACAAGTTACGAAAATAACTCGGGAAACTCGGCTTGCATGGTCTGCTCGCACTCCCATGTTAGCTCTTCTCGGCCACAATTGTCCCACCGGACTTTGACCATCCCGATCACTTTGTTCCGCAATTGTTTCTCGGCTCGATCCTCGATCCGTATAGGCTTCACCTTTGTCGTTAGCCCATACTCAACCGGCACTCGATCATTGTCAATTACTTGAGCTGGATCCTTGACTGCTTTGCGTAGCACCGAGATGTGAAACACATCATGCAATCCACTCAATTCCGATGAAAGAGCTAGCCGATAGGCAGCTTCCCCAACTCGCTCCACCACTTCAAACGGACCAAGGTATCGCGGACTTAGCTTTTTCAACCGCCGAATCCGAGATACGCCTTTGAAGGGCTTAATCTTTAAATAGACCCAGTCACCCACCGCGAACTCCACGTTCTGGTGCTTAGCATTGTAATACTTGGCTTGTTGAGGTAGCATCCTCGACTTCCTTTTTGCCTAAAAGTTTAGTCTCGCCAGTTTCTGCCCAAGCTAGCGGTGTACGACACTTACGACCATACAGCGCTTTAAACGGGGCCATGCCTATACTCGCTTGATGGCTATTATTATAGGCAAACTCCACCATAACAAGACGCTCTTCCCAATTCTTACCAAAGTCCAGGGCGCACATACGGAGCATATCCTCCATCGTTCTGTTGGTTTGTTCAGTTTGGCCATCCGTTTGCGGGTGAAAGGCCGTACTGAATGCTAACTTCGTGCCCAACATCTGATGAACTAATCTCCAATCTTTCGAGGTAAAGCGCCCATCTCGGTCACTTACGATGCTCCGGGGAACACCGTGCAATCGAACAATCTGCTCCACATAGAGCTTTGCCAACGTTTCCACTAAATCGTCCCGCTTGTTCGGTATAAAGTGAGCCACCTTTGTCAACCGGTCTACAATCACCCAGATTGAGTCATGGCCACGCTGAGATCTCGGCAATCCGTGCACGAAATCCATAGAAATATCCTCAAACTTCCATTGCGGAACCGGCAACGACTTCAGGAAACCACTCGGCCGTTGACATTCTGCCTTTACCAAAGCACAAGTACGACATTTAGCCACATACGCGGCTATGTCCTTCTTTAAACCAGGCCACCAGAACAGTTTCTTCATGTCCTTGTACATTTTTGTGCTCCCAGGGTGAATTGAGTACTTTGTAAAGTGTGCTTCATATAGCAATCCTTCTCGCAATTTACCCGCACTAGGGACGCACAATCGGCCATCTTTCCGT
The DNA here is from genome assembly GCA_039513925.1 of Platanthera zijinensis. NCBI lineage: Eukaryota > Viridiplantae > Streptophyta > Magnoliopsida > Asparagales > Orchidaceae > Platanthera > Platanthera zijinensis. The sequence continues at coordinate 69,691,947 of CM077082.1, forward strand.
ACCAAACCGTCATCCCAGGAGAATTGATCACTAGACCCCTCCTTTGCATAGCGTTGGAGACTTTCATCCAACTCTGTTGCCCGCCGAACCCTGTCAGCAAGGTCATATTGAACCTCCAACCAGTTCACGCATGCATTAGTCGAAGAATCTCTTTCCACACAAGATATCTCCAAAGCTTCTAACTCCTGGATTAACCGCTCATCATGTATCCGCAACCAAGCTGCCCGCACCGGAGTCCGACGACTCAAGGCATCAGCGAGCACATTTCCCTTTCCGGGAACATAGTGAATGTCGAAGGTATAATCCCCAAGGAATTCCATCCACCTCCTTTGTCGCATATTCAACTCCTTTTGCTCGTGCAGATACTTTAAGCTTTTATGATCTGTATAAATATCCACTTTCACTCCATAAAGATAATGCCGCCACAACTTTAGCAAAAAGATCACCGCCGCCAACTCCAAGTCATGGACGGGGTAATTACGCTCATGCACTTTCAATTGACGTGAGCCATAAGCGATCACCTTGCCAAATTGCAGGAGAACGCAGCCTAAGCCGCTTCCTGACGCATCGCTGTATATTTCAAATCCATCTGTACCACATGGCGACGTCAAAACGGTCGTCGTGGTCAAACGATTCTTCAGCTCCACAAAAGCTCGTGCGCACTCCGGCGTCCAAACGAACTTCTGATCCTTTCTCGTCAACGTAGTCAGAGGCAAAGCAATCCGGGAGAAGTTCTCCACGAACCGTCTATAGTAGCACGCCAGTCCAAGGAAACACCTGACCTCGGCCATCGAAGACAACACTGGCCAATCACGAATGGCACTTATCTTAGCCGGATCCACCGCTATGCCCTCTCCACTTACCACATGGCCTAGAAAAGCCACCGACGAGAGCCAGAACTCACACTTAGAGAACTTGGCATACAACTTATTCCTTCGCAAGGTATGCAATACTAATCACAAGTGGTTTGCATGATCTTCCTCCTATTGTGAATATACAAGGATATCATCAATAAATACAATCACAAACAGATCCAGGTATTCGCGGAACGTTCGATGCATGAGATCCATGAATACTGAAGGCGCATTACATAAGCCGAACGACATCACTGTGAACTCATAATGACCATAGCGTGTGTCAAACGCTGTCTTGGGAATGTCACCTTCCCTAATCCACAACTGGTAATACCCGGACTTCAAATCCAACTTCGAATAGACGGTTGAGCCTGCTAGCTGATCGAACAAGTCATCGATCCGTGGAATTGGATACTTGTTTTTCTCCGTCAGCTTGTTCAGTTCGCGATAATCAATACATAATCGCAAACCACCGTCTTTCTTTTTCACAAAAAGAACAGGCGCGCTCCAAGGTGACATACTTGGGCATATGTATCCCTGCTCCAACAACTCTTGCAACTGAACTTTCAGTTCGGCCATTTCTTTTGGCGCTACCCGATACGGCGAACGGGCCACAGGTTTCACACCCGGCACCAGCTCGATAGCGAAGTCGATTTCCCTTTGGGGAGGTAACCCGGAAGGTCCTTTGGAAACACATCAGCATATTCCGACACAATCGGCACTTCACTCGCACTGGCCTTCGGCGCCACCGCCTCTATGAGTGTGAAGAACAACTCCGCACCCTTCCGAACTGCCTTAACAACTTGGAGAGCGGATAACAACATCCCACTCATCCTTGCATACCAATGAACTTGGTCTCTTGTTCGGTATTTTGCCCAAGTGTGACCTCTTTTGAAGTGCAATCTATACAAGCACGCTGCTCTGAAAGCCAGTCCATACCAAAGATTATATCAAACTCTTTGATCGGCAATACTAATGTTTCCACATTGAACTCCCGACTTCCTATCCTGACCTCAAGACCGCAAGATCGATCCGCGCACATCAAACATCCGTTAGGCAACAACACCTTTACACTGTCTGTCGTGGTCCGGATAGGCACCCCGACACGAAAGACAAAGTCCTCAGACAGAAACGAATGTGAAGCACCTGTGTCGAACAGTGCTCGCGCCGGATACTCTCGTATAAGGACAAACCCTATAACATTACAATTAAAACAAGCCCAGCACATCATAACAACAAGAACATTAAAACCTACGTGCACCTGTGACGACATCCGCCTGCTTAATGGCCTCCTGTTGTCCAAGGTTGAAGACCCTGGGCTGCGCGTGCGAGGCAGAAGACTCCACCACAGCCTTCCCCTTCTCCGCATAAGACGCTCCCGTCTTCTTATCACCCTTTGGAGGACCAAATCGGCATTCACGTGCGAAGTGTCCAACCTTCCCGCACGTAAAACAAGCACGAGATCCATACCCAGATGTATCTGTCACAGTCGCAGAAGGAGCTTGTCCAGAAGACTTAGACTTCTTATTCCATCTCTTTCGGTAGCCAAACTTGTCCGGACGCGGCGGCTTAAACTCTGGCTTCACAATAGCCAAGTTGCCCTTTGCTTGCCCCCATTTCATGTCCATCTCCAAAGAACGAGCCGTACAGACTAAGGCTTGGAATCCCTGACTCACAGAACTCGAGAGAAAATACCGCAGCTCATCTCGCAGTCCTGCATAAAACCGACTAGTCTTACGCTCTTCTTCGGCGAAGATCGTGCCCGCATATCTTCCCAAACTGGTGAACTCATGCAGGTAGTCATCCACACTTTGATCTCCCTGCGCTAACCGTTGAAATTCCATTTCCATCGAAATCCTTTGTTGCATCGGCAGATGTTGCGCTAAGAATAATCGAGAGAATTCATCCATTGTAACCTCTACCAATTGCCTGCCGGCCAAGTGATGCATTTCAATCTCATCCCACCACATTCGCGCCTCTCCTTCCAGTAGGAAAGTGGCTAACATGACTTTCTGTTCCTCCTCAACCTTGATAGCTCTCATAATCCTCTTGACTCTTGCAAGCCAATCCTCTGCTTGGGCCGGTGTACCCGCCCCATGAAACTGTGGAGGGTTGAAGCTCAAGAATTACTTCCATTGTTGATCTGCTACCCGCGGATCAACTTCGGCTTCTACCGGTTCTTGTCGTACCCCAGCTTGCGTTGGCACCACTGCAGGACGTGCCTGCCCCGCCTGCTGAACATTCATCACCGCAAGTACCGTTTCCATGATGAGACGGACTGTTTCAGCGGATGGAGGAGTTGTGGGCACCTCGGCTGGTGCCGCACTCTCAACAGAACGTTGTGGTTCGGATTGACCCGCAACACTTCTGGTCACCTATATGTGTAAAATACACAGGTTAACGACCAATGAAAATGGCAACCATACAAAAAGAATACACAAGTTCAACAAACAAGTGTATTTGCATTCCTAAGTGGACGATCTTGAGTTCAAATTAAGTGTTATAACGACGGCACTAACACGTGCGCGCCACCTCTCAAAAGAATTCATCCGCGAATTCGGAAGAGATTGACCAACAAGCTGATACCAAATTGTAACACCTCTACCCGTCAAGAAGAATATAGTAGAGGGTCCGGCTGGGGCCCCACACCATATTCCACAAACAGGCGGAGACGCTACGAAATAATATCATAATCACGCATCCTAACACAGAGCATTCTAGCGGAAGTTTCACGGTTGAATCATTGAACTCAAGATCAAGAACACGGTCCACTATAACATAGGAATGTATACAAATATCAAAAGAGTCTGGCCTTAAGGCCTTACAACAGTTTCTCTTAACAAGAGTGTGGATTACAGACATCGGCACGCAGGCCGGCCACACATGAACAAAAGAAACAAAACAATGCCTTCGAGGGCAGCAATGCAGCTTTGGGCTTCATCCCGCTAAGTCCCGCTCGGACCAGCACCTCCAGTACCTGTAAGAACCAATCCACCAAGCGGTAGCAAACAGGGCAATGGTCAGCATTCAGCTGACCAATTATAACGACCCTGCCCCTGGCACGGGGCAGCGGAATTCCATCCCTGCATAGCAATCTTCCAATATGATATATAGCAATTCAAGCAAGACGTGCACGCCCGCACAGTCACATATCACAAACGTCAGCACGACGACCCGACGCTCCGTGCACTCAGGGCACATTATCGGTGTTCCGTAGTTCCACGGCCACACCACCGTTCAGAGGTCCCAGACATAACGGTCCAATATGAGCATTCTAGTCTGATCGGCACACAGGCCGTCGACTCTCGCTATGTGATCCTAACAGGGTCTTAAGCACCCAAGGTTAGACAACCATAACGCGGGTACAGATCCACCTTGCCCGTTGCTCAAATCGTCAGACTCAAGCCTGGACTGACGCGGGTACAGCTTCACCTTGCCCGTTCCACCACCAAGGCATTTGCCTAGTTGCAGCCCCACGGCTCAACCTCACACAAAGTAGCAACTCACGGCTACAAGAGAGTCCAACTCTCATAATTTCCTGGACTTCCTCCAGTACTTTATCCATCATGCCTACAAGCAAGAATCACGGAGTCTTCTCCGATATGCAAACAAGCATCACCAATCCAGACCATGTCCAGATGGGCTTCACACAGCATGCCTAGATCCGTACTCCAATTCCGGACTCTAATAAGGGGGACTTCACATATCTACCCCAAGGGACGCCACAACCCACCGCACACTCGCGGGGAAGGGTTTTCCCTATGCAATGCAGGAATTAAGGACTTCACATGTCCAAGCAGGAAATCGTTACCCTGGGAACTCACTTCGGAGCCATGGAGAGAAATTTGAGACGGATGAAAGCCTTCGCAGCAGCGTTGCCTTCGCAAATCCGAACTCGGCTCGCGATTTGGACCACCGTAGCACCACCGGCAGCCGGATTCCACTTCTTCTTCCTCACCTTGCTCTCACCTCTCTCTTAAAGCTAGAAAGAGAAGATGAACTTTAGAAATGAGCCTTTCTCCTTTCTTTCCCGGCCTTATCAGCCCAGGAATGAGCCCCAGCCACAGGATCTCCTTTAAGGAAAATGAACGGCCAAGATTGGCCTGAAAAATTATACTTTTTGGCCGACACGGCCTGTGACACGCCCGTGTCACAGGCCGTGTACCCTTAAGCGGCACACGCGGCACTCGCACCGACTGAAAATTACCAGAACACGGGCATCGACACGCCCGTGTCAAACCTGACACGCCCGTGTCAGTTATGTGACACGCCCGTGTCACCCCTGTTACACGGTACTCAACGAGCGCTAAAACCAGTCAGAGCAGTACACGAGTAGGCACACGCCCTCGGACACGCCCGTGTCAAATCGGACACGCCCGTGTTCAAGGCTTGGTTCCGGGCCGTGTACATTTCTGACTCGGTACGGCATTTTCTTGAGTGACACGCCCTGGGACACGCCTGTATCGAAGGCCGTGTCCCAGGCTCGACTATCGTCGACCTCCGATCGTCGACTAACCTGAACATGCCCTGGGACATGCCCGTGTCCCAGGCCGTGTACCCCGACACGCCCTGGGACACGCCCGTGTCCCAGGCCGTGTTAAGCAACCTGCACCTCAATTCCAATTTTGAGTCTTTTTGGGGTGTTACACGCCGGCCTCAAAGGTGGCAGCCGGCCTCGGGCGGTCGGCCGCGGCCGCCGGCCGCAAGGGGGCGGCCGGCCCCTGGCGGCCGGCCAGGGCCGTCGGCCGCAAGGGGGCGGCCGGCCCCTGGCGGCCGGCCAGGGCCGCCGGCTGCAAAGGGGGGCGGCTGGCCGCGGGAGGCCGGCCGCGGCCGTTGGCCGCGGGAGGCCGGTTGCGGCCTCCGGCCGCAAGGGAGGTGGCAGCCGGCCGCCGCCAGCCGGCCATAACGGCGGCGGCCACCCGTAACGACGGTGGCGGTTGCGATTGGCATGCAGCGGTTACGGGATCCGGCGTGCGGTGGTTATGCGATCTGGTGCGTGGGAGTTGCGATCCAGTGTGCGGGAGTTGCGATCTGGTGTGCGGGAGTTTCGATCCGGTGTGCGGGAGTTACGATCAGGTGTGCGGGAGTTGCGATCCGGTGTGCGGTAGTTGTGATCCGATGTGCGGTAGTTAACATAATCTTCTATAAATTGGGGGGTACCCATCATTTACCCCCCAAAATTCCATCGTCTTGGAACGAACAGAAAGCGCGGGAATTTTCTTCTTTACGACTGGGCTTGGCGGTGATGGCCAGAATGGGTGCTAACACCGAGATGGGCGGCGATGACTACAGTGCTAAGGTGAGTCTCTGACCGAGGGAAAGGTCCGGGCACCGGACGATGCTGGAGGGGAGGAGGCCCCTCGCGCCACACGCACGTAGGCGGTGCATGCGGGCGCGGGGTGCGCGCGGGGCTGAACCTGCGCGCGGGGCGAGCGGGGCTGAACCTTCGCGCGGGGTGCCTGGGGCTGAACCCGCGCGCGGGGCTGATCCCTCGCGGGGCACGCGCGGGGCTGAACCTGCACGCGGGGTGCGTGCGGGGCTGAACCCGCGCGTGGGGCACGCGGGGGGCTGAACACACGCGCGGGGTGCACGAGTCTGAACCCGCGCGCGGGGCGCACGAGGCTGAACCCGCACGCGGGGCGCACGAGGCAGAACCCGCGCACGGGGCGCGCGGGGCTTAACCCGCGTAAGGGTGCGCGCGGGGCTGAAACCGCGTGCGGGGTTGAAACCGCGCGCAGGGCGCGCGCGGTGCGGCCGCTTGCTTGCGCGGGCTGATTCTGCGTGTGCTTTATGCACGTGCGTGGCCCATGTGCGTGGGCGCAATGCGTGCTCGGACTTGCTTTTCTGACCTTACTTTTTTGTTTTTTCAGGTTTCCAAGCAGTGCGTGCAGAGCCGCCCTATGCGGCTGCGCTCGAGTCTCTACCTCGAGCACGTAGATATTTGGGGGAGGCGCTTCAACCTTCCCCCCAATTTGGAGGTGCGGATCCCTAGTCCTGAAGATCGGGTGCAAAACCCTCCCCGGGGCTGGATAACCTTTTGTGCGTCGTCTTTTCGGTGCAGCTTTCTCCTTCCGGCTTGCGAGGAAGTTGCCGAAATTCTGAAGTTCTGCGTCGTTTCTTTGTCACAGTTTACTCCTCTTGGGATGACACGGATCATGGGGTTGATCGCGCTTTTTCGTGAGTACGGATCGAGGTTTTTCTTGGATATTTTCAAGGATTGGTGTGAGGTGCGCGCCGACGGCGGGGGCCGCGTGGATGTCTTCAGCAACAAGTGGTGGCTGGAGTTTGAGACTCGGGCGGATCGTCTCCATGGGAACACCTTGATTGGATATGTCAGGAACCAAGGTAGATTGCTAGAGGTGTGGAACGTGCTTCCGGACCGTTACCGGCGTTCTAGAGGAAACGAGCGGGGTTTACTCCCGTCTTTGGTTTTATGGAGCTTTGAGAGCTGGGGAATGTCTTGTTTAGCATTTCTACTTTCGTCGATGAGAAGCGCTTGCTGCTATGCGGGCTGTCTGTGTATTCGGGACGTGCTACCACCATTCTTCTCTCCCGGGATAGGAAGAGGAAGCTAGTGTTTGGAGGTTGTGGAGTTGAGGAGGCGGGTCCTAGCCTACTGCCGCGATAGGATGTACTTTCAGAGGGGGCTGCCACTTGCGGCTCTAGAGCGGGAGGCGAGCCGGATGAAGCAGATCTTGAGGTATTTGGGTCCTCTGCCCCCCAGGCTTCCCCAGCGCGGGCTGCGGTGCGGCAGGTGATGAAAGGAAAGAGGGTCTCCTCTTCTTTGGAGGCGATGAACCATGCGGTACGTATGATCCCAACTTTTGAGTAGTAGCTTTTGAGGAAAGCTCTTCTGACTTGTCCCTTTTCTTTTGCAGATGGGGACTCAGTCGAACATTATGCTTACGTGGAATGACCACTACATGGGCCTGAAGGACGGGTTTACGTCCCTTCAAGGTGAGCTCCGTGAGGCGAAGAGTGCTCTTTCGGATCTGAAGGGCGACGAGAGCGCGATATTTCGTGACTTAGGAAGATTGGGTCCGAGCTGCGGTGTGAGCTGGAGGACGCCAGAGTTGCATACAATGCTAAGAAGACGGCTACAGATGAGACTTTGCGTCTTCTAGATGAATTTCGGGCAGAGCTGGAGCTATCCAGGGCGGGGGTGATGCGCCTTTCCTTCGCAGAGCAGGAGGTTGAGCTGAAGGCGGCTGGTCTGGCAGAGTACCGGGACTCTGTGGATTACATTCGAGACCGGTGTCTGATCTCGGAGGAGGTTCGCGAGGAGGTGTGGACTCAGGAGGTGGAGCCATAGATGGAGGACTTGCGGGAAGTCGCTTTCTGCCAGGGTACGGCGAAGACCCTTCGGATGGTGTCCCGGAAATGGGGATGCGACATTGTCGGCCTCGGACTTGAGGATTTGTCAGAGGCAGAGGGCTTCGATGCTTAGGCGGGTGAGGCCGCTGAGTGATAGCAATATCTCTTTGATGCTCTTTATTGATTTGTATATATATACTTTTTTGTATTTGGGGGCTTGTCTCCGTCGATTCATACCTTTGTACTTTTTCGATTTGTACCTTTGTACATCTTTGGCTTGTTGATATGTTTGTTGAGTGGTCGTCATTGCCTTTGCTTCTGACTGTTGTATCCAATTGTTGTCTTAGCCAAGCACCAACTGCGAGGGGCAGGCCCTGAGCGGTGGAAAAGTGTTTGCTCTGGATGGGGGTGAAGAATTATGGGAGCTCCGGCCTATTGTAGGTGGGAGTCCATGTTCATTCGAACCCCTGCGAGTTGCGATGAACCTGGTGGCATTGGAGGGGCATGGCCCTGTAGACCCTGATGACATCGCAACTTACTACGAGGCGAAGGGCGTCCCCTTGTGCCAGGGTAGAGAAGCTGAGACCATCGCATTGCGGGCTGCGCATAACTGAGAGAGCTGGCTCCCGACGGCATCGCGACCTGCTTCGTTGGAGAAGGGCGAGCCTTGCCATTAGGATAGCGGGGTCGAAGTCACCGTGCTACAGTCTACGGGGGGCTCAACGTTTGGTCCCTTTGGCGACACCGCAACCTGTTGTTAGGCCGAGGATATCGCGTTGTTGGCAGCATACAACTGGGGGGTGCTTGTCCCCGGCGATGTCGCAAACCGCTGGGCGGATGAAGGGTGCAACCCTGAACCGTGGCAGAGAGAGTGAAGCCATCGCTCCACAGTATGGCTGTGGTTGGTTAGGTGTGGATTCAGGGGGCCAGAACCTGATTTAGTTGCAATTGTAGCTTAGTTAGGCACCAGTCGCGAGGGGGGCAGGCCCTGCGAGGGTGGGGCGTCAGTCTTCGGATGCAGATGAAGAGTCATAATCCTCGGCATATTGTCGGCAGGAGAACATGGTCGATTTGAACCCCCGCGAGCAGCTGATGGACCCTGAGGTTGTAATTACACCGATCGTGGGGGCTTTCCCAGGATGGCGAGGCATCGAGCTTCGGATGCAGGTGAAGAGTCATAATCCTTGACCTATTGTCAGCAGGAGGACATGGTCGATTTGAACCCCCGCGAGGAACTGATGGACCCTAGTATTTGCTGAGACGTGGCGCCCCAAAGACCCTGACGACGTCGCAACCTACTACGCAGCGAAGGCCGGGTCCTTGCGCTGGTGGAGTGAGGTCGAGGCTATCGCACTGTGGGCTGCGCACAACTGAGGGAGCTAGTCCCTGACGATGTCGCGACCCACTCCGTAGGAGAAGAGTGAGCATTTCTGCCATAGGATAGGTCGAGGCCACCGTGCTACAGTCTGCATGGGACTTGGTATTCGGTCCCCAGGCGACATCGCAACCTGTTGCTAGGCCGAGGCTGTCACGCAATGGGTCGCGGTCAACCGGGGGTGCTCATTCCCGATGACATCGTAATCCGCTGGACAGGTGAAGGGCGAACCTTCGAACCGCAGTAGGGGGATCGAGACAATCGTGCTACAGTTGCTCGCCGGACCCCAGGGGACGGATTCCAAATCGATTCTGCAAGTTTTAGGAGTAAGTTACATCGCAATCACAGTATATAAATGTAAAGAGATGAGTTGTTTTATTTTTTCTTTAGCCTAGTCGTGCCATTGCACGATGACAGATTCCGAACCGCCAAGAAGATCGCATGTCGATGGATCCCGGACCGCCTTGAGGAACAGACGATCCTAGCCTCAGGGGGGTCTGAGGGATGAGATGTCCTTCCGACGCATTTGCTGCATGACAAGAGTTAGTATGAAAGCAGAAAATACAGTAAGCAGGATAGTTTTTACACGAGGGTTTTCATTGCGACTTTATAGTTATCCTTCGGTGATTCGATACGAAGAAATGTTTTTGGGAGGCACGTTTGCCTCGGTTCTGGCTTTTCTCTAGAGCGGTCTTCTAGATGCGGTAGATGCTGATTCTTGAGCCGGCCTCCGACTGCGCTTGGTGCAGATAGTATGAGCGTGCCATGTCCTGGCTGCCCCTGACGACCCCAACTCCAGCAGGTGTGACAAACTTCATCGCGAGGTGCGGGATTGACGGAACTAGCTGGAAAGCTGTTTGGAGGGGGCAACCAAAGATCGCGTTGTAAAGCGATTCTGCATGGACTGCCACAAACTGTACGTCATGCGTAACCTGCCTTGGAAATTCTCCTAGTTTCACCGGAAGGGTGAGGGTGCCTGCTACGAACACGGGTTCCCCGTTGAAGCAGTAGATAGGGCCTGATGCTGGACGAAGATTCTGCCTTTGGATTCCCATACTGGTTAATGCAGTCATGAATATAACATTTACCGAGCTGTCGTTGTGTCACAACCCACATTTTCTCAACAATTAAATCATATCAGAGCAAGGAAAAATACGTGTCGTGATGCCACGATGTGAATGGGATAACTGCACACGCTCAGGCAAAACCCCAGACTCTACACCTTTGAAGAAATTAGAGTTTAATATGAAAGAAAATCATTTAGGTTTGATGGTCGTATCCCTCGGCACGATGGATCAGCCAGTCCACAATTAAACGTATATGTATACGCAGCGTAAAATACTTTAGTTAGCTTGATTTGACATCCAACATGAGTATAAATATCCCCAAAGGACAACTCATGAAATGCAGGACTCTAGATTTATCATAGTATAAGAAAATAGCTTTTACGTTCTTTGGAAAGTAATGTGTTAGGTTTATAAATATGATGGATGAGGTACATATTGTCATACTTTTAGGTTTCAAAATACCTAACATGCAACCTAGCATAAACCATTCCCAGCAACAAGTAAACAACCCCCAAAATAGGCAAAATAGCAGTTATGAGCTCATATATAGTATCAAAAGTAAACCATCAGTGGGCGTCAACAACCTGACATGAACCCACTAGTCAAGAAATATTTCTATACAGAAAGAAAAAAAAACTACCTCACAAGGTCGAGGTACAACACTCTCAGCAACCTCGCAGGCCACCTGTATGCTCCCCCAAAACACTAGCCGCTCAGCTGGCTACAACCTGAACCTAAGGCATTCAAAGAAAGAATGACTCAGCAAGTATATAATCAAAAGAAAAGAAACTGGAGCAGTAAAAAGAAGGGCATACCAACCCAACAACAAGTGCTATCAAAAGAATAAAGAGAACTGAACAAGGAAAAACACTGCCCAAGGCAACAACACCACGCACCAAGGGCGAGAAGTAAACAACATGCCCTGCTAAAACTGTAGAAGCAACAAGGCAAGTGTATGAAAAAATAACCACTTTAACAACAGGAACGAACAGTGTGAATCATTAAAGTGGTAGAGCCATGGATCTGGGTTGGTGACCAAAAACAGTTCTCATCTAAATGCCCAGACCATAAATACTCAAGGGTACAACGGTGGCAGCCTAAAGGTCCAACATACCCACAAAACCAGTCCAAACCAGGGCCAAAATGGTACTAACACACCAACAAAACCAGCCCAAATCAGGGCCAAAATGGTGGGACCACAGCTTTACACCCAAACCACCCCTTATAGAGTCAACAAGCAAACCACTTGCTATAATTCACGACTTGGCCTACAAAACCAGCCAAAATATCAACAGATCGACATAAACCCACCCTAAACACACTCGGGAGAAAACCCAGAAAAAAGACTTAGAGAAAAGGCCACTCCACAGAGAAGGCGTTGAGTCTACTCGACGCCAAACACAAAAGGTGTCGAGTCCACTCGACTCCAAAGGACTTAGCTGCAAAAAGACTAACTGGACGATGGCGTTGAGTGAGTTCAGCTCACTCAATGCCAAAAGACTTAAAGAAAATTCTTCTGGATAGATGGCATTGAGTGAGTTTGGCTCACTCAGCGCCAAAAGACTTAGAAAATCTGACTGGACAATGGCATTGAGTGAGTGCACCTCACTCAACGCCAAAAGCAGACGGCATTGAGTGAGCTTCACTCACTGAATGACAAAAGACTTAGGCAAAACAAACTATGGACAATGGCATTGAGTGATTGCACCTCACTCAATGGCAAATGGAGACGGCGTTGAGTGAGCTCCACTCACTCAATACCCTTACTCTGGCCTTTGGGCGTTGAGTGAGCTGCACTCACTCAATGCCATCCTTCCAGAGGTGATACGACCATCAAACCTAAATGATTTTCTTTCATATTAAACTCTAATTTCTTCAAAGGTGTAGAGTCTGGGGTTTTGCCTAAGCGTGTGTAGTTATCCCCTGCACGTCGTGGCATCACAACACGTATTTTCCCTTGCTCTGATATGATTTAATTATTGAGAAAATGCGGGTTGTGACACGTTGTCCACCAGAATTCGCTTTACGTGGAAGCTGGGGTTGCATATTTCTGCTATAATAACTAGCGGGTCAAGGTGCGGTGTGCGGAGGCCCTGGAGGTCCTCCTCGCCGAAGCTAATGGCAGGAATGATTCCAGCCACCTTGTCTTCGTGGGGAGCGGCGATGGAGTTGACCGCGGGAAAGGTAAAGCTAGAGATGACTTCCACAATCCTGACGACCTGCCTACCCCCCTGCGTTTCTCGGCGCGCAGGTGGAGGTTCCCTCTACGCAGGCGGGCCTCCGTGCTGCTCTTGCACATATCCTTTGAAAGACTTAATTTCAAGAGCCTAGACACCTAGAGGGGGCTGAATAGGTTCTAATTTTCTTTAATAAATTTTAGGTAATTATCTTGTTCTAACTTAGCATAGATAATACAATTCACAGCACAGCAATCACAGCACAGTACAGTACACAAGATTTATAGCGGTTCCCCAAGTTATGGGTACATCCACTTTCCCCCTTCGCCTATCAAGTAGAGAACTGAATTTAGCCCAACTTCCTTTCACTAACTCAGATCCACAGATCTTATACCTCAGAACCTGACAGGTTCCTACAGCTCAGACTTATACAAGTCCTACCTTAGATTCTTCCCAAGAACCCTACCTCAGACAATAGCTCTACCCCAGCCTTTATCACCAGGCTTACAACTCAGACTTTCATAAGTCCTACACCTCAGGCTCTCATCCCTACCTCAGTCTTTATAAACACAGGCTTACAACTTAGATCTAAGAAGATCTTATAAGAAAAAAAGAATATTTAAAAATACAGAAATTTCACCTAGATAGAACTTCTCAATTTGCTGTGAGCTTCTTGATCAGTTCTTGAACAAACTGTATACTTCAGATCCAACCTGACTTAGCTTTTTTAAATCTTCTTGATTGAACAAAATGAGGTTGATCTAACTTGGAGTAGAAGTTGATCTTCAGACAGCTCCCTTCTTGAATTCAGAAATAGATCTGAATCTTTCTTGCAGACTGTTTAGGTTCTGCCTTCTTAAGGGTTCCCCTTTCTTGTTATTGAATTCTCTCTCTTGGTCTGTGTTGATTTGTCCCCTCTTAATTGCTTTCTTAATTCATAATTGATACTTTGGTTGTCATGGATCAGTCATTTATATAGAGTTTCTCAATGATTACCGGCTGATCTGATTTGTAACAACCTCCTGACAGTTCTGACAAAGGTGTCAGACTTGTTTTTTATAACAGCTATCAAGTCTTTAGTCGTGACAGTTGATTTTGCAATGACTTTATATCTCAGCAAGAACTCAGCACAATACTTCACATGTGTCGACACTAATAGACTAAGTGTTGACACAAGCCTTGATGATGTCAACACAGCACTCAATGTGTCAACACGGTCATTTTTCTGCTTCTCGACACAGCTTCTGTTAGTATGTGTCGATACAAGTCCTATGAGTCGACACAACTGCTCCCGGTCTTGACATAACTGATGCTGACAGAAGGCGTTGAGTGTATGTCTAGATGTCGTTGAGTGTGTGTCGACACAACTGCTCCTGGTCTTGACATAACTGATGCTGACAGATAGCGTTGAGTGAATGTCCAGATGTCATTGAGTGTGTGTTGACACAAGTCGTGTGTGTTGACACAAACCTTCTAGACTCAGTATATCTATTGTTGAAAGATGGCGTTGAGTGTGTGTCGATACAAGTCCTGTGTGTCGACACAAACCTTCTTCAGGTGTCGACACAATTCTTGGGTGTCGACACATGCCTTTCTTCTTGTGTCGACATAACTCCTGGGTGTTGACATAGCTTCTGCTTCAGGTGTCGACACAATTCCTGCCTCAGGTGTCGACACAATTCTAGGTGTCGGCAAAGCTTCTTCTTCAGGTGTCAACACAATGCCTGGGTGTCAACACAGGCCTTTCTTCTAGTGTCAACACAACTTCTGGGTATCGACACAATTCTTAACAAGTGTCGACACTTGTACTTAGAGAATTTTCTTGCAAACCTTACACCTGCACAATGAAACTGAAACATCCATCAAATACAAATTGATGTATATCAATGAGTAAGATGAGGCTTCTCCAAATCTGGTACATATTTTTCAGTGTACCCAACAATCTCCTCCTATTTGGAGAAGTCATAACTCTTAGTCAAAGATATACACCACTCATAATAAAACACAGAAAAATAGATGTACATACATTTCACTGCAGGATAACAACTAAAATCAATACTGAAACTGATTTCATTCATTAATCAGAAAATTTTAGGTTTATATATTTTTCTTTAGAACAACAAAAAAAACAAAAGATTACATTGTTCTAGACATTAGCCTATTTATCCTAAGATAGACTAGGCTCCTTAATTACAATTCCTTTTCCAGATCTGATCTTAGCCTGTACAGTAGGTTCAGTATCATCACCTGGTTTCTTTCCTTTCAAATCCTTCTTCTTCAGTTCATCATCCTTTATCCTTTGCCTTTCAAAATAGTGAAAAGGCTTTGGGAAGTACTTGTTGGGCTCCAGAGCATTAGCAGGTAACTTCCTAGCTTTTTCACTCCTCCTGTACTGAAGAATGGCTTCTTGCCTGGCTTGATACTTGTTCCACTCTTGCTCAGAATACCATTTACCCCTATCATGGGTCTTGTACTTCACAGCTTTCCAGGCAGTCAAAATAATATTCCTGGAAGTAGGGCTCCACTGCTCAAAATCAGGCTTTAATTCAGCCTGTTCTCTAAACCTTTTCTTAGACAGCTGTGCTTCCTTCTGAGCTTCCTTGGCAGCCTCTAACATTTCTACTTTTTCAATGATAATATTATGTGCCTCCTGTGGAGGGCTATATATTATCTGAACTTCTTGTTGGACTATGTCAAAGTCAGTTGGAGGATAATTGACCCGTGCAACCTCTGGCTGATCTCCTTCAATGTAGGCAGGTTGCACTCCAGACTCAGCAATATTATCATCCTCACATAGGGGTGGAAATCCAAGTATAGCTCTGATGGTATTAGATACCCATTTTGCATGATCAGAGCTGGCTTTGACTAATATTCTCTTCCCCTTTATGACTTCTCTAGCTATATGATCTCTTAGATCATTCTTTTGAAACCTTATTTGATCAGCCAGATATTCTGTACCTTCTTTGTAGTAGGCTTTGAACTTAGTCATGTGATCAAAAATAGTCTTTTGAGAGGCTTCAATGGTTGTTTGGACAGCAGCTAGTTCTGTCTGTATGTGCTTGGATACCTTAGTTTTCACATCAGTAGCAATATTTCCCAGCTTTTTGAGAATTTCTTCATGTGAGTCCTTGAGGTTTTCATTTGAACTGAATTGATTTTCTAAGATATATCCTTGCTTAACTGCAATATCCTAAACTTCAATTTTTATTAGCTGTTGTTGCTCAGCCAGATACACTACAGCATTACCTCCCTTATGGAAGCAATCTGTCATCTCTTTCTTATTCAAATTGACTTCAAATCTAATTAACTTGATGTCCTGTGCTAGCTGGTAGTGCATCTCCTTATTTGTCTCATCCACATATTTCTCTAAGGAATGCCTTTATTCATCCAATTTGACTTGCAATTGGACCAGTAATGAACTGAAGTCCATGCATGGAGCAGGTAGTGGTGTGACTGTTTGCAAAGCTTTCTTGTAGACTGAGCTCCTTTTCCTGATTGCAACCATCTTCCTCTTCTTAGCCATAGAGGCTTCCTCATCATCAGAAGATTGTGGTGAGCTTTCTATATCAACTGTTTCCTTATTAGAATGGGCATTCAATAGCTCCTCCCCCTCAGTCCTTGGCAGTTCCTTTTCTTCTATTTGCTGCTCCCCCTCAGTCCTTGTTGCAGGTAAATCAGGAAACAACTCTTCCATAGTTACCTCCTGCTGCATCTGAATAGGAGGAACAAGATTAGTTTGAGAAACAAAAGGTTCTCCCTGGACATCCAGATTTTTGTCCAGGGCCCTCTCTATAAAGGAGATACTTACTTGCTCATCTTAAGGTGTATCTTTCATCTACACATCTTGTGCTTCCTTCTCAGCAATTTCTAGTGCTTCTTTATTTATGTCTGATACAATGTCCATCACTATATCAGCAGCATACTCACTCTCCAGAGTTGTTTCAGAAATGCCTCTCCGTTGCGTAGGCTGCTCAGATAGTTCAGTGTATTGTACTGCTGGTTCAGGATGTTCTCCCCCTAGAGTGGAGGCTATATGTTGCTTTGGGTGCTGACTGCTCTCTACTTGATCTTGAGCTTCTTTTTGTTGTTGGTCTTCATCCGAACTGAAGATTACCTCCTCTTCAGAATCACTGGAGGATTCTTCTTGCTGAAAAATTTCTTTCTTTTTCTTATCTTTCTTGACCTATTTCTGTGGAGTAGAAACCTCCTTGGTCAATACTCTATCTCGTTTGGATAGAATCCTTACATCCATCCTCCTTATATGGTTGATCTTGGATCCTGGCAGTTGGTTCATAACATCTGGTATTGTTGAAGCTAGACATAAGCTCAGTATCCTTTCTAGATTTGGCTTCTTTATTCCTTCTAGAATCTTGTCAAACACCACTGATGACCAGTCTATTTTTATAGTGAATATGACTCTGGTCATTAGGTTAAACATGTAGACAGATATTCTATCATGTCCACCAGTCTTGCACAGAATTACCTTGGCTATGATTTCAGAAAGAAACTTACCTTGGGAATTCATCCCCTTCCTAGTAATTGATGATCCAACTTTGGTATTAGGGTTCAGCCCGCACCAACTTAGTGCATCTTTTGTCATGGATGGAACTATTTCATCATCACCCTTAATCTTGGGAAGTTAGAGTGATTTCCTGATCATCTTAAGTGTGAGTTTTACTCTTGAATCCTGAATTATGGCTTTGATCTTCTTTCCCTCAGTGTCCACAGTTGCTTATGAGTAGAATTCCAGAACTTCCTTTTTCCAAATTCTTGTTTGTTCTGAGACCAAGAACTCCCAACCATTTTCTGAAATTAGGGTAATTACACCCTGGATTTCTTGAGAAGCTGTCGAGAATCCCCCACAAACCAGCTCATAACCTTCATTCATCTTTTCGTCCTGGTGGGGCTCCACTGACGAGAGAGAGAGAGAGAGAGAGAGAGAGAAATAAGAGAAGAGAAGTGAATATCTATGTCGACACAAGGTCTAGAGTCGAGAAATCTAAAGGCGTAGTCGACCAGATTTTGTCTCCCCCTATTTATAGTTTACAGGTAAAGGGTAGGTCAAAAGTCACACCTAACTTAGTCATAATACTAGTCGACATAGTTTTACATGAGTCGGCATAAAGACTTAGGCCTTGACAAAAACTTATTTTTAGTCGACATGTCTATGTGTCGACATACTTGTGTCAGTGTCGACACGGGCTAGTCAAGTCTCGACAGAGTGTGTCGACACCAATTCTTATGTTGAAAAAAATTCTGTTTATGTGTTGACACAACATACTAAGAGTGTCGACACAATTTGCTTGTGTCGACACAAACTTTCTTACTTAACTAAATTTCCTGAGAAATTTTGTACTTACATATTCTACTTAGGAAAGCTTGTGCTGACCTATTCTAGGTTCAACATAGTTAATTCAATTTTAAAATAATTGAATTTAGTTTCATCCAGAAGTTTTGTAAAAATATCAGCAATTTGATTATTTGTGTTCATAATTTCTAGACTAGTATCTTCCTTCTCCACATGTTCTCTGATGAAATGAAACTTAATTTCTATATGCTTAGTTCTACTGTGTGAAACAGGGTTTTTAGCAATAGAAATAGCACTAGTAGAATCACAGAATAGTGGAATTCTACTTACCTGGATGTCATAGTCTTCAAGTTGATGCTTTATCCACATCAACTGTGCACAGCGGCTGCCTGTAGCTATATATTCTGACTCACCAGTTGAGATAACTACACTTGTTTGCTTCTTGCTGCTCTATGACACCAACCTTCCATCTAGGAATTGACAAGTTCCCGTGGTACTCTTCCTGTCTTCTTTGCACCCTGCAAAGTCTGCATCTGAAAAGCCTGTTAGTAAGAAATCTCTATTCTTAGGGTACCAAAGACCTAGATTAGGTGTGCCCTTATGATATCTCAAAATCCTCTTGATAGCAGTGTAATGAGATTCCTTTGGGCATGCTTGGTATCTAGCATAGACACATGTTGCATACATGATGTCAGGTCTACTAGCAGTCAAGTAGAGTAGAGAGCCAATTATCCCTCTATACAAAGACTCATCAACAGGTTTCCCTGCCTCATCTTTGCCTATAGGCATACTTGTTCCCATTGGAGTTTTTATGGTGGAGGTTGAGTCCATACCATATTTATTAATCAACTCCTTGGTGAACTTAGACTGAGATATGGACAATCCATCATCAGTCTGTCTAACTTGAAGTCCTAGGAAGAACTTCAGCTCACCCATACTGCTCATTTCAAACTTCCCTTGCATAAGTTTGGCAAACTTTCTACAAAGGTTATTTTCAGTAGATCCAAAAATAATGTCATCAACATATATTTGGACTAGTATGATCTTGCCTTTAGATTCCCTAAAGAATAGAGTTTTGTCTATCTTTCCTCTAGAGAATTTATTCTCAATAAGAAAAGCAGACAAGGTTTCATACCAAGCCCTAGGGGCTTGTTTCAAATCATATAGAGCTTTCCTAAGCCTATATACATAGTTAGGATAGTGCAGTCTACAAAACCTAAGGGTTGTTCAACATAGACTTCCTCTTTTAAGTCACCATTCAGAAATGCTGACTTTACATCCATGTTAGAAATGAACTAAAACAAACCGGAAAGAGTATAACTGAAACTTTATTATCAGAAAAAGGTGTCTATTATAAAGGTATGCCCTCCCTTATATAGAATGGAGGAGAGATGATAGAATACAAATAAGAGATGTGGGACTAAAAATTTACAGGACTAAGCGGACTGTACAGAACAAACCGCACAAGCCGCGCGGTTAGATAGAAGGGCTAACCGCACGGCTACCACCAGAGAGAGAGAGAGACCGCAAGGAGAGACCGCCTGAGAGATCGGCAACCACACAGCAACAGCACGACAATCAAACCACTGAAGGGAAATCGCCAGACCGCGCGGTCTCTAACCCGCCAAGACAGACCGCCAGACCGCCCGGTCTCTAACTTCAACACTCCCCCTCAAGCTGGAGCATATATATCGATCATGCCCAGCTTGTCACAAATATGATGAAACGAGGCGGAAACTGGCTTGATGAAGATGTCAGCCAGCTCTTTATCAGAAGTGACAAAGGGAGTGCAAATTTGTTCCTTTAAGATCTCTTCACGAATAAAATGACAGTCGACTTCAATGTGCTTGGTTCTTTCATGGAAGACCGGATTTTTGGAGATGTATATGGCAGCCTTGTTATCACAGAACATAGGTAGCGGATGGTTGTAGACCTCTCCTAAATCCAGCATTAGAGCTCGTATCCATTTTAGCTCACAAGTGGTCGACGCCATACTCCGATACTCTGCTTCAGCACTGGATCTGGAAACAATAGACTGCTTCTTGCTCTTCCAGCTTACCAGATTACCCCCAACAAAGGTGCAGAAACCGGAGGTAGACTTGCGATCCCCTTTGTCATCAGCGTAACTCGCATCTGAGTAAGCTTCAACCCTCAGATGACCATTCTTCTAGAAAAGCAATCCTTTCCCAGGTGCGGCTTTGACGTACTCCAAGATCCGTAAGGCAGACTGCAGATGACACTCCCTGGGAGCTTGCATGAATTGACTCACCTTGCCAACAGCATAGGAAATGTCGGGTCTGATCACTGTGAGATATATGAGCTTACCAACAAGACGTTTGTACCTCGTAGTATCTGAAAGAAGAGGCGAATCATCTGTCCAGGTTTTGTCTTCTCCAACAGCCATGGGACATCGAGCAGGTTTGGCCCCAGTCAATCCTGCATCTTTTAAAAGATCAAGGGCATACTTACACTGGGAGAGGACTAAGGAATTGGGCTTCCGAGAGATTTCGATCCCCAAAAAGTACTTTGGAGAGCTTATATCTTTCGTGACCAGATGTTGACGAAGATGCCGCTTTGTCAAGGCTACCCCTTCCTGGTCATCTCCAGTGAGAAGAATATCATCAACATACACTGCAAGAACCACCAGTCCCGAGGAGGTTTTGCGAGTAAATAGAGAGTGATCGGCAGAGCTGCGTACAAAACCAACGGCCGCCACGATGCCGCTGAACTTGTCAAACCAAGCTCGAGGGCTCTGCTTGAGGCCATAAATTGCCTTCTTCAGCCGGCATACTCGTGTCTCCCCCTGAGCAACATACCCAGGAGGTTGCTCCATGTAGACGGCCTCCTGAAGATCACCATAAAGGAAGGCATTCTTTACATCCAGCTGGGAAATCGGCCAATCCTTATTGACCGCCACAGAGAGAAGAACCCGTATAGTGCTGAGACGAGCCACGGGAGAGAAGGTGTCAAAGTAATCCACCCCATAGGTCTGAGTAAAGCCCTTAGCAACAAGGCGAGCTTTATAACGGTCCACAGTGCCATCCGGGGCAAATTTCACCACAAAGACCCAGCGACAGCCGACAACATCAGTACCGAAGGGAGGAGAAATAAGAGTCCAGGTACCCCGCTCCGTTAGGGTGGTCATTTCCTCATCCATGGCCATCTTCCAGTGAGGAATAGCAAGGGCCTCCTGGTAGGAGCGGGGCGTGGCAGTGGCAGAGATAGCTAGAGCAAAGGCCCTGCGAGAAGGGGTGAGACGATCATATGAAACAACAGCAATAAGAGGGTGTAGAGTACACGTCCGCACCCCTTTGCGAAGAGTTATAGGAAGATCCAGGTCAGTAGGTTCCTCGTCATCCGGAGCATCCGTGGCAGAGAGAGCTGGCCCGGGAGTAGAGAGCGATGGCGGCGGAGATGCGGGAGACGGGAGTGGAGAAGAGGGAGAGAGAGGTGGAAGAAGAGGAGTGGACGGGGGCGGAGTAGGGGTGAATATCGTAGTGGGAGACGAGAGAAGAAAGGGAACAGCAGGAGAATCAGAGGCTGGGAGAAGAGGAGGGGAGTCATCCGAGAAGTAGGAGGTATTCTCGAAGAAGGTGACGTCAGCAGAAACAAACTGCTTACGAAGGATGGGATCAAAGCAACAATAACCTTTCTGAGTGGTGGAGTACCCTAGAAAGATACATTTGGTGGAGCAAGGAGATAGCTTATCACGGGTGGCAGAAGGGGCATGCATAAAGGCAGTGCATCCAAATATTTGGAAAGGGAGAGGAAACGGCTCCTTGCCCGGATACAAAATGGAGAAAGGGGTTTTTCCGTGGAGAACGGTGGAGGGAATGCGATTGATAAGGTAACAGGCAAGGAGAACAGCATAGCCCCAATAGGAGCGAGGAACATGCATCTGGGTCATCAAGGAGCGAGCGACATCCAGAAGGTGACGGTTTTTGCGTTCTGCCACACCATTTTGTTGTGAGGTATAAACACAACTCGTTTGATGAATAATCCCATTTTGCATGCAGAAGGCAGAAAAGCCATGACTGATATATTCTTGGGCATTATCAGATCGAAGAACTTTAATAGAAACATCAAACTGAGTTTTGATCATGAGATAGAAGGACGTCCATACAGAGAATACTTCGGAGCGATCTTTTAACAGATACACCCACGTACAGCGAGAGAAATCATCAATGAATGTGACAAAATATGAACTACCCCGACCAACCGTAAGAGTAGGAGAAGGACCCCAAATATCGGAGTGGATGAGATCAAACGGACGGGTGGAACCACGAACGTGCTTTGGAGGGAAGGAGGTGCGGTGATGCTTGCCAAGCTGACAGGCTTCACAGTTGAGCGGAGGACTTTGGGGAGGAAGGTGCGGCAGAAGTTGACGAAGAAGATGAGGAGGAGCATGACCAAGGCGGAGATGCCATTGGAGAAGATCTGTGGAGGTGGAGGAGAAGGTGGAGAAAGCGAAAATGTTGTCCAGGAAGTATAGGCCGCCACTCTCAGTCCCAGTAGCAATCGTCCGTTGGGAGTCCGGATCCTGAAAAGAGCAAGTAGTAGAAGTAAAAGTAACAGAACAGTGTAATTGCTTGCATAGAGAGGTAACAGATAATAAGTTGCACGGGAACTTGGGCACGTAGAGAGTATCCTCCAAGCGACGAGACAGAGTGACATGAACTATCCCCGTCCCATGAACCGATGATGAAGAGCCGTCAGCGAGAGTAACCGAGGGCAACCGACCATGTGTTTCTAGGAGAGAAAAACACTGGAGATTGCCGGTCATATGATTTGTAGCACCGGTGTCGATCAACCATTTTCCTTGAGTAACAACGTGGGCACTACCAGAAGACGTGACCACCGAGGCGAATGGATTTGAGGAGTATATGGAAGCCATGAAGGGAGGAACAAAAGAACTGCAGTGGTCACGGTGACAGCACACCAGCGGCAAGAAGGGTCGCGACCAAGATGCAGAGCAAGGCAATAGGGGACGAAGAGGGAAGCACAAGCCGCGTGATTCAACAGGAGGTCACGGCGACTAACAAGCAGGAGCGGTTAAAGGAAGAGCCGCACAGAGGAGAACAAGCCGCTGCGACTTAGAGACAGGTCGCGGGGATAAGAGAGAGCGACGAAGGAAGAAGGGCAGAGAGGCCGCCTAAACAAGGAAGAACCCGCGCGAACAGAGAGAAATCGCAGCGGTTAGGAGAAAGAGATCTGCCGCGCAAACAACAGGAAGTCACGCGGTTAGAAAACCATCCGCGCGGATAGGAAGAAGAAGATCTGCAGCGGTCACGATGTCAGACACCAGCGGCTAGAAAAGCCACGACCAAGCCGCAGAACCAAACAGAGGGAGAGAAGTCGGGCGGCTAGCAGACAGACCGCGCGAACAGAAGTGGAGGATATCGGGAGGCAAAAGGCGAACAAGGCAAAAGAGGCCGCGGAGATAGGTCGCGGCGACTAGAGAAGAGAAGGAGGAAGCGGCAACTAGAACAGGTCGCAATAAAGAAGCAAGCAATAGAAACAGGCCGCGCGAACAGGGCGCAAGCAAACAGGCGGAAGAAACAAGCCGCAGGAGACAGGCCGCGAGAAGAAGAGGCAGGTTGCGCGGACAGGAGAACACACAGAATCAGGAGCCAAAGATCGATTCCTCTGATACCATGTTAGAAACGAACTAAAACAAACCAGAAAGAGTATAACTGAAACTTTATTATCAGAAAAAGGTGTCTATTACAAAGGTATGCCCTCCCTTATATAGAATGGAGGAGAGATGAGAGAATACAAATAAGAGATGTGGGACTAAAAATTTACAGGACTAAACGGACTGTACAGAACAAACCGCACAAGCCGCGCGGTTAGACAGAAGGGCTAACCGTACGGCTACCACCAGAGAGAGAGAGAGACCGCCTGAGAGCTCGGCAACCAGACAGCAACAGCACAGCAATCAAACCGCTGAAGGGAAACCGCCAGACCGCGCGGTCTCTAACCCGCCAAGACAGACCGCCAGACCGCCCGGTCTCTAACTTCAATAATCCATCTGATATACCTTGAAACCTTGATAGGCAGCATAGGCCAAGAACAACCTTATAGCTTCCAGCCTTACCACTAGGGCAAAGGTTTGATCAAAGTCAATCCCTTATTCTTGCTTGTAGCCTTTTGCTACCAGTCTGGCCTTGTTCTTAATTATGGTGCCATTCTCATCAAGTTTATTTTTGTAGATCCACTTGGTTCCTATCACATTGTTATCCTTTGGTTTAGGAACCAGTTCCCAGACTTTACATCTTTTGAATTGATTCAGCTCTTCTTGCATAGTATCAATCCAGTTTGTGTCTAGCATGGCCTCTTCAATCTTCTTGGGTTCTATCTATGATAAGAAACTTGAACATAAAACTGTGTTCATGCTCTTGCTCCTGGTTAGTACACCTTGACTTGCATCACCAATGATTTGATGAGCTGGATGATCCTTCAGGTGTCTTCTTGCTGGAGGAAATCTACCAATCTCTTGGCCTTCTTCATTTTCCTCAACCTGATGCTCCTCATTGTCTTGTTCATCCAGTGAGTCTTATTCTCCCCCTGGACAACATGCATCCTTTTCTTCATCCACCCTAGCAAAAGCTTCTTCATTAATAGACAGCTTGTCCAGCCTATCCTTTAAACCTATAGAACTACCTGAAGAGCTAGAAAATTCACTGTTAATCAACTTAGACTCATCAAATACTATATGGATAGATTCTTCTATAACTTGTGTAGTCAAGTTGTAGATCTTGTATTCCCTACTATTATTGTTGTACCCAACAAATATCTCATCTAGGGATTTGACAGCAAACTTAGTTTGGTAGTGCTTACCATTAACTAGAACATAATACTTGCTACCAAAGATTCTTAAGTAGGAAATTTTTTGTTTTCTGCCTTTCAAAATCTGATAGGGAGTCATCTTATGTTTCTTACTGATGGAGGCTCTATTGAGTACATGACATGCAGTATTTACTGCCTCAACACAGAAGTACTCAGGGAGAGTAGTGTCACTAAGTAGTGTTCTACTTGCCTCAATTAGAGTCCTATTCTTTCTTTCAGCAACTCCATTTTGCTGCGGTGTTCTAGGTGAGGAGAACTCCTGATGAATCCCAAGTTCTTCTCAGAACTTTGTCATACACTCAGACTGAAATTCAGTTCCATGGTCACTTCTGATTTTGACCACTGAATTGTTAAATTCATTCTGAATTTGTTTAACAAAGGTCTGGAAAATAGTAGGGCTTTCAGATTTCTGCCTCAAGAATAAAACCCATGTGTATCTAGAATAGTCATCCACAATAACCAATGTGTATACTTTCCTACCAAGACTATGAATTGGCATAAGACCAAACAAATCCATATGCAAGAGATATAAACATCTCATTGAATCTTTGGTATCAAGAACATGGAAAGAGGACTTAGTTTGTTTGCCCTTTGGCAAGCTGAACACACACCCTCTTTAATGCACTTGACTTGAGGACCATTCCTTACAAACCCCATACTGAATAGATGTCCTATTGACTTAAAGTTCAGATGAGCTAGCCTCTTGTTCCATTTGACACACTGTGATGCTTTCTCACCTGCAACTAGACAAACGGGTGAGTTGTTAAACTCACAATCAAGGTTAAGACAATATACATTCCCTTTCCTAGTGTCAGTAAGAATGATCTCTTGATCACTTGACCTCCTTATTTGGCACTCCCCTTTGAGGAAAGATATGTCATAACCTAGATCACTAAGTTAACTTTTGCTAATCAGGTTATGTTTCAGACCCTTCACATAAGCCACTTGAGTGATAGTAATAGAATTACTAGAAATGTTACCAAATCCTTTGATGATTCCTTTTTCAGATCCACCAAAGATTACTTTGGGTCCATTATCTATGGGTGCATAGTCCCTCAATATTCTTCTTGTTCCAATCATGTGCTTGGAACATCCACTATCCAAGTACCATATAGGGGTATGGACACTTGGATTCACCTACATCAAAGAAAGATTTTCCTATCCTCAGAACCCAAATTGTTATTGGGTCCTTGGTTCTTGTTAGTTTGAAATCTATCATGCT
Source organism: Platanthera zijinensis (assembly GCA_039513925.1). NCBI lineage: Eukaryota > Viridiplantae > Streptophyta > Magnoliopsida > Asparagales > Orchidaceae > Platanthera > Platanthera zijinensis. The sequence goes on from CM077082.1 coordinate 69,718,113, forward strand.
TACCTGCAACTTTTCTGACAGGTAAGCTGTTCTTATTTTTAACACTTGTGTTGAACCAACAATCTATGGTAAAGTGGCCCACCTTGCCACAACACCAACACTCAAATCTGTTGTACCTTCTCTTAGGTACAGGCTTCTCAACATTGTTGCCAGCATTCCTTTTAAGAGTTGGTGCTTGAGTAGCATAACCCAAAGATTCCTTAAGAACATTATGAGTTTGCATATATAGTGGCCTATTGGCATATACACCCTTGCCAATGACATCTCCATACTCACAGTGACCATGAGTAAAATCATAATCATACCTGTTTGTAGGTCGCATCACTTTCCTAAAGGAAATAGGGGGTTTTGTGGCTAGTGGTTGAACTAGGCCTTTGCCTTTTCCTTGATAATTGGCTGCCCTAGTTCTTTCCTTGAATCCTAATCATGTCTTCCTTTCTGAGATATGAAGTTATCTATTAAAGGCAAGACAGACTTTGGCTTAGAAAATTTAGCCACTAGATCCCTTTCTTTCTGAAGTCTTGCCTCCAGATTCTTGATATGATTTTCCTTGAAATAGATTGTGCTCATCTAAATAATAGTAAAGTTCTTCAGTTTGGCAACCTCCTTTAGTTTCAAATCTAATAGCTTGGTTGATTCTAATGCAGCCTGCTTAAGAGATTCAATTTTCTTGGCCTGCTCTTTGACAAGAAACTTGCTCCTCTTCAGAGCTTGCAACAACCCACCATACTCATCAATGAGTTGATGTACATCCCCCTCAGATTCAGAACCATCCACTTCTCTTTAAGTTGAAGCTACTGATTCTGATCTAGTAAAATAATCAGAAGCTAAGGGAGAACTGTATACCTTACTTTGACCAGGCTAGTCCTAGCACTGATCATTTTCTAATAGAGCCATCAGCCCTCTACAACAATAGTCTTCAACTCCATTTATGGAGTCCAGTATTTGTAGGAATTCTAATTCCCTAGAATCCTCTTCTGTAGAGAACAACCCAACAAATGCTTCTGCATCATCCTCTTCTCCAGATTCTGAGGATGAAGAGTCTGTCCAACTCTTCTGCTTCTGAGCAACAAGAGATTTCTCCTTCTTGCTTTTTACTTGATGCTTATTCTTTTCTTTAGACTCCTTCCTCTTGTCAGGACAGTCAGTTATGACATGTCCAGACCTGTTGCAGCAATAACAAACAATTTTAGAATTAGTTTGTTTACTAGGTTTTGAGGCATACCTGTCCCCCTTGGGAGTCTTCTTTTTCTTGTAATAATCATCCTTAAAGAAGGATGTTGATGGTCTAGTTCTCCATTTCTTCTTTTTCATAAACCTTTGAAACTGCCTTGTAAAGGCAGCAAAGTCCTCATCAGAGGTGTGGCTATCCAATGTGTTGTTGTCAGGATTTTCTTCTTCTGCCTCAGCACTCTTTCTGGGTGGAGAAAGAAACTTTATCCTACCCTTTCTTGTGCCTTCAGCCTTGAAGGCAACTGACTTCTCTTTGTACTCAGACCTGCTGCTTTTCTCTTCCTCTTTTCTAGCAATGAGCTGCATTTCATATGATAGAATCTTTCCAAATAGTGTGGGTGGAGGTATATCAGCAAGCCTGGCCACCTCTCTGATGATACATATCTTTGTTTCCCAGTCCTTGGTTAGTGACCTGAGAAACTTGTCATTCAATTCATATGTGTTGAAGACTCTTCCATAGGTCATCAACTCATTTACTATCCTGAAGAACTTCTTGTAACATTCAGCTATGCTGTCAGACTTAGCTTGTCTAAAACTCTCATATTCTTGATTCAGCATAGATTTCCTGTCTTCTCTAACTTCTTCAGTTCCTTCCATGTAGACAATCAAGGTGTCACACATCTCCTTAGAGATTTTGCAATGCACCAGATTCTGAAATGTGGCATCATCTATAGCACTTACAATAATGTTTTGTGCTCTTTTGTCTAATGTTGACATGATGATATCATCCTTGGTCATTTCAGAATAACTCTTTGGGGTTTAACATTTGCATCCAGAACTGATACCTTCATAAGAATGAAGGGACCTTCTTGTACTATGATGTAGATTCTTGGATCAGATGCTTCCATGAACAACCTGACCTTTCCTTCCATATGCCAAAGCATTCTTTCCTACAGATAGGCAGTTTCATAGATCCAAATTCCTTTTGATTCTCATTTGAACCCATTCTTGAAATCTATTAATTGTCTTGGAGATTCACTCAGACTGTTAGGTCAATCTTTGAGTAACCTCCCTCTGATACCACATGAAAGATTTGATTTCAAGAGCCTAGACACCTAGAGGGGGGGTGAATAGGTTCTATTTTTTTTAATAAATTTTAGGCAATTTCTTGTTCTAACTTAGCACAGGTAATATAATTCACGGCACAGCAATCACAGCACAGTACAATACACCAGATTTGTAGTTGTCACAACCCGCATTTTCACCGCATATAAAATCATATCAGAGTAAGGGAAAATGCGCATCATGATGCTACATCAGTAGGGGATAACTGCGGACGCTCAGGCAGACACCTACTTAATCATGAAGAAAAAATTATTTAAGTTATTTTTAAGGAAAAAATTAGTTAAGTGCAATAGTTAGCTGTATCCCTCGACTTAAAGGCTCATTTAGTCCACGAATCAAAATATAGTTATACGCTGCCGAAAAATACTTATTTAGGTTGACTCCAACATCCTATATGAGTATAAACGTCCCCGAAGGATAACTCATGCTATGCAAGACTCTAAATTTATAATAGTAGTAAGGATAGCCTTTACGGTCGCTAAATATAACAAATTAAAGTTTTTAAATTATGCAGTGCATGAAGTAATAGTAATAGATTTTATTCTTAAAAATACCTAACATGCATTCCTAACATAAATCCTTCCAGAGAGCAAGTAATCCACATCCACATAGAGGGAAATAAGCAGATAGCAAGTATCAAACAAATAATAAAACTGTGGGTGCCAATAACTAACACGAACCCACTTACAGTAAAGTAAGTCTGAACCAGTAACTAAATAAAAACAGTCTACCTCGTTGAGACGAGGTAACACCCACCACCAACACTGCCACCCAGAAACACCAAAACTAGCTCTGCTACCGGCTACTGCTCTTAACCTGGGGCATTTCAAAGACAGAACACCTCAGCAAGAAAGTATAAATGGTGGCAGAGAATAAATAAGCCAAAATAAACAAAGATCAAGGGTACCAACCCAAGACCAACAATACTGAAATAATGCATCGAACAGGAAAGAGAGAAATACTACGTGAATTATGACGTACTCCAATAAATACATCAGATTTCCCAAGGCAAAAAAGGGAACAAAAATAAGTAAAAACATAAGAAAAGAAAATTTAACTACCTTTACTAAGCACCTGTGGTCGACTCTAACCCAAAAAAACGGTGAGGTGGTCACTCAAACTGGACACACCCTCACGAATATTTTATCCGCTTAACTGCGAGGGAGTCTCATACTCTCCACCACACACTGCAGATACCCAAAAACCCGGTAGACTTCCACAAGGTACAATAAAGGAGTCAGACAACACGGAGGTTGTTTTTATCCACTAACTCCCGTAATTTTAGAAACCCAAAGAAGCCACAACACATACATAAATATATATCGAGATTTGGCTCGTCAGATTCTACTTGACACTTCTAATTTCAAGTCATGGTTGATCAACTCTTAGGAACGATTTATAATCCTAAATAACACTAATCCGTTCAATAACGAAATCTAAGACATTTAAAGTCATCAATAAGACACTTCAAGAATGATCAAACATATCCGGACAAAAAAATCAAGTTCACCATGACACAACGTACAACCTCATGTGATCATTGAGAAGGTTAATCATAACTTTAATTTGGAAGAATAAGCGTAGAAAATTTTAAGGAACATGAAAACATAGCCATTACCATCAAATCGGACAAGCAGAAACGAGGGGGAAACCACCACTTGCCTTGGTTTTACCGAAAAAGTCCTCTGAATAACTCCACGCTGTAGATCGGGGCAAAAGAACACGGGAGGAGTTGAAATCTAAACAAAAATGGCCAAAATGGGGTTAGGGCCGAAAAAATCTAACGAGAAAACTCAAGGAAATGGGAAAAAAATTTACCACGATAACGTAGCTCTCGGTGAGAGCTTTCCGGATCTACGTTCGGTTGAAGATTTCGAGCACCGGAGCTCCATCGGCGGCCACCGGAAGATTCACGAAATAAAACTCTCTCTCGCTCACGCCTCTGGTTCGGGAGAAAATTAATATCGGAGAAGAAAAAGTTCTGTTCTAAAACCTAAGTCTAAGAATATGTATATATATATATGTAAAGTACTTATAAATTTTTTTGTCTAAATATTAGTTTATTACGAGCAGTATCATGAAAATCAAAATTAGAGGTCTAGGATGACTCCAAATCAAAAAGTGCCCAACAATAAAGTTGTAGATCTTGTCGATACGAACAAATTTTATGTTGACTGTTTTTTCGTACGACACCGTTTTGACCCTCAAAATGATATCCTAACTCTGACTTCACAGGACTACTCGAGAGGAAAGGGTCTACTCGAGAAATAGAGCATTAGTTCTCGAGAAGAACATATAGTTCTCGAGAAATGAGCTATAGTTCTCGAAAGTAACATTGAACAGTTCTCGAGATGGAGAGGCTAAAGTTCTCGAGAGAAATCTTTAGTTCTCGAGAATAAGGCTATAGTTCTCGAGAGAAACAATCAAACGGGCCACCTATGAACAGTTTCGGAAAAATCAAAAAATAGGAGATCTAAGATGGCTCCAAATCATAAAGTGCCAGACATGAAGTTGTAGATCTCGTCCGAAACAAAAAAAAATTATTTTGACCGTTATTTCATACAGTGTCGTTTTAACCTTCAAAAATGTGATCGAACGCAGATTATATAGGACTTACACGAGAGGAAAGGGGCTTCTCGAGAAAGAGAGCAAAGTTCTCAAGAGAAACTCATAGTTCCGAGAGAAAACACATAGTTCTCGAGAACAAAATAGTAGGACTCGAGATAATTAAGTATTTCTCGAGAATAAGACCATATTTCTCGAGAATAAACAGTAGTTCTCGAAAACTATAAGGGTTCTCAGGTAAGTAGAAATCAATAATGCAGCTTATTTACGAGCAGTTTTGGAAAAATTGAAAATAGGATTCTAAGCATGGCTTCAATCAAAAAGTGGACAACATGAAAGTTGAGGATATCGTCGAGACGAACAAATTTCATTTTTACAATTTTTTGATACGACGCCGTTTTGACACTCAAAACGGCACACGAACACAGGCCGAAACGGACCTCTCGAGAAGAGCAAAGGACATCTCGAGAACAGCATAGGGCTTCTCGAGAACCAGCATAGAACTTCTCGAGAATAGCAAAGGACTTCTCGAGAACTAGAATAGACCTTCTCTAGCCATATAGGACTTCTCGAAAACATTAATTCATGATTCTCGAGAACAACTGGGAGTTCTCGAGAACGAAAAAGGGGGGATCTCGAGTACAGCAGGACAAATTGCAGAAGTTTCGATTTGATAATATTTTGGATGAATCGCTGACTCTACGAATTAGCATCATATACAACCTTAGAATCCGACATATCATTCTCGAGATATTAAATCACGGAGAGAGACTCCAAAATTCTCGGATTGCGACGAAACTTGACAAGCAAGTCCAAAATTTCAAAATACAAAAAATTTTCCCAATTACAACAAGAATTTGGCCGACTCGACCGCACAAACACGAAAATGCCTTAATGGTATTGCAGTCAACTCGACGTTAAAAGTAACGCCACGACGCCGTAAAAATATGACGTTTCCCATTTAAATAAATCATCAAAAATCGGGGGCGTATAGTCACTCCCCCTAAAAAGAAGTTTCATCCAAAAACTTAACACAATTCCAAAACCAAATCCAAATGATAAGATCAAACATAGCTAAAATTAATATATATACCGAACTAAGAGAAGAGGCGCGGATGGATTCTCTCATTGCCGATTCCATATTCCCACGTTGCGCGTCGACGTCTTGATTTCTCCAAAGAATCTTGACCATAGGGATGGTCTTTCTTCGCAAAACACGCTCTTGCGAATTCTAGAATACGAACAGTTCTTCCACATACGTAAGTTTGGGCTGAATCTGGGGCATCGATTTGAGGACTCGACGATCATTACGAACACACTTCCGCAACTGGCTCACATAAAAACCACATCATGGACACCAGGGACGGTTGAAGGCAACTCCAGCCTATACGCTGAAACTCGCACGCGTTCAAGAATCTGAAAAGGTCCCACGTACCGAGGGTCTAACTTGTGGTTCCTTCCCAAACTTTTAAGCCAGACATCAGGGAAACTTTAAGAAAAAACAAGTCCCCAACGGCAAACTCCAGATCGACCCTTCGTCGATTAGCATATTTCTCATAACGCTCTTGTGCTACACGGAGCTTCTTCGAACATGAGTTCACAGCACAATTCATCTCCTCAGGTCTTCGGTCCGAGCAGCGGTCTCTCACCAACTTCAGCCCAAAACAACGGAGTTCTACAACGCCTCCCATACAAGGCCTCAAACGGGGCCATCTGCAGACTCTCTTGATAACTATTATTGTTAGGCAAACTCCATTAGCCTCAGATGCTCATCCACGCTCCACCGTGGTCCAAAATATAACATCTAATCATATCCTCCACGAGCAGATTTACTCTTCTATTTGCCCATTCATCTGCGGATGGTAGGCAGTGGAATACCTCAAGTCGGTACCCCAACCCTCTCTTGCAAGCTCTTCCAAAAAGCGAGACGAAAATCTGGAGTCCCGATCTGATACAATGTAACAGGCACTCCATGTAACCTGATGACCTCTTCAAGATTAGCTCAGCTATCTTCTTCATCGAATACCCAATCTTAAATGGAACAAAGTGAGCACACTTTTGTCAATCTGTCGACTATCACCCAAACAGAGTCATGCCCACGAGGAGATTTGGTAGACCGGTGATAAAATCCATTAAAATACTCTCCCATTTCCAACTTGAAATATCGAGCTGTGACAATTTACCACCAGGCTTCTATGATCAGCCTTGACACGCTGACACGTATAACATTTCGATACAAACTTTGTGATATCGCTCTTCATCCTGACACTAAACAATTTGTTTTAGATCCTTATACTCTTAGTGGAACCAAGGTGAAAGGCTACACTGGAACCATGAGCTTCAGCACAGATCTTAGCTCGAACATCGCCAAGGCAGGAATACAAAATCAATTCCGATATTTCAGAGTACCTAGGCTCGTCCAAAGAGAATCAGGTAACTCTCCTTTCTCAGTTCTCTTCCAGAGGTGTAACAAATCAGGGTCCTCCTTCTGGTGCATTCTAGTAAGGGAATCCAAGAGGGCTCTTCTGCTTCCAAACGCAGGCACAGAACTACTCCCAACCTCAATATCCATCAACAAGAATTCTTCCACCAGGGACTGTACGACAGATTGAAGATTTCAGCCATCTTTCTACTCAAAGTATCCTTTACTATGTTAGCCTTCTTACCCGAGTGATAAAGGATCTCTACTTCGTAATCAGCTACATATCCAACCACCTACGCTGGCCAAAATTTAACTCCTTTTGAGTGATGTACGTCTTTAAACTCTTATGATCTGTGTAGATCTTGCACAGCGCGCCATATAATAAATGTCTCCAAAGCTTCAACGCATAATTACTCTCGCAAAACTCTTAGTCATGCGTGGATAGTTTCTTCATGAACTTTTAATTGCCTTGATCTATACGCAATCACCTTCCTCCTTGCATCAGAACACAAACAAAGTCCAATGTGTGATGCATCCACATATACAACATACTCAAGTCCTTTAGTAGGTAGAGTTAAAACTGGAGCAGTACACAGTCTCTTTTTCAGCTCTTGAAAGGCTTCCTCATTTATCGCTCCAAATAAATACGGTGTTCTTCTGTGTTAGTCTGTTTAGAGGGGCAGACAACACAGAGAACCCTTCCACGAACCTTCTTTAGTAACCAGCCAGACTAAAAAGCTCTTAATCTCCTTAGGAGTAGAAGGTCCCTTCCATTCCATCATAGCAGAAATCTTTGTAGGGTCTATCGGAAATACCGTCCTTACTTACAACATGCCCCAAAAAGGACACCTGGGGTAACCAAAATTCACACTTACTCAACTTAGCATAGAGCTTATGCTCCCTCAGGGTTTCCAAAACCAAACGCAAGTGTTGAGTATGCTCCTCAACACTGCGGGAATACACTAGGACATCGTCTATGAACACAATAACAAAATGGTCCAAGAAATCCTTGAACACTCTATTCATAAATCCATGAATGCAGAGGGGCATTAGTCAGTCCAAAGGAATACTAGAACTGAAAATGCCCGTGTCGGAACGAAAAGCTGTCCAGGGTACCATCAGCCTCACGGACTCTCAACTGGTGGTAGCTGAACGAAGGATCAATCTTTGAAAACACAGTGCATCCCCAAAACTGATCAAATAGATCATCATCATCCGAGGCAACGGATATCGGTTCTTAATGGTTACCTTATTTAATTCTCGATAATCTATGTAGAGCCTCATAGAACCATTTTCTTCTTAACAAATAAAATAGGAGCACCCCACGGAGAAGAACTTGGCCTAATAAAACCACATTGCAGCAACTCATCCAGCTGAGTGCGCAATTATTCTAACTCACGCGACCGCAATATGTT